>CM032125.1:4931117-6131117 GCA_018894105.1 Jacaranda mimosifolia
CAATGATATCCCCCCAAACATTCCCATCCTCCAAATCCTTCAACACTTCCCACACACAACTGTTGCACTTGAAACCAGAACCAAAACTTATCATCCAAATTTTGTCGCCCTTCTTGAGTCTCTTCTTGGCCTCCATATACCCCGACACATACCAGAGGGCACTCGACGACGTGTTGCCGAATCGATGGAGAGTCATTCTAGAAGGTTCCACATCTTCCTCACTTAGCCCCAAACTCTTTCTAATTTCTTCAATCACAGCAGTTCCACCAGGGTGCAAACAGAAATGATCTATACCACTCTTGAGATTTAGACTTGCTGCTTTCTCCATATATTTCACCACAATGTATCTCATAAGTTCCTTTAGTGGCAAAGCTTTTGTTGCTATACTTGCTACATTCTTGGTAAAAGCCATAGAAGCTATCTTGGGAAGATTTTTGCCAAGATAAAATCCAAGCCTACCTTGATCATCCTCCTTCTGCATGCAACAATTATGTGCTTCATCACTCGCGCCCAAATGAGTACGAACTAAGCATTTTAACATCAATTTGGCGCGATTCTTGAAGGCCCTTTTATTAGTTAGAAGAATAGAGCATCCTCCAGAACGAAACAAGCAGTTGGTTAGAATCATAGACTTGTCATTGCCAGAGTACCAGTTGGGAGCAATGGACTCACTAGTGACCACAATGGCAAAAGCATTCTTATATGACTTGAACATATTCTGCACAAGATTGATTGATATTAGACTAGCGCTGCATCCCATTCCTGTCAGATTGAAGGACTTGATATCATTCCTCATCTTGTACCGGTTTATTATTCGGGATGTTAAAGAGGGAACCGAAGCAAGAAGTGCCACATTCACCACAAGAACATCGATTTCTTGTGGAGAAACGCAGGTCTTTATAAACAACTGGTCTAAAGTGTCGATGAAAAACTCATCCATCTCCAAAATCCCATCTTGGAGAGTGGGGGAGTTTTCTCTGCAAGCAATGATGTTTCTCGGGCCATAAGTCTCCTCTCCAATGCCTGAATTCACAATAGAGCGCAGGAGAAACTTGTACTCCTGGTGGCCGAGATTCTTGTTCCGCAGTATAATGTCGCCGGCGAACTTTGTGTCTATCTTCCTGTCATCAGAAGGCTTGTGGCACTCATAATGCACAAGGTAGCAGTATTGGTTTCTTTTTCGATCAGAAAACTTACACAAATGGTACAGGAAAAACAAGAAGCATATGAATGAACATATTGCCATGATACCTAGTTCCATTTCTCAAGAAGGATGGAGGAATTTTATCAAGCAAGTTGTGGACAACAACATAACAATTTGCTGATTATAAATAAGCCCAAGATTTCCAGGGCAGAAACTGCCTGGAAAGTCAGCAAATTTATGAAGGGTTAGTTCATAGTTGAGAAAAGTTAGAACATGAGATCATTACGATTTGATTACATTGTGGGATTCATGTAATCTGTGAGCTGAGGTATATGCCCAAATAAAACCTGTTTGTCAGCTACCCAACCTCCATCTCCATCCATGCAAACAGCAGATCAGGTGAGCAGTAAAGTCTTTTTGAATTTTTCTCAACTGTTTTTTGTTTGAATGTAGTTTATCTTTTGAGTGTTCAAGTCAAACTTTTATGGAGGCTCTTGGCTGAAATGTTGATCCTTTTTTGAGAAAGATTTATCACTATCAAAAAACTTAGGGAATGTTCGGTTTTTTCTTTTTTTTTTTTTTTTTTTTGATTTTGTTATGTATTTATTATGTGTTTTGGGAGAATGAATTATTGAAAATGTAAAAGTTATTTTTTGGCATGTTTATTTATGTTTTGGACGAGATATATTTTACTGTAGCAGTGAAATCAATACTTTTTGTTAAGTTTTTGAGGTGAAAACGGGATCGAGTGATTTTTTTAATGTTAGACTAATAATAAAATATATATTATGTATATAATATATGTATGTATATATTGGAGAATATACGTTTTGGAGGAAAAATGGGGATATGTTTGGTTATATTTTCCCAAAGCAACATTGTTTTAAGGAAACATAACCAAACACCCCCTTAGATATTCGTTATGCAAAATTTGCTACCAGATTAATTTCATAATTTTGACTACAAATTATATCTATGAATTTTCATAGTAAATATAAATTTTTTAAATAATAACCAACAAAAATTATTAGCTCATATTGTTATTTGATAGAAGCACAACAGATTAGCTATGCATTATCAGTAGAAAAATTAGTATATATTAAAAAGGAGTAATTATCAGTTGTGCATTGATTGTAGTGAAGGTTAACTATGAAAGCCTCCACTTCAAATTAAGCTGGTCATTTTACAATTAAAGTTATAAATTTTTAGCTTCAACTACGAATTAGTCATGACTTATGATTTAATTTTTGTAGTATATTTCGCCTCTCTCACTTGATATGCAATAAACATTATGAATAACTTTTAGGATAAACAATAAATTATTTGATCTCATCATGCACTGACAAAATCAAACCGCTTTGACACTCACAAAAATTCAAGAACTATCTCACTTATATTGTATTTTTACCAGCAAATAAAGTATAAGAAACTCAGAGAAACTGCCAAAGAAAGAAGAAATTGTGTATTTCCATATATTCTTCTTAATATACAATCACAAGTTCATTAATAGAGCTATCTAATGTCCTTTCAGAATAGACATAACTTATATATTATAAAATAATACTAGAGCAGCCATAACAGTAGTGACTAAGGCTGTAAATGGATATTCGAAAATTCGTTTACTTTTTGTATTTGTATTTGTTTATGAAAAATTTATCCGCATCCGTCTAAAGCTGATATTATCCGTATTCAATTAGTAGATATCCGATTATAAATGGATACGGATATGGTAAATGCGTATCCAATCCGTTTAATATATGCTTTGAATATATATATTTATATATATATATATTATTTTTATTTTTCAATAAAAATATCATAATCCATATCTGTGTATATATATACATATAAATTATAATTGACGAATTGGGAAGAAATTATTATTTTTTAAAATTATTGTAATATAGAGAAAATTTTGAAGAATAAAATTAATCAATATAATTATTGTTGGTTGACTTTACAATTAATATACTTAAATGCCATCATCATCATCGTCGTCGTCGTCGTCGTCGTCGTCCTCATCATTATTATCATCATCACCATCATCATCATCACCATTATTATTATTATTATTATTATTATTATTATTATTATTATTATTATTATTATTATTATTATTATTATTATTATTATTATGCTATGTCTTTGATTGCTTTGGTTTTAATAAAATTACACTTTTCCTTCTATTAATTAAAATATGGAGTTGTTATAGGTCTATAGATTCAAGTACTTGGATATTCGTAAATAAATATTTAAATAATCATCATTGAATATTAATATCAAATAATAATTCGAATACGGATAAGTTTAATAAAACATGAATGCATATGAATAATTATAATTGAATATGGATATATCCGAATCCAACCGATTTCCGATGGATACGAATTTGGATACTATTTTTAAATACCATCAAATCCGTATCTGTATTCGAATATTCAAAAAGTTAAGTCGATACGAATATAGAAACAGTGTACCTGATCTGTTTAATATCCGTTTACAACCCTAGTAGTGACATAACAATGAATTGACAACTATTGAAACTCAAAATTTTGTTTTTTAACAAAGTTGTGATGTAGGTATGTACAAATAAAAGAATTCATGATTATTAATGATGAACTTTCTGCCTTGGTGTTGCTTTTTGCCTATTATGCTTCTATTTTAGTTTTACTATAAAAAATTTAAACACCTGCTAGGAAAATAATTTCATAACTATAACTACAAAATACAACTACGAATTTTCGTAGTAAATATAATTTTTTTAGTTATAATAAATAAATATTATTAATTATAAATCCATAACGTTATACTTTCAGAGTGTAACAAATTAGTTATGCATTATCCATATAAAAATTAATATATATATATATAAGAATAATTATCAGCTTCGGATTGGTCATAGAAAGGGTTAACGAAAGCATCAGTACTATGAACTTGGCAAGGACAATTTCGTAGTTAAAGCTACAAATTCTTAGTATCAGCTATGGATTGACTGTAGTTGATACCCTAATTTTTTATAGTAAGATGGCTTTTCCCGGATGAAATGAAAATTGGATTCACGTAATAGGAGAAAGATTTCCCATTCCTTAGCCGGAAAGATATGTGGCTATGAAAGGGGGAGAGGAAAACTAAAAATTTGAGTTTGTCTATATCATTAACACTAGACTAGTGATTAAGAATTATTGGTATAAAATGGACCAAGACCATTAGTTCAAACAGGAGGGTATTTTTAACACTATTATTAACAATTAAGTATTAGTGATCAAATTTCAGTAATCACGCATTATGATTAGTAATTAGTAATCATCTAATGATTGATCAATAATCGATTCAGATATATTTTTAAAGCACAAACTAGCAACCGCACAACAATCGCATTAGGTGGTAGAAAGAAAGAAAGAACTTCACTTCATTTCAAGCAAGTGCACCTTAGAGAATCCGACTAGAAAGAATTAGTGACCGCACTCTTTTTCAGTCACCAATTTTAGTGGCCGCATAAAGCAACCACAAATTAGGATTACTAATTAATAACTAAATTGTTTTTTGTTCGTTAATTTATGACCAAATTTTCTTTTGGTCATTGATGCGGTCACTAATCAATGACAGTATTTTTCCGGTCAATAATCAATTACAAATATAAAATTTTATTATTTCATATATTCTTGTAATATGAAAGCATAAAATTTATATAACACCTATATAAGTAATAAAATATTATGTTTGTTTATATACATATATAAATATAATCTTATTGTAATAATAGGTGCATATATCTCAAAAATATATAAATATATTTACATAATTCCATATATATAAATATATAACGATTAAATATTTCTATCCTATATTCATGATTGAATATTTATAAGTGCATGTATAAATACACAAATAAATAAAATAAGAACAATATTCTTATTTACAAAAATAAGAATTAATTAATATATATGAATGTTCAATAATATATACGAAATCAAATAATTTGTCAACCATTCATCTCCCATTTGATTTCGCAGCCTGTTTTTTAATATATAATACCCATTGCAAAGCTATTCTATTAAGAATATACTATACGAAAAAATATATATATATATATATTAGTGAGAAAAAAATAAGCTACACTATAAAAATCATTACTAATTATACATATTAAGTGACAAAAGATTTTATTTCGTCACCTTACTAATTTTTACAAACTAAATAATAGTAAGAACAATATTTAAGTTGGCACAATTGATATTTAGTGACACCCCTATGGTGATAAATTAGTGAAAATGAAATATTGTCATAAATTATAGAAGTAGTAAAAATTATAATTAAGTTGTTATTATAGATCTGTTACTAATTGTCAATAGTGACATTAAAATATTAGTTTTTGTCACCATAGAATTTCCGCCTGTAACACCCCTAGAAATTATATGATTGGTGGGAATTTTCTTAACATTATTTATTTATCTAAGGAAGTTGGGGGACTGAAATTAAAGATGGTTGATTTCTGGATGATAAAATTGGAGTCTGGGCAGAAGTTTTGGGGGTCAAATTTGGATTCCAAAAAGTTACTCCTTATATACCTTCCCCCCCTCCTATTTCATTTTCTTCATCAAGAACCACCCCCACCTTCTCCATCCATCTTCTTCGATGATGGTCATTTTCGAAAAGCAAGCCATCCTCAACATTCCTCTCACGACAAGGATCACTTTCACACCACATGCAGGGCATCTTCTCTGGCGAACCACCGAAATTTTTGAAGCTGAAATTGAGACTTGACGGCGAGTGACAGGCACGGCGGAGGAACGGTTGAAACCTAGTTCTGGGCAGAGTTTTTGGTAGGATTCAACTTAAGGAACAAACTGGTGTGTTGGGTGCTGAGTTTCGACCTTCGGCGACAGTGGAATTGAAGAAATGGGTGACGGTGGCAAGTGGTGGCGCAACCACTTCGAAGCTTCGATTGACCTTCAATTCGGCGGTGGATGCAAAAATTGACAAGGGCGTCTTGTTGGTTGAGCTGTTGGTGGTGGCGTTGACCAATTCCAACGACGGCGTCGTTGAGGCAGTTTCTTCATCTCATCGCAGCTATCCTGGTTGTGACATTGGTTTGTGATTTCAAAGTTTTGATTGGTGTATCTTGGGTAATGACCGGAATTGGGGTTAAGCTTTGTACTGTTTGTTTTACCGAATCTTGTATGTTGTTGAGAAGCTGAAGGATTTATATGGGAATTAAGATATGGAGCATGCATGTGTATTTGTATATGCCTAGTGGACCCGAATTTGCAATATTATATGTTAATTTTGGGCTAATTGAGTTAATTGGAAGATTAAACTCTAATTTTGTGGATTTGAGACCTAAGTGATAAAATTGGGTTATTAAGGATAAGTGAACTATTATTATTGACTTGGTATATATTACGAGGTTAATTATGTAATTAAGGACCTAATTATATGCCTTTATCGAGACCGGCGTAATTAGCGTGATCTGTAACGTTAATGCTGAACAAACCTTAAAACTACCAATTTAGTTGATTAATTATCGATTTTTTTACCGTTATTTGTATAATTGCGATTATTAGGATTGAATGACGATTTTGACAGTAAATTTACTCTTTTGGTTTGGTAATGAAGAATTGGGTCCCGCAGATCAGTACACTAGCTGTAACTGCATTTTATAGGGAAGTGAGGGTCTGCCAATCTAGCACTTGTTTACACCTATCTATCATTGTCATAAACCTCTGAGAGGGTGAAACTGGTTTTTGTACTGTTACTGCATCTTGGTTATTGAAATATGTGAGTTCTCATTTGTTATCCATTAATTGATGTGTATACCCCTACGAGGGTCGTTTCGTTGATTGTGCCTCTGATAACAACTTAGCATATATGTTCTGGCACCCAGAGCTTTCCTTGTCTTGTTTGATATTGATCAACTTGATTTTGTCCTGCTTATCGCATGTTCAGTCTTGTTGGCTTGTTTGAGCCTATCCTGTACTTTATTGATTCGCCTCGTTGGCAGTTTTTTACTGTTCTGTGTTGTTATCTGTTACCTTGCCAGCATAATTGTTTATCTGTTATGATGTTATGTGGCCTTGTTGGCTAATCGAAATCTGTTTATATGACATTGTCGTGCCTTGTCGGTAATCTGTTAATTGACACTTGATATACGTACGAAGATTGTTGGAATGCATATGTTATTCGAGTCTGTTTTACTTTGATTGTATCCTGATGGTTTGTAATATGATCATGGAGAAATAAGGAATGAAAGATTCGTATTTGCTAAACTTGTTAATGCTTGTATCTTGATATGTTCATGTTCTGATCATTAATTTATGATCTATTAAGTTGTTTCTTTCTCGACGGATCCCTCTTGATTTATTATTGAATTTTTTCCTCACTATGTCCTTTGGACTTATCCTCCTGTATCATTTTGATTTTCCCAGATATGATTGGGTGACGGACATGGACCTAAGGCTTGGACTGCTGAACATTTTGTAATAGAATAGGTGTTTATATGTGTTTGTGGGTTCATAGGGGCATTATATTATGACTTAGAGATGTTGTGATATGTTGAAATTGAATTAATGATCTGAGGCATGTATGTGATATGTTGAATGTTAGGGGATCACTTATGACGTGTATTTAGTATTTTTGTTGAGGTCTGTTTAAGTTGAAGTTTGTTGCTATTTTTGAAGAGTTTTGAAATTTTGCTTATGGGCCTATTGCTTATTTATGGGTTAAGAATTAAGATTGAATTGGCATAGCATCTCAGCTTAGGGTTTATCTTGAGGGGGTGCTACACGGCCACTTTTGTTTTCTGTTTCATTTAATATTTCATCTTTCATTTCAACATAATAATTATATATCAAGTCTATCTAATTTTCAATCAATTATTTTTATAAAAAAAATATATTTAATAGACTTGTCATATATCTATATATAAAATAAAATAAAAGATAAAATATGAATTATAATAGATTATGTAAATTGGTTCCCACAAGAGGAAAAAGAAAGATATGTATATACATGTATATATATATATATATATATGATGGGTGGCAAGCACAAATTAAAGTAATTTGTTGGTTGAAGAAGCACAACAAGATTGGTAGAATGGAAATTTCTATGGTGCTCTTCCAACCTTTATGTATTACATTAAAATTAAAATGATTTCTTAAGATTTTGTCAACATGGTCTTTTAATTTTTGAAATTGATTATGATTGTTATAATTTGGTGCATGATGTTGTGAACACATTTGCTGAATTATTTTTTCAATTAACTTTAATTTAAAGAATATTATTTAGGTTCTTTTGATTGATGAAATTGATTTTTCCCTAATTACATGCATGATGTTGATGTGTGAAATTGATTGGCTAACTTCTTAAATAATTTATCATTTTATTAAGGTGAAACCTCTTTATTGATTAGAAATTAGGAAGATCTGAAGTTCACTGAATTAAATTAACTAATCAATTAAAGTAAAAGGATAGAGCCAAAGACAAAATAAGCCTAAGAAGAATGGCAGAAAAATCCTAACAGATATAAGCCTATCAAGACACAAACCATAGATACTAAACTCTAAAAATAACTTGAGGGGAGGAAACCATTCGCAAAGGAACCGTGAATTTTCAAGAACTTTCTAGAAGTAATCTCTTTGCCTACGTTTCAGAGAAAAAGAACCAACATTTTGATATCTATAAAAAAGGGCCTCTCTCCATTTTCGTGCAACATCAATTTTATTCAAGTACTTCAACAACTTATTTTTAAAATAAGATTTAATAACTTTTTAAGCTCTAAAACATCTTATAAAATGTCGAAACTTATATGATCTTTTAAATATACTTAAAGGGTTGTTGACTAAACTTATTTAAAAGGTTTTATAAAATATTTTGAAACTTATAAGATGTTAGCTCTTATTTTCAAAACAAGCTTTTGAAGTATATATTTAGATAACATAAGCATTATTTTGAGAACTTACAAGTTGTTGTATTTGGTAAAAATGAATAATTATAAAGCTCTTTCGAGCAGGGTAATGACCCAATAACTAAGTGTGTGCTGCATACCCTCATTTTAAAGGATCAAAGATGAAAGTAGGAATATTAGACCAAAAATGCAATTTGTCCAGTGGTCACGAAATAGCTATTTACAGAAAAAAGTAGTTGATTTGTTGTTCTCATTGGGGAGATGGAGATTGAAAAGCTAACAAATATAACTTATTTTTGCTTCCCAATCTCATAATGTATTCAATTTGAAGTAATGAGTTACTAGTTTCCTCAATTTGCTAATTTTCCAGCCTCCAGGAAGTTTCTATACTGGCATTTTGGCATTTGGGCTCATTCAAAATCTGGAAATAATTTCAAATGAATAATCATAAGCTCCTGATTCCTCAGCAATGGAAACTTGGGCTTATTTATAATCAGCAAATTGTTTTCAGTTATTGACCACAACTCGCTTGACAAAATTCCTCCCTCTTTCTTGAGAAATGGAACCAGTCATTGTGGCAATATATTCATTGTGCTTCTTGTTTTTCCTCTACCGTTTGTATCAGCTTTCTGATCAAAGAAAAGATCAATGCTGCTACCTCGTGCATTATGAGTGCCACAAGCCTTCAGATGACTGGAAGATAGACACCAAGTTCGCCGGCAACATTATAGCCCGGAACAAGAATCTTGGCCACCAGGAGTACAAGTTTTTCTTGCGCATTATCCTGAATTCAGGTATTGGAGAAGAGACTTATGGCCCGTGAAGCATCTTTGAATGTCGCAAAAGCTCTCTCACTCTCCAAGATGGGATTCTGGAGATGGAAGAGTTTTTCATCGAGACGTTGGACCTGCTGTTTCTAAAGACCGGCATTTCTCCACAAGAAATTGACGTTCTTGTGGCGAATGTGTCCCTTCTTGCTCCGGTTCCTTCTCTAACTTCCCGAATCATAAACCGTTACAAGATGAGGGATGATGTCAAGTCCTTCAATCTCACAGGAATGGGGTGCAGCGCAGGCTAAATCTCCATTAATCTTGTGCAGAATATTTTCAAGTCCTCCAAGAACTCTTTTGCAATTGTGGTCAGTACAGAGTCTATTGCTCCAAACTTGTACTCTGGCAGGGATAAGTCCATGATGCTCACCAACTGTTTGTTTCGTTCGGGAGGGTGCTTGATTCTTCTAACGAACAAAAGGGCCTTCAAGAATCGTGCCAAATTGATGTTAAAATGCCTGGTTCGTACTCATTTGGCCGCGAGTGATGAAGCATATAATTGTTGTATACAGAAAGAAGATGATCAAGGTAGGCTTGGATTTTATCTTGGTAGAAATCTTCCCAAGATTTCTGCTCAGGCTTTCACCAAGAACATAGCAAGTATGGCAAAAATTGTGTTTCCGTTAAAGGAACTTATAAGATACATTGTGCTGAAATATGTGGGTAAAACAGCAAGTTTAAATCTCGAGACTGGTATAGATCATTTCTGTTTGCATCCTGGTGGAACTGCTGTCACTGAGAAAGTTAAAAAGAGCTTTGGAGCTAAGTGAGGAAGATGTGGAACCTTGTAGAATGACTCTCCATCGATTCGGAAACACTTCGTCGAGTGGGGTTTTGTATGTGTTGGGGTATATGGAGGCCAAGAAGAGACTCAAGAAAGGTGATAAAGTTTGGATGATAGGTCTTGGTGCTGGTTTCAAGTGCAATAGTTGTGTGTGGGAAGTGTTGAAGGATTTGGGGGATGGAAATGTTTGGGAGGATATAATTGAAGGTTAACCCCCAAAGACTATAGCCAATCCTTATATGGAGCAATATGGTTGGGTTAACCAAGAGAAATTGGAGCCACAAGAAGGTGCAAATTAATTGGATTTACATGTTTGAAGAGAGCAAAATATATTCACTTTAAGAGGGAAAATAAAATGATTATATTTGATGGGAAAAAAAACTATAGCAGTGATCTATGCCTAATTATTGGCATCTCCTTTGTGTATATATATGCCGTATACCATGTTGTCTGTATGTGGAAAGTGAATGCAGTTGTATAAGCTAGAGCTCTGAATATTTTTGTTTAAAACTTCGTCATTGCATGCAGCTGGATATATGAACTAGTTAATGTACTTATTTAAGGATAAAAATTCATTTAAGGACTTCACTCATCGGAAAGTATTGCTAGCATTGAAATTTGCTTGCATGTCAGCATCAAAAGGTGCCCAGCTCAACAGGTGCTGACACACAAGCAAATTTTAATGCTGACAATACTTTCCAGCAAGCGAAATTTTTTTTCCTACCTTTTAATTCTTACATTCCTGCATTGCTACCTTCAAATATCTCGATCCTCATATGACCAATAGCCAATTGAATTGTCCTACTTTTGCAATTTTTTTGTAGTTATATTATTCTGATGGCTAGGACAGAACTTTAAAGGAAGGAACCATTTGACCAATTTTCCCATATAAGCTAGAATACATATATATATATATATATAAAATTTATTCATCATAAATCATGACATAATGCTTCCACAATAAAAGGGGGAGGATTATCATTCCAAACCCTTTGATCAGCCATAGAACTT
This sequence comes from Jacaranda mimosifolia, assembly GCA_018894105.1. NCBI lineage: Eukaryota > Viridiplantae > Streptophyta > Magnoliopsida > Lamiales > Bignoniaceae > Jacaranda > Jacaranda mimosifolia. The sequence goes on from CM032125.1 coordinate 4,942,793, forward strand.
GAAGCTCTAGCTATAGTATGAGCTACAAAATTCGCAGATCTTCTAATGAAACAAATTTGAAGATGAACAAGTTTTTCTTTAAGTTTTCTACAATCATCAATAATCAAACCAAGAGCCAAGGGATACTCTCCTTCTCCATTTATCAACTTCACTGCTTCTTGAGAGTCAGATTCTAAGATTACTTTCTGAAAACCTGATTGTTTAATCCAACTCAAAGCTTCACGAATGCCCAACCATTTAGTTAGACATGCCTCAAGTACTCCTTTGAATATTTTGTACCCAGCACTAATAAATAGGCCTTCGAAATCTTGAACCACCCAGCCGACCCCAGAGATATCTTTATCTTTAAATATAGCTGCATCAACGTTGATCTTAATCCATCCATCCATTGGCTTGAACCAAGATTGTCTGTCAACATCTTGTCTAATTCCGTGAGCCTCTGGTTTGCCTCTATCTCTTGCGTTTCTCCATTGTGACAAGGATGAATCGGCAAACTGGATAATCTCATTTACTGATTTGACTTTTTGCTTCCAAACAATATTATTTCGGTTGTTCCACAAGCTCCAGCATATCATCAAAGCTAAATCAAACACCTCAGGCAAGCAAGTGGAGCTAATCAATTTTAACCAATCACTAGCCAGATTACTAGTACCACGGATGAAGCCAACACTAGAACACAACCAGACTTCCTTTGCCACAATACAGTCAACAAGTGTGTGCATATTTGATTCATCTTCCAGCCTACAAACTGGACAAATACTATCCACATCCACATGCTTTTCCCTCAATCTATTTTTCGTTGGTACATTTAGCAAGTGATAAATGAAAGAAAAATATTTATCATAAGTCAAGAGCAATCTTCTAATAGAATTGTAGCCAAAAATAAATAGATGATATGCTATAAAGAAATCACAATACAAGCTTAACAATATTGCAAAATCAGTATAGAAGTAAAGTGACCATTAGCGTAACCTTTCTATACTTACAAAAGATATCAATCAATTATAATTAAGCAATATCAATTGCATTCTATAGACTCAAATTAAAAAAGGTTTAGTGAACTTAAACCTTGACTGAAAAAAAAAAAAAAAGGTATTCCTTATATAAAATGCTAGATATAGAATAAATTCGTAACTAGTTATAGATTATAGCTACAAAGCTTCATAGCAGATATAAATTTTTTAAATAAAAAAGTAAAAAAAAAAAAAATTAATTGTCAATTTGTAGTCTTGTTCGTCACAAACGCAACAAATTAGCTATGTATTATCCACAGGAAAATAAATATATAAAGAAAAAGAATAACTAGTTATGACTGGTGGTAGTGAGGCTTAGCTACAAGTGTATTTATTTTGAGTTTAGTTATATCTATTTTATAGTTAAAGTTATGAATTTGTAGTATTAGTTATAGACTAAGTAATAATAATTTTTTTTTTTCAATACCCTATATGAGAGACATGGTAACTACATTTTCCTTTCTGGGTTATTGCATGCATTTGTGAAGCAAATAAGAGTGGCGACTTGCCCCAGTTGTGCGGGTTTGTGATCCTAATGGGGACGAGGTGATGGCCGAAGCAACTTTAATTGCACCAATCCTAATTCTAAATTGGGTGAGTTCGAGGTCATGGGGGTACTCAGATCAGACTCTCTTCCCAAAAAAAAAAAAGTGGCGGCTCTCATTTAATTTGAACAAATATTTTTTCTTCTGGAATTTTGATGGAATAATAAAACAAAAATAGTGGATTCAGAATCATGAATACGAAAATCAAATTTGACATTCTTGAGTAATGCTCATTTTGATTATGAATGAAATTCAAAAGTTTACCATAAGAAACCAGTGTATTACTCTAATACAGCCGTTTCAAATAAATCACTAATTAATTACCCCCGTTAAATTGGAAAATTAAGGATCATATCAATTTGCAGATCCCATATCTTAATTATTTTTCACAAATTCAAAATTTCACCATGCCCACTTCACTTCACCTAGAATATAAAACAGCAGCAGTTTTGATGTATTCAAAAATCAGTTGCCAAAGGGTTCTTTTCTGCGTGTAAAATTTTTGGAGAAATGGAAAGTGGGGGGACTGGTGAAGAAATAAAGAAGATTAGTTTTGAGCTGAGTCTTGCAGATGAGAGGATTAAGCTGATTGAGATATTGTCAGAGGATGATGATTTTCTTGTTGCTTCACCTTTCTCGTTTGATTCTATTCAAGACGTCTTTTCAGGTCATACTCTTATCTCTTCATTTTCTCAAAACACATACACGAAAAATGAGTGGTTGGTACAGTGCTACATCTATGTATGAGATCAAATATGAAATCTTGTTTGCTTACTTGATTTAGAGTATTTGTTTTTTCTCCCACTCTCGTTCCGATTAGAAATCATAATTTTTATTATCATATATAATTGGATTTTTGAAATAGTGAAAAAAATTCTCAGAATCAATACTATCTGGCTCAAACTTGTTTTGAAAAAGTTGAATTATTTTTAATTATCTATTGACAATTCAAAATCAACACAATGTAGACTATATATAAAAATGTAGTTTATCGTCATTGTTTGGTGTGAAGTATATAGAGATTCTCTTAATGGGATCCTTGATTTTTATTGAATTTTGAGATTCAAATTATGTAGATTGAGTAAAATATGAGCATGTATAAATTTGCATATCGTTTATAGGTACTTGCAATACATACAATTACAAAATATAACCACTTGGACACATGCAACTACAACATTGCATGTGGAGCTAACAACAAGGTTAATTAGTTAGTAAACATGCAAATATGCTAACAACAACCTACGTAAGACAAACATTGATTCTTTCAAATGTGTAAATCGCGCATATACGACATAAGATGAATATCCCGTATCAAAAAGCTAGCAGTTCGCCTTATTAGTCATCCAGAACCCAAACAACTCAATTTTCTTTCATGAACTATTTGTGGAACTAACTCTTCCACTAAAAACGGATAATGCAGGAGACCATGGAGGATTCAGGTTATCAGGATTTGGAATCAAGAAGTTGAAACGACGCAACAAAAGGAACAAAATCTACCGCCTCCTGACTTTCTGTGGCCACCCAGGCCAAGTTTTCTGAGGAGAAGCTTAGCCTGGGATAGTGCCTTCTTCAACAGCTCTGGTAAGGTGGTGTTGCTCCTTCAATTGTATAATAAGTTTACAAACTAAGCTGTTTCTCTTCCACTCTCAAACAGGTGTTCTAGAACCTGATGAGTTATCCGTAATAAACAAAGGATTCATAACAAATGAAGCCCATCTGTTACCTCGTCCTCAATATGTCCGCAAGAGAAGATCAGAATCAGAACCAGATGATGTTTCTTTAGACTGGTTTGAGATTCAACCATTTGAACATAGACGAGCACCAAACTACTACTTCAGGTGCAGTGAAGCTGTTGATGTGGACAACGATAAAAGTCCTGAGTCAGGAGTAGAACAAGTCAGCTTGCAAAATGTCCAAGGTGAGATATCTATAGTTCAAGAGTAATTAAGAAAACAGTTTACCTTCCTGATTTCTGGAATTGTCCTAATCCAAAGAACTTATTCTGTTTGAGGTTACAAACCGGCAGCAGCTCGTCTGTCTGAACTCCTCTTTTTCATGTATCTTTCTCTTCTAAGATGAACTGCACCTCATAACAGCTCTCAGAAAAGTTGGCAGATCTCTCGAAAATAAGGTAGGCCGAAGTAATATTAGCATTTCTGTGCAAAAATCATGTCTATTTAGGTTGAAAGTTGTTTTGTTTCGACTTTTCAGATGAAATCTAATAAAACTTCTACTTGAAAAGATGAAAAACGAGGTTTGACAGTGATGCATTTGAATACTGGATATATGATGAATGGTTTGTTCTGATTCACTTGAATTTGATCTTTCTAGACAACTTTCAGAAGGATACATGGACTTCTATCATCTCCCAAGCGACTGAAGGCATTAGCCAGGATGAAAAATATTTCAGCAAGATCGGAACACAGGGATTTATCAGAAATTTTCTATGCCAAAATGAAAAACAAATCAGTTACTCCTGATTCTGGTAAGAAACATATATAGAAACACTACTTGAAATGATTATCTTACCACCTCTTTGGAGTGTCACCAGCAATGCTGTCTTTACAGAGCAATGTTTGGTCATCGAAAAGAAACCTGCTTCCCAGAGTTCATTAACAGCTGCAATAGCTTCAACTGTTTCTGTTCCCTTTATTAACACAGAAAGAAAAAATTGAGTCCAGAAGAAGTAAAATTTCTTCCTCTATTTCAGCCTCCAAGATTTGGACACATTCAGAGAGGAGTAAAGGATAAGAAATATTAGTCCTCCGAACCTTTCTTGCTCATTGTCTGCCAGTTCCACTAGCCATTGCTCCTCTGAGCCACTCTCATCATCTGTTAGCAACAAGCAAAGATCTAATATTGGTCTTGACATAAAGAGAACATTTAGAGAGCCCTTCCTTCACAATGAAGCAAAAGAAGCACCAGATTTTCAGAGTCCATTCAGCTCAGCAAAACAATGCAGTTCCCAGGCAACAGCAGGAGCTTGTCCTATTGGTTCACTATCAACAGAAAACTTCAGGCCATCTGGACTTCGTCCACCATCTCCTCGGATCAGATTCTTCGATGAGGTTGCTTCTAGCAATTTGATAATCTGCTCTTGTTATTTCTCCTGTTTGCCTGTGTTAGTCTCTGTAGAAATCACTATTGCCAATAGTGACAAGCTTGCAATTTATAACTTGATGATATGCAGGACAAACCTCCCAGACATCATGGGTTAACAAGAAATAGGAAAATGCTCAGAAAGTTTTCTATGGAGTGTTGCCTGATTCAAGCGTCAGCAGCAAAAGTGCTTCAGCTTGTAGAAAGCTTAAAAATCCAGGCCCAGAAGTGGTTACCAACATCAAGAAGCCAAAGACCGATCATACAAATGCATTTCTGGGGCCAGGAAAAGAAATGTGCTTGGAAACTGGAAGAGTTGGTGATCACAGGGCCTAGAAATAAACTCGGGCTGAATTCTGTTGTAATTGGCACAATATGCCCATTTACATGTTTAATTTTTCATTGGATGGATGTGAATTATGGTTGGAATCCAATAGATAATTAAAGTATTGAATTTGGTGGAATTGAGGAAGGGAAATGGTTAAGTATTATAAATTGAGTTGTTCCACATTGTAAGCTTGTGATAGTGGAGACCTTCTTGTGACTTATAAAACCAAGTGGTGGAGTTGAAGGGTCTTAAACCCTTCACTTGTCCCACATTGGTTTTGTAAACTAGTGTGGACTAGTTTATATTGGACTCAAGTAAGAATGCTTGATAAAGTGTTCTTTGAGGGGTTCATATAAGTGGACCACACGCGCGCCGCCGCCGCCTCCCGGCCCGGGTCCGGCTCGTTAGGGCGAATGTCTCAATCTCAGTCTTAATTTTTTGGACAAAATTCAATTGGATTTTGAATTTGAAAATTAAAATTAAAATTTGATCTTAACCGTTGGTTTGATCAGATAGAGGCTTGACCGAGTCTTGCCTGTTGGAGATCACAACCGAGATTTTTGGGATGATGGGTCCGGATTTTTAGGGTTGTTGGCGGACAAGGATTAGGGTTTTACTTAGTCAAACTCTAATAAGCCCTTAACAGCCGTCAAACCCGAGTTAAAAGTTAGGCCTTGGCGGTTGGCCCATTGCCTTCTGCCAGACCTAATTCCTCTCTATAAATAGAGTGCCCTCGGCAGTCTTGTAAACACACCAAATACACGCTAAAGCAGCCTCTTCGGCTTGTATTCTTCTTCTCCCCCTGATATTCCAGTTTCTTCGTAGTTATAATTCCCTTGCTCTCTCTTATTTGGCCTAATATACTCATATATATTCCGAAAGCTTCGCTATCTTATTCGGATTCTGGCTACTGAGTACTGTTCTAGGTGAACGAGAAGGAGTGCACCTGATCGCTCTGGACCATCTCATCTTGGGAGGAGCTGCGTTGTACCCGTTGCACTGGTGAGTCGGGGCGCTTGTTTCTTCAAGGCAAACAGAATTTCTCTGTGATTTGGTCGCCCTATTAATTCTGTTACGATACAGAATTCTTAAGATAAGTTTACTTTCAAATTCAGTATCTATATATTACTAATCTGACATCATGTTCTATTATTTTATTGCCTCAGTTAATTTATGAATTTTGGCTTTTTCTGGACTCGTATCTGTTTAATTGTACTGAATTCTAATTTGCCTTGAATTGACGTTTATTTTAATCACGCATGCTGTATGATTAAATTCTGATCACGTATGCTGTATGATTAAATTCTGATCACGCATGATATATGTTTAAATTCTGATCACGCATGCTGTATGTTTAAATTCTGATAACACATGCTGTATGTTTAAATTCTGATAACACATGCTTTATTTGAATTTCATACTGATATAAATGCACGTTTGACCCCACTGTGATTATCTATTACTTTATTGATAATGTGTTTTGCAATATTTATTTATTGCTTTGAATTACTGCATGTTGGCACACATCCTGGAAACATCAATCTTGAAGAAATGATATATTTCGTGTGTTTATCATCTATTGAAATTCTGATTAGAGATCCTGTCTAGGAATCTTGCCTGATTTTTCTGAGTAGATATCCTATCTAGGAATCTTGCCTGCATATCTTGCCTAGATATTCTGTTATAGGAATTTAATTTTCTGTGATGGCTTCAACTTCGCATGCTATTGGTGATATTGTGTCAGCGAAAGTTGACCTTTCCGGACTGCCGGAAAAATTCACGGGCCAGTATTTTAGGCGTTGGCAACAGCGCATGAAAATCTGGTTGATGATGAAAGGTCTTCTTTCATTGATTCAATTGACCATGCTAGAACCAACTAAAACTGATCCCAAAAGTAAAGAAATAGCTGATTGGAAAACTAAGGATCAGATTGTTTCAGGAGTGATTCTGTCAGCTCTGTCTGACACACTCTTTGATGTATACTGTTCTGATTCCTATACGGCTAAATCTTTGTGGGATGAACAGGATAGGAAATACAATATTGAAGAGCAAGGGCTCGAAAAGTAATCGGTTTCCAAATTCCTGAAGTATCAGATGGTTGAGGGCAGGTCTGTATCTGAACAGACACATGAATTGATTAATCTAGAGCATTCCCTAGCTAATGCTAAAATGAAACTCCCTGAAAAATTTATGGTCATGTCGATTGTCGATAAGTTCCCCAAATCTTGGGAAAGTTTCGGCATGACTCTGAAGCATCAAAAACGGAAACTGACTCTAGATGATCTAATGATTGCCATAAGTATTGAAGAGGAGCACCGAAATCAATCACATACTGTTCCTATTGAATATCATCCTAAGGCGAATGTGATAATAGGAAAGAAGAAAGTCAACATGAACTCAAACTCTAAATCCATCGATAAGGGAAAAGCCAAAATAAATAAGAAACCAAAGGCAAACAGGCCTTGCTGGAATTGTGGACAAAAGGGGCATTGGGCTAAGGAGTGTCCCTCCAAGAAAGCCAAGGCTAAAGCCCAGTCTGCTGGACCAGTAGTCAACATGGTTGTTGGAGACACCACCGAAGCTGGAGATCCTGATGCATCCATTGACGAGTATGTTTCTTGCAAACCCGGATTATTCTCTATCTATGAACCATATGATTGGCTAATAGACACTGGTGCTAATGTGCACGTTTATGCTAATAAATCACTGTTTGTATCTTACCAGCCTGTTAAAGGAAGGACTGTGATGATAGGGAACTCAAGTGCTGCCAATGTGTATGGGATATGATGCGTGGACCTGAAATTTCCTTCGGGGCGCACACTGTCTCTGCAAAGGGTGCATCACGTCCCAGCAGTTCGAAGAAATATAATAAGTAGTTCTATAATAGTTAGGGAGGGCTATGAAATTTCTTTCAAATCAAATAAAGTTGTAATTTTATATTACGGCACTTTTATTTGTGAAGGCTATCTTTCCGATGGTTTGTTTAAGTTGAGAGTTGAGAACATTATTGGTTCTAATAAAGTTGATTTTTCTAATTCTCCTGTTATTAACATTATTGAGAATTCATCTGTTTGGCATAACCGTTTAGGACATTTGAATTATAGTTCGGTCAAAAGAATGATGAACTTAAATTTAATTCCTAAACATGAAATTGAACGTGGTCATAAATGTCTAATATGTGTTGAAGCCAAGCAAGTTAGAAAGCCTTACCACTCGGTTGAAAGGCAAACTGAAATTCTTGACTTAGTGCACACAGATATTTGTGAGTTCAATGGGGTCTTAACAAAAGACAGTAAAAGATACTTTATCACCTTTATAGATGACAACAGTAGGTATTGTTATGTTTATCTATTGAAACATAAAGATGAAGCACTAGATAAGTTCATTATGTTTAAAAATGAAGCCAAAACACAAACTGGTAGAAAACTTAAACGGTTAAGGTCAGATAGGGGTGGAGAGTATGGGTCTAACCCATTTCATGAATACTGCCGTAATTTTGGCATAATTCATGAAGAAACTGATCCTTATTCTCCCGCTTCGAATGGGATAGCTGAGAGAAAGAATAGAACCTTTATAGACATGATTAACAGTCTGCTTTTGAATTCTGGATTGCCCAAGTACATGTGGGGAGAAGCTCTGAATATGGCTTGCCATATTCTGAATAGAGTTCTCTTGAAACATAAAGAAAGCACTCCATTTGAATTCTGGAAAGGCAGGAAACCTAGTCTAAAATACTTCCGAGTGTGGGGCTGTCTTGCAAAAGTTCTAGTCTCTGAATACAAGAGGAAGAAACTAGGTCCTAAAACTGTTGATGCGGTCTTTCTAGGCTATGTAGAAACATCTTATGCTATGCGATTTTTGGTTATTAAATCAGAAATTCTGGGCATAGATGCGAATACTATAGTCGAATTTCGCGATGCTACGTTCTTTGAGAACGTGTTTCCCATGAAGATTGGGATACCTCAAAATGTTTCTTTAGATTCAACCCTTGAGTCTATATCGATTCTGGATCATGTGGAAAAGATGTCAAATGTGGGGGCTGGTCCTAGTAGTACTGACACAGTTCCTGAAGAACTGGATGAACCCAGACGAAGTAAAAGGGCTAGAATCACTAAGGACTTTGGAAGTGACTTCGTTACTTACAATGCCGAGGGTGATCCTGTTACCTTCAAGGATGCTATGGCTTCCCTTGAGGCTAAGTATTGGAAGGAAGCCATTAAGAGTGAGATGGATTCTATTGTCTCGAATGGGACATGGGAATTAGTCCATCTCCCTCCGGGGTGTACTAATATAGGAAGCAAGTGGATCTTCAAAAAGAAACTTAAGTCTGACGGAACTGTTGATAAGTTTAAGGCCAGGCTAGTTGCTAAAGGGTTTAGGCAAAAGGAGGGAATAGATTACTTCAACACCTATTCCCCAGTAGCTCGTTTGACTACTATCCGAGTGCTAATAGCACTGGCTTCCATATATGATTTCCCCATTCACCAGATGGATGTGAAAACAGCCTTTCTGTATGGTGATCTTGAGGAAGAAATTTATATGGATCAGCCTGAGGGATTTGTAGCTTCTGGAAATGAGCGAAAAATTTGCAAGCTTGTTAAATCACTTTATGGTTTGAAACAAGCTCCTAAACAATGGCATGAAAAGATTGACAAAACAATATTGTCATTTAGTTTCATAGTTAACGATAATGACAAGTGCGTCTACTGCAAAGTTAAAGGTGATAACTGTATTGTGTTATACCTGTATGTAGATGACATTCTGCTGTTTGGATCCAACATTAAGATTATCAATGAGACTAAAAGTTTCTTAAAGAACAAGTTTGAAATGAAAGATATGGGTGTTGTGGAAATGATTCTTGGACTTAAGTTGACTCGTTCAACTGAAGGTATAGCAGTCTCTCAGTCTCACTATGTTGAGAAAATAATTGAGAAACTTGGTTATAAACAAAATAGAATCGCAAAAACACCATATGATCCTTCAGTGGCTCTCTTTAAGAATGAAACTGGTGCACCAGTGTCTCAGTTGAGGTATTCTCAAATAATTGGTAGCTTACAGTATCTTGCAAACGGCTCAAGACCAGATATCTCATTTGCAGTCTCTAAGCTTGCTAGATATACAAGCTACCCTAATCGAACTCATTGGGAGGCTTTGGATAGGGTACTTAGATATCTAAAGGGCTCAGCATCACTAGCCTTGCACTACAAGAGATTTCCTGCAGTGCTGGAAGGGTTTAGTGACGCTAGCTGGATTGCCAAAAACTCCGGAAGTAATGGGTGTACAGGGTATGTATTTACCTTGGGTGGAGGCGCTGTCTCCTGGAAGCCTTCTAAACAGACTTTGATAACTCGGTCCACCTTTGAGGCTGAGTTGTGTGCTTTGGACACAACTAGGACAGAGGCAGAATGGTTATATGGGCTGATAGTACAACTGCCAATGGTAACCAAACCTCTTCCGGGAATTGCTGTACATTATGACAATCAAACCACAATTGCAAAGATAAGTAGTTCAAAGTTCAATCAAAAGACTAAGAGACACATCCAAGTTAGACTAAAGTCTATAAGGGAGTTAGTGTCTGATAGGGTTATTGCAAATGACTTTGTTGGATCCAAAGACAATATTGCAGACCCTTTAACTAAATGACTTGATTTGTCCTCAGTTCAGAAATTCAGGTTGGGGATGGGACTGGAAACCCATCGGTGATATACCTGCAGTGGCAACCCAACCTACTAAGTGGAGATCCCACAAGGTAGGTTCAATGTGGTATAAACAAGCTGCTGAGCATATCAAGTTGCACCTAAAATGAGATTGATACTTTGTATCTGGTGTCTCTCCCCTGATTGCCTGATAGGTGCTGACTACTGCTGGTATAGTAAGAGTTTAACTCTGAATGAGGTCAAGTCATTTTGGACGAGATGCAAGCAGTGCATCCCCGGAGACGCCCAACTAAGTGAATGTAGTCCTTTGGCCGGGACTAAAGGAATTAGGTTGTTCCTTGACAAACATTCATGAAACAGGATCGAGACACATGGCCTTAATGTTCAACCCTAAAGATCAGTACATAGCCTTTAGTTCGTTGTTACTGATGGACGCAATCACAATCACGGTTACAAATTCAAGGCTTAGATCCATTTGTCTCGGTGATTGCAAAAGTCGGATAACTTAGGGAGTGGTTCAAACCGGAAGGTACCATTTCTGAAAGCGAGCTATGTTGAATCTGATAGCCATTATCTATGGATTTGTGGGGGATTGTTGTAATTGGCACAATATGCCCATTTACATGTTTAATTTTTCATTGGATGGATGCCAATTATGGTTGGAATCCAATAGATAATTAAAGTATTGAATTTGGTGGAATTGAGGAAGGGAAATGGTTAAGTATTATAACTTGAGTTGTCCCACATTGTAAGTTTGAGATAGTGGAGACCTTCTTGTGACTTATAAAACCAAGTGGTGGAGTTGAAGGGTCTTTAACCCTTCACTTGTCCCACATTGGTTTTGTAAACTAGTGTAGACTAGTTTATATTAGACTCAAGTAAGAATGCTTGATAAAGTGTTCTTTGAGGGGTTCATATAAGTGGACCACACGCGCGCCGCCGCCGCCACCCGGCCCGGCTCCGGATCCGGGTCGCGGGCGTTAGGGCGAATGTCTCAATCTCAGTCTTAATTTTTTGGACAAAATTCAATTGGATTTTGAATTTGAAAATTAAAATTAAAATTAAAATTTGAACTTAACCGTTGGCTTGATCGGATAGAGGCTTGACCGAGTCTTGCCTGTTGGAGATCACAGCTGAGATTTTTGGGATGATGGGTCCGGATTTTTAGGGTTGTTGGCGGACAAGGATTAGGGTTTTACTTAGTCAAACCCTAATCAGCCCTTAACAGCCGTCAAACTCGAGTTAAAAGTTAGGCCTTGACCGTCGGCCCATTGCCTTCTACCAGACCTAATTCGTCTCTATAAACAGAGTGCCCTCGGCAGTCTTGTAAACACACCAAATACACACTAAAGCAGCCTCTTCGGCTTGTATTCTTCTTCTCCCCCTGATATTCCAGTTTCTTCGTAGTTATAATTCCCTTGCTCTCTCTTATTCGGCCTAATATACTCATATATATTCCGAAAGCTTGGCTATCTTATTCGGATTCTGGCTACTGAGTACTGTTCGAGGTGAACGAGAAGGAGTGCACCTGATTGCTCTGGACCATCTCATCTTGGGAGGAGCTGTGCTGTACCCGTTGCACTGGTGAGTCGGGGCCCTCGTTTCTTCAAGGCAAATAGAATTTCTCTGTAATTTGGTCGCCCTATTAATTCTGTTACGATACAGAATTCTTAAGATAAGTTTACTTTCAAATTCAGTATCTATATATTACTAATCTGGCATCATGTTCTATTGTTTTATTGCCTCGGTTAATTTATGAATTTTGGCTTTTCCTGGACTCGTATCTGTTTAATTGTACTGAATTATGATTTGCCTTGAATTGACGTTTATTTTAATCACGCATGCTGTATGATTTAATTCTGATCACGTATGTTGTATGATTAAATTCTGATCACGCATGATGTATGTTTAAATTCCGATCACGCATGCTGTATGTTTAAATTCTGATAACACATGCTGTATGTTTAAATTCTGATAACACATACTTTATTTGAATTTCATACTGATATAAACGCACGTTTGACCCCACTGTGATTATCTATTACTTTATTGATAATCTGTTTTGCAATATTTATTTATTGCTTTGGATTACTGCATGTTGGCACACATCATGGAAACAACAAATTCCAGTTTCGAGGAAGAGAAAAGAAGCGATAAGTTGAAAAGTAAAAGGTGCAGAGCGAGTCAAGGACCTAAAGATGGGAATCCAGACATCAAGAAAACATCTGATCAAGACATTGGAAAGAAGAACCTGTCTTGTTTTTAGGATCAACTTGGCAATTTAAGCAGATACTTTGAGGCTATTGATCTGAACCAAGAAAAGGTCAAAGAACTTAAATGGATGGACTGGCATGCAAAACACAACAAGAACAACATTGAAAAACAAGAAAACCAGCTCCTAGATTCACCGACAGCTTCATCAAAGCCCGGTCATCCCTCAACACCATCCCGAACTGCTGTTGCTGCTATATCCAGCATGAGAACTCCGTTCGCAGACAAAACATCAGCTTGCAACTTACATGAAACATTGGCATAGACAATAGAACCAAAAAAAGAGATGACGGTGCATAGATCATCTTAAAATTCATGTTCTTGTCAAGGTCTCGCACTACTTATTTCTATTGTAAATCATGCATATTCTTCCCTCCAGTGGATGCTATCTACGATTTTTCTTGAATATGCACCCAAAACATGATGCTTTGCAGAATTCCATGATTCCTAGAGCCACATCAATACCTCACCATAAATCTAAGTCCTAACTATAATCTTACAAATAAATGCAAGAAAATCATGGGATACTCCGAGGTTTGAAGAACCAACACCAACTAGGAATAAACTCAGTCTGAATTCCAGTTTCGAGTAAGTTGAAGAGTAAAAGGTGCAGACCGGGTGAAGGACCCAAAGACGGGAATCCAGACATCAAGAAAACCACTGATGAAGACATTGGGAAGAAGAACATGTCTTGTTTTGAGGATCAACTTGGCAATTTAAGCAGATACGCTAAGGCCATTGATCTGAATCAAGAAAAGGTCATAGAACATCGACAGGCATGCAAAACACAACAAGAACATTGTAAAATTTGACATATTTTAAGTACTTGTTCAATGTAATATTTAAAATTTATAGATTCTTTTATTAGTTTTATTTAAGTAATATTTGAATAATATTATATAAATTGAAAAATACAAATCAATTTACCTTTAAGTATAGAAAAGTAAAAATACCAGTACCTATGGGTTACCCATCACTTATAGTCATGGGTTATAAGTCCACTATCTCGTATCCAATAAAAAATGAATAATTTTACCCATCTCGTTGTTACCCATTCTTGGGTTACCCATGGATATTCATTTGTCAAGTCTTGGGGTGTGAAAATATGTATTTTGTAGTGAAGTTATCATTTTCCTATTGAAATCTATAGTCATATCTTTAGTGAGATAATTGAATTTAAAGATGGGATAATTTGTTCATTTTTATGTGCTTTATCAAGTTTGGCATGAATGAATAATAAATCAAGATTGATGAGGGTGAAATCTGCTTGTAGCTGGATCAGATGATGACTTTTAAGGGTACGACCTACCTGGTCGATCTCTGGATTTAGTTGGGCTGAATTCTGCAATTACAAGCAAACGTCAGGCTAGCCAAGGTGCTCTCGACTTAGGCACTCCGACGCTCAAGTTAGTGTATGGTCGATCAGATAAAGCGAACAACAAAATGAGGGCTTTTTGTGTATAGAATATCATACCTTTGTGAGGTTGGAGGGGAGGTATTTATAGCCTTCTCCCCATGCGTATTTGTTTGAGATATCCTTGACTTGTACGAAAGATCTTTGTCCTAGCATAAGGGTCATTAGGTCATCTCCCATTCTTGTACTATTTCAGGTGGCTACCTTTCCAGGTTTTATGGATAGAATAGTACAATGTAGACGTGCCTCCTTCCTGGTGCGGGAGCATGGGTGGTACTGAGGCGGCATGCGCCATTAATGCAGAGGCATGCTGCCTGTCAGGGCATTTAATGTGGTAGAGTTGACTCTGCGCCATGTCGACCTCCCCGATCGATAGCAGGATTGACCATATAATTGGTTGGTGCGTGGCATAAGAGGTGGACGAGCACCGTGATCGATAGGTTGACCAGTGGCCTTATCTGTGACCTAGTTGAATGCCTGCCCACCAGAGTACGACGTCGATCTGTATGGTCAATTTGGGTTACCTGACGTCGGTAGCATCATTGCACCCTAGGTATGAGATGGGCTTGGCACCACATCCTTAGGTCTGCGATCTTTGGGCCGAGCCCATTAGGGGTATCACATATCATGAATCGCCCCCACTTTTGAATGCTAAACGAGAGGATCGACGAGAAGGATTGGGGAGTAGTCTATTGTGCAGTTACGCGGGTTCGGCAATGAGGGTTTTTGAAAATCGACCCAGGTTTCACCCATTTAATGAGCAGTTACATCGTGCCGGGCGTAGCGCCAAATTGCACTTACAACATTACTACAACAGCTTGGATTCCCACGCCCACGTGCCTACAAATAGGCGCGGTTAAAATACTCATTTTTACTTTTACTGCCTTTTCATCTGGCTGAGCTTTGAGCCAACTGCATTTGCTGCTACTATACTATGCTTTTTGTTCATCGACAAAGAATAAGTCTCTTCTTTCATTTTCCTTACCATTCTTTCTTTATTGTAGCCATGTTGCGTTTGTTTGATTCTGAGGGTAGTCATGGAGGGGGAGACAACGAGGCTACTCATTCTAATAGGCCTGGGGTTTCATCACAGGAGTCGAGTAGTTCGTCGAGCGACAATTCGAGTTCCAGTAGCTTGAGCAGCAATCGCAGGGGTGATGGAGCTGAGCCAAGCTAGGCTTCTTCATCACGTGGTAAGTTATTTAGCCCTGATCATTATAGTGAAATATTGTTTATGATCACCCCCACTGATCTGAGGTGCACTAGGCAGTTATATCATGTTCCCATTGGGTATGAGCTTTTAACACCTGGGCTTTCTGATCGGATGCATCGAACCCCGACTGGTTGTATAACTGTGTTTAAGGATTTCTTTAAGTGTGTCCTAGGTTCCTCT
The DNA here is from genome assembly GCA_018894105.1 of Jacaranda mimosifolia. NCBI lineage: Eukaryota > Viridiplantae > Streptophyta > Magnoliopsida > Lamiales > Bignoniaceae > Jacaranda > Jacaranda mimosifolia. The sequence continues at coordinate 4,958,516 of CM032125.1, forward strand.
TAGGTGGTCCTATAGTCAACCTGCTTACGGGCTTAGAAGTGTGCATAACCCAACTGTTGCCGAATTGCTTTTCTACTATTTATAGCATTATCGTTCTAATGCACATATTCGACCAGCTTGCCAATTTTGAAAAATTTTCCAACCTTTTTCACCTTCCAATGTCCTGTAAGTCAGGTAGCATCAACAAGTTAGGCTTTTATTATCTCACTGCTCAGCCTCGCCATAAGTTTCTTGTCACCCCAGCCTCTTCCTATGGTCAAGAATGGATAAAACATTACTTGTATATTCGAGTCACTGAAGGTTTCAATATCCCGAGGGGCTGGTAGATAGAGCATGTCGAGATGCCAGGTAACCTAACTCTGACCTGGCCCAATACCTTTGTTCAGGATCTGGTCAAATTTGGTTAAGTAGAGGCCTCGATATTTATTGAGGAGAGAAGTATGGTGCTAGTTGGGTTGTCGCCAGGCCAGCTGGGCTTGCCAACGGACGATCGACTCGGTAGATTGTGCTGTCGATGATTCATTATTTTCTCTACTTTTTTGTTCAGTTTTAACCTTTTGTTGTTATATTGCTTGGCAGATCGTGATGAAATCATGTATCGATCAAGAGTCGAAGCTTTGGCAAGGGCTGAGAGGAACGAGCAGTGCTGTTTAGCTCATCGAGGGCGGCTGTGGTTATAACACCCTAGCCAGAGGCGATAACACCTTCTCCGTCACTTGCTCGACCCATAGCGACTAGAGGTAGCAGTCTAGCAAATCGGGAAAAAAGAGCAATAGTTGAGTAGGCAGGGCCTGCTCCAAAGAGGACAACTGTTAAGAATGGCAAGGGAAAAGCCACTAGGTTGGGCCAACCCTCTGGTTATAACCTGTTTGGCTAGCACGGGGATGACGTTCTATTCCATTTGCTAAAATTACCATCTCTGAAGTTCAGAATAGAGCCGAGAATGGCTGTTTATAACACCTTGTCAATAGAGATGGCGAGCCCGACCAGAGCTGCTCCGCTAAAGGTGATGATGGCCAGGCTGTTTATGTTCGACCAGAAAAAGTTGATGGAGATGAGCCAGGATGCTGCGCTAAGGGCTTTGGCCTATCACTTAAATATGGTAAGGCTCTGGTCGAATATGTTGTATTGTCGAGCTTTATTCTTTGGTTGAATATTATTTTTTCATTAGTAACGATGCCTTTTCGGTAGGCCAGCTAGGCTACTATTTCAACAAGAGGTCGAAGGTGGCCCTTGTCGACCATGAACACTTGCAAGAGGACGGGCATGTGGAGACACTAAAGGCTTAGCTCGAGTCTTCCCAGACCAGGGTCGAGGAGCTGGCCAAGATGGTCGAGGAGCTTAACAATCAGCTCCGATTGAAAGATACTCAGCTGGTTACCTTCGTTGAGGAAAGGACCAGAATGGATGAGCTGCTTAAGCAGGCTAGGGTGGATGTACAACTCTGATATGAGTCTAGTCGGTCAGCTGGTTGGAGGGTAGTGCTCGATTAAGCTCAAGCTGAGTTCTACAGAAAGCTGCCGCTGATGCAGCGAGATGCCGTGCAGTAATTTATGCTCTGCTCAGCGTTCCAGGATGCAAGCGTTGTGTTCTCCTTAGATGATACCCGGAATGCATTTGATAAGGCCCTTAAGCAGTTGCAATTTCTGGGCTACTCTTTTTGACTTAAGGATAAGGAAAGCCTCAGCTACTTCCTCATTGAGTAACTGCAACCGTATCCTAAAGACGATGAGGCTGATGCTGGAAAGGGAGCTACGTAGGCTCCTATGGTCGAAAGAGTTGTCGAGGCTCCACCTACCATGCCCTTAACCGAGGTGCAAAGGAAGGCAGTCGAGGTGGTGAAGAAGCTAGATGAGGTCACCAAGGAATTTACCTTTGCCAGCGAGTTTGCATTTGAGATTCGAGATGGCATGGTTGACACTGCCGCGTACCTTCCTCTACTGGATGGGAGTTTTCTGATCGATGAGGCTGGGCCCTCTCAACCGGCGACGGCTGCTATTCCTATTGCTATTGCGATGCACGAGTTGAGGGCGAGCGGCCCCGCGGTAGTTCCTATTCTGATTCATTCGAGCGATGAGCTTGAGTAAGTAATTAAGGCTAGTGATCAATGAGGGCACGACGAGGGCGCTGGGTCGAGTTGATGCTCCTGCTCTGATGTATTTTTCATTCTAATTGATGTACTTATTCTAATATGTGTACTCGAGATTTTTGAAATTGAATGAAGTACTCCTTTTGCTGTTTGAACATACTTGTTTTGTCGAATGATATGTGCTTTTTTATTGCTCTTTAAGCATATCTATTTTGTCGAGTGGCATGTTGAACAAATAAAATGTGTTTCCCACATATTGGAAAATTAGTTCAAGTTTGTTGTCGAATGAACCATGATGACCTAAACCAACACACATTTTAATTGAGGTCATTTTGATCGACATCGGGGTTGATTGAAATAGATCAAACCGTTCGCTTGATCTCGGTTGTAAGCCTTCCTTTAGCGATTGGGAGCCTACTGAGTCGACTTCATAGGCGATAATAAGCGATGAACTCATTTGTTTGGTCGACTATGGGATCGATAGTAAACGATCGATTTGTTTATTTGGTCTTGGTTGAGAAGCCATGACTAGATGGCTAGAAGCCTGCTTGTTTGACTACGTGGTCGATGATTTGGTTTTGGCTGAGAAGACTTGACTTAGTGGCTAGAAGCCTATTTGGTCAACTATAGGTTGATAGCAAGTAATCAACTCATGCAAGTAGGTATTCGCAAGAAGTTCCATAAACTTTTATTTTTCTGAGGAAATAAAATAGAGGCTAGTGGCCTTTCTACAGATAGAATTTCTTTATATTTACAGCATTCAAAATTTGTGGTAGTTCGTTGCCTCGTGTGTTTGCTAGTCGGTATGCATTATGTTTTGACACTTTGACCACGGCGTAAGGCCCTTCCCATTTTGGGTCAAGTTTTCCGACATTTCTCAATACTTAAATTTTCTTGTGGACTAGGTCTCCGACTTTGAAACTATGCAGTCGGACTATTTTATTGTAACATCCCATCATTTTCAACCAGTATGGTTGCATTGTGTTGAAGGTTGTGTGCCGTATCCCATTAATGGTGATGAGGTCGAAGGCCCTTTCCATCGTGTTTCTGATTGGGTTATATTGGATCACTCAGGTCGTGTGCTGCACCAGCCCAGATGGAATTACTGCTTCAGAGCAATAGACCAGGCTATAAGGGCCGTGGCCCGTGGCTGTTCAAGGTGTGGTTCTATATGCCCACAACACACTAGGGAGGTCATCTGCCCAGCTTGCTCCTATTCCCTATATTCGAGCTTTGAGGTGATCGAAGACTGTTTTGTTCATGACCTCCGTCTAGTCATGAGCCTGGGGGTTTCATATCGAGGTAAAGTGTTGGCAGATTCCCAAAGTCTCACACTAATTTCCCGTGCTCCTACTATGGAATTGAGTCCTGTTATCGGAGCTGAAGACTTTAGGTAGGCCTAAAAGATAGATTATGTTCTTCCAAATGAAGCTCTTGATGGCCGCGTTGGTGATCTTTGGAACTGCTTCAGCCTCTCCCCAGTTAGTGAAGTATTCGACCCCAACGATGATAAATTTGCATTGGTCGGTTGTTTTTGGCAGAGATCCGACTATGTTGATCCCTCACTGGTCGACTGGCCATATGATCTGGACATTTAACATCGATGCGCAAGCTGGTGCAGTGTGTTCGAGTGAAGCTGGCAGGATGGTCACTTTCTAGCAAAGTCAATCGAATCATTTAATAAGATCAGCCAGAAGTACCCATATCGGATGACTTTGTGGGCCAAAGGTCAACCTCCAGAGTGATTACCACAAATTCCAGCATGAATCTCTTGAAGGACTTCGTTTGCTTCGCCTAGTATTAGGCATTTAAGGAGTAGTCTTGATATCGACCTCCTGTAAAGTTGTCCGTGCTCGTTGAGGGCAAATTTAGCTGGTTGCCCTTAAGTCTGTGAGCCTCATTACTATCGTTGGGGATTGTCCCTTGGCTTAGGTAGAGCTTGATTGGGTCTTGCCAAGAGGGGGCTGGCTCCTTGATGTTTTCGGTGAGATTCTAGTCGTTGATATGGATACATAGTTTGTTAGCTACCAAGAACTTTATAGTTCTTTCCCTGGTTCCCTTTATCGAGCTATCGAACTTTGAGAGTGCATCCGCTCGCTCATTTTTTGTTCGGGGAGCTGGCTTAGGGTGAAGCTCTTGAATGATCACTGTAATCATTTCACTTCAGCTAAGTACTGGCTCATTTTGGCCTCCATGGCTTCAAAGTTTACTTTAACTTGCTCAGCCACTAGCTAGGAATCTGTGATTGCTGCTAGCTACTCGATGCCCCAAGTGCTACCATGTTCATTTCGACAATTAGAGCTTTGTATTCTGCTTCGTTGTTGGTGACTGCGAAGTCGAGCTTATTGCAAAATCATACTCCTCTGCGAGTGGAGAACAGAGATAAACACCAATTCTGCCTCCCGATGTGGTTGTTGAACTATCGACATGTAAAGTCCAAACGTAGGATTTTTGGCTAAGCTGGTATGGGTGGTCAAGTGTTTCAGTAATAAAATTAGCCAGGACCTGTGCTTTTATAGATGTTTGCGGTTGGAATGTGATGTCGAACTCCCCAAGCTCAATGCCCCATTTAGTGAGTTGACCCAACGCGTCTAGTTTTGATAATACTTGCTTCAATGGCTGATTGCTCAAGACTACAATCGCATGAGATTAGAAGTAAGGTCGTAACTTTCATGCTACTGTAACGAGGGCAAGATCAAACTTCTCAATATCCAGGTAATTGTGTTTAGGCCCGTGCAAGGCCTTACTGTAGTAATGCACAGATTGGTGAGTTCCATCTCTTGTTGATGCCAATGCTGAATTGATCTAGGTGGTGGACATAGCCAGGTAAAGTTATAGAACTTCTCCCAACTCGGGTTTGGCGAGCATAGATGGCAAGGAAAGGTATTGCTTAAGTTCAATAAGAGTTTGGTCGCACTGTTCAATCCACTAAAACCCCATTTTTTTTGTATTTTTGAGTATTTTGAAGAAAGAGAGACTATTGTTGGCTAGCCGTGCAATGAACCTGCTGAGGGCTATTATCCTGCTGACCAGACGGTGTACATTTTGAACAGTGTGAGGTGGGGTGAAGTCCAGAACTACCTGGATCTTATGCGAGTTCGCTTCAATCCCTATCTAACTGACCATGTAGCCAAGGAATTACCTCCTCAAACTCTGAAGGTTCACTTATTGGGGTTAAGTTTCATGTTGAACGCCCTTAGTATAGAAAAGGTGTGGTCAAGGTCAGCTAGGTGGTCCTCAACTTTCTCTATTTTAACAATCATGTCATCAACGTAGACTTCCATTGATTTTTTGATCTATTTCTTAAACATAAAGTTGACCAATCTTTGGTACGTTGCCCCCATGTTTTTGAGCCCAAAGGGCATGACTAAGAAATATTATACTCTATTGGGGACGATGAAAAAGGTCTTATCCCTGTCCTCGAGTGCCATGAATATTTGATAGTAGCCTTGAAAGGCATCCATCACGCACAACAATTCACAACCAGCTGTAGAATCCACTAATAAATCTATGCAAGGCAGGGGATAAGGATCATTAGGGCAAGCTTTATTCAAGTCAGTGAAATCATTACACATACGCCACTTTTCCTCATTCTTGGGGACAAGTACAATATTACAAAGCCAAGAAGGGTACTGAATTTCACCAATATATCCTTCCTCTAATAGCTTGTTGACCTCCTCTTCAATAATTTGAGACCTCTTAGCGTTGAAGGTTCTTGTTTTCTAACTCATCAATTTGTAGGCAGGGTCGACATTGAGCTGATGGATAATAACACTTAGGTTGATTCCTCGGAGATCTGTAGCTTTCCAAGCGAACACATCGATGTTTCTTCGAAGGAAATCGACCATAAGGCATTCCAGACGGTTGCCCAAATTGCTTCCGACCCAAGTGGTCTTGTGGTTTCTAGGTTCTAGCTCTATTGTTTTGAACTCTCCAATGGGCTCGACCTAAGTGTCTTTCAACTTTTTCTTCTTAGATGAAGATCCCTCTTCGGGTTTCAGCTAAGGTTGCTTCTTTTATTTGTTGGACTCGACCAAAATGGTATAGCAGCGCCATGCATCATTAAGATTACACAAAAGTTCCCCTACTCCTGCTGGGGTTGGAAATTTGATTTTCATATATTAGGTCGAAATAATGGCCCTAAAGTCGTTTATGGTAGGTCGTCCAATAATGACATTGTAGTCGAATAAGGCATCAACTACCAGATAGTTGATCATCAAGGTTCTGCGGTAGGGGCCCTGTCCAAAGGATGTAGATATGTTAATATATCCTTTCGAGATGATCTCGGACAACCCAAATCCGAGCAACAACATTTGGACTGGTTCAAACTTTAATTGCCCCAAATTCATCTTGTTCAAGGTGGATAAAAATATGATGTTCATAGAGCTGCCATTGTTGACCAAGATCCTTCTCACTTCGAAATTGGCTATTTCGAGTGTTATTACCATGTGGCAATCAATCTTTCTATCGACTCCCCTGTTCTCCAGAGTCCGAGGACTCACTGAAGGAGATTAGTTCTACACTTGTTGAGAGCTGGAAGACCGTTTCGACCTTGGCTAATTTGGTCGACTCTAGTTGCCTTTGGGTTTGCTTTCTAGCGGACCTCGAGTCCCCCGCCCAGTAGGACCTCCCATAATCATATCAATGACTCCTCGAATGAGTAGGTGGGGCTTCTGGGCTGGTCTCTTTCCTTTATCTTTTCTCCTCAGGCTAGCTGACCTTTCTCTACGGGGATTCTGGTTAGTTTTGCGCTATTCGCGTCTTGCATGCTTATCGATGTATTTTTTCAAATGGACCTGCCTGATCGGTCTCTCGATCTCATCGTGCAAATTGAAGCAATATTTTGTGTCGTGCCCTTTTTGCTTATGGAAGTGGCAGTATTTCTTCGACTTTTTCATGACTTCTGTCTCGGTCAGTTTCCTGTGCCTTTTGAGGAGATTGTCGTGCTGGATAGCAAATAGCACCTCCTTCCTTGGGAGGTTAAGCGGGGTGTAATCATGGAAGCATTTGATGGGGGATCAATATCTCTCCTTAAGCTGGTCGTTGTCTTTCTTTTGCTCTTCTTCTTCTCGACCTTGAGATTGCCATAATTCAATTCATTCATCTCCTTTTGAGTCATGTATCTTTATGCGAGGTCGAGGAGTTCCTCCATCAACTTGAGCTGTTCGCGCACTAGTGCATTGACACATTTCTTGTGTCTGAAGCCCAAAAACAACCCATCGATTAGGAACTCGATCCGTGAGCTGTTGATCTTCAACACTTTTTTGAACTACCACAAACTCTTATTATATATAATAAGTCTCAAAGTTATATTCCTCTTTTCTTGCTTACTGTCGATAGAGCTCAACATTGCTTAAAATGAATAGACCATAAAAAGCACTACAGAAACAAAATGATAAAAATGAGCCTAATTACGTGCAAAGGTCAAGCACACGAGTTACGTTGTAAATCATCAGTATCCTTAGAAATGGCAACTTACTTCACTACAAATTGAATAAAAAAAATCTGCAGTTCTGATGAAATGCACTTAAAATAAATAATAGCTATTTAAACAAATACTCATCAGAATACATTGGTTTTAATTAAAATCATCTTTATAATGCCAATAAACTTGCAAGAATGTACATAATAAAACCAATAGCACTGCACGTGTGTTGATTCTGCAAAATAGAAATATCTTCCGAGATTGTGAGTCTGTTGCCCTGCACGAAATATGGACATTGGTCCTACTTTGCACCAACAAAGAGGGGGTCAATTCCTTTGCATTTTGGAACGACAAATTTGTAAAATTATAAATGTGATTAGTAAAAATAATTATAAATAATTTAAATTTTATGTAATAACGACAAGCATATGATCATTGATTCCCAACCATTCTCTAAAATAAAACTAAACCTATCAAGTCTTATTGTTAACTTTCAAAATTGCATATCTAATTTCAAACATATTCCATTAGTTTCATATTTGTATCTTTCATACAATATTTCAGTGAAAAGTAATTTATACCAAAAATAATTTCAGTAGGAAAAAACAAATATTTAAATATAAATTATTTTAACCTTCTCAAAAGAAATTTCAAGTTTCGAATATATTTCACAATATTATAAATAATACATCTACTAGAAGATGCAACCAAAACACTCACTTTTGTAAAAGTCTGAGCAATGTTAGAGGGAAGAATATGGAGATGTGTGTGTGTGTGTGTGTGTGTGTGTGTGTGTGTTAGGTGCGTTTGTGAAGAAAGTGATGGATTCTTTATTTTAAAGTTGTTGATGGGTACTTTAGTCATTACAATATAACAAATGGTTATCATAGTAATTTGGAGCATATCATACCCTATCAATACCTGCAACCAAACAACAAAAGTGTTTTTTTGTTTGGGATATCCATAACATAAAAAGTAGCAACCGAACAAAATATTAAGTGGTACTCACATGTTAGATGGAATATATATCTATCTTAATCTTATCACATACAATCCAATCCTAGCAACCGAACGGAGCCTAAGGGTATAATTGTCCAGTATTTTAAATTAAATGATATCTTTAAAATAAAAAGATTTAATGGTCAATTTTTATAGACTAAAAATCAATTAGAATGTCAATAACAAATTTTTGAGTGCAAATAACAATACCAAATCTATAATTTCAGTTATAACATTAATATAACTGATTTTACTTAAATGGATAATTTATGATAGCTTTTTTCATAAAAGAAAATGGAATACATACTTATCAAGCCCATCAATTTTAGAATAAGTTCAGCAGTTATTCGGGGAAAGATCGAATAGATCTCAAGACTTTGGACTAGGCCTGTAAATGGGTAGGGTATTATCCTACCCAGACCCAAAATATCATACCCATACCCATACCCATACCCGTACCCGTACTTATTAAATAAAATGTAATGGGTATGGGTAGGGTCTATACCCATAAATTACCCATGTACCCATACCCATACATTACCCATTACTTTATATTTAAATTTAATTTATGAATCTAAAAATTGTTTATACCGAAATCAAATTTATATTAATGATAAACTTTTTATATATAAAAATTATAAATATGTGAATGAGCGGTAACAATTAAATAAATTTTTTTATTAAAAATTAAACTAAATTAATAAAATTAATAAATTGAGATTGCAATTTTAAAAAAAAAATTGAAATAGCATAGCAACAGTTGAACACTTTTTATTAGTAAAATTAATAATGGAATAAATATTTTTATAAAAACAGTTAATAAAATTAATTTTGCTAATGAATAAAGTTTATTAATATAGAAATTAACTGTTTTTATAAATTTAAATATAGAAAAAGTTTTTGCTCTTAAACTGTTTTTATTAACTATTTTTTTAATAAACTGTATATAAACCGTATTTTTTTAATAAAATGTTTTTATTCACTATTTTTTTAATAAACTGTATGTTTTTTTAATAAACTATTTTTATTAACTGTTTTTTTAATAAACTGTTTTTATTAACTTTTTTTAATAAACTGTTTTTATGAACTGTTTTAATTAACTACTTTTAAACTGTATTTTTTTTAATTAGCAAAAAGTTTAACTGCTAATAATATTAATAAAGTTTAACTATTATATTAATAAAATAGTTAATTTAATTAGCAAAAAGTTTAAAATTAATTAATTTAAATTTAATGATTAAATTAAATATAGAAAAAAAATTATTTTTTGTTGTCATATGCAAAATAATATTTTTAGTGTATATCAAGAAAATTAGTGTATACATTAAAAGCATAAGTCTAATAAACTAGACCCAATGGGTCTTGGGTTAGTTAGGGTAGGGTAGGATTAGGGTCTCATTCTTTTGGGTATTTTAGGGTAGGGTAAAAATTGGGTATTTTTGTATGGGTATTTTAGGGTATGGGTATGAGTAGGGTGATACCCTACCCATTTACAGGCCTACTTTGGACCTAATTCTGTGCTTCTCAAGAAAGAAGAATAAAAAAGTCCAAACTTCACTCTATTTAGTATTTACTGCTCATTACTCCTAAAAATTAAAATATTTCGCAAATTATAAAAACTTGAAAAAGTTTTCAAACTGCTCATTATAAATATCCTAAAATAAAATATTTTTGAGATTTTCTTGAAAGTGAAAAATATTAAACGTAATTTTTACTGTTGTCAATATAGGTCAAAACAAATTATCTCTAATCGTAGCATCACTTCTCTCTTAGGGCTTGTTTTCCTATGTTTTGGAAAAAAAAATTTCAATCCCCACTAAAAATTTCAAAATGCAAGCACATTTTCTAATCTTTCTCCCAAAATACTACAATTTTTTACCCAAAAAAACCCTCACAATTCACCCAAAAAAAATCATACACCCTAAAAAGTACACCTACTTCTTCATTTTCTCACTCCATCTTTCACACCACCTATTCATTTATCATTATCTCATTTCACTCATATATATATATATATACATATATGTATATGAAAATGTTGACATTTTACTACTTAAAAAATTATAAAATTTATGTTTACAAATTTAATTAAAATAATCATCGAGAAAATTAATTAAATTTACTAAATAATTTATTTACTAAATAACATATTAAATTAATTAAATTACTTATTAATTAAATAATGTATTAGTTATATTTAATATTTAATGCATTAATTAAATATTATATTTATTCATTTAATAAATAATTTAAAATGTTTTAATTTGATATAATAAATAAATTAATCTTTTCAAAAAATTAATCTTCATTAAATATTAATATTCACATTTATTTAAAATTATTATAAAAAATTAAATATAGTGTGATATTTATTTAATAATCTATTAAGTTTAATAAATTAATACTAATACAATTAAAATAATTATCAAGAAAATTAATAAAAATTAAGTAAAAATCTCAGTGATAGTCACTAAGTAATTTATTTATTAAATAATATATTAATTAAATAATGAGTTAAAGTAAATAAATAACTTATTAAATTAATTAAATTAATTTATTTAATTATTTAAATAACTTATTATGTATATATTAATTATGTTTCATATTTCACATATAATTGAATATTACACTTATTTGTTTAATAAATAATTTAAGATGATTTAGTCTCATAAAATATAAAATTATTTATTTTTTTAATTTGATGAATCGTTATTAAGTTTAATATATATATATATATTATTTAAATAAATAACTAAGTTTTATTTATACATAAATTGTAAATAATAAATAGTTAAATAATTATTTTTTAAGAATAAACAATAATTAGTTTATAATTAATGTACAATAATTAATTTTTTTCATATAAGCTGATATCAACAATTATGATATTAGCCAATTTTTTTAATTAAGATATAATTATAAATTAATAAATAATCAATATTTATTAATAAATTCACAAAAATTTAAAATTTAAAATAAAACTTCAATTGAATTAATTATATATCATTTTATTACAATAATATATCAATCATTACATATATGTACACACACATCATCTAACTATAATATACATACATATATAATATATTACATAAAAAAAATCACTTTTACCTTATAAATTCAATAAAAAAGCAACTGATTTGACATCAACAATAAAATTTGTCTCATTCTAAAATATAAGGAAACAAATAACTCAATTTCAAATCATTTTTTATATTTTCTCAAAACGAAAAGAAACATTTACACATTCTCTAAATTTTCTTCCAAATATTCATTCCACCAATTTTTTTTAAAAAAATGATCAAAACATAAGACAACAAGCCTTGGGTTTTTATTCGAGATCTGGTGTTTCTGGAGTGGCAAACCCCATTCAATTTTTTGAATTGAGGAAAAGACGAGAGGAAATTTGGTCTTCTGACGCACTCTTCAAAGACAGGCGACGGTGTACATGTACATTCCTCTCAATACTGCCTGCGGCTGCCAAACCGCCGCAAGAGTCATTCCCACGGTAAAGAATTAATGAAGATAAAGGGCTTCGAGTTGGGGCAATTTCTGAAAATTTCACTGAATTGTTATGGATCAGGTAATTTCCATTGCTTCTCTCGGAATCCACTTATTTTCCAATGTGTTTTTCGTTATTTGGGAACAAAATCTGCTGCAAATTGCACTTCCGGCGAGAAAATCAAGCTTGAGCTGGGGAATATTAATGGGTTGAGTGATGCTCTTCTTTTGTATGAGAAAATGACCACAATGAGGCCTTTACCCAGTGTAATACAATTTAATCAATTGCTTTCGCGTTTGGTGAAGCTGAAAGAGTATCACACGGCGATTTCCCTTTTCAAAGATATCTGCAATTTGGGGATTCCAGTTGACGAATATACTATGAATATTGCCATTAATTGTTATTGCCTTTCTAAAGAGGTCAATTATGGATTTGCCACTTTGGCTTCTTTCTTCAAGCGCGGTTGTGTTCCCAATGCCATAACCTTCAGCATCTTATTGAAGGGTTTATTTCGAGGAGACAGGATTATTGAGGCTCAAGAATTGTTTAGGAAGATGGTAAGAGAAGGGTTGTGTGAGTTAGATGTCGTTACTTATGGGACTGTGATAGATGGACTCTGCAAGTCCGGCAACTCCGCATTGGCCATTGAACTGTTCAGGGTAATGGAAAAAGGGAGTTGTAGGCCGAGCATCAATATATATAACATGGTTATCGATGGCTTATGCAAGGATGGAATGATAGTCTCTGCTATGAAGCTTTTCTATGAAATGTCGGGAAAAGGCATCATGCCTTGTGTTGTCACTTACAACACTTTGATTGGTGGCTTAGGTAATTTGAGTCGTTGGAAAGAAGTTAAAATGTTACTTAAGGAGATGATAGATTCCGAAATTCATCCAGATCGTTTGACATTCAATACCTTGATTGATGCTTTATGTAAGGAAGGATTTATGGATGAAGCAGAAGATTTAGCCCAAATCATGGTGCAAAAGAATGTGGTTCCTGATGCAGTCACCTATAATGTATTGATGGATGGATACTGTTTGCAAGGACGAGTTGATGAAGCTAGGAAGGCTTTTGATTCTATGGCTGAAAAGAACATTGCTCCTAATATTCACAGCTATACCATTTTAATTAATGGATATTGTAGAAAGATGAAAATGGATGATGCCATGCATCTTTTTCATGAGATGCCTCGTAAAGGTTTGAAGCCAGATGTGGTTTCATATAACACTCTACTGCAAGGGTTGTTCTGTGCCGGCAAATGTTCTGGTGCTCTACACCTTTTTGATGAGCTGCAAGCTGTTGGCCTTGAACCCAACTTCTATACTTACTGTACCATGTTGGAAGGACTGTGTCGGAATGGGAAAGTTGAATGTGCATTATTGTTGTTGGATACATTGGAGAGCAAAGGATTGCATCTTCATATTAGTTGCTACAATATTGTCATAGATGGACTGTGCAAAATTAAAAGACTTGATGCCGCACGAGCTATTTTTAGTGATCTTCCCTCAAGAGGATTTGAACCCGATGTTATAACGTACACTACGATGATTAACGGATGTTGTCAAGAAGGACTGATGGAAGATGCCAAAGATTTTCTCTTAAAGATGAAAGGAAAACGTTGTTTGCCAAATTTTATCACCTATAATACTATCGTTCGAGGATTTGTGGTGAATGGTGAATTTGACGAGGCAGCAAAGTTTCTTGAAGAAATGGATGAGAGAGGATTTTCTCCTGATTCATCTACTTTTAGCTTGCTGCTTGATTTACTTGGGGAAAAAGAACAAAATCCAAGCATTCTTGCAATGATTCAAAAGTTTGCACCAAGCACTAAAAGATAACAGATAGGAGCCAAAAACAGAAATATATAAATTGTTATCAATTCTCATCATGTGTGGGAAGGGAAATGTTGAAGAAGTGTAACTAAATTCTCATGCGGCCTTTTATTGAATTTTGGTGCTCTGTTTTCCAAGTCACTGCTTACTTTCTAATTGTGCTAGCTGTGGTAGGTTGAATCTGCCAAGAAAGTTTGTTATCAATTTTCAAATGCAGAGTTTAGTTATGGAAAGTCTAATCTTCATTCGGACCTAAGGTTAATTCATCCGAATCTTTGTATATAGTCTACATATTACAGCCTTTTCTTCTTTCAAGCCTACATCAGTTTTAGCGCCTTTTGAATAACCCTTTTACCACCACCAGCAATTGGATTCCCCTTTCGCATCATCATGACAAACTCATTACAATCAATTCTTCTGTCCTGCAAAGGAGATAAAATTTATCACTTTTCTAAGTGGAGTCTAAAATCAAATGTAACTTAAATTTGTGGTTACCATAAAGGATGAAACAGTCTTCTAAGGAAAATGGAGGCAAGAAAAATTAAGACAAATTATAGAACAAATGGACAAAAGGAGCAAACAAAGTAAATAAGTACTTTTATTTTTTTCTTTTTATTTATAATATCTATATTATTAATAAAGTACTTCAACAACTTATTTTTTAAAATAAGATTAAATAACTTTTTGAGCTTTAAAACATCTTATAAAATTTCGAAATTTATATGATCTTTTAAATAAACTTAAGATAGCAATTGGTATGTAGAAATAGACTTAGGTGGGAATTAAATGGTTTAAGGAATAGAATGAACATGGGAAAGGAATAATGATAATATATGTTATCCTATGGTTGGTATGATAAGGAATGAGAAAGAAATGAAATCGTCATTCCTTACTTAATTTTAATATCATGATTGGTATTTAGCAATGATTGGTAGGAATGGAATGAAAGTATTTTAAATGACCAAATTATCCTTTTATATAAAATTATTAAAATAAAATATTTTATTGATAAATTATTTATGTCTTATATACAATCTTTAATTTTTTATTTCATATAAATGTATGCCAAAGATTACGATTTATTTATTTATAAAATTCTAGTGTTGACAATACTTTCCTACAAGCGGAATCTTTTCTTTTCCTACTTTTTAATTCTTACATTCCTACATTGCTACCTTCAACAATCTCGATCCTCATATGCTCAATAGCCATTTGAATTGTCCTGCTTTTGCAATTTTTCTGTAATTATTTTATTCTGATGGCTAGGACAGAACATTATAGGAAGGAGCTATTCGACCAATTTACCCATATAAGCTTGAATACATTTAGCAAATGATAAATGGAAGAAAAATATTTATCATAAGTTAAGTCAAGAGCAACCTTCTACTAGAATTATAGCCAAAAATAAATAGATGATATGCTATAAAGAAATCACAAATGATGCTAACGTTGATGATTGAATCTATTATAGATAAAAATGCGTATACTTTGACTTTGCTAGGCCTCCATGTCTAACAACGAATCTGATCATCATCACTTAAAATAAAAATTAAGATTTTTGTATCTTATTTATTAAAAGCATGACATTTATAACTTCTTTATGAACAAAATTTACTTTTTTTTATCGTAACAAATTTTTTTTAATATTAATTATATTAATTGTAATATTTGTCATTACTAATATCTTATAAGTATATTTCTTATTCTAGATTATTAAACTTAAGAAATACATTCCTTCGTTAAATTTCCAGTAAGTCTTACTTATAACTTCAATGGGACACGAGCTTTTGCTTTAAATTCTATTCTATTCTAAGATATTATTGGAACTCTATTTTCCTTGTCTTGACTATTATAACCAATAACAATATAGAAAGAAAAAAAAAAAAAACACAATTTCATCTATTCAATATTAAATGATCATTTTCATAAGACGGTGATTCTTAAATTCCACGACTTTAGTACACCATATAAAATGCAACCCTAATAAATTGGAGCAACCATAATGTAATGATTATTATTCTTCTCTTAATTAAATCAAAAAGACTTTAAATATATAGCTGGAAAACTTAGGTCAATTAATAAGAAAAAGTGGCATCGAGAAAGTTATTTCATTTTCCCCAGAAGGTAGCCATCTGTACCATTAATTGCTGCCATTAGTATGACCAAATTCCATATTTAACTAAGCACAATGACAATAATTCCAAATTAAATTAATAGTATTTTTCAATAAGATAAGATTTGTAGGAAAAAAGGTGTTCTAGTTCGGATCTTGTCAAAATAATTGATGTTTTACAAGTGCATGCACATTTGTTTTACACTTTCTTTATCTAAAGATAAAGAAAAATCAAAATTCAAACATGAGATTGATTCGACGTCAAACATAATATATACTCTTAACCCACAACAACATGACTGACAGCATATTGGACACATTTCAAACATATATTTTAAAGCTTAATTAGAATTATAAAAAATATTAAAAATTAAATTTGTTAAATATATATATATATATATTTTTTTTTATCTAATCAAAATTCATTTTTTTATTATTTTATAATTAGACATTTTTCTTTTGTAACACCATTGTCCAATCCATATATCACAAACTACTCAACAAATATATAAATTATTATAAAATATATGTATATATACACACACACACGTATATATATATACACACACACATACATATATTCTATTTGGCAAATTTCTTGCCATGTTATGGCTTAAAATTTTTAAAAATTATCCACCATGTTAATATCATATTTTGTTCATATCCATATTTATACATCAAGTATCGGTTTAATTTAATTATTTCAAGTGATATAGATAATTTTATCGGAGTGCTTACTGTAACTTTTATTTTTTGAGAAGTAATTATAATTTAAAGATTGTGGGGAAAGTGATTAAAATTAAAAGTGGTGAATGTTTAAAAATTTATTGGGAAAGTAGTAGTGTAATGAAATAGTTTATAAAAATGAATAACTATAAAAAAATACTAAAGTTACTCCTTCTTTTGAGTTTAAGAAATTAACAAGAGCAAAATTATTAAATATAACTAATTATAGTATTTACTAGATAACCAAAAGCTGCGAAAAGTTCTTCAAATTGCTTTCAACTTTAAGCTTATTTAAATTCAATGCCCATATTTTTTTAATTCTAAGAAATAAGTGTATCTATATATATGTACCTTGTATAGGGTATCCCATGAATTTGTAAGAAAAGCTATAATCATTATTTTTGAATTTGCCATAACAAATGCCGTGCAGGGCATCCCATGCATATGATCATGATTTTCACTTCCATTTTTGTCAATAGACTTCATCGTATTTTTGAATATTAAAAAAAAAGGAATTATTGTACGATCATATTTTATTTCAAATACAAAAACATCATTCATCAATATATATATATATATATTAATTTTTAATTAATTAATGAACTAATTAATTGATCATTATTCTAGAAAATAGCTTTTTCTACATTGATCGTACGCGCACAATATTATTCAATTCAATTCATATAATTAAACTAAGTCATATCATAGCAATAGAATCGTCATTTCTGTATAATACTAGGGAATTAATAACTATTTATAGTCATTATCTAAGTTTATATTAACACAGAAACAACAAATTATTTGCATGAAATTCTTTAAAAATCATAGTAAAGAATAATGTTAAGTTGAAAAAAAAAAAAAAAAAACAAAGAAAAATGTGTTGTCGTGATCAACGAGACATTTTATGACTTTTGTCTTGAATAACATCTACCACATTTGGCCTTGCTAGATAGTGTGAAATGCTAGAAACTATTAAGCGTGTTACGTACATTAAGGTTGGATGCCACTTCTCCAACCCCAACTACCCTTTTATTGTAATAATGTATTCATACTAAAGAGGAGAAATATATCCTAATATATTTCACATTCTAGTACATATGATGGGCACTCTTCTAGCAAATAAGGCCACAATAGTAATTAGTTAAAGAAAAATAAGAGGGAGTGTCTAATTATGTTCCCCGGAACAAAATTATTTTGGGGAAACATAACTAAACATATCCTCATTTTCTTCCAAAACTTTCATTTTTTAATATATACATACATATTATATATATAAATATCATTTATATTTTAGTTGGAAAAATTACTAAAACCCCCTTAAAATAAATTTTTATATCTAAAAAACCCATAAAATAATTTTTCAATCTAACAAACCCATTTCACAAATTTTTTATTCTAAAAATCCAACTATTAACTTTTAGTCTATTTGTTTAGTTCATATGATTTTAGAGTTTATAAGTATTTCTATTGCAATATATTTTTAAAAAATAAAGAAAATATATTTCTTCAAAATTTTTATTTATTAAACTTAAAAACATCATTGATAGAAATCAATTCAAAAAATTAAAGAAAATATTCTATTAAAAAAGCTAATTCATTAAGTTTCTAAATTTAATAAGTTATGGATAATTTAAAGAATTTAATAAATTAAGGTCGATTGAGTCAACAAATTAATTGTTGGGTCTTTTGGAGTGAAAAGTTGATGGAATTGATATTTGAATATGAAAAATATTTTAAAGGGTTTTTTAGATATAAAAAATTATTTTGAGGGGGTTTCAGTAAATTTTCTTATATTTTATTATTATTCTAACAATAAAAAGAACCACTCAATTTCATTTTTACTCCAAAAATCCAACAAAAAAATATTGATTTGACTGCTATAGTAAAAAAATTTCTTCCCCAAAACATAAACAAACGTACTAAAATACAACTTTCACATTCTCTAATAATTCATTATCACAAAACACATAATAAACACAATAAAATCACACAAAAAACATAACCAAACATTCCCAGAACTTTTTATAAGAGTAAGATGGTAACAAGAATAAGGTATTCTAACATATCCTTAAAATAGATCAAGCAGTAAGTTGGTTTAATAACATCATAAGTATATGGCCCAAGGTTCAATGATGTTAAGGAATTAATATTCATTTGTTGTGCTTCTTTTACTAATTTCATCTGCATATTCTTAGATCCTTTTGTTGTTGCTATACACATAGAGGGTTGTCTAAATTCCTCAAATAACTATATAAAATTCTTTGAGGAGAAAAAATTGTATAGTACAATGTTGTTTGATCATTTCTCATCGATTAAAAATGTAAAAACATAGTACAATCTACCCATTATTGTTAGGTTCAATTGTGAATATCTATCTTATTCTCTATATAATTCTAATTTTATATTTTTTAAAATTATCTTCTAATTTCTCTGACAACTTATTCCTACGTAACAACCCTTAACTTGTCATAAAAAAGACTAGAACTTTACCCGTAATTATGAGAATTTGTCCTTATTAGAATCCTTCACTTACTTTAACATGTGTTGCATGCAATAAATTTTCAAAGTGAACCAATTTTTGGTCCCTCCTTCCTTTAGTCGCTTCTTAAGAGTCAATAAACGTTTTTCTTTCCCTCGAAACTGTTTGTCTATTTCCTAAGTTTTCATTGTCCAATTATCTCCACAACCCCACTAAGCAATTAAAACCCATAGATAAAGACCCTGCAAAGATAAATCAAAAACTGGAAAAAAAATGATCTCAATTTTTTAACAATTTTGTCCTCTAACCAAAAGCAACTAAGATAAGTATAGAAAATGCACACAGAGTGGCTAAAGTATGATCAAGAAAAGGTAGGTCAAATTGATGAGCAGTTTGGAGACACCAATAACTTTAATTATCTTTATATATGTAATAAATTTATTTATGCACATGGAGTAACGGTATTTTGGTGAGATTGTAATGGTAAATTTGCTCTTTAAATAATAACTCTAACTTAAATTCTATGAACATTTTTGGGATGTTGTCAATGAATTATGTGAGTCTTATTTTATTGAGAATTTAATGAATCAATCCACCTACATGTCTTGCTTTTACTAATATACTCAGAGTTACTTTACATATCACTTAATGTAGAACAGATAAGGCAATCTTTTATTGAATTTTTTTCATGGCTTAATAGATAATTTGATAGGCCAATAATTCTTTATTTCATATTCCAAAATATGAATCGACATGTTACCCAATCGATTACGATAAGTTGGATCCAAATATTTTTTCTTCTATATTAATATCTCGACATAACAAGAGCATGAAAAGGGTTAATCACGTTTCTTACGATAAGGGTTAAAATCACTTTTTGACTTTTTTATCCCATATTACAGATTGAATCTCGCAAGATATGAAATATTGCATACAACTTTCATCAAATACGGCCTTTCTATTATTTCATAAGAAATGAATTGTTATGCTGGTTATCCCTTCCTATTTTTTAAATAAAATACACACACACACACACACACACACACACATATATATATATACTTATATAACACGAGCTGACTTTGGCAAGAAATACAAAGAAGCCATGCGTCACTGGCCTAGATTCGCCTAATTAAGATGGTGCAATTGCATTAAACATTCTGTCTGCATCCCACTCCAAAGCCATTGGATTATCTTAAAACACAACCTAACTTTTGAATATATGTAAACTTTAATTTTCGCTCCAATTCTAGATTTCAATAGGGAAATGATCTTTTATTTTCCAATTTTTTGTTTTTTTTATCAAGGTACATAACAATCTTGATCAACACACTGTTGAAAGTGTTGTCTGGAATCAGCCATGGGCCACCGCTTGACTCTAAAGGCTCAAGAAGTCTTGTAAAGAAGAAGAAAAAGAAAAACTAACATGGGTTAAATCAACATAGAAAAATAGTATGGTTTGTCGATCCAAATTTTCAAGGACAATGAAGTCATGTATGGCATCACAATTTTCTAACTTTGACACATCTGATTATAGTGAGGTCACTGGAAATTTTTTAAGAGATTAATTGATTTTCTTGTGATTGATAAGTAATTATTTGTTATTAATTACCTTTTGATAGAGAAGGAAAAATTTAAAAAAGGGTCCCAATTATTTTACAATTCTATGATTGAGGGAATATAGTCGTTATGTTAGGTATTTTATACATAGATTTCTTAGATAGTCTGTTTTTCATTCTACTTTTTGTGACGAGGATAGATATATATTTTGTCACTATATAAATCAATAGTGACAAAAATTAATGTTTTAAATTATCTTTATTGATGATTAGTGACACCTCTATGATGACAACTTAGTTAAATTTTGATTCGACCAAAAGATTCATATCTCTTAAATTTTATATAACTACTCAAACTCCTTAGGGATATTTGTTGGTGAACTATAAACTCTAGTTCCACAACTTCGGCCCAATGAGCCTAGGTTCGCTTGGACCTAATGAGCTCAAGCCCATTGAGCCTGTAGGACGCAACTCAACCCATATGCAGTTAGGCCTTAAGATCTTGATTAATGTAACTTACTCTTACAACCTAGCAAGGTGATGTTAGGTTGTGATTGCTTGTGAAGTTGTGTTTCATGTTTGATGTTTTAAAGATTTTGGAGTTATTTTGGTGTTTTCAAGATATGAGAATGAAATATGATATTGTGAATAGTTATGAGATAAAGTATAATAATTATAGTGATGTGATAGATTGATATGATTTGATGTTGTAAATGGTTGTGAGTTGTTTTTGAGGTATGTTTGAAAATTTTATATAAGAGATTTGTCTTTTTTGGTTTGCTTGGGATTTAAAATAAATTAACAATTTACAATAAATTTTTAATTTTAATAAATTGATTTTTTTCTTTTAACTCTTACTAAAATATTGTCTATGAATAAATCTATTTTTATTTTTTTATTTGTTTGGTAGTAATAATATATTAAAAAACACAGAAAAATCTATAAATACATTA
The DNA here is from genome assembly GCA_018894105.1 of Jacaranda mimosifolia. NCBI lineage: Eukaryota > Viridiplantae > Streptophyta > Magnoliopsida > Lamiales > Bignoniaceae > Jacaranda > Jacaranda mimosifolia. Next base: position 4,980,196 of record CM032125.1, read on the forward strand.
AACTGAAAATATTATTTTTAAATGTAAAAGAACCTATTATGTATTAATAAATTAATTTTTGGTGTTTTGGATTTGTTTGGGAATTATGATATCTTAAGAGAGGAAATGAGATAAGAAGGTGAAAACCAACTGTTGGCCTCGGTCCGCCTTTCAGACAACCAAAAAAAAAAAAGAATCTCAAAGACAGCCTCTTGGACTCACAACCAAGCATGCCCTTAGAGTTTCCTGTGTTGTCTTTTCTTTCTGATGGTTGTAGCGCTGAGGTTGGTTCTTGTCCTAACAAGGACTAGGCATCTGTGTATCGCAACGAATGTTCTTTCTCCGAAGTAGGAACCATCAGTTCTTGATTGCGAATAAATCTTTGAGACGAAATCCAGTTAGTGAACTGGTACAACGGCTGCTTTATTCATCACGTTTGAATTTAAACATCTACGTAGAAACTGGGATTTGACTCGATTATTTGAAGATCAAGTTTAACTAGAATTTTTCCTTTTTAAGGATTTGATCACTTCAACTTTTGTATTGTGAAATAATGATTCCGTTTGGTATTAAGTGTCCTAGTTATAAGTGAAGTAGTGAAAAATTTTGCTCTTATAAATAGAAGTGTTTCTTTGATTACTTGGATAACACTTATGGAACTCGTGATACTTTTGGGATAGTTATTTTGAGTTCCGAGTGAGATAATATAAATGGGTGGAGTGAGTATTTCTTTTATAGTTATGAGTGTTGTTATACGAGGAGCTTTTTGTCTAGGATTTGAGTATGTCAAATTCAAGGATTATCTTGTAGTAGTAATATCCTCTCACGGTAGAGGAAAAAAAATTTAAAATTCGGCATATTTATATGCCAAAATTAAATAATTGAATAAGAAAAATGAGTTTTAATTGAGAAATAATTTAAGGACATTTTAGTGGGTAGAACGAGTCTATCTGCATTGGGAAAAATGGTGTGGGTGTGTAAATAAAATTTATTTTTAATATATCCCGATGGACACACCCCTATAGAAAAGTTAGCTAAAAAGCTAAAGCTATGACTTGAGTTTCTAACTCTTTAGTGCAGCTGTGACTATTCATTAAAGGAGTAAAGTTATGGGATTTTATCCTATAGTTATATCCGTAAAAGAAAGAATTATGATTCGAGTGAAGAATCATGTCTCGTCAACAAAATTGCATTGCACAACTATAAATAAGAGTGCCTAGAACCAACCCAAATGATTGGAAAAAAATAAGCGTACACACTAGCATTTTGTCTCACTACATTATACACTTATACACTGTCCATTGAAGAAGAGTTTCAAGTTAGTAAAGTTCTATAGTTTCGTTCTATTGAAGTGCTACCTTAGATCGGATGAGAGTCGTTGTATCTTGGGAGGTTAATTACCAGGAGTCTTCTAGCACTGTGTGAGGGGCAATATTACCTTAAGGATACTGTTGGAGCAACAGGCCTCGACTAATACAATTTTAGTTTTGCATTCAAGTAGGTTTTCTATTACTTTCTTTAAACGTGATCTTGTGTTACATCATTTGATAAGGTTATATATTTTAATTGTATATATTTGCACAAGGCAAAGGCATACACGGTATCCTTGTGAATTTTTCCTAATAGAAAATTCTCGTTGATGTAGATGGATTTTGCCAAACCGCAGAAATCTGTTGTCTATTTTTATTTGTCTATATGTTGTGTTTATTTTTTCATCCAATTGGTTGGTGTGATTTGTGGATGCCTAATAAATTACATCCCGTGCCTTATAAATTTCTTAATGTTGTCCATAGATGATCAGCTGCTGTACTGCAATGTGCTGGGACATGCATTTCTCTATCCTGCTTGTCCAAAATGAGGTGCAAATACTATTTCTTAGTCATACTGAAGTTAATTCACATAGATCTTAAGGTTGACACCAAGGTTTTAGCTAATAGAATCTCATCAACTTACCAAATTATTAAAAAAAAAAAAAAAAAAAAAAAAAAAAAAATGACAGGGTATACAGCATACATCAACCTGAAAGATATGCCCAAAAGGCATAGTTTTTTCTTTCCCATGAAGTTTTAAGTATTTCATTTCCCCTGTGCATCCTCTTCTGCCTCATCACGTGGCTCCAATTTCTCTTGATTAACCCAACCATATTGTTCCATGTAAGGATTGGCTATGTTCTTTGTAGGGTATCCATCAATGATATCCCCCCAAACATTCCCATCCTCCAAATCCTTCAACACTTCCCACACACAACTGTTGCACTTGAAACCAGAACCAAAACTTATCATCCAAATTTTGTCGCCCTTCTTGAGTCTCTTCTTGGCCTCCATATACCCCAACACATACCAGAGGGCACTCAACGACGTGTTGCCGAATCGATGGAGAGTCATTCTAGAAGGTTCCACATCTTCCTCACTTAGCCCCAAACTCTTTCTAATTTCTTCAATCACAGCAGTTCCACCAGGGTGCAAACAGAAATGATCTATACCAGTCTTGAGATTTAGACTTGCTGCTTTCTTCATATATTTCACCACAATGTATCTTATAAGTTCCTTTAGTGGCAAAGCTTTTGTTGCTATACTTGCTACATTCTTGGTAAAAGCCATAGAAGCTATCTTGGGAAGATTTTTACCAAGATAAAATCCAAGCCTACCTTGATCATCCTCCTTCTGCATGCAACAATTATGTGCTTCATCACTCGCGCCCAAATGAGTACGAACTAAGCATTTTAACATCAATTTGGTGCGATTCTTGAAGGCCCTTTTATTAGTTAGAAGAATAGAGCATCCTCCAGAACGAAACAAGCAGTTGGTTAGAATCATAGACTTGTCATTGCCAGAGTACCAGTTGGGAGCAATGGACTCACTAGTGACCACAATGGCAAAAGCATTCTTATATGACTTGAACATATTCTGCACAAGATTGATTGATATTAGACTAGCGCTGCATCCCATTCCTGTCAGATTGAAGGACTTGATATCATTCCTCATCTTGTACCGGTTTATTATTCGGGATGTTAAAGAGGGAACCGAAGCAAGAAGTGCCACATTCACCACAAGAACATCGATTTCTTGTGGAGAAACGCAGGTCTTTAGAAACAACTGGTCTAAAGTGTCGATGAAAAACTCATCCATCTCCAAAATCCCATCTTGGAGAGTGGGGGAGTTTTCTCTGCAAGCAATGATGTTTCTCGGGCCATAAGTCTCCTCTCCAATGCCTGAATTCACAATAGAGCGCAGGAGAAACTTGTACTCCTGGTGGCCGAGATTCTTGTTCCGCAGTATAATGTCGCCGGCGAACTTTGTGTCTATCTTCCTGTCATCAGAAGGCTTGTGGCACTCATAATGCACAAGGTAGCAGTATTGGTTTCTTTTTCGATCAGAAAACTTACACAAATGGTACAGGAAAAACAAGAAGCATATGAATGAACATATTGCCATGATACCTAGTTCCATTTCTCAAGAAGGATGGAGGAATTTTATCAAGCAAGTTGTGGACAACAACATAACAATTTGCTGATTATAAATAAGCCCAAGATTTCCAGGGCAGAAACTGCCTGGAAAGTCAGCAAATTTATGAAGGGTTAGTTCATAGTTGAGAAAAGTTAGAACATGAGATCATTACGATTTGATTACATTGTGGGATTCATGTAATCTGTGAGCTGAGGTATATGCCCAAATAAAACCTGTTTGTCAGCTACCCAACCTCCATCTCCATCCATGCAAACAGCAGATCAGGTGAGCAGTAAAGTCTTTTTGAATTTTTCTCAACTGTTTTTTGTTTGAATGTAGTTTATCTTTTGAGTGTTCAAGTCAAACTTTTATGGAGGCTCTTGGCTGAAATGTTGATCCTTTTTTGAGAAAGATTTATCACTATCAAAAAACTTAGGGAATGTTCGGTTTTTTCTTCTTTTTTTTTTTTTTTGTTTGATTTTGTTATATATTTATTATGTGTTTTGGGAGAATGAATTATTGAAAATGTAAAAGTTATTTTTTGGCATGTTTATTTATGTTTTGGGCGAGATATATTTTACTGTAGCAGTGAAATCAATACTTTTTGTTAAGTTTTTGAGGTGAAAACGGGATCGAGTGATTTTTTTAATGTTAGACTAATAATAAAATATATATTATGTATATAATATATGTATGTATATATTGGAGAATATACGTTTTGGAGGAAAAATGGGGATATGTTTGGTTATATTTTCCCAAAGCAACATTGTTTTAAGGAAACATAACCAAACACCCCCTTAGATATTCGTTATGCAAAATTTGCTACCAGATTAATTTCATAATTTTGACTACAAATTATATCTATGAATTTTCATAGTAAATATAAATTTTTTAAATAATAACCAACAAAAATTATTAGCTCATATTGTTATTTGATAGAAGCACAACAGATTAGCTATGCATTATCAGTAGAAAAATTAGTATATATTAAAAAGGAGTAATTATCAGTTGTGCATTGATTGTAGTGAAGGTTAACTACGAAAGCCTCCACTTCAAATTAAGCTGGTCATTTTACAATTAAAGTTATAAATTTTTAGCTTCAACTACGAATTAGTCATGACTTATGATTTAATTTTTGTAGTATATTTCGCCTCTCTCACTTGATATGCAATAAACATTATGAATAACTTTTAGGATAAACAATAAATTATTTGATCTCATCATGCACTGACAAAATCAAACCGCTTTGACACTCACAAAAATTCAAGAACTATCTCACTTATATTGTATTTTTACCAGCAAATAAAGTATAAGAAACTCAGAGAAACTGCCAAAGAAAGAAGAAATTGTGTATTTCCATATATTCTTCTTAATATACAATCACAAGTTCATTAATAGAGCTATCTAATGTCCTTTCAGAATAGACATAACTTATATATTATAAAATAATACTGGAGCAGCCATAACAGTAGTGACTAAGGCTGTAAATGGATATTCGAAAATTCGTTTACTTTTTGTATTTGTATTTGTTTATGAAAAATTTATCCGCATCCGTCTAAAGCTGATATTATCCGTATTCAATTAGTAGATATCCGATTATAAATGGATACGGATATGGTAAATGCGTATCCAATCCGTTTAATATATGCTTTGAATATATATATTTATATATATATATATTATTTTTATTTTTCAATAAAAATATCATAATCCATATCTGTGTATATATATACATATAAATTATAATTGACGAATTGGGAAGAAATTATTATTTTTTAAAATTATTGTAATATAGAGAAAATTTTGAAGAATAAAATTAATCAATATAATTATTGTTGGTTGACTTTACAATTAATATACTTAAATGCCATCATCATCATCGTCGTCGTCGTCGTCGTCGTCGTCCTCATCATTATTATCATCATCACCATCATCATCATCACCATTATTATTATTATTATTATTATTATTATTATTATTATTATTATTATTATTATTATTATTATTATTATTATTATTATGCTATGTCTTTGATTGCTTTGGTTTTAATAAAATTACACTTTTCCTTCTATTAATTAAAATATGGAGTTGTTATAGGTCTATAGATTCAAGTACTTGGATATTCGTAAATAAATATTTAAATAATCATCATTGAATATTAATATCAAATAATAATTCGAATACGGATAAGTTTAATAAAACATGAATGCATATGAATAATTATAATTGAATATGGATATATCCGAATCCAACCGATTTCCGATGGATACGAATTTGGATACAATTTTAAAATACCATCAAATCCGTATCTGTATTCGAATATTCAAAAAGTTAAGTGGATACGAATATAGAAACAGTGTACCTGATCTGTTTAATATCCGTTTACAACCCTAGTAGTGACATAACAATGAATTGACAACTATTGAAACTCAAAATTTTGTTTTTTAACAAAGTTGTGATGTAGGTATGTACAAATAAAAGAATTCATGATTATTAATGATGAACTTTCTGCCTTGGTGTTGCTTTTTGCCTATTATGCTTCTATTTTAGTTTTACTATAAAAAATTTAAACACCTGCTCGGAAAATAATTTCATAACTATAACTACAAAATACAACTACGAATTTTCGTAGTAAATATAATTTTTTTAGTTATAATAAATAAATATTATTAATTATAAATCCATAACGTTATACTTTCAGAGTGTAACAAATTAGTTATGCATTATCCATATAAAAATTAATATATATATATATATAAGAATAATTATCAGCTTCGGATTGGTCATAGAAAGGGTTAACGAAAGCATCAGTACTATGAACTTGGCAAGGACAATTTCGTAGTTAAAGCTACAAATTCTTAGTATCAGCTATGGATTGACTGTAGTTGATACCCTAATTTTTTATAGTAAGATGGCTTTTCCCGGATGAAATGAAAATTGGATTCACGTAATAGGAGAAAGATTTCCCATTCCTTAGCCGGAAAGATATGTGGCTATGAAAGGGGGAGAGGAAAACTAAAAATTTGAGTTTGTCTATATCATTAACACTAGACTAGTGATTAAGAATTATTGGTATAAAATGGACCAAGACCATTAGTTCAAACAGGAGGGTATTTTTAACACTATTATTAACAATTAAGTATTAGTGATCAAATTTCAGTAATCACGCATTATGATTAGTAATTAGTAATCATCTAATGATTGATCAATAATCGATTCAGATATATTTTTAAAGCACAAACTAGCAACCGCACAACAATCGCATTAGGTGGTAGAAAGAAAGAAAGAACTTCACTTCATTTCAAGCAAGTGCACCTTAGAGAATCCGACTAGAAAGAATTAGTGACCGCACTCTTTTTCAGTCACCAATTTTAGTGGCCGCATAAAGCAACCACAAATTAGGATTACTAATTAATAACTAAATTGTTTTTTGTTCGTTAATTTATGACCAAATTTTCTTTTGGTCATTGATGCGGTCACTAATCAATGACAGTATTTTTTCGGTCAATAATCAATTACAAATATAAAATTTTATTATTTCATATATTCTTGTAATATGAAAGCATAAAATTTATATAACACCTATATAAGTAATAAAATATTATGTTTGTTTATATACATATATAAATATAATCTTATTGTAATAATAGGTGCATATATCTCAAAAATATATAAATATATTTACATAATTCCATATATATAAATATATAACGATTAAATATTTCTATCCTATATTCATGATTGAATATTTATAAGTGCATGTATAAATACACAAATAAATAAAATAAGAACAATATTCTTATTTACAAAAATAAGAATTAATTAATATATATGAATGTTCAATAATATATACGAAATCAAATAATTTGTCAACCATTCATCTCCCATTTGATTTCGCAGCCTGTTTTTTAATATATAATACCCATTGCAAAGCTATTCTATTAAGAATATACTATACGAAAAAAAAAATATATATATATATATATATTAGTGAGAAAAAAATAAGCTACACTATAAAAATCATTACTAATTATACATATTAAGTGACAAAAGATTTTATTTTGTCACCTTACTAATTTTTACAAACTAAATAATAGTAAGAACAATATTTAAGTTGGCACAATTGATATTTAGTGACACCCCTATGGTGATAAATTAGTGAAAATGAAATATTGTCATAAATTATAGAAGTAGTAAAAATTATAATTAAGTTGTTATTATAGATCTGTTACTAATTGTCAATAGTGACATTAAAATATTAGTTTTTGTCACCATAGAATTTCCGCCTGTAACACCCCTAGAAATTATATGATTGGTGGGAATTTTCTTAACATTATTTATTTATCTAAGGAAGTTGGGGGACTGAAATTAAAGATGGTTGATTTCTGGATGATAAAATTGGAGTCTGGGCAGAAGTTTTGGGGGTCAAATTTGGATTCCAAAAAGTTACTCCTTATATACCTTCCCCCCCTCCTATTTCATTTTCTTCATCAAGAACCACCCCCACCTTCTCCATCCATCTTCTTCGATGATGGTCATTTTCGAAAAGCAAGCCATCCTCAACATTCCTCTCACGACAAGGATCACTTTCACACCACATGCAGGGCATCTTCTCTGGCGAACCACCGAAATTTTTGAAGCTGAAATTGAGACTTGACGGCGAGTGACAGGCACGGCGGAGGAACGGTTGAAACCTAGTTCTGGGCAGAGTTTTTGGTAGGATTCAACTTAAGGAACAAACTGGTGTGTTGGGTGCTGAGTTTCGACCTTCGGCGACAGTGGAATTGAAGAAATGGGTGATGGTGGCAAGTGGTGGCGCCACCACTTCGAAGCTTCGATTGACCTTCAATTCGGCGGTGGATGCAAAAATTGACAAGGGCGTCTTGTTGGTTGAGCTGTTGGTGGTGGCGTTGACCAATTCCAACGACGGCGTCGTTGAGGCAGTTTCTTCATCTCATCGCAGCTATCCTGGTTGTGACATTGGTTTGTGATTTCAAAGTTTTGATTGGTGTATCTTGGGTAATGACCGGAATTGGGGTTAAGCTTTGTACTGTTTGTTTTACCGAATCTTGTATGTTGTTGAGAAGCTGAAGGATTTATATGGGAATTAAGATATGGAGCATGCATGTGTATTTGTATATGCCTAGTGGACCCGAATTTGCAATATTATATGTTAATTTTGGGCTAATTGAGTTAATTGGAAGATTAAACTCTAATTTTGTGGATTTGAGACCTAAGTGATAAAATTGGGTTATTAAGGATAAGTGAACTATTATTATTGACTTGGTATATATTACGAGGTTAATTATGTAATTAAGGACCTAATTATATGCCTTTATCGAGACCGGCGTAATTAGCGTGATCTGTAACGTTAATGCTGAACAAACCTTAAAACTACCAATTTAGTTGATTAATTATCGATTTTTTTACCGTTATTTCTATAATTGCGATTATTAGGATTGAATGACGATTTTGACAGTAAATTTACTCTTTTGGTTTGGTAATGAAGAATTGGGTCCCGCAGATCAGTACACTGGCTGTAACTGCATTTTATAGGGAAGTGAGGGTCTGCCAATCTAGCACTTGTTTACACCTATCTATCATTGTCATAAACCTCTGAGAGGGTGAAACTGGTTTTTGTACTGTTACTGCATCTTGGTTATTGAAATATGTGAGTTCTCATTTGTTATCCATTAATTGATGTGTATACCCCTACGAGGGTCGTTTCGTTGATTGTGCCTCTGATAACAACTTAGCATATATGTTCTGGCACCCAGAGCTTTCCTTGTCTTGTTTGATATTGATCAACTTGATTTTGTCCTGCTTATCGCATGTTCAGTCTTGTTGGCTTGTTTGAGCCTATCCTGTACTTTATTGATTCGCCTCGTTGGCAGTTTTTTACTGTTCTGTGTTGTTATCTGTTACCTTGCCAGCATAATTGTTTATCTGTTATGATGTTATGTGGCCTTGTTGGCTAATCGAAATCTGTTTATATGACATTGTCGTGCCTTGTCGGTAATCTGTTAATTGACACTTGATATACGTACGAAGATTGTTGGAATGCATATGTTATTCGAGTCTGTTTTACTTTGATTGTATCCTGATGGTTTGTAATATGATCATGGAGAAATAAGGAATGAAAGATTCGTATTTGCTAAACTTGTTAATGCTTGTATCTTGATATGTTCATGTTCTGATCATTAATTAATGATCTATTAAGTTGTTTCTTTCTCGACGGATCCCTCTTGATTTATTATTGAATTTTTTCCTCACTATGTCCTTTGGACTTATCCTCCTGTATCATTTTGATTTTCCCAGATATGATTGGGTGACGGACATGGACCTAAGGCTTGGACTGCTGAACATTTTGTAATAGAATAGGTGTTTATATGTGTTTGTGGGTTCATAGGGGCATTATATTATGACTTAGAGATGTTGTGATATGTTGAAATTGAATTAATGATCTGAGGCATGTATGTGATATGTTGAATGTTAGGGGATCACTTATGACGTGTATTTAGTATTTTTGTTGAGGTCTGTTTAAGTTGAAGTTTGTTGCTATTTTTGAAGAGTTTTGAAATTTTGCTTATGGGCCTATTGCTTATTTATGGGTTAAGAATTAAGATTGAATTGGCATAGCATCTCAGCTTAGGGTTTATCTTGAGGGGGTGCTACACGGCCACTTTTGTTTTCTGTTTCATTTAATATTTCATCTTTCATTTCAACATAATAATTATATATCAAGTCTATCTAATTTTCAATCAATTATTTTTATAAAAAAAATATATTTAATAGACTTGTCATATATCTATATATAAAATAAAATAAAAGATAAAATATGAATTATAATAGATTATGTAAATTGGTTCCCACAAGAGGAAAAAGAAAGATATGTATATACATGTATATATATATATATATGATGGGTGGCAAGCACAAATTAAAGTAATTTGTTGGTTGAAGAAGCACAACAAGATTGGTAGAATGGAAATTTCTATGGTGCTCTTCCAACCTTTATGTATTACATTAAAATTAAAATGATTTCTTAAGATTTTGTCAACATGGTCTTTTAATTTTTGAAATTGATTATGATTGTTATAATTTGGTGCATGATGTTGTGAACACATTTGCTGAATTATTTTTTCAATTAACTTTAATTTAAAGAATATTATTTAGGTTCTTTTGATTGATGAAATTGATTTTTCCCTAATTACATGCATGATGTTGATGTGTGAAATTGATTGGCTAACTTCTTAAATAATTTATCATTTTATTAAGGTGAAACCTCTTTATTGATTAGAAATTAGGAAGATCTGAAGTTCACTGAATTAAATTAACTAATCAATTAAAGTAAAAGGATAGAGCCAAAGACAAAATAAGCCTAAGAAGAATGGCAGAAAAATCCTAACAGATATAAGCCTATCAAGACACAAACCATAGATACTAAACTCTAAAAATAACTTGAGGGGAGGAAACCATTCGCAAAGGAACCGTGAATTTTCAAGAACTTTCTAGAAGTAATCTCTTTGCCTACGTTTCAGAGAAAAAGAACCAACATTTTGATATCTATAAAAAAGGACCTCTCTCCATTTTCGTGCAACATCAATTTTATTCAAGTACTTCAACAACTTATTTTTAAAATAAGATTTAATAACTTTTTAAGCTCTAAAACATCTTATAAAATGTCGAAACTTATATGATCTTTTAAATATACTTAAAGGGTTGTTGACTAAACTTATTTAAAAGGTTTCATAAAATATTTTGAAACTTATAAGATGTTAGCTCTTATTTTCAAAACAAGCTTTTGAAGTATATATTTAGATAACATAAGCATTATTTTGAGAACTTACAAGTTGTTGTATTTGGTAAAAATGAATAATTATAAAGCTCTTTCGAGCAGGGTAATGACCCAATAACTAAGTGTGTGCTGCATACCCTCATTTTAAAGGATCAAAGATGAAAGTAGGAATATTAGACCAAAAATGCAATTTGTCCAGTGGTCACGAAATAGCTATTTACAGAAAAAAGTAGTTGATTTGTTGTTCTCATTGGGGAGATGGAGATTGAAAAGCTAACAAATATAACTTATTTTTGCTTCCCAATCTCATAATGTATTCAATTTGAAGTAATGAGTTACTAGTTTCCTCAATTTGCTAATTTTCCAGCCTCCAGGAAGTTTCTATACTGGCATTTTGGCATTTGGGCTCATTCAAAATCTGGAAATAATTTCAAATGAATAATCATAAGCTCCTGATTCCTCAGCAATGGAAACTTGGGCTTATTTATAATCAGCAAATTGTTTTCAGTTATTGACCACAACTCGCTTGACAAAATTCCTCCCTCTTTCTTGAGAAATGGAACCAGTCATTGTGGCAATATATTCATTGTGCTTCTTGTTTTTCCTCTACCGTTTGTATCAGCTTTCTGATCAAAGAAAAGATCAATGCTGCTACCTCGTGCATTATGAGTGCCACAAGCCTTCAGATGACTGGAAGATAGACACCAAGTTCGCCGGCAACATTATAGCCCGGAACAAGAATCTTGGCCACCAGGAGTACAAGTTTTTCTTGCGCATTATCCTGAATTCAGGTATTGGAGAAGAGACTTATGGCCCGTGAAGCATCTTTGAATGTCGCAAAAGCTCTCTCACTCTCCAAGATGGGATTCTGGAGATGGAAGAGTTTTTCATCGAGACGTTGGACCTGCTGTTTCTAAAGACCGGCATTTCTCCACAAGAAATTGACGTTCTTGTGGCGAATGTGTCCCTTCTTGCTCCGGTTCCTTCTCTAACTTCCCGAATCATAAACCGTTACAAGATGAGGGATGATGTCAAGTCCTTCAATCTCACAGGAATGGGGTGCAGCGCAGGCTAAATCTCCATTAATCTTGTGCAGAATATTTTCAAGTCCTCCAAGAACTCTTTTGCAATTGTGGTCAGTACAGAGTCTATTGCTCCAAACTTGTACTCTGGCAGGGATAAGTCCATGATGCTCACCAACTGTTTGTTTCGTTCGGGAGGGTGCTTGATTCTTCTAACGAACAAAAGGGCCTTCAAGAATCGTGCCAAATTGATGTTAAAATGCCTGGTTCGTACTCATTTGGCCGCGAGTGATGAAGCATATAATTGTTGTATACAGAAAGAAGATGATCAAGGTAGGCTTGGATTTTATCTTGGTAGAAATCTTCCCAAGATTTCTGCTCAGGCTTTCACCAAGAACATAGCAAGTATGGCAAAAATTGTGTTTCCGTTAAAGGAACTTATAAGATACATTGTGCTGAAATATGTGGGTAAAACAGCAAGTTTAAATCTCGAGACTGGTATAGATCATTTCTGTTTGCATCCTGGTGGAACTGCTGTCACTGAGAAAGTTAAAAAGAGCTTTGGAGCTAAGTGAGGAAGATGTGGAACCTTGTAGAATGACTCTCCATCGATTCGGAAACACTTCGTCGAGTGGGGTTTTGTATGTGTTGGGGTATATGGAGGCCAAGAAGAGACTCAAGAAAGGTGATAAAGTTTGGATGATAGGTCTTGGTGCTGGTTTCAAGTGCAATAGTTGTGTGTGGGAAGTGTTGAAGGATTTGGGGGATGGAAATGTTTGGGAGGATATAATTGAAGGTTAACCCCCAAAGACTATAGCCAATCCTTATATGGAGCAATATGGTTGGGTTAACCAAGAGAAATTGGAGCCACAAGAAGGTGCAAATTAATTGGATTTACATGTTTGAAGAGAGCAAAATATATTCACTTTAAGAGGGAAAATAAAATGATTATATTTGATGGGAAAAAAAACTATAGCAGTGATCTATGCCTAATTATTGGCATCTCCTTTGTGTATATATATGCCGTATACCATGTTGTCTGTATGTGGAAAGTGAATGCAGTTGTATAAGCTAGAGCTCTGAATATTTTTGTTTAAAACTTCGTCATTGCATGCAGCTGGATATATGAACTAGTTAATGTACTTATTTAAGGATAAAAATTCATTTAAGGACTTCACTCATCGGAAAGTATTGCTAGCATTGAAATTTGCTTGCATGTCAGCATCAAAAGGTGCCCAGCTCAACAGGTGCTGACACACAAGCAAATTTTAATGCTGACAATACTTTCCAGCAAGCGAAATTTTTTTTCCTACCTTTTAATTCTTACATTCCTGCATTGCTACCTTCAAATATCTCGATCCTCATATGACCAATAGCCAATTGAATTGTCCTACTTTTGCAATTTTTTTGTAGTTATATTATTCTGATGGCTAGGACAGAACTTTAAAGGAAGGAACCATTTGACCAATTTTCCCATATAAGCTAGAATACATATATATATATATATATAAAATTTATTCATCATAAATCATGACATAATGCTTCCACAATAAAAGGGGGAGGATTATCATTCCAAACCCTTTGATCAGCCATAGAACTTGAAGCTCTAGCTATAGTATGAGCTACAAAATTCGCAGATCTTCTAATGAAACAAATTTGAAGATGAACAAGTTTTTCTTTAAGTTTTCTACAATCATCAATAATCAAACCAAGAGCCAAGGGATACTCTCCTTCTCCATTTATCAACTTCACTGCTTCTTGAGAGTCAGATTCTAAGATTACTTTCTGAAAACCTGATTGTTTAATCCAACTCAAAGCTTCACGAATGCCCAACCATTTAGTTAGACATGCCTCAAGTACTCCTTTGAATATTTTGTACCCAGCACTAATAAATAGGCCTTCGAAATCTTGAACCACCCAGCCGACCCCAGAGATATCTTTATCTTTAAATATAGCTGCATCAACGTTGATCTTAATCCATCCATCCATTGGCTTGAACCAAGATTGTCTGTCAACATCTTGTCTAATTCCGTGAGCCTCTGGTTTGCCTCTATCTCTTGCGTTTCTCCATTGTGACAAGGATGAATCGGCAAACTGGATAATCTCATTTACTGATTTGACTTTTTGCTTCCAAACAATATTATTTCGGTTGTTCCACAAGCTCCAGCATATCATCAAAGCTAAATCAAACACCTCAGGCAAGCAAGTGGAGCTAATCAATTTTAACCAATCACTAGCCAGATTACTAGTACCACGGATGAAGCCAACACTAGAACACAACCAGACTTCCTTTGCCACAATACAGTCAACAAGTGTGTGCATATTTGATTCATCTTCCAGCCTACAAACTGGACAAATACTATCCACATCCACATGCTTTTCCCTCAATCTATTTTTCGTTGGTACATTTAGCAAGTGATAAATGAAAGAAAAATATTTATCATAAGTCAAGAGCAATCTTCTAATAGAATTGTAGCCAAAAATAAATAGATGATATGCTATAAAGAAATCACAATACAAGCTTAACAATATTGCAAAATCAGTATAGAAGTAAAGTGACCATTAGCGTAACCTTTCTATACTTACAAAAGATATCAATCAATTATAATTAAGCAATATCAATTGCATTCTATAGACTCAAATTAAAAAAGGTTTAGTGAACTTAAACCTTGACTGAAAAAAAAAAAAAAAGGTATTCCTTATATAAAATGCTAGATATAGAATAAATTCGTAACTAGTTATAGATTATAGCTACAAAGCTTCATAGCAGATATAAATTTTTTAAATAAAAAAGTAAAAAAAAAAAAAATTAATTGTCAATTTGTAGTCTTGTTCGTCACAAACGCAACAAATTAGCTATGTATTATCCACAGGAAAATAAATATATAAAGAAAAAGAATAACTAGTTATGACTGGTGGTAGTGAGGCTTAGCTACAAGTGTATTTATTTTGAGTTTAGTTATATCTATTTTATAGTTAAAGTTATGAATTTGTAGTATTAGTTATAGACTAAGTAATAATAATTTTTTTTTTTCAATACCCTATATGAGAGACATGGTAACTACATTTTCCTTTCTGGGTTATTGCATGCATTTGTGAAGCAAATAAGAGTGGCGACTTGCCCCAGTTGTGCGGGTTTGTGATCCTAATGGGGACGAGGTGATGGCCGAAGCAACTTTAATTGCACCAATCCTAATTCTAAATTGGGTGAGTTCGAGGTCATGGGGGTACTCAGATCAGACTCTCTTCCCAAAAAAAAAAAAGTGGCGGCTCTCATTTAATTTGAACAAATATTTTTTCTTCTGGAATTTTGATGGAATAATAAAACAAAAATAGTGGATTCAGAATCATGAATACGAAAATCAAATTTGACATTCTTGAGTAATGCTCATTTTGATTATGAATGAAATTCAAAAGTTTACCATAAGAAACCAGTGTATTACTCTAATACAGCCGTTTCAAATAAATCACTAATTAATTACCCCCGTTAAATTGGAAAATTAAGGATCATATCAATTTGCAGATCCCATATCTTAATTATTTTTCACAAATTCAAAATTTCACCATGCCCACTTCACTTCACCTAGAATATAAAACAGCAGCAGTTTTGATGTATTCAAAAATCAGTTGCCAAAGGGTTCTTTTCTGCGTGTAAAATTTTTGGAGAAATGGAAAGTGGGGGGACTGGTGAAGAAATAAAGAAGATTAGTTTTGAGCTGAGTCTTGCAGATGAGAGGATTAAGCTGATTGAGATATTGTCAGAGGATGATGATTTTCTTGTTGCTTCACCTTTCTCATTTGATCTATTCAAGACGGCTTTTCAGGTCATACTCTTATTTCTTCATTTTCCCAAAACACACACACAAAACACGAGTGGTTGGTACAGTGCTACATCTATCTATGAGATCAAATATGAAATCTTGTTTGCTTACTCGATTTAGAGTATTTGTTTTTTCTCCCACTCTTGTTCCGATTAGAAATCATAATTTTTCTATCATACATAATTGGATTTTTGAAATAGTGAAAAAAATGCTCAGAATCAATACTATCTGCTCGAACCTGTTTTGAAAAAGTCGAATTATTTTTAATTATCTATTGACGCTTCAAAATCAGCACAATGTAGACTATATATAAAAACGTGGTTTGTCGTCATTGGTTGGTGTGAAGTATATAGAGATTCTCTTAATGGGATCCTTGATTTTTATTGAATTTTGAGATTCAAATTATGTAGATTGAGTAAAATATGAGCATGTATCAGTTTGCATATCGTTTATAGCTACTTGCAATACATACAATTACAAAATATAACCACTTGGACACATGCAACTACAACATTGCATGTGGAGCTAACAAGGTTAATTAGTTAGTAAACATGCAAATATGCTAACAACAACCTACGTAAGACAGACATTGATTCTTTCAAATGTGTAAATCGCGCATATACGACATAAGATGAATATCCCGTATCAAAAGGATTCATAACAAATGAAGCCCATCTGTTACCTCGTCCTCAATATGTCCGCAAGAGAAGATCAGAATCAGAACCAGATGATGTTTCTTTAGACTGGTTTGAGATTCAACCATTTGAACATAGACGAGCGCCAAACTACTACTTCAGGTGCAGTGAAGCTGTTGATGTGGACAACGATAAAAGTCCTGAGTCAGGAGTAGAACAAGTCAGCTTGCAAAATGTCCAAGGTGAGATATCTATAGTTCAAGAGTAATTAAGAAAACAGTTTACCTTCCTGATTTCTGGAATTGTCCTAATCCAAAGAACTTATTCTGTTTGAGGTTACAAACCGGCAGCAGCTCGTCTGTCTGAACTCCTCTTTTTCATGTATCTTTCTCTTCTAAGATGAACTGCACCTCATAACAGCTCTCAGAAAAGTTGGCAGATCTCTCGGAAATAAGGTAGGCCGAAGTAATATTAGCATTTCTGTGCAAAAATCATGTCTATTTAGGTTGAAAGTTGTTTTGTTTCGACTTTTCAGATGAAATCTAATAAAACTTCTACTTGAAAAGATGAAAAACGAGGTTTGACAGTGATGCATTTGAATACTGGATATATGATGAATGGTTTGTTCTGATTCACTTGAATTTGATCTTTCTAGACAACTTTCAGAAGGATACAGGGACTTCTATCATCTCCCAAGCGACTGAAGGCATTAGCCAGGACGAAAAATATTTCAGCAAGATCGGAACACAGGGATTTATCAGAAATTTTCTATGCCAAAATGAAACACAAATCAGTTACTCCTGATTCTGGTAAGAAACATATATAGAAACACTACTTGAAATGATTATCTTACCACCTCTTTGGAGTGTCACCAGCAATGCTGTCTTTACAGAGCAATGTTTGGTCATGGAAAAGAAACCTGCTTCCCAGAGTTCATTAACAGCTGCAATAGCTTCAACTGTTTCTGTTCCCTTTATTAACACAGAAAGAAAAAATTGAGTCCAGAAGAAGTAAAATTTCTTCCTCTATTTCAGCCTCCAAGATTTGGACACATTCAGAGAGGAGTAAAGGATAAGAAATATTAGTCCTCCGAACCTTTCTTGCTCATTGTCAGCCAGTTCCACTAGCCATTGCTCCTCTGAGCCACTCTCATCATCTGTTAGCAACAAGCAAAGATCTAATATTGGTCTTGACATAAAGAGAACATTTAGAGAGCCCTTCCTTCACAATGAAGCAAAAGAAGCACCAGATTTTCAGAGTCCATTCAGCTCAGCAAAACAATGCAGTTCCCAGGCAACAGCAGGAGCTTGTCCTATTGGTTCACTATCAACAGAAAACTTCAGGCCATCTGGACTTCGTCCACCATCTCCTCGGATCAGATTCTTCGATGAGGTTGCTTCTAGCAATTTGATAATCTGCTCTTGTTATTTCTCCAGTTTGCCTGTGTTAGTCTCTGCAGAAATCACTATTGCCAATAGTGACAAGCTTGCAATTTATAACTTGATGATATGCAGGACAAACCTCCCAGACATCATGGGTTAACAAGAAACAGGAAAATGCTCAGAAAGTTTTCTATGGAGTGTTGCCTGATTCAAGCGTCAGCAGCAAAAGTGCTTCAGCTTGTAGAAAGCTTAAAAATCCAGGCCCAGAAGTGGTTACCAACATCAAGAAGCCAAACACCGATCATACAAATGCATTTCTGGGGCCAGGAAAAGAAATGTGCTTGGAAACTGGAAGAGTTGGTGATCACAGGGCCTAGAAATAAACTCGGGCTGAATTCTGTTGTAATTGGCACAATATGCCCATTTACATGTTTAATTTTTCATTGGATGGATGTCAATTATGGTTGGAATCCAATAGATAATTAAAGTATTGAATTTGGTGGAATTGAGGAAGGGAAATGGTTAAGTATTATAAATTGAGTTGTTCCACATTGTAAGCTTGTGATAGTGGAGACCTTCTTGTGACTTATAAAACCAAGTGGTGGAGTTGAAGGGTCTTTAACCCTTCACTTGTCCCACATTGGTTTTGTAAACTAGTGTGGACTAGTTTATATTGGACTCAAGTAAGAATGCTTGATAAAGTGTTCTTTGAGGGGTTCATATAAGTGGACCACACGCGCGCCGCCGCCACCCTCCCGGCCCGGGTCCGGGTCGTTAGGGCGAATGTCTCAATCTCAGTCTTAATTTTTTGGACAAAATTCAATTGGATTTTGAATTTGAAAATTAAAATTAAAATTTGATCTTAACCGTTGGCTTGATCAGATAGAGGCTTGACCGAGTCTTGCCTGTTGGAGATCACAACCGAGATTTTTGGGATGATGGGTCCGGATTTTTAGGGTTGTTGGCGGACAAGGATTAGGGTTTTACTTAGTCAAACCCTAATAAGCCCTTAACAGCCGTCAAACCCGAGTTAAAAGTTAGGCCTTGGCCGTTGGCCCATTGCCTTCTGCCAGACCTAATTCCTCTCTATAAATAGAGTGCCCTCGGCAGTCTTGTAAACACACCAAATACACGCTAAAGCAGCCTCTTCGGCTTGTATTCTTCTTCTCCCCCTGATATTCCAGTTTCTTCGTAGTTATAATTCCCTTGCTCTCTCTTATTTGGCCTAATATACTCATATATATTCCGAAAGCTTGGCTATCTTATTCGGATTCTGGCTACTGAGTACTGTTCTAGGTGAACGAGAAGGAGTGCACCTGATCGCTCTGGACCATCTCATCTTGGGAGGAGCTGCGTTGTACCCGTTGCACTGGTGAGTCGGGGCGCTTGTTTCTTCAAGGCAAACAGAATTTCTCTGTGATTTGGTCGCCCTATTAATTCTGTTACGATACAGAATTCTTAAGATAAGTTTACTTTCAAATTCAGTATCTATATATTACTAATCTGACATCCTGTTCTATTATTTTATTGCCTCAGTTAATTTATGAATTTTGGCTTTTTCTGGACTCGTATCTGTTTAATTGTACTGAATTCTAATTTGCCTTGAATTGACGTTTATTTTAATCATGCATGCTGTATGATTAAATTCTGATCACGTATGCTGTATGATTAAATTCTGATCACGCATGATATATGTTTAAATTCTGATCACGCATGCTGTATGTTTAAATTCTGATAACACATGCTGTATGTTTAAATTCTGATAACACATGCTTTATTTGAATTTCATACTGATATAAATGCACGTTTGACCCCACTGTGATTATCTATTACTTTATTGATAATGTGTTTTGCAATATTTATTTATTGCTTTGAATTACTGCATGTTGGCACACATCCTGGAAACATCAATCTTGAAGAAATGATATATTTCGTGTGTTTATCATCTATTGAAATTCTGATTAGAGATCCTGTCTAGGAATCTTGCCTGATTTTTCTGAGTAGATATCCTATCTAGGAATCTTGCCTGCATATCTTGCCTAGATATTCTGTTATAGGAATTTAATTTTCTGTGATGGCTTCAACTTCGCATGCTATTGGTGATATTGTGTCAGCGAAAGTTGACCTTTCCGGACTGTCGGAAAAATTCACGGGCTAGTATTTTAGGCGTTGGCAACAGCGCATGAAAATCTGGTTGATGATGAAAGGTCTTCTTTCATTGATTCAATTGACCATGCTAGAACCAACTAAAACTGATCCCAAAAGTAAAGAAATAGCTGATTGGAAAACTAAGGATCAGATTGTTTCAGGAGTGATTCTGTCAGCTCTGTCTGACACACTCTTTGATGTATACTGTTCTGATTCCTATACGGCTAAATCTTTGTGGGATGAACAGGATAGGAAATACAATATTGAAGAGCAAGGGCTCGAAAAGTAATCGGTTTCCAAATTCCTGAAGTATCAGATGGTTGAGGGCAGGTCTGTATCTGAACAGACACATGAATTGATTAATCTAGAGCATTCCCTAGCTAATGCTAAAATGAAACTCCCTGAAAAATTTATGGTCATGTCGATTGTCGATAAGTTCCCCAAATCTTGGGAAAGTTTCGGCATGACTCTGAAGCATCAAAAACGGAAACTAACTCTAGATGATCTGATGATTGCCATAAGTATTGAAGAGGAGCACCGAAATCAATCACATACTGTTCCTATTGAATATCATCCTAAGGCGAATGTGATAATAGGAAAGAAGAAAGTCAACATGAACTCAAACTCTAAATCCATCGATAAGGGAAAAGCCAAAATAAATAAGAAACCAAAGGCAAACAGGCCTTGCTGGAATTGTGGACAAAAGGGGCATTGGGCTAAGGAGTGTCCCTCCAAGAAAGCCAAGGCTAAAGCCCAGTCTGCTGGACCAGTAGTCAACATGGTTGTTGGAGACACCACCGAAGCTGGAGATCCTGATGCATCCATTGACGAGTATGTTTCTTGCAAACCCGGATTATTCTCTATCTATGAACCATATGATTGGCTAATAGACACTGGTGCTAATGTGCACGTTTATGCTAATAAATCACTGTTTGTGTCTTACCAGCCTGTTAAAGGAAGGACTGTGATGATAGGGAACTCAAGTGCTGCCAATGTGTATGGGATAGGATGCGTGGACCTGAAATTTCCTTCGGGGCGCACACTGTCTCTGCAAAGGGTGCATCACGTCCCAGCAGTTCGAAGAAATATAATAAGTAGTTCTATAATAGTTAGGGAGGGCTATGAAATTTCTTTCAAATCAAATAAAGTTGTAATTTTATATTACGGCACTTTTATTTGTGAAGGCTATCTTTCCGATGGTTTGTTTAAGTTGAGAGTTGAGAACATTATTGGTTCTAATAAAGTTGATTTTTCTAATTCTCCTGTTATTAACATTATTGAGAATTCATCTGTTTGGCATAACCGTTTAGGACATTTGAATTATAGTTCGGTCAAAAGAATGATGAACTTAAATTTAATTCCTAAACATGAAATTGAACGTGGTCATAAATGTCTAATATGTGTTGAAGCCAAGCAAGTTAGAAAGCCTTACCACTCGGTTGAAAGGCAAACTGAAATTCTTGACTTAGTGCACACAGATATTTGTGAGTTCAATGGGGTCTTAACAAAAGACAATAAAAGATACTTTATCACCTTTATAGATGACAACAGTAGGTATTGTTATGTTTATCTATTGAAACATAAAGATGAAGCACTAGATAAGTTCATTATGTTTAAAAATGAAGCCAAAACACAAACTGGTAGAAAACTTAAACGGTTAAGGTCAGATAGGGGTGGAGAGTATGGGTCTAACCCATTTCATGAATACTGCCGTAATTTTGGCATAATTCATGAAGAAACTGCTCCTTATTCTCCCGCTTCGAATGGGATAGCTGAGAGAAAGAATAGAACCTTTATAGACATGATTAACAGTCTGCTTTTGAATTCTGGATTGCCCAAGTACATGTGGGGAGAAGCTCTGAATATGGCTTGCCATATTCTGAATAGAGTTCTCTTGAAACATAAAGAAAGCACTCCATTTGAATTATGGAAAGGCAGGAAACCTAGTCTAAAATACTTCCGAGTGTGGGGCTGTCTTGCAAAAGTTCTAGTCTCTGAACACAAGAGGAAGAAACTAGGTCCTAAAACTGTTGATGCGGTCTTTCTAGGCTATGTAGAAACATCTTATGCTATGCGATTTTTGGTTATTAAATCAGAAATTCTGGGCATAGATGCGAATACTATAGTCGAATTTCGCGATGCTACGTTCTTTGAGAACATGTTTCCCATGAAGATTGGGATACCTCAAATTGTTTCTTTAGATTCAACCCTTGAGTCTATATCGATTCTGGATCATGTGGAAAAGATGTCAAATGTGGGGGCTGGTCCTAGTAGTACTGACACAGTTCCTGAAGAACTGGATGAACCCAGACGAAGTAAAAGGGCTAGAATCACTAAGGACTTTGGAAGTGACTTCGTTACTTACAATGTCGAGGGTGATCCTGTTACCTTCAAGGATGCTATGGCTTCCCTTGAGGCTAAGTATTGGAAGGAAGCCATTAAGAGTGAGATGGATTCTATTGTCTCGAATGGGACATGGGAATTAGTCCATCTCCCTCCGGGGTGTACTAATATAGGAAGCAAGTGGATCTTCAAAAAGAAACTTAAGTCTGACGGAACTGTTGATAAGTTTAAGGCCAGGCTAGTTGCTAAAGGGTTTAGGCAAAAGGAAGGAATAGATTACTTCAACACCTATTCCCCAGTAGCTCGTTTGACTACTATCCGAGTGCTAATAGCACTGGCTTCCATATATGATTTCCCCATTCACCAGATGGATGTGAAAACAGCCTTTCTGTATGGTGATCTTGAGGAAGAAATTTATATGGATCAGCCTGACGGATTTGTAGCTTCTGGAAATGAGCGAAAAATTTGCAAGCTTGTTAAATCACTTTATGGTTTGAAACAAGCTCCTAAACAATGGCATGAAAAGATTGACAAAACAATATTGTCATTTGGTTTCATAGTTAACAATAATGACAAGTGCGTCTACTGCAAAGTTAAAGGTGATAACTGTATTGTGTTATACCTGTATGTAGATGACATTCTGCTGTTTGGATCCAACATTAAGATTATCAATGAGACTAAAAGTTTCTTAAAGAACAAGTTTGAAATGAAAGATATGGGTGTTGTGGAAATGATTCTTGGACTTAAGTTGACTCGTTCAACTGAAGGTATAGCAGTCTCTCAGTCTCAATATGTTGAGAAAATAATTGAGAAACTTGGTTATAAACAAAATAGAATCGCAAAAACACCATATGATCCTTCAGTGGCTCTCTTTAAGAATGAAACTGGTGCACCAGTGTCTCAGTTGAGGTATTCTCAAATAATTGGTAGCTTGCAGTATCTTGCAAACGGCTCAAGACCAGATATCTCATTTGCAGTCTCTAAGCTTGCTAGATATACAAGCTACCCTAATCGAACTCATTGGGAGGCTTTGGATAGGGTACTTAGATATCTAAAGGGCTCAGCATCACTAGCCTTGCACTACAAGAGATTTCCTGCAGTGCTGGAAGGGTTTAGTGACGCTAGCTGGATTGCCAAAAACTCCGGAAGTAATGGGTGTACAGGGTATGTATTTACCTTGGGTGGAGGCGCTGTCTCCTGGAAGCCTTCTAAACAGACTTTGATAACTCGGTCCACCTTTGAGGCTGAGTTGTGTGCTTTGGACACAACTAGGACAGAGGCAGAATGGTTATATGGGCTGATAGTACAACTGCCAATGGTAACCAAACCTCTTCCGGGAATTGCTGTACATTGTGACAATCAAACCACAATTGCAAATATAAGTAGTTCAAAGTTCAACCAAAAGACTAAGAGACACATCCAAGTTAGACTAAAGTCTATAAGGGAGTTAGTGTCTGATAGGGTTATTGCAATTGACTTTGTTGGATCCAAAGACAATATTGCAGACCCTTTAACTAAAGGACTTGATTTGTCCTCAGTTCAGAAATTCAGGTTGGGGATGGGACTGGAAACCCATCGATGATATACCTGCAGTGGCAACCCAACCTACTAAGTGAAGATCCCACAAGGTAGGTTCAATGTGGTATAAACAAGCTGCTGAGCATATCAAGTTGCACCTAAAATGAGATTGATACTTTGTATCTGGTGTCTCTCCCCTGATTGCCTGATAGGTGCTGACTACTGCTGGTATAGTAAGAGTTTAACTCTGAATGAGGTCAAGTCATTTTGGACGAGATGCAAGCAGTGCATCCCTGGAGACGCCCAACTAAGTGAATGTAGTCCTTTGGCCGGGACTAAAGGAATTAGGTTGTTCCTTGACAAACATTCATGAAACAGGATCGAGACACATGGCCTTAATGTTCAACCCTAAAGATCAGTACATAGCCTTTAGTTCGTTGTTACTGATGGACGCAATCACAATCACGGTTACAAATTCAAGGCTTAGATCCATTTGTCTCGGTGATTGCAAAAGTCGGATAACTTAGGGAGTGGTTCAAACCGGAAGGTACTATTTCTGAAAGCGAGCTATGTTGAATCTGATAGCCATTATCTATGGATTTGTGGGGGATTGTTGTAATTGGCACAATATGCCCATTTACATGTTTAATTTTTCATTGGATGGATGCCAATTATGGTTGGAATCCAATAGATAATTAAAGTATTGAATTTGGTGGAATTGAGGAAGGGAAATGGTTAAGTATTATAACTTGAGTTGTCCCACATTGTAAGCTTGAGATAGTGGAGACCTTCTTGTGACTTATAAAACCAAGTGGTGGATTTGAAGGGTCTTTAACCCTTCACTTGTCCCACATTGGTTTTGTAAACTAGTGTAGACTAGTTTATATTAGACTCAAGTAAGAATGCTTGATAAAGTGTTCTTTGAGGGGTTCATATAAGTGGACCACACGCGCGCCGCCGCCGCCCGGCCCGGCTCCGGATCCGGGTCGCGGGCGTTAGGGCGAATGTCTCAGTCTCAGTCTTAATTTTTTGGACAAAATTCAATTGGATTTTGAATTTGAAAATTAAAATTCAAATTTGAACTTAACCGTTGGCTTGATCGGATAGAGGCTTGACCGAGTCTTGCCTGTTGGAGATCACAGCTGAGATTTTTGGGATGATAGGTCCGGATTTTTAGGGTTGTTGGCGGACAAGGATTAGGGTTTTACTTAGTCAAACCCTAATCAGCCCTTAACAGCCGTCAAACTCGAGTTAAAAGTTAGGCCTTGGCCGTTGGCCCATTGCCTTCTGCCAGACCTAATTCCTCTCTATAAATAGAGTGCCCTCGGCAGTCTTGTAAACACACCAAATACACGCTAAAGCAGCCTCTTCGGCTTGTATTCTTCTTCTCCCCCTGATATTCCAGTTTCTTCGTAGTTATAATTCCCTTGCTCTCTCTTATTTGGCCTAATATACTCATATATATTCCGAAAGCTTGGCTATCTTATTCGGATTCTGGCTACTGAGTACTGTTCTAGGTGAACGAGAAGGAGTGCACCTGATCGCTCTGGACCATCTCATCTTGGGAGGAGCTGTGCTGTACCCGTTGCACTGGTGAGTCGGGGCACTCGTTTCTTCAAGGCAAATAGAATTTCTCTGTAATTTGGTCGCCCTATTAATTCTGTTACGATACAGAATTCTTAAGATAAGTTTACTTTCAAATTCAGTATCTATATATTACTAATCTGACATCATGTTCTATTGTTTTATTGCCTCAGTTAATTTATGAATTTTGGCTTTTCCTGGACTCGTATCTGTTTAATTGTACTGAATTATGATTTGCCTTGAATTGACGTTTATTTTAATCACGCATGCTGTATGATTAAATTCTGATCACGTATGTTGTATGATTAAATTCTGATCACGCATGATGTATGTTTAAATTCTGATCACGCATGCTATATGTTTAAATTCTGATAACACATCCTGTATGTTTAAATTCTGATAACACATACTTTATTTGAATTTCATACTGATATAAATGCACGTTTGACCCCACTGTGATTATCTATTACTTTATTGATAATCTATTTTGCAATATTTATTTATTGCTTTGGATTACTGCATGTTGGCACACATCATGGAAACAACAAATTCCAATTTCGAGGAAGAGAAAAGAAGCGATAAGTTGAAAAGTAAAAGGTGCAGAGCGAGTCAAGGACCTAAAGATGGGAATCCAGACATCAAGAAAACATCTGATCAAGACATTGGAAAGAAGAACCTGTCTTGTTTTTAGGATCAACTTGGCAATTTAAGCAGATACTTTGAGGCTATTGATCTGAACCAAGAAAAGGTCAAAGAACTTAAATGGATGGACTGGCATACAAAACACAACAAGAATAACATTGAAAAACAAGAAAACCAGCTCCTAGATTCACCGACAGCTTCATCAAAGCCCGGTCATCCCTCAACACCATCCCGAACTGCTGTTGCTGCTATATCCAGCATGAGAACTCCGTTCGCAGACAAAACATCAGCTTGCAACTTACATGAAACATTGGCATAGACAATAGAACCAAAAAAAGAGATGACGGTGCATAGATCATCTTAAAATTCATGTTCTTGTGAAGGTCTCGCACTACTCATTTCTATTGTAAATCATGCATATTCTTCCCTCCAGTGGATGCTATCTACGATTTTTCTTGAATATGCACCCAAAACATGATGCTTTGTAGAATTCCATGATTCCTAGAGCCACATCAATACCTCACCATAAATCCAAGTCCTAACTATAATCTTACAAATAAATGCAAGAAAATCATGGGATTCTCCGAGGTTTGAAGAACCAACACCAACTAGGAATAAACTCGGTCTGAATTCCAGTTTCGAGTAAGTTGAAGAGTAAAAGGTGCAGACCGGGTGAAGGACCCAAAGACGGGAATCCAGACATCAAGAAAACCACTGATGAAGACATTGGGAAGAAGAACATGTCTTGTTTTGAGGATCAACTTGGCAATTTAAGCAGATACGCTAAGGCCATTGATCTGAATCAAGAAAAGGTCATAGAACATAGACAGGCATGCAAAACACAACAAGAACATTGTAAAATTTGACATATTTTAAGTACTTGTTCAATGTAATATTTAAAATTTATAGATTCTTTTATTAGTTTTATTTAAGTAATATTTGAATAATATTATATAAATTGAAAAATACAAATCAATTTACCTTTAAGTATAGAAAAGTAAAAATACCAGTACCTATGGGTTACCCATCACTTATAGTCATGGGTTATAAGTCCACTATCTCGTATCCAATAAAAAATGAATAATTTTACCCATCTCGTTGTTACCCATTCTTGGGTTACCCATGGATATTCATTTGTCAAGTCTTGGGGTGTGAAAATATGTATTTTGTAGTGAAGTTATCATTTTCCTATTGAAATCTATAGTCATATCTTTAGTGAGATAATTGAATTTAAAGATGGGATAATTTGTTAATTTTTATGTGCTTTATCAAGTTTGGCATGAATGAATAATAAATCAAGATTGATGAGGGTGAAATCTGCTTGTAACTGGATCAGATGATGACTTTTAAGGGTACGACCTACCTAGTCGATCTCTGGATTTAGTTGGGCTGAATTCTGCAATTACAAGCAAACGTCAGGCTAGCCAAGGTGCTCTCGACTTAGGCACTCCGACGCTCAAGTTAGTGTATGGTCGATCAGATAAAGCGAACAACAAAATGAGGGCTTTTTGTGTATAGAATGTCATACCTTTGTGAGGTTGGAGGGGAGGTATTTATAGCCTTCTCCCCATGGGTATTTGTTTGAGATATCCTTGACATGTACGAAAGATCTTTGTCCTAGCATAAGGGTCATTAGGTCATCTCCCATTCTTATACTATTTCAGGTGGCTACCTTTCCAGGTTTTATGGATAGAATAGTACAATGTAGACGTGCCTCCTTCCTGGTGCGGGAGCATGGGTGGTACTGAGGCGGCATGCGCCATTAATGCAGAGGCATGCTGCCTGTCAGGGCATTTAATGCAGTAGAGTTGACTCTGCGCCATGTCGACCTCCCCGATCGATAGCAAGATTGACCATATAATTGGTTGGTGCGTGGCATAAGAGGTGGACGAGCACCGTGATCGATAGGTTGACCAGTGGCCTTATCTGTGACCTAGTTGAATGCCTGCCCACCAGAGTACGACGTCGATCTGTATGGTCAATTTGGGTTACCTGACGTCGGTAGCATCATTGCACCCTAGGTATGAGATGGGCTTGGTACCACATCCTTAGGTCTGCGATCTTTGGGCCGAGCCCATTAGGGGTATCACATATCATGAATCGCCCCCACTTTTGAATGCTAAACGAGAGGATCGACGAGAAGGATTGGGGAGTAGTCTATTGTGCAGTTACGCGGGTTCGGCGATGAGGGTTTTTGAAAATCGACCCAGGTTTCACCCATTTAATGAGCAGTTACATCGTGCCAGGCGTAGCACCAAATTGCACTTACAACATTACTACAACAGCTTGGATTCCCACGCCCACGTGCCTACAAATAGGCGCGGTTAAAATACTCATTTTTACTTTTACTGCCTTTGCATCTGGCTGAGCTTTGAGTCAATTGCATTTGCTGCTACTATACTATGCTTTTTGTTCATCGACAAAGAATAAGTCTCTTCTTTCATTTTCCTTACCGTTCTTTCTTTGTTGTAGCCATGTTGCGTTTGTTTGATTCTGAGGGTAGTCATGGAGGGGGAGACAACGAGGCTACTCATTCTAATAGGCCTGGGGTTTCATCACAGGAGTCGAGTAGTTCGTCGAGCGACAATTCGAGTTCCAGTAGCTTGAGCAGCAATCGCAGGGGTGATGGAGCTGAGCCAAGCTAGGCTTCTTCATCACGTGGTAAGTTATTTAGCCCTTATCATTATAGTGAAATATTGTTTATGATCACCCCCACTGATCTGAGGTGCACTAGGCAGTTATATCATGTTCCCATTGGGTATGAGCTTTTAACACCTGGGCTTTCTGATCGGATGCATCGAACCCCGACTGGTTGTATAACTGTGTTTAAGGATGTCTTTAAGTGTGTCCTAGGTTCCTCTTAGGTGGTCCTATAGTCAACCTGCTTACGGGCTTAGAAGTGTGCATAACTCAACTGCTGCCGAATTGCTTTTCTACTATTTATAGCATTATCGTTCTAATGCACATATTCGACCAGCTTGCCAATTTTGAAAAATTTTCCAACCTTTTTCACTTTCCAATGTCCTGCAAGTCAGGTAGCATCAACAAGTTAGGCTTTTATTATCTCACTACTCAGCCTCGCCATAAGTTTCTTGTCACCCCAGCCTCTTCCTATGGTCAAGAATGGATAAAACATTACTTGTATATTCGAGTCACTGAAGGTTTCAATATCCCGAGGGGCTGGTAGATAGAGCATGTCGAAGCTTTGGCAAGGGCTGAGAGGAACGAGCAGTGCTGTTTAGCTCATCGAGGGCGGCTGTGGTTATAACACCCTAGCCAGAGGCGATAACACCTTCTCCGTCACTTGCTCGACCCATAGCGACTAGAGGTAGCAGTCTAGCAAATCGGGAAAAAAGAGCAATAGTTGAGTAGGCAGGGCCTGCTCCAAAGAGGACAACTGTTAAGAATGGCAAGGGAAAAGCCACTAGGTTGGGCCAACCCTCTGGTTATAACCTGTTTGGCTAGCACGGGGATGACGTTCTATTCCATTTGCTAAAATTACCATCTCTGAAGTTCAGAATAGAGCCGAGAATGGCTGTTTATAACACTTTGTCAATGGAGATGGCGAGCCCGACCAGAGCTGCTCCGCTAAAGGTGATGATGGCCAGGCTGTTTATGTTCGACCAGAAAAAGTTGATGGAGATGAGCCAGGATGCTGCGCTAAGGGCTTTGGCCTATCACTTAAATATGGTAAGGCTCTGGTCGAATATGTTGTATTGTCGAGCTTTATTCTTTGGTTGAATATTATTTTTTCATTAGTAACGATGCCTTTTCGGTAGGCCAGCTAGGCTACTATTTCAACAAGAGGTCGAAGGTGGCCCTTGTCGACCATGAACACTTGCAAGAGGACGGGCATGTGGAGACACTAAAGGCTTAGCTCGAGTCTTCCCAGACCAGGGTCGAGGAGCTGGCCAAGATGGTCGAGGAGCTTAACAATCAGCTCCGATTGAAAGATACTCAGCTGGTTACCTTCGTTGAGGAAAGGACCAGAATGGATGAGCTGCTTAAGCAGGCTAGGGTGGATGTACAACTCTGATATGAGTCTAGTCGGTCAGCTGGTTGGAGGGTAGTGCTCGATTAAGCTCAAGCTGAGTTCTACAGAAAGCTGCCGCTGATGCAGCGAGATGCCGTGCAGTAATTTATGCTCTGCTCAGCGTTCCAGGATGCAAGCGTTGTGTTCTCCTTAGATGATACCCGGAATGCATTTGATAAGGCCCTTAAGCAGTTGCAATTTCTGGGCTACTCTTTTTGACTTAAGGATAAGGAAAGCCTCAGCTACTTCCTCATTGAGTAACTGCAACCGTATCCTAAAGACGATGAGGCTGATGCTGGAAAGGGAGCTACGTAGGCTCCTATGGTCGAAAGAGTTGTCGAGGCTCCACCTACCATGCCCTTAACCGAGGTGCAAAGGAAGGCAGTCGAGGTGGTGAAGAAGCTAGATGAGGTCACCAAGGAATTTACCTTTGCCAGCGAGTTTGCATTTGAGATTCGAGATGGCATGGTTGACACTGCCGCGTACCTTCCTCTACTGGATGGGAGTTTTCTGATCGATGAGGCTGGGCCCTCTCAGCCGGCGACGGCTGCTATTCCTATTGCTATTGCGATACACGAGTTGAGGGCGAGCGGCCCCGCGGTAGTTCCTATTCTGATTCATTCGAGCGATGAGCTTGAGTAAGTAATTAAGGCTAGTGATCAATGAGGGCACGACGAGGGCGCTGGGTCGAGTTGATGCTCCTGCTCTGATGTATTTTTCATTCTAATTGATGTACTTATTCTAATATGTGTACTCGAGATTTTTGAAATTGAATGAAGTACTCCTTTTGCTGTTTGAACATACTTGTTTTGTCGAATGATATGTGCTTTTTTATTGCTCTTTAAGCATATCTATTTTGTCGAGTGGCATGTTGAACAAATAAAATGTGTTTCCCACATATTGGAAAATTAGTTCAAGTTTGTTGTCGAATGAACCATGATGACCTAAACCAACACACATTTTAATTGAGGTCATTTTGATCGACATCGGGGTTGATTGAAATAGATCAAACCGTTCGCTTGATCTCGGTTGTAAGCCTTCCTTTAGCGATTGGGAGCCTACTGAGTCGACTTCATAGGCGATAATAAGCGATGAACTCATTTGTTTGGTCGACTATGGGATCGATAGTAAACGATCGATTTGTTTATTTGGTCTTGGTTGAGAAGCCTTGACTAGATGGCTAGGGCGCTTGTTTGACTACGTGGTCGATGATTTGGTTTTGGCTGAGAAGACTTGACTTAGTGGCTAGAAGCCTATTTGGTCAACTATAGGTTGATAGCAAGTAATCAACTCATGCAAGTAGGTATTCGCAAGAAGCTCCATAAACTTTTATTTTTGTGAGGAAATAAAATGGAGGCTAATGGCCTTTCTACAGATAGAATTTCTTTATATTTACAGCATTCGAAATTTGTGGTAGTTCGTTGCCTCGTGTGTTTGCTAGTCGGTATGCATTATGTTTTGACACTTTGACCACGGCGTAAGGCCCTTCCCATTTTGGGTCAAGTTTTCCCACATTTCTCAATACTTAAATTTTCTTGTGGACTAGGTCTCCGACTTTGAAACTATGCAGTCGGACTATTTTATTGTAACATCCCATCATTTTCAACCAGTATGGTTGCATTGTGTTGAAGGTTGTGTGCCGTATCCCATTGATGGTGATGAGGTCGAAGGCCCTTTCCATCGTGTTTCTGATTGGGTTATATTGGATCACTCAGGTCGTGTGCTGCACCAGCCCAGATGGAATTACTGCTTCAGAGCAATAGACCAGGCTATAAGGGCCGTGGCCCGTGGCTGTTCAAGGTGTGGTTCTATATGCCCACAACACACTAGGGAGGTCATCTGCCCAGCTTGCTCCTATTCCCTATATTCGAGCTTTGAGGTGATCGAGGACTATTTTGTTCATGACCTCCGTCTAGTCATGAGCCTGGGGGTTTCATATCGAGGTAAAGTGTTGGCAGATTCCCAAAGTCTCACACTAATTTCCCGTGCTCCTACTATGGAATTGAGTCCTGTTATCGGAGCTGAAGACTTTAGGTAGGCCTAAAAGATAGATTATGTTCTTCCAAATGAAGCTCTTGATGGCCGCGTTGGTGATCTTTGGAACTGCTTCAGCCTCTCCCCAGTTAGTGAAGTATTCGACCCCAACGATGATAAATTTGCATTGGTCGGTTGTTTTTGGCAGAGATCCGACTATGTTGATCCCTCACTGGTCGACTGGCCATATGATCTGGACATTTAACATCGATGCGCAAGCTGGTGCAGTGTGTTCGAGTGAAGCTGGCAGGATGGTCACTTTCTAGCAAAGTCAATCGAATCATTTAATAAGATCAGCCAGAAGTACCCATATCGGATGACTTTGTGGGCCAAAGGTCAACCTCCAGAGTGATTACCACAAATTCCAGCATGAATCTCTTGAAGGACTTCGTTTGCTTCACCGAGTATTAGGCATTTAAGGAGTAGTCTTGATATCGACCTCCTGTAAAGTTGTCCGTGCTCGTTGAGGGAAAATTTAGCTGGTTGCCCTTAAGTCTGTGAACCTCATTCCTATCGTTGGGGATTGTCCCTTGGCTTAGGTAGAGCTTGATTGGGTCTTGCCAAGAGGGGGCTGGCTCCTTGATGTTTTCGGTGAGATTCTAGTCGTTGATATGGATACATAGTTTGTTAGCTACCAAGAACTTTATAGTTCTTTCCCTGGTTCCCTTTATCGAGCTATCGAACTTTGAGAGTGCATCCGCTCGCTCATTTTTTGTTCGGGGAGCTGGCTTAGGGTGAAGCTCTTGAATGATCACTGTAATCATTTCACTTCAGCTAAGTACTGGCTCATTTTGGCCTCCATGGCTTCAAAGTTTACTTTAACTTGCTCGGCCACCAGCTAGGAATCTGTGATTGCTGCTAGCTACTCGATGCCCCAAGTGCTACCATGTTCATTTCGACAATTAGAGCTTTGTATTCTGCTTCGTTGTTGGTGACTGCGAAGTCGAGCTTATTGCAAAATCATACTCCTCTGCGAGTGGAGAACAGAGATAAACACCAATTCTGCCTCCCGATGTGGTTGTTGAACTATCGACATGTAAAGTCCAAACGTAGGATTTTTGGCTAAGCTGGTATGGGTGGTCAAGTGTTTTAGTAATAAAATTAGCCAGGACTTGTGCTTTTATAGATGTTTGCTGTTGGAATGTGATGTCGAACTCCCCAAGCTCAATGCCCCATTTAGTGAGTTGACCCAACGCGTCTAGTTTTGATAATACTTGCTTCAATGGCTGATTGGTCAAGACTACAATCGCATGAGATTAGAAGTAAGGTCGTAACTTTCATGCTACTGTAACGAGGGCAAGATCAAACTTCTCAATATCCAGGTAATTGTGTTTAGGCCCGTGCAAGGCCTTACTGTAGTAATGCACAGATTGGTGAGTTCCATCTCTTGTTGATGCCAATGCTGAATTGATCTAGGTGGTGGACATAGCCAGGTAAAGTTATAGAACTTCTCCCAACTCGGGTTTGGCGAGCATAGATGGCAAGGAAAGGTATTGCTTAAGTTCAATAAGAGTTTGGTCGCACTGTTCAGTCCACTAAAACCCCATTTTTTTTGTATTTTTTAGTATTTTGAAGAAAGAGAGACTATTGTTGGCTAGCCGTGCAATGAACCTGCTGAGGGCTATTATCCTGCTGACCAGACGGTGTACATTTTGAACAGTGTGAGGTGGGGTGAAGTCCAGAACTACCTGGATCTTATGCGATTTCGCTTCAATCCCTATCTAACTGACC
Organism: Jacaranda mimosifolia; assembly: GCA_018894105.1. Taxonomy (NCBI): domain Eukaryota; kingdom Viridiplantae; phylum Streptophyta; class Magnoliopsida; order Lamiales; family Bignoniaceae; genus Jacaranda; species Jacaranda mimosifolia. Next base: position 5,014,312 of record CM032125.1, read on the forward strand.
ATGTAGCCAAGGAATTACCTCCTCAAACTCTGAAGGTTCACTTATTGGGGTTAAGTTTCATGTTGAATGCCCTTAGTATAGAAAAGGTGTGGTCAAGGTCAGCTAGGTGGTCCTCAACTTTCTCTATTTTAACAATCATGTCATCAACGTAGACTTCCATTGATTTTTTGATCTATTTCTTAAACATAAAGTTGACCAATCTTTGGTACGTTGCCCCCATGTTTTTGAGCCCAAAGGGCATGACTAAGAAATATTATACTATATTGGGGACGATGAAAAAGGTCTTATCCCTGTCCTCGAGTGCCATGAATATTTGATAGTAGCCTTGAAAGGCATCCATCACGCACAACAATTCACAACCAGCTGTAGAATCCACTAATAAATCTATGCAAGGTAGGGGATAAGGATCATTAGGGCAAGCTTTATTCAAGTCAGTGAAATCATTACACATACGCCACTTTTCCTCATTCTTGGGGACAAGTACAATATTACAAAGCCAAGAAGGGTACTGAATTTCACCAATATATCCTTCCTCTAATAGCTTGTTGACCTCCTCTTCAATAATTTGAGACCTCTTAGCGTTGAAGGTTCTTGTTTTCTAACTCATCAATTTGTAGGCAGGGTCGACATTGAGCTGATGGATAATAACACTTAGGTTGATTCCTCGGAGATTTGTAGCTTTCCAAGCGAACACATCGATGTTTCTTCGAAGGAAATCGACCATAAGGCATTCCAGACGGTTGCCCAAATTGCTTCCGACCCAAGTGGTCTTGTGGTTTCTAGGTTCTAGCTCTATTGTTTTGAACTCCCCAATGGGCTCGACCTAAGTGTCTTTCAACTTTTTCTTCTTAGATGAAGATCCCTCTTCGGGTTTCAGCTAAGGTTGCTTCTTTTATTTGTTGGACTCGACCAAAATGGTATAGCAGCGCCATGCATCATTAAGATTACACAAAAGTTCCCCTACTCCTGCTGGGGTTGGAAATTTGATTTTCATATATTAGGTCGAAATAATGGCCCTGAAGTCGTTTATGGTAGGTCGTCCAATAATGACATTGTAGTCGAATAAGGCATCAACTACCAGATAGTTGATCATCAAGGTTCTGCGGTAGGGGCCCTGTCCAAAGGATGTAGATATGTTAATATATCCTTTCGAGATGATCTCGGACAACCCAAATCCGAGCAACAACATTTGGACTGGTTCAAACTTTAATTGCCCCAAATTCATCTTGTTCAAGGTGGATAAAAATATGATGTTCATAGAGCTGCCATTGTTGACCAAGATCCTTCTCACTTCGAAATTGGCTATTTCGAGTGTTATTACCATGTGGCAATCAATCTTTCTATCGACTCCCCTGTTCTCCAGAGTCCGAGGACTCACTGAAGGAGATTAGTTCTACACTTGTTGAGAGCTGGAAGACCATTTCAACCTTGGCTAATTTGGTCGACTCTAGTTGCCTTTAGGTTTGCTTTCTAGCGGACCTCGAGTCCCCCGCCCAGTAGGACCTCCCATAATCATATCAATGACTCCTGAAATGAGTAGGTGGGGCTTCTGGGCTGGTCTCTTTCCTTTATCTTTTCTCCTCAGGCTAGCTGACCTTTCTCTACGGGGATTCTGGTTAGTTTTGCGCTATTCGCGTCTTGCATGCTTATCGATGTATTTTTTCAAATGGAACTGCCTGATCGGTCTCTCGATCTCATCGTGCAAATTGAAGCAATATTTTGTGTCGTGCCCTTTTTGCTTATGGAAGTGGCAGTATTTCTTCGACTTTTTCATGACTTCTGTCTCGGTCAGTTTCCTGTGCCTTTTGAGGAGATTGTCGTGCTGGATAGCAAATAGCACCTCCTTCCTTGGGAGGTTAAGCGGGGTGTAATCATGGAAGCATTTGATGGGGGATCAATATCTCTCCTTAAGCTGGTCGTTGTCTTTCTTTTGCTCTTCTTCTTCTCGACCTTGAGATTGCCATAATTCAATTCATTCATCTCCTTTTGAGTCATGTATCTTTATGCGAGGTCGAGGAGTTCCTCCATCAACTTGAGCTGTTCGCGCACTAGTGCATTGACACATTTCTTGTGTCTGAAGCCCAAAAACAACCCATCGATTAGGAACTCGATCCGTGAGCTGTTGATCTTCAACACTTTTTTGAACTACCACAAACTCTTATTATATATAATAAGTCTCAAAGTTATATTCCTCTTTTCTTGCTTACTGTCGATAGAGCTCAACATTGCTTAAAATGAATAGACCATAAAAAGCACTACAGAAACAAAATGATAAAAATGAGCCTAATTACGTGCAAAGGTCAAGCACACGAGTTACGTTGTAAATCATCAGTATCCTTAGAAATGGCAACTTACTTCACTACAAATAGAATAAAAAAAATCTGCAGTTCTGATGAAATGCACTTAAAATAAATAATAGCTATTAAAACAAATACTCATCAGAATACATTGGTTTTAATTAAAATCATCTTTATAATGCCAATAAACTTGCAAGAATGTACATAATAAAACCAATAGCACTGCACGTGTGTTGATTCTGCAAAATAGAAATATCTTCCGAGATTGTGAGTCTGTTGCCCTGCACGAAATATGGACATTGGTCCTACTTTGCACCAACAAAGAGGGGGTCAATTCCTTTGCATTTTGGAACGACAAATTTGCAAAATTATAAATGTGATTAGTAAAAATAATTATAAATAATTTAAATTTTATGTAATAACGACAAGCATATGATCATTGATTCCCAACCATTCTCTAAAATAAAACTAAACCTATCAAGTCTTATTGTTAACTTTCAAATTTGCATATCTAATTTCAAACATATTCCATTAGTTTCATATTTGTATCTTTCATACAATATTTCAGTGAAAAGTAATTTATACCAAAAATAATTTCAGTAGGAAAAAACAAATATTTAAATATACATTATTTTAACCTTCTCAAAAGAAATTTCAAGTTTCGAATATATTTCACAATATTATAAATAATACATCTACTAGAAGATGCAACCAAAACACTCACTTTTGTAAAAGTCTGAGCAATGTTAGAGGGAAGAATATGGAGATGTGTGTGTGTGTGTGTGTGTGTGTGTGTGTGTGTGTGTGTGTGTTAGGTGCGTTTGTGAAGAAAGTGATGGATTCTTTATTTTAAAGTTGTTGATGGGTACTTTAGTCATTACAATATAACAAATGGTTATCATAGTAATTTGGAGCATATCATACCCTATCAATACCTGCAACCAAACAACAAAAGTGTTTTTTTGTTTGGGATATCCATAACATAAAAAGTAGCAACCGAACAAAATATTAAGTGGTATTCACACGTTAGATGGAATATATATCTATCTTAATCTTATCACATACAATCCAATCCTAGCAACCGAACGGAGCCTAAGGGTATAATTGTCCAGTATTTTAAATTAAATGATATCTTTAAAATAAAAAGATTTAATGGTCAATTTTTATAGACTAAAAATCAATTAGAATGTCAATAACAAATTTTTGAGTGCAAATAACAATACCCAATCTATAATTTCAGTTATAACATTAATATAACTGATTTTACTTAAATGGATAATTTATGATAGCTTTTTTCATAAAAGAAAATGGAATACATACTTATCAAGCCCATCAATTTTAGAATAAGTTCAGCAGTTATTCGGGGAAAGATCGAATAGATCTCAAGACTTTGGACCTAATTCTGTGCTTCTCAAGAAAGAAGAATAAAAAAGTCCAAACTTCACTCTATTTAGTATTTACTGCTCATTACTCCTAAAAATTAAAATATTTCGCAAATTATAAAAACTTGAAAAAGTTTTCAAACTGCTCATTATAAATATCCTAAAATAAAATATTTTTGAGATTTTCTTGAAAGTGAAAAATATTAAACGTAATTTTTACTGTTGTCAATATAGGTCAAAACAAATTATCTCTAATCGTAGCATCACTTCTCTCTTAGGGCTTGTTTTTCTATGTTTTGGGAAAAAAAATTTCAATCCCCACTAAAAATTTCAAAATGCAAGCACATTTTCTAATCTTTCTCCCAAAATACTACAATTTTTTACCCAAAAAAACCCTCACAATTCACCCAAAAAAAATCATACACCCTAAAAAGTACACCTACTTCTTCATTTTCTCACTCCATCTTTCACACCACCTATTCATTTATCATTATCTCATTTCACTCATATATATATATATATACATATATGTATATGAAAATGTTGACATTTTACTACTTAAAAAATTATAAAATTTATGTTTACAAATTTAATTAAAATAATCATCGAGAAAATTAATTAAATTTACTAAATAATTTATTTACTAAATAACATATTAAATTAATTAAATTACTTATTAATTAAATAATGTATTAGTTATATTTAATATTTAATGCATTAATTAAATATTATATTTATTCATTTAATAAATAATTTAAAATATTTTAATTTGATATAATAAATAAATTAATCTTTTCAAAAAATTAATCTTCATTAAATATTAATATTCACATTTATTTAAAATTATTATAAAAAATTAAATATAGTGTGATATTTATTTAATAATCTATTAAGTTTAATAAATTAATATTAATACAATTAAAATAATTATCAAGAAAATTAATAAAAATTAAGTAAAAATCTCAGTGATAGTCACTAAGTAATTTATTTATTAAATAATATATTAATTAAATAATGAGTTAAAGTAAATAAATAACTTATTAAATTAATTAAATTAATTTATTTAATTATTTAAATAACTTATTATGTATATATTAATTAGTTTCATATTTCACATATAATTGAATATTACACTTATTTGTTTAATAAATAATTTAAGATGATTTAGTCTCATAAAATATAAAATTATTTATTTTTTTAATTTGATGAATCGTTATTAAGTTTAATATATATATATATATTATTTAAATAAATAACTAAGTTTTATTTATACATAAATTGTAAATAATAAATAGTTAAATAATTATTTTTTAAGAATAAACAATAATTAGTTTATAATTAATGTACAATAATTAATTTTTTTCATATAAGCTGATATCAACAATTATGATATTAGCCAATTTTTTTAATTAAGATATAATTATAAATTAATAAATAATCAATATTTATTAATAAATTCACAAAAATTTAAAATTTAAAATAAAACTTCAATTGAATTAATTATATATCATTTTATTACATTAATATATCAATCATTACATATATGTACACACACATCATCTAACTATAATATACATACATATATAATATATTACATAAAAAAAAATCATTTTTATCTTATAAATTCAATAAAAAAGCAACTGATTTGACATCAACAATAAAATTTGTCTCATTGCAAAATATAAGGAAACAAATAACTCAATTTCAAATCATTTTTTATATTTTCTCAAAACGAAAAGAAACATTTACACATTCTCTAAATTTTCTTCCAAATATTCATTCCACCAATTTTTTTAAAAAAATGATCAAAACATAAGACAACAAAGCCTTGGGTTTTTATTCGAGATCTGGTGTTTCTGGAGTGGCAAACCCCATTCAATTTTTTGAATTGAGGAAAAGACGAGAGGAAATTTGGTCTTCTGACGCACTCTTCAAAGACAGGCGACGGTGTACATGTACATTCCTCTCAATACTGCCTGCGGCTGCCAAACCACCGCAAGAGTCATTCCCACGGTAAAGAATTAATGAAGATAAAGGGCTTCGAGTTGGGGCAATTTCTGAAAATTTCACTGAATTGTTATGGATCAGGTAATTTCCATTGCTTCTCTCGGAATCCACTTATTTTCCAATGTGTTTTTCGTTATTTGGGAACAAAATCTGCTGCAAATTGCACTTCCGGCGAGAAAATCAAGCTTGAGCTGGGGAATATTAATGGGTTGAGTGATGCTCTTCTTTTGTATGAGAAAATGACCACAATGAGGCCTTTACCCAGTGTAATACAATTTAATCAATTGCTTTCGCGTTTGGTGAAGCTGAAAGAGTATCACAGGGCGATTTCCCTTTTCAAAGATATCTGCAATTTGGGGATTCCAGTTGACGAATATACTATGAATATTGCCATTAATTGTTATTGCCTTTCTAAAGAGGTCAATTATGGATTTGCCACTTTGGCTTCTTTCTTCAAGCGCGGTTGTGTTCCCAATGCCATAACCTTCAGCATCTTATTGAAGGGTTTATTTCGAGGAGACAGGATTATTGAGGCTCAAGAATTGTTTAGGAAGATGGTAAGAGAAGGGTTGTGTGAGCTAGATGTCGTTACTTATGGGACTGTGATAGATGGACTCTGCAAGTCCGGCAACTCCGCATTGGCCATTGAACTGTTCAGGGTAATGGAAAAAGGGAGTTGTAGGCCGAGCATCAATATATATAACATGGTTATCGATGGCTTATGCAAGGATGGAATGATAGTCTCTGCTATGAAGCTTTTCTATGAAATGTCGGGAAAAGGCATCATGCCTTGTGTTGTCACTTACAACACTTTGATTGGTGGCTTAGGTAATTTGAGTCGTTGGAAAGAAGTTAAAATGTTACTTAAGGAGATGATAGATTCCGAAATTCATCCAGATCGTTTGACATTCAATACCTTGATTGATGCTTTATGTAAGGAAGGATTTATGGATGAAGCAGAAGATTTAGCCCAAATCATGGTGCAAAAGAATGTGGTTCCTGATGCAGTCACCTATAATGTATTGATGGATGGATACTGTTTGCAAGGACGAGTTGATGAAGCTAGGAAGGCTTTTGATTCTATGGCTGAAAAGAACATTGCTCCTAATATTCACAGCTATACCATTTTAATTAATGGATATTGTAGAAAGATGAAAATGGATGATGCCATGCATCTTTTTCATGAGATGCCTCGTAAAGGTTTGAAGCCAGATGTGGTTTCATATAACACTCTACTGCAAGGGTTGTTCTGTGCCGGCAAATGTTCTGGTGCTCTACACCTTTTTGATGAGCTGCAAGCTGTTGGCCTTGAACCCAACTTCTATACTTACTGTACCATGTTGGAAGGACTGTGTCGGAATGGGAAAGTTGAATGTGCATTATTGTTGTTGGATACATTGGAGAGCAAAGGATTGCATCTTCATATTAGTTGCTACAATATTGTCATAGATGGACTGTGCAAAATTAAAAGACTTGATGCCGCACGAGCTATTTTTAGTGATCTTCCCTCAAGAGGATTTGAACCCGATGTTATAACGTACACTACGATGATTAACGGATGTTGTCAAGAAGGACTGATGGAAGATGCCAAAGATTTTCTCTTAAGGATGAAAGGAAAACGTTGTTTGCCAAATTTTATCACCTATAATACTATCGTTCGAGGATTTGTGGTGAATGGTGAATTTGACGAGGCAGCAAAGTTTCTTGAAGAAATGGATGAGAGAGGATTTTCTCCTGATTCATCTACTTTTAGCTTGCTGCTTGATTTACTTGGGGAAAAAGAACAAAATCCAAGCATTCTTGCAATGATTCAAAAGTTTGCACCAAGCACTAAAAGATAACAGATAGGAGCCAAAAACAGAAATATATAAATTGTTATCAATTCTCATCATGTGTGGGAAGGGAAATGTTGAAGAAGTGTAACTAAATTCTCATGCGGCCTTTTATTGAATTTTGGTGCTCTGTTTTCCAAGTCACTGCTTACTTTCTAATTGTGCTAGCTGTGCTAGGTTGAATCTGCCAAGAAAGTTTGTTATCAATTTTCAAATGCAGAGTTTAGTTATGGAAAGTCTAATCTTCATTCGGACCTAAGGTTAATTCATCCGAATCTTTGTATATAGTCTACATATTACAGCCTTTTCTTCTTTCAAGCCTACATCAGTTTTAGCGCCTTTTGAATAACCCTTTTACCACCACCAGCAATTGGATTCCCCTTTCGCATCATCATGACAAACTCATTACAATCAATTCTTCTGTCCTGCAAAGGAGATAAAATTTATCACTTTTCTAAGTGGAGTCTAAAATCAAATGTAACTTAAATTTGTGGTTACCATAAAGGATGAAACAGTCTTCTAAGGAAAATGGAGGCAAGAAAAATTAAGACAAATTATAGAACAAATGGACAAAAGGAGCAAACAAAGTAAATAAGTACTTTTATTTTTTTCTTTTTATTTATAATATCTATATTATTAATAAAGTACTTCAACAACTTATTTTTTAAAATAAGATTAAATAACTTTTTGAGCTTTAAAACATCTTATAAAATTTCGAAACTTATATGATCTTTTAAATAAACTTAAGATAGCAATTGGTATGTAGAAATAGACTTAGGTGGGAATTAAATGGTTTAAGGAATAGAATGAACATGGGAAAGGAATAATGATAATATATGTTATCCTATGGTTGGTATGATAAGGAATGAGAAAGAAATGAAATCGTCATTCCTTACTTAATTTTAATATCATGATTGGTATTTAGCAATGATTGGTAGGAATGGAATGAAAGTATTTTAAATGACCAAATTATCCTTTTATATAAAATTATTAAAATAAAATATTTTATTGATAAATTATTTATGTCTTATATACAATCTTTAATTTTTTATTTCATATAAATGTATGCCAAAGATTACGATTTATTTATTTATAAAATTCTAGTGTTGACAATACTTTCCTACAAGCGGAATCTTTTCTTTTCCTACTTTTTAATTCTTACATTCCTACATTGCTACCTTCAACAATCTCGATCCTCATATGCTCAATAGCCATTTGAATTGTCCTGCTTTTGCAATTTTTCTGTAATTATTTTATTCTGATGGCTAGGACAGAACATTATAGGAAGGAGCTATTCGACCAATTTACCCATATAAGCTTGAATACATTTAGCAAATGATAAATGGAAGAAAAATATTTATCATAAGTTAAGTCAAGAGCAACCTTCTACTAGAATTATAGCCAAAAATAAATAGATGATATGCTATAAAGAAATCACAAATGATGCTAACGTTGATGATTGAATCTATTATAGATAAAAATGCGTATACTTTGACTTTGCTAGGCCTCCATGTCTAACAACGAATCTGATCATCATCACTTAAAATAAAAATTAAGATTTTTGTATCTTATTTATTAAAAGCATGACATTTATAACTTCTTTATGAACAAAATTTACTTTTTTTTATCGTAACAAATTTTTTTTAATATTAATTATATTAATTGTAATATTTGTCATTACTAATATCTTATAAGTATATTTCTTATTCTAGATTATTAAACTTAAGAAATACATTCCTTCGTTAAATTTCCAGTAAGTCTTACTTATAACTTCAATGGGACACGAGCTTTTGCTTTAAATTCTATTCTATTCTAAGATATTATTTGAACTCTATTTTCCTTGTCTTGACTATTATAACCAATAACAATATAGAAAGAAAAAAAAAAAAAACACAATTTCATCTATTCAATATTAAATGATCATTTTCATAAGACGGTGATTCTTAAATTCCACGACTTTAGTACACCATATAAAATGCAACCCTAATAAATTGGAGCAACCATAATGTAATGATTATTATTCTTCTCTTAATTAAATCAAAAAGACTTTAAATATATAGCTGGAAAACTTAGGTCAATTAATAAGAAAAAGTGGCATCGAGAAAGTTATTTCATTTTCCCCAGAAGGTAGCCATCTGTACCATTAATTGCTGCCATTAGTATGACCAAATTCCATATTTAACTAAGCACAATGACAATAATTCCAAATTAAATTAATAGTATTTTTCAATAAGATAAGATTTGTAGGAAAAAAGGTGTTCTAGTTCGGATCTTGTCAAAATAATTGATGTTTTACAAGTGCATGCACATTTGTTTTACACTTTCTTTATCTAAAGATAAAGAAAAATCAAAATTCAAACATGAGATTGATTCGACGTCAAACATAATATATACTCTTAACCCACAACAACATGACTGACAGCATATTGGACACATTTCAAACATATATTTTAAAGCTTAATTAGAATTATAAAAAATATTAAAAATTAAATTTGTTAAATATATATATATATATTTTTTTTTATCTAATCAAAATTCATTTTTTTATTATTTTATAATTAGACATTTTTCTTTTGTAACACCATTGTCCAATCCATATATCACAAACTACTCAACAAATATATAAATTATTATAAAATATATGTATATATACACACACACACGTATATATATATACACACACACATACATATATTCTATTTGGCAAATTTCTTGCCATGTTATGGCTTAAAATTTTTAAAAATTATCCACCATGTTAATATCATATTTTGTTCATATCCATATTTATACATCAAGTATCGGTTTAATTTAATTATTTCAAGTGATATAGATAATTTTATCGGAGTGCTTACTGTAACTTTTATTTTTTGAGAAGTAATTATAATTTAAAGATTGTGGGGAAAGTGATTAAAATTAAAAGTGGTGAATGTTTAAAAATTTATTGGGAAAGTAGTAGTGTAATGAAATAGTTTATAAAAATGAATAACTATAAAAAAATACTAAAGTTACTCCTTCTTTTGAGTTTAAGAAATTAACAAGAGCAAAATTATTAAATATAACTAATTATAGTATTTACTAGATAACCAAAAGCTGCGAAAAGTTCTTCAAATTGCTTTCAACTTTAAGCTTATTTAAATTCAATGCCCATATTTTTTTAATTCTAACAAATAAGTGTATCTATATATATGTACCTTGTATAGGGTATCCCATGAATTTGTAAGAAAAGCTATAATCATTATTTTTGAATTTGCCATAACAAATGCCGTGCAGGGCATCCCATGCATATGATCATGATTTTCACTTCCATTTTTGTCAATAGACTTCATCGTATTTTTGAATATTAAAAAAAAAGGAATTATTGTACGATCATATTTTATTTCAAATACAAAAACATCATTCATCAATATATATATATATATATTAATTTTTAATTAATTAATGAACTAATTAATTGATCATTATTCTAGAAAATAGCTTTTTCTACATTGATCGTACGCGCACAATATTATTCAATTCAATTCATATAATTAAACTAAGTCATATCATAGCAATAGAATCGTCATTTCTGTATAATACTAGGGAATTAATAACTATTTATAGTCATTATCTAAGTTTATATTAACACAGAAACAACAAATTATTTGCATGAAATTCTTTAAAAATCATAGTAAAGAATAATGTTAAGTTGAAAAAAAAAAAAAAAAACAAAGAAAAATGTGTTGTCGTGATCAACGAGACATTTTATGACTTTTGTCTTGTATAACATCTACCACATTTGGCCTTGCTAGATAGTGTGAAATGCTAGAAACTATTAAGCGTGTTACGTACATTAAGGTTGGATGCCACTTCTCCAACCCCAACTACCCTTTTATTGTAATAATGTATTCATACTAAAGAGGAGAAATATATCCTAATATATTTCACATTCTAGTACATATGATGGGCACTCTTCTAGCAAATAAGGCCACAATAGTAATTAGTTAAAGAAAAATAAGAGGGAGTGTCTAATTATGTTCCCCGGAACAAAATTATTTTGGGGAAACATAACTAAACATATCCTCATTTTCTTCCAAAACTTTCATTTTTTAATATATACATACATATTATATATATAAATATCATTTATATTTTAGTTGGAAAAATTACTAAAACCCCCTTAAAATAAATTTTTATATCTAAAAAACCCATAAAATAATTTTTCAATCTAACAAACCCATTTCACAAATTTTTTATTCTAAAAATCCAACTATTAACTTTTAGTCTATTTGTTTAGTTCATATGATTTTAGAGTTTATAAGTATTTCTATTGCAATATATTTTTAAAAAATAAAGAAAATATATTTCTTCAAAATTTTTATTTATTAAACTTAAAAACATCATTGATAGAAATCAATTCAAAAAATTAAAGAAAATATTCTATTAAAAAAGCTAATTCATTAAGTTTATAAATTTAATAAGTTATGGATAATTTAAAGAATTTAATAAATTAAGGTCGATTGAGTCAACAAATTAATTGTTGGGTCTTTTGGAGTGAAAAGTTGATGGAATTGATATTTGAATATGAAAAATATTTTAAAGGGTTTTTTAGATATAAAAAATTATTTTGAGGGGGTTTCAGTAAATTTTCTTATATTTTATTATTATTCTAACAATAAAAAGAACCACTCAATTTCATTTTTACTCCAAAAATCCAACAAAAAAATATTGATTTGACTGCTATAGTAAAAAAATTTCTTCCCCAAAACATAAACAAACGTACTAAAATACAACTTTCACATTCTCTAATAATTCATTCTCACAAAACACATAATAAACACAATAAAATCACACAAAAAACATAACCAAACATTCCCAGAACTTTTTATAAGAGTAAGATGGTAACAAGAATAAGGTATTCTAACATATCCTTAAAATAGATCAAGCAGTAAGTTGGTTTAATAACATCATAAGTATATGGCCCAAGGTTCAATGATGTTAAGGAATTAATATTCATTTGTTGTGCTTCTTTTACTAATTTCATCTGCATATTCTTAGATCCTTTTGTTGTTGCTATACACATAGAGGGTTGTCTAAATTCCTCAAATAACTATATAAAATTCTTTGAGGAGAAAAAATTGTATAGTACAATGTTGTTTGATCATTTCTCATCGATTAAAAATGTAAAAACATAGTACAATCTACCCATTATTGTTAGGTTCAATTGTGAATATCTATCTTATTCTCTATATAATTCTAATTTTATATTTTTTAAAATTATCTTCTAATTTCTCTGACAACTTATTCCTACGTAACAACCCTTAACTTGTCATAAAAAAGACTAGAACTTTACCCGTAATTATGAGAATTTGTCCTTATTAGAATCCTTCACTTACTTTAACATGTGTTGCATGCAATAAATTTTCAAAGTGAACCAATTTTTGGTCCCTCCTTCCTTTAGTCGCTTCTTAAGAGTCAATAAACGTTTTTCTTTCCCTCGAAACTGTTTGTCTATTTCCTAAGTTTTCATTGTCCAATTATCTCCACAACCCCACTAAGCAATTAAAACCCATAGATAAAGACCCTGCAAAGATAAATCAAAAACTGGAAAAAAAATGATCTCAATTTTTTAACAATTTTGTCCTCTAACCAAAAGCAACTAAGATAAGTATAGAAAATGCACACAGAGTGGCTAAAGTATGATCAAGAAAAGGTAGGTCAAATTGATGAGCAGTTTGGAGACACCAATAACTTTAATTATCTTTATATATGTAATAAATTTATTTATGCACATGGAGTAACGGTATTTTGGTGAGATTGTAATGGTAAATTTGCTCTTTAAATAATAACTCTAACTTAAATTCTATGAACATTTTTGGGATGTTGTCAATGAATTATGTGAGTCTTATTTTATTGAGAATTTAATGAATCAATCCACCCACATGTCTTGCTTTTACTAATATACTCAGAGTTACTTTACATATCACTTAATGTAGAACAGATAAGGCAATCTTTTATTGAATTTTTTTCATGGCTTAATAGATAATTTGATAGGCCAATAATTCTTTATTTCATATTCCAAAATATGAATCGACATGTTACCCAATCGATTACGATAAGTTGGATCCAAATATTTTTTCTTCTATATTAATATCTCAACATAACAAGAGCATGAAAAGGGTTAATCACGTTTCTTACGATAAGGGTTAAAATCACTTTTTGACTTTTTTATCCCATATTACAGATTGAATCTCGCAAGATATGAAATATTGCATACAACTTTCATCAAATACGGCCTTTCTATTATTTCATAAGAAATGAATTGTTATGCTGGTTATCCCTTCCTATTTTTTAAATAAAACACACACACACACACACACACACATATATATATATATACTTATATAACACGAGCTGACTTTGGCAAGAAATACAAAGAAGCCATGCGTCACTGGCCTAGATTCGCCTAATTAAGATGGTGCAATTGCATTAAACATTCTGTCTGCATCCCACTCCAAAGCCATTGGATTATCTTAAAACACAACCTAACTTTTGAATATATGTAAACTTTAATTTTCGCTCCAATTCTAGATTTCAATAGGGAAATGATCTTTTATTTTCCAATTTTTTGTTTTTTTTATCAAGGTACATAACAATCTTGATCAACACACTGTTGAAAGTGTTGTCTGGAATCAGCCATGGGCCACCGCTTGACTCTAAAGGCTCAAGAAGTCTTGTAAAGAAGAAGAAAAAGAAAAACTAACATGGGTTAAATCAACATAGAAAAATAGTATGGTTTGTCGATCCAAATTTTCAAGGACAATGAAGTCATGTATGGCATCACAGTTTTCTAATTTTGCCATATCTGATTATAGTGAGGTCACTGGAAATTTTTTAAGAGATTAATTGATTTTCTTGTGATTGATAAGTAATTATTTGTTATTAATTACCTTTTGATAGAGAAGGAAAAATTTAAAAAAGGGTCCCAATTATTTTACAATTCTATGATTGAGGGAATATAGTCGTTATGTTAGGTATTTTATACATAGATTTCTTAGATAGTTTGTTTTTCATTCTACTTTTTGTGACGAGGATAGATATATATTTTGTCACTATATAAATCAATAGTGACAAAAATTAATGTTTTAAATTATCTTTATTGATGATTAGTGACACTCCTATGATGACAACTTAGTTAAATTTTGATTCGACCAAAAGATTCATATCTCTTAAATTTTATATAACTACTCAAACTCCTTAGGGATATTTGTTGGTGAACTATAAACTCTAGTTCCACAACTTCAGCCCAATGAGCCTAGGTTCGCTTGGACCTAATGAGCTCAAGCCCATTGAGCCTGTAGGACGCAACTCAACCCATATGCAGTTAGGCCTTAAGATCTTGATTAATGTAACTTACTCTTACAACCTAGCAAGGGGATGTTAGGTTGTGATTGCTTGTGAAGTTGTGTTTCATGTTTGATGTTTTAAAGATTTTGGAGTTATTTTGGTGTTTTCAAGATATGAGAATGAAATATGATATTGTGAATAGTTATGAGATAAAGTATAATAATTATAGTGATGTGATAGATTGATATGATTTGATGTTGTAAATGGTTGTGAGTTGTTTTTGAGGTATGTTTGAAAATTTTATATAAGAGATTTGTTTTTCTTGGTTTGCTTGGGATTTAAAATAAATTAGCAATTTACAATAAATTTTTAATTTTAATAAATTGATTTTTTTCTTTTAACTCTTACTAAAATATTGTCTATGAATAAATCTATTTTTATTTTTTTATTTGTTTGGTAGTAATAATATATTAAAAAAGACAGAAAAATCTATAAATACATTAAACTGAAAATATTATTTTTAAATGTAAAAGAACCTATTATGTATTAATAAATTAATTTTTGGTGTTTTGGATTTGTTTGGGAATTATGATATCTTAAGAGAGGAAATGAGATAAGAAGGTGAAAACCAACTGTTGGCCTCGGTCCGCCTTTCAGACAACCAAAAAAAAAAAAAGAATCTCAAAGACAGCTCTCACAACCAAGCATGCCCTTAGAGTTTCCTGTGTTGTCTTTTCTTTCTGATGGTTGTAGCGCTGAGGTTGGTTCTTGTCCTAACAAGGACTAGGCATCTGTGTATCGCAACGAATGTTCTTTCTCCGAAGTAGGAACCATCAGTTCTTGATTGCGAATAAATCTTTGAGACGAAATCCAGTTAGTGAACTGGTACAACGGCTGCTTTATTCATCACGTTTGAATTTAAACATCTACGTAGAAACTGGGATTTGACTCGATTATTTGAAGATCAAGTTTAACTAGAATTTTTCCTTTTTAAGGATTTGATCACTTCAACTTTTGTATTGTGAAATAATGATTCCGTTTGGTAATAAGTGTCCTAGTTATAAGTGAAGTAGTGAAAAATTTTGCTCTTATAAATAGAGGTGTTTCTTTGATTACTTGGATAACACTTATGGAACTCGTGATACTTTTGGGATAGTTATTTTGAGTTCCGAGTGAGATAATATAAATGGGTGGAGTGAGTATTTCTTTTATAGTTATGAGTGTTGTTATACGAGGAGCTTTTTGTCTAGGATTTGAGTATGTCAAATTCAAGGATTATCTTGTAGTAGTAATATCCTCTCACGGTAGAGGAAAAAAAATGTAAAATTCGGCATATTTATATGCCAAAATTAAATAATTGAATAAGAAAAATGAGTTTTAATTGAGAAATAATTTAAGGACATTTTAGTGGGTAGAACGAGTCTATCTGCATTGGGAAAAATGGTGTGGGTGTGTAAATAAAATTTATTTTTAATATATCCCGATGGACACACCCCTATAGAAAAGTTAGCTAAAAAGCTAAAGCTATGACTTGAGTTTCTAACTCTTTAGTGCAGCTGTGACTATTCATTAAAAGAGTAAAGTTATGGGATTTTATCCTATAGTTATATCCGTAAAAGAAAGAATTATGATTCGAGTGAAGAATCATGTCTCGTCAACAAAATTGCATTGCACAACTATAAATAAGAGTGCCTAGAACCAACCCAAATGATTGGAAAAAAATAAGCGTACACACTAGCATTTTGTCTCACTACATTATACACTTATACACTGTCCATTGAAGAAGAGTTTCAAGTTAGTAAAGTTCTATAGTTTCGTTCTATTGAAGTGCTACCTTAGATCGGATGAGAGTCGTTGTATCTTGGGAGGTTAATTACCAGGAGTCTTCTAGCACTGTGTGAGGGGCAATATTACCTTAAGGATACTGTTGGAGCAACAGGCCTCGACTAATACAATTTTAGTTTTGCATTCAAGTAGGTTTTCTATTACTTTCTTTAAACGTGATCTTGTGTTACATCATTTGATAAGGTTATATATTTTAATTGTATATATTTGCACAAGGCAAAGGCATACACGGTATCCTTGTGAATTTTTCCTAATAGAAAATTCTCGTTGATGTAGATGGATTTTGCCAAACCGCAGAAATCTGTTGTCTATTTTTATTTGTCTATATGTTGTGTTTATTTTTTCATCCAATTGGTTGGTGTGATTTGTGGATGCCTAATAAATTACATCCCGTGCCTTATAAATTTCTTAATGTTGTCCATAGATGATCAGCTGCTGTACTGCAATGTGCTGGGACATGCATTTCTCTATCCTGCTTGTCCAAAATGAGGTGCAAATACTATTTCTTAGTCATACTGAAGTTAATTCACATAGATCTTAAGGTTGACACCAAGGTTTTAGCTAATAGAATCTCATCAACTTACCAAATTATTAAAAAAAAAAGAAAAAAAAAAAAAAAAAAAAAAAAAACTGGGTATACAGCGTACATCAACCTGAAAGATATGCCCAAAAGGCATAGTTTTTTCTTTCCCATGAAGTTTTAAGTATTTCATTTCCCCTGTGCATCCTCTTCTGCCTCATCACGTGGCTCCAATTTCTCTTGATTAACCCAACCATATTGTTCCATGTAAGGATTGGCTATGTTCTTTGTAGGGTATCCATCAATGATATCCCCCCAAACATTCCCATCCTCCAAATCCTTCAACACTTCCCACACACAACTGTTGCACTTGAAACCAGAACCAAAACTTATCATCCAAATTTTGTCGCCCTTCTTGAGTCTCTTCTTGGCCTCCATATACCCCAACACATACCAGAGGGCACTCGACGACGTGTTGCCGAATCGATGGAGAGTCATTCTAGAAGGTTCCACATCTTCCTCACTTAGCCCCAAACTCTTTCTAATTTCTTCAATCACAGCAGTTCCACCAGGGTGCAAACAGAAATGATCTATACCAGTCTTGAGATTTAGACTTGCTGCTTTCTTCATATATTTCACCACAATGTATCTTATAAGTTCCTTTAGTGGCAAAGCTTTTGTCGCTATACTTGCTACATTCTTGGTAAAAGCCATAGAAGCTATCTTGGGAAGATTTTTACCAAGATAAAATCCAAGCCTACCTTGATCATCCTCCTTCTGCATGCAACAATTATGTGCTTCATCACTCCCGCCCAAATGAGTACGAACTAAGCATTTTAACATCAATTTGGCGCGATTCTTGAAGGCCCTTTTATTAGTTAGAAGAATAGAGCATCCTCCAGAACGAAACAAGCAGTTGGTTAGAATCATAGACTTGTCATTGCAAGAGTACCAGTTGGGAGCAATGGACTCACTAGTGACCACAATGGCAAAAGCATTCTTATATGACTTGAACATATTCTGCACAAGATTGATTGATATTAGACTAGCGCTGCATCCCATTCCTGTCAGATTGAAGAACTTGATATCATTCCTCATCTTGTACCGGTTTATTATTCGGGATGTTAAAGAGGGAACCGAAGCAAGAAGTGCCACATTCACCACAAGAACATCGATTTCTTGTGGAGAAACGCTGGTCTTGAGAAACAACTGGTCTAAAGTGTCGATGAAAAACTCATCCATCTCCAAAATCCCATCTTGGAGAGTGGGGGAGTTTTCTCTGCAAGCAATGATGTTTCTCGGGCCATAAGTCTCCTCTCCAATGCCTGAATTCACAATAGAGCGCAGGAGAAACTTGTACTCTTGGTGGCCGAGATTCTTGTTCCGCAGTATAATGTTGCCGGCGAACTTTGTGTCTATCTTCCTGTCATCAGAAGGCTTGTGGCACTCATAATGCACTAGGTAGCAGTATTGGTTTCTTTTTCGATCAGAAAGCTTACACAAATGGTACAGGAAAAACAAGAAGCATATTAATGAACATATTGCCATGATACCTAGTTCCATTTCTCAAGAAGGATAGAGGAATTTTATCAAGCAAGTTGTGGACAACAACATAACAATTTGCTGATTATAAATAAGCCCAAGATTTCCAGGGCAGAAACTGCCTGGAAAGTCAGCAAATTTATGAAGGGTTAGTTCATAGTTGAGAAAAGTTAGAACATGAGATCATTACGATTTGATTACATTGTGGGATTCATGTAATCTGTGAGCTGAGGTATATGCCCAAATAAATCCTGTTTGTCAGCTACCCAACCTCCATCTCCATCCATGCAAACAGCAGATCAGGTGAGCAGTAAAGTCTTTTTGAATTTTTCTCAACTGTTTTTTGTTTGAATGTAGTTTATCTTTTGAGTGTTCAAGTCAAACTTTTATGGAGGCTCTTGGCTGAAATGTTGATCCTTTTTTGAGAAGGATTTATCACTATCAAAAAACTTAGGGAATGTTCGGTTTTTTTTTTTCTTTTTTGTTTGATTTTGTTATATATTTATTATGTGTTTTGGGAGAATGAATTATTGAAAATGTAAAAGTTATTTTTTGGCATGTTTATTTATGTTTTGGGCGAAATATTTTTTACTGTAGTAATCAAATCAATACTTTTTGTTAAGTTTTGGGGTGAAAATGGGATTGAATGATTTTTTTAATGTTAGACTAATAATAAAATATATATTATGTATATATTGGAGAATATATGTTTTGGAGGAAAAATGGGGATATGTTTGGTTATATTTTCCCAAAACAACATTGTTTTAGGGAAACATAACCAAACACCCCCTTAGATATTCGTTATGCAAAATTTGCTACCAAATTAATTTCATAATTTTGACTACAAATTATATCTATGAATTTTCATAGTAAATATAAATTTTTTAAATAAAAACCAACAAAAATTATTAGCTCATATTGTTATTTGATAGAAGCACAACAGATTAGCTATGCATTATCAGTAGAAAAATTAGTATATATTAAAAAGGAGTAATTATCAGTTGTGCATTGATTGTAGTGAAGGTTAACTACGAAAGCCTCCACTTCAAATTGAGCTAGTCAATTTTACAATTAAAGTTATAAATTTTTAGCTTCAACTACGAATTAGTCATGACTGATGATTTAATTTTTGTAGTATATTTCGCCTCTCTCACTTGATATGCAATAAACATTATGAATAAGTTTTAGGGTAAACAATAAATTATTTGATCTCATCATGCACTGACAAAATCAAACCGCTTTGACACTCACAAAAATTCAAGAACTATCTCACTCATATTGTATTTTTACCAGCAAATGAAGTATAAGAAACTCAGAGAAACTGCCAAAGAAAGAAGAAATTGGGTATTTCCATATATTCTTCTTAATATACAATCACAAGTTCATTAATAGAGCTATCTAATGTCCTTTCAGAATAGACATAACTTATATATTATAAAATAATACTGGAACAGCCATAACAGTAGTGACTAAGGCTGTAAATGGATATTCGAAAATTCGTTTACTTTTTGTATTTGTATTTGTTTATGAAAAATTTATCCGCATCCGTCTAAAGCTGATATTATCCGTATTCGATTAGTAGATATCCGATTATAAATGGATACGGATATGGTAAATGCGTATCCAATCCGTTTAATATCTGCTTCGAATATATATATTATTTATATTTTTCAATTAAAATATCATAATCCATATATGTGTATATATATACATATAAATTATAATTGAAGAATTGGGAAGAGTTTTTTTTTTAAAAAAAATTATTGTAATATAGAGAAAAATTTGAAGAATAAAATTAATCAATATAATTATTGTTGGTTGACTTTACAATTAATATACTTAAATGCCATCATCATCATCGTCGTCGTCGTCGTCATCATCATCATTATTATCATCATCACCATTATTATCATCATCACCATCATTATTATTATTATTATTATTATTATTATTATTATTATTATTATTATTATTATTATTATGCTATGTCTTTGATTGCTTTGGTTTTAATAAAATTACACTTTTCCTTCTATTAATTAAAATATAGAGTTGTTATAGGTCTATAGATTCAAGTACTTGGATATTCGTAAATAAATATTTAAATAATCATCATTGAATATGAA
Source organism: Jacaranda mimosifolia (assembly GCA_018894105.1). Lineage (NCBI taxonomy): Eukaryota > Viridiplantae > Streptophyta > Magnoliopsida > Lamiales > Bignoniaceae > Jacaranda > Jacaranda mimosifolia. The sequence goes on from CM032125.1 coordinate 5,035,183, forward strand.
TATCAAATAATAATTCGAATACGGATAAGTTTAATAAAATATGAATGCATATGAATAATTATAATTGAATATGGATATATTTAAATCCAACCGATATCCGATGGATACGAATTTGGATACTATTTTTAAATACCATCAAATCCGTATCTGTATTCGAATATTCAAAAAGTTAAGTGGATACGAATATAGAAACAGTGTATTTGATCTGTTTAATATTCGTTTACAACCCTAGTAGTGACATAACAATGAATTGACAACTACTGAAACTCAAAATTTTATTTTTTAACAAACTTGTGATGTAGGTACGTACAAATAAAAGAATTCATGACTATTAATGATGAACTTTCTGCCTTGGTGTTGCTTTTTGCCTATTATGCTTCTATTTTAGTTTTACTATAAAAAATTTAAACACCTGCTAGGAAAATAATTTCATAACTATAACTACAAAATACAGCTACGAATTTTCGTAGTAAATATAATTTTTTTAGTTATAATAAATAAATATTATTAATTATAAATCCATAACATTATAGTTTCAGAGTGTAACAAATTAGTTATGCATTATCCATATAAAAATTAATATATATATATATATAAGAATAATTATCAGCTACGGATTGGTCATAGAAAGGGTTAACGAAAGCATCAGTACTACAAACTTGGCTAGGACAATTTCGTAGTTAAAGCTACAAATTCTTAGTATCAGCTATGGATTGACCGTAGTTGATACCCTAGTTTTTTATAGTAAGATGGCTTTTCCCGGATGAAATGAAAATTGGATTCATGTAATAGGAGAAAGATTTCCCATTCCTTAGCCGGAAAGATATGTGGCTATGAAAGGGGGAGAGGAAAACTAAAAATTTGAGTTTGTCTATATCATTAACACTAGACTAGTGATTAAGAATTATTGGTATAAAATGGACCAAGACCATTAGTTCAAACAGGAGGGTATTTTTAACACTATTATTAACAATTAAGTATTAGTGATCAAATTTCAGTAATCACGCATTATGGTTAGTAATTAGTAATCATCTAATGATTGATCAATAATCGATTCAGATATATTTTTTAAGCACAAACTAGCAACCGCACAACAATCGCATTAGGTGGTAGAAAGAAAGAAAGAACTTCGCTTCATTTCAATCAAGTGCATCTTAGAGAATCCGACTAAAAAGAATTAGTGACCGAACTCTTTTTCTGTCACCAATTTTAGTGGCCGCATAAAGCAACCACAAATTAGGATTACTAATTAATAACTAAATTGTTTTTTGTTCGTTAATTTATGACCAAATTTTCTTTCGGTCATTGATGCGGTCACTAATCAGTGACAATATTTTTCCGGTCAATAATCAATCACAAATATAAAATTTTATTATTTCATATATTCTTGTAATATGAAAGCATAAAATTTATATAACACCTATATAAGTAATAAAATATTATGTTTGTTTATATACATATATAAATATAATCTTATTGTAATAATAGGTGCATATATCTCAAAAATATATAAATATATTTACATAATTTCATATATATAAATATATAACGATTAAATATTTCTATCATACATTCATGATTGAATATTTATAAGTGCATGTATAAATACACAAATAAATAAATAAGAATAATATTCTTATTTACAAAAATAAGAATTAATTAATATATATGAATGTTCAATAATATATACGAAATCAAATAATTTGTCAACCATTCATCTCCCATTTGATTTCGCAGCCTGTTTTTTAATATATAATACCCATTGCAAAGCTCTTCTATTAAGAATATACTATACGAAAAATATATATATATATATTAGTGAGAAAACAATAAGAAACACTATAAAAATCATTACTAATTATACATATTAAGTGACAAAAGATTTTATTTCGTCACCTTACTAATTTTTACAAACTAAATAATAGTAAGAACAATATTTAAGTTGGCACAATTGATATTTAGTGACACCCCTATGGTGATAAATTAGTGAAAATGAAATATTGTCATACATTATAGAAGTAGTAAAAATTATAATTAAGTTGTTTTTATAGATCTGTTACTAATTGTCAATAGTGACATTAAAATATTAGTTTTTGTCACCATAGAATTTCCGCCTGTAACACCCCTAGAAATTATATGATTGGTGGGAATTTTCTTAACATTATTTATTTATCTAAGGAAGTTGGGGGACTGAAATTAAAGATGGTTGATTTCTGGATGATAAAATTGGAGTCTGGGCAGAAGTTTTGGGGGTCAAATTTGGATTCCAGAAAGTTACTCCTTTTATACCTTCCCCCACTCCTATTTCATTTTCTTCATCAAGAACCACCCCCACCTTCTCCATCCATCTTCTTCGATGATGGTCATTTTCGAAAAGCAAGCCATCCTCAACATTCCTCTCACCACTAGGATCACTTTCATACCACATGCATGGCGTCTTCTCTGGTGAACCACCAAAATTTTTGAAGCTGAAATTGAGACTTGACGGCGAGTGACAGGCACGGCGGAGGAACGGTTGAAACCTAGTTCTGGGCAGAGTTTTTGGTAAGATTAAGCTTAAGGAACAAACTGGTGTGTTGGGTGCTGAGTTTCAACCTTCAGCGACGGTGGAATTGAAGAAATGGGCGATGGTGGCAAGTGGTGGCGCAACCACTTCGAAGCTTCGATTGACCTTCAATTCGGCGGTGGACGCAAAAATTGACGAGGGCGTCTTGTTGGTTGAGCTGAGATGCGTCCATTGGTGGTGGCGTTGACCAATTCCAACGACGGCGTCGTTGAGGCAGTTTCTTCATCTCATCGCAGCTATCGTGGTTGTGACATTGGTTTGTGATTTCAGAGTTTTGATTGGTGTATCTTGGGTAATGACTGGAATTGGGGTTAAGCTTTGTACTGTTTGTTTTACCGAATCTTGTATATTGTTGAGAAGCTGAAGGATTTATATGGGAATTAAGATATGGAGCATGCATGTGTATTTGTATATGCCTAGTGGACCCGAATTTGCAATATTATATGTTAATTTTGGGCTAATTGAGTTAATTGGAAGATTAAACTCTAATTTTGTGGATTTGAGACCTAAGTGATAAAATTGGGTTATTAAGGATAAGTGAACTATTATTATTAACTTGGTATATATTGCGAGGTTAATTATGTAATTAAGGACCTAATTATATGCCTTTATCGAGACCGGCGTAATTAGCGTGATCTGTAACGTTAATGCCGAACAAACCTTAAAACTACCAATTTAGCTGATTAATTATCGATTTTTTACCGTTACTTGTATAATTACGATTATTAGGATTGAATGAGGATTTTGACAGTAAATTTACTCTTCTGGTTTGGTAACGAAGAATTGGGACCCGCAGATCAGTAGGTTGGCTGTAACTGCATTTTATGAGGCTATGGAAGTGAGGGTCTGCCAATCTAGCACTTGTTTACACCTATCTATCATTGTCATAAACCTCTGAGAGGGTGAAACTGGTTTTTGTACTGTTACTGCATCTTGGTTATTGAAATATGTGAGTTCTCATTTGTTATCCATTAATTGATGTGTATACCCCAATGAGGGTTGTTTCGTTGATTGTGCCTCTGATAACAACTTAACATATATGTTCTGGCACCCGGAGCTTTCCTTGTCTTGTTTGATATTGATCAACTTGATTTTGTACTGCTTATCGCATGTTCAGTCTTGTTGGCTTGTCTGAGCCTATTCTGTACTTTATTGATTCGCCTCGTTGGCAATTTTTTACTGTTCTGTGTTGTTATCTGTTACCTTGCCAGCATAATTGTTTATCTGTTATGATGTTATGTGGCCTTGTTGGCTAATCGAAATCTGTTTATATGACATTGTCTCGCCTTGTCGGTAATCTATTAATTGACACTTGATATAAGTACGAAGATTGTTGGGCGAAGTGCCAATCCTAGCGAGATGTTTGGATATATGGGACATGCCAAGCGATCTGCTTGGGTGTCAGCGATATGCTAAGCAGTTTGCTTAGGTATCCACGATGCGCTAAGGGCTCCCCCTTGGGTAAGTTTAATCAATTGGAATAAGGAGAATCTGATATGCATGTCATATTATGATTTGTTGGAATGCATATGTTATTCGAGTCTGTTTTACTTTGATTGTATCCTGATGGTTTGTAATATGATCATGGAGAAATAAGGAATGAAAGATTCGTATTTGCTAAACTTGTTAATGTTTGTATCTTGATATGTTCATGTTCTGATCATTAATTTATGATCTATTAAGTTGTTTCTTTCTCGACAGATCCCTCCTGATTTATTATTGAATTTTTTCCTCACTATGTCCTTTGGACTTACCCTCTTGTATTATTTTGATTTTCCCAAATTTGATTGGGTGACGGACATGGACCTCAGGCTTGGACTGCTGAACATTTTGTAATAGAATAGGTGTTTATATGTGTTTGTGGGTTCGTAGGGGCATTATATTATGACTTAGAGATGTTGTGATATGTTGAAATTGAATTAATGATCTGAGGCATGTTTGTGATATGTTGAATGTTAGGGGATCACTTATGACGTGTATTTAGTATTTTTGTTGAGGTCTGTTTAAGTTGAAGTTTGTTGCTATTTTTGAAGAGTTTTGAAATTTTGCTTATGGGCCTATTGCTTATTTATGGGTTAAGAATTAAGATTGAATTGGCGTAGCATCTCAGCTTAGGGTTTATCTTGAGAGGGTGCTACACTGCCACTTTTGTCTTCTGTTTCATTTAATATTTCATCTTTCATTTCAACATAATAATTATATATCAAGTCTATCCAATTTTCAATCAATTATTTTTATAAAAAAAAAATATATTTAATAGACTTGTCGTATATCTATATATAAAATAAAATAAAAGATAAAATATGAATTATAATAGATTATGTAAATTGGTTCTCACAAGAGGAAAAAGAAAGATACGTATATACATGTATATATATATATATATGATGGGTGGCAAGCACAAATTAAAGTAATTTGTTGGTTGAAGAAGCACAACATGATTGGTAGAATGGAGATTTCTATGGTGCTCTTCCAACCTTTATGTATTACATTATAATTAAAATGATTTCTTAAGATTTTGTCAACATGGTCTTTTAATTTTTGAAATTGATTATGATTGTTATAATTTGGTGCATGATGTTGTGAACACATTTGCTGAATTATTTTTTCAATTAACTTTAATTTAAAGAATATTATTTAGGTTCTTTTGATTGATGAAATTGATTTTTCCCTAATTACATGCATGATGTTGATGTGTGAAATTGATTGGCTAACTTCTTAAATAATTTATCATTTTATTAAGGTGAAACCTCTTTATTGATTAGAAAATAGGAAGATCTGAAGTTCACTGAATTAAATTAACTAATCAATTAAAGTAAAAGGATAGAGCCAAAGACAAAATAAGCCTAAGAAGAATGGCAGAAAAATCCTAACAGATATAAGCCTATCAAGACACAAACCATAGATACTAAACTCCAAAAATAACTTGAGGGGAGGAAACCATTCGCAAAGGAACCGTGAATTTTGAAGAACTTTCTAGAAGTAATCTCTTTGCCTACGTTCCAGAAAAAAAGAACCAACATTTTGATATCTATCAAAAAGGACCTCTCTCCATTTTCGTGCAACATCAATTTTATTCAAGTACTTCAACAACTTATTTTTAAAATAAGATTTAATAACTTTTTAAGCTCTAAAACATCTTATAAAATGTCGAAACTTATATGATCTTTTAAATAAACTTAAAGGGTAGTTGACTAAACTTATTTAAAAGGTCTCATAAAATATTTTGAAACTTATAAGATGTTAGCTCTTATTTTCAAAACAAGCTTTTGAAGTATATATTTAGATAACATAAGCATTATTTTGAGAACTTACAAGTTGTTGTATTTGGTAATAATGAATAATTATAAAGCTCTTTCGAGCAGGGTAATGACCCAATAACTAAAACTTAGTGTATGCTGCATACCCTCATTTTAAAGGATCAAAGATGAAAGTAGGAATATTAGACCAAAAATGCAATTTGTCCAGTGTTTACGAAATAGCTATTTACAGAAAAAAGTAGTTGATTTGTTGTTCTCATTGGGGAGATGGATATTGAAAAGCTAACAAATATAATTTATTTTTGCTTCCCAATCTCATAATGTATTCAATTTGAAGTAATGAGTTACTAGTTTCCTCAATTTGCTAATTTTCCAGCCTCCAGGAAGTTTCTATACTGGCATTTTGGCCTTTGGGCTTATTCAAAATCTGGAAATAATTTCAAATGAATAATCATAAGCTCCTGATTCCTCAGCAATGGAAACTTGGGCTTATTTATAATCAGCAAATTGTTTTCAGTTTTTGACCACAACTCGCTTGACAAAATTCCTCCCTCTTTCTTGAGAAATGGAACCAGTCATTGTGGCAATGTATTCATTGTGCTTCTTGTTTTTCCTCTACCGTTTGTATCAGCTTTCTGATCAAAGAAAAGATCAATGCTGCTACCTCGTGCATTATGAGTGCCACAAGCCTTCAGATGATAGGAAGATAGACACCAAGTTCGCCGGCAACATTATAGCCCGGAACAAGAATCTTGGCCACCAGGAGTACAAGTTTTTCTTGCGCATTATCCTGAATTCAGGTATTGGAGAAGAGACTTATGGCCCGAGAAGCATATTTGAATGTCGCGAAAGCTCTCCCACTCTCCAAGATGGGATTCTGGAGATGGAAGAGTTTTTCATCGAGACGTTGGACCAGCTGTTTCTAAAGACCGGCATTTCTCCACAAGAAATTGACGTTCTTGTGGCGAATGTGTCCCTTCTTGCTCCGGTTCCTTCTCTAACTTCCCGAATCATAAACCGTTACAAGATGAGGGATGATGTCAAGTCCTTCAATCTCACAGGAATGGGGTGCAGCGCAGGCCTAATCTCCATTAATCTTGTGCAGAATATTTTCAAGTCCTCCAAGAACTCTTTTGCAATTGTGGTCAGTACAGAGTCTATTGCTCCAAACTTGTACTCTGGCAGTGATAAGTCCATGATGCTCACCAACTGTTTGTTTCGCTCGGGAGGGTGCTCGATTCTTCTAACGAACAAAAGGGCCTTCAAGAATCGTGCCAAATTGATGTTAAAATGCCTAGTTCGTACTCATTTGGCCGCGTGTGATGAAGCTTATAATTGTTGTATGCAGAAAGAGGATGAGCAAGGTAGGCTTGGATTTTATCTTGGTCGAAATCTTCCCCAGATTTCTGCTCAGGCTTTCACCAAGAACATAGCGAGTATAGCAAAAATAGTGTTGCCGTTGAAGGAACTTATAAGATATATTGTGCTGAAATATGTGGGGAAAGCAGCAAGTTTAAATCTGAAGACTGGTATAGATCATTTCTGTTTGCATCCAGGTGGAACTGCTGTGATTGAGAAAGTTAAAAGGAGCTTGGAGCTAAGCGAGGAAGATGTGGAACCTTCTAGAATGACTCTCCATCGATTTGGAAACACTTCCACGAGTGGGATTTGGTATGTGTTGGGGTATATGGAGGCCAAGAAGAGACTCAAGAAAGGTGATAAAATTTGGATGATAGGTCTTGGTGCTGGTTTCAAGTGCAACAGTTGTGTGTGGGAAGTGTTGAAGGATGTGGAAGATGGAAATGTTTGGGAGGATAAAATTGAGGGTTACCCCCCAAAGACTATAGCCAATCCTTATATGGAGCAATATGGTTGGGTTAACCAAGAGAAATTGGAGCCACATGAAGGTGCAAATTAATTGGATTGACATGTTTGAAGAGAGCAAAATATATTCACTTTAAGAGGGAAAATAAAATGATTATATTTCATGGGAATAAAAACTATGTCAGTGATCCATGCTTTCTTGGCATATCTTTTGGGTTCATATATGCTGTGTACCATGTTGTCTGTGTGGGGAAAGTGAATGCTGTTGTATCAGCTAGAGCTTTGAATATTTTTGTTTAAAACTTTGTCATTATAGCTAGATGTATAACCAGTTAATGTAGTTCTACAAGGGTTTGTTTGCTTGGTATGATTGTGCATGATAGATGTATAATTCAATGTGATTAAATGTTTGATAGCACGATTAAAGCCCTTGCTTAATAAAAACCCGATATCTTATTCTAAAGTGTTGGGATTATGTATCACACCCCCTTGGTGTGATAAGATTAGAAGTATTGGGATTTATATATCAAATGACAAAATTATCCTTACATATAATTCAATGAAGATAGTTTAATTATTAGAAGAATATTGGGGATAAAATTGATAGTTCACACTTATCATAAGTTACAATCCAAATTGATAATCCAAGCAAGCAAACAAAATATTGATATATTTTTCAGATAATGAATCATACACTTATAAATCACATCAAATCCTATATACCAAACAAACGAGCTCTAAAGATAAAAATTTATCAAGGACTACACTCATCGAAAAGTATTGTCAGGATTGAAATTTGCTTGCGTGTTAGCATTGACAGGTGCCTATTTCAGCAGGTACGGACCGCAAGCAATGCTAACAGGTGCCTACCTCAGTAGGTACAGACGCCAGCAACTTGTGATGCTAATAGTACTTTTCAACAAACGAAATCTTTTTTGTAATTTTTAATTATTACAGTTCTACACTGCTATATCTAACCAATAATGTTGATCCTCACTTGCTCAGTAGTCATTTAAATGGCCCTATTTTTGTAATTTTTCCACACTTCTACAATCCTGATGGCTAGTGCAGAACATTAAAGGAAGAAGCCATTTGACCAATTTTCCCATAATAATTAGGCTGGAACGCATTTAGCATACTAGCATATGACAAATGAAAGAAACATATTTATCATAAGATATGTCAAGAGCAACCTTTTACTGGATTTGTGTCTAGCTAAAAATAAATAGATGATATGTTATAAAGGAATCACAATACAAAGCCTACCAATAATGCAAAACTAGTATAGAAGTAAAGTGACTGCTACTCCATATGAAAGATATCAATCAAAGTAGCAGGATATATTAATAGAATATATTTATAAGCTATGCTTCGTATTGGGGTGTGTAAAAAAAAAAAATTAAAAATCAAGTCAACTGATCGAAAATTTGAAAAAATCAAATTGAATTGAATTTTTGTGCACTGATATATTGAAATGGCGCCAACTGCTGATGTACTTGATTTAATATATCAGTGTAATGTATTTGATTCAATTAAGGTCGTAGAATTGTTGAGTTGTCTTTGACTGAGTGGCACAATTCTCATACTTTATGTATGAGGTTGAAAGTTTGAACCTAGCGTAAACCCGATGTGCGTGTATATAAATAAAAGAAAATCAAGATCGTAATATTGACGGAATGAGTGGTGAAAACACTACAAGAAAATACTCCTTTACTAATGGAAAATTTGTGATGAAGAGGGTTCCATCATAGTTTAAAGACAATTATGATGGATTTTTAATGAATGACTAATGAACTTAAAAAAACAGAGCAATAATATATATTAGAATGATGCTTGTTACATATATAAAAAAGTATATATTGGTAGGATGCCTTGCAAGATTGGGCTGAAAGAAAATGGGATTCGGGCTCAATTTATCCTCATATTGCCAAATATCAAAAATTGGAATCCCTATTATAAGGCTCGAATATTTAAAGTCATTTTGCCAATACCCTTGAAATGATTGACTGGTTTCTTGTTGTTCTTTTTTTTCCAATACCCTATGTGAGAGATATGATAATTATGAAGAAAAATTAAGGTTTATTTTTATCATTTTCTTTTTCTGATTTATGCATGCATTTGTGAAGAAAACTAGGGTGGAGTTTTTGATAGGTTGGGGAATTTAGAATGAACACCAATATGCGACCTGACTTTCTTGAGTAATGCTTATTTTGATTATGAATCAAATTGAAAAAAATTACCACAAAAAAGCAGTGAATTGCTCAAGTACAGCCGTTTCAAATAAATCACCAATAAATTACCCCCATTAAATTGGAAAATTAATGATCATATCAATTTGCAGATCCCATATCTTAATTATTTTTCATAAATTCAAATTTTCACTATGTCCACTTCATTTCACCTAAAATATAAAACAGCAGCAGTTTTGATGTATTCAAAATCAGTTGCCAAAAGGTTCTTTTCTGCATGTAAAAATTTGGAGCAATGGAAAGTGAGGATGAGAAGATTAAGCTGATTGATACATTGTCAGAGGATGATGAGTTTCTTGTTGCTTCACCTTTCTCATTTGATTCTATTCAAGACTGCTTTTCAGGTCATACTCTCTTATTTCTTCATTTTCTTAAAACACACACACACGAAAAGCAAGTGTTTGGTATGAGATCAAATATGAAATTCTGCTTGCTTACTTTAAATAGAGTACTACATTTTTCTCCCACTCTCGTTCCGATTAGGAATCATAATTTTTATATCATATATAATTGAATTTTTGAAAGACTAAAAAAAAAAAAGCTCAGAATCAATACTATCTGGCTCAAATTTGTTTTGAAAAAGTATATAGAAATTTTTCTTAATGGGATCCTTGATTTTAATTGAATTTTGAGATTCAAATTAAGTAGATTGAGTAAAATATGAGGATGTATCAGTTTGCATATTGTTTATAGCTACTTGCAATACATACAATTAACAAAATATAACTACTTGGACACATGCAACTACAACATTGCAGGTGGAGCTAACAAGAAGGTTAATTAGTTTGTAAACATGCAAATATGCTAACAAACAATCTTATGTAAGACAAACATTGATTCTTTCAAATGTGTGGATGGCGCATATACGACATAAGATGAATATCCCGTATCAAAAAACTAGCAGTTTGCCTTATTAGTCATCCAGAACCTAAACAACTCAATTTTCTTTCATGAACTATTTGTGGAACTAACTCTTCCACTAAAAACGGATAAATGCAGGAGACCATGGAGGATTCAGGTTATCAGGATTCGGAAATTCTCAAGAAGTTGAAACGACGCAACAAAAGGAGCAAAATCTACCGCCTCCTGACTTTCTGCGGCCACCCAGGCCAAGTTTTCTGAGGAGAAGCTTAGCCTGGGATAGTGCCTTCTTCAACAGCTCCGGTGAGGTGGTGTTGCTCCTTCAATTGTATAATAAGTTTACAAACTAAGCTGTTTCTCTTCCACTCTCAAACAGGTGTTCTAGAACCTGATGAGTTATCCTTAATAAACAAAGGATTCATAACAAATGAAGCCCATCTGCTACCTCGTACTCAAGATGTGCGCAAGAGAAGATCAGAATCAGAACCAGATGATCTTTCTTTAGACGGGTTTGAGATTCAACCATTTGAACATAGACGAGCACCAAACTACTACTTCAGGTGCAGTGAAGCTGTTGATGTGGATGACGATAAAAGTCCCAGGTCAGGACTAGAACAAGTCAGCTTGCAAAATGTCCAAGGTGAGATATGTATAGTTCCAGAGGAATCAAGAAAACAGTTTACCTTCTGATTTCTGGAATTGTCATAATCCGAAGAACTTAATCAGTTTGAGGTTACAAACCGGCAGCAGCTCATCTGTCTGAACTCCACTTTTTCATGTATCTTTCTCTTCCAAGATGAACTGCACCTCATAATTTCTATTTCTTTGCAGCTCTCAGGAAAGTTGGCAGATCTCTCGGAAATAAGGTAGGCCAAAGTAATATTAGCATTTCTGTGCAAAAATCATGTCTATTTAGGTTGAAACTTGTTTTGTTTCGACTTTTCAGATGAAATCTAATAAGACTTCTACTGGGAAAAGCGTCAATGTCCAGAGTGGAGATAAGATGAAAAACGAGGTTTGGCAGTGATGTGCATTTGAAATAGCTACTGAATATATGATGAATGATCTGTTCTGATTCACTTGATCTTTCTAGACAACTTTCAGGGGGAAACAGGGACTTGTACTATCTCCCAGGCCACCGAAGGCATTAGCCAGGACGAAAAATATTTCAGCAAGATCAGACAACAGGGATTTATCAGAAATTTTTTATGCCAAAATGAAAAACAAATCAGCTACTCCTGATTCTGGTAAGAAATACATATATAGAAACACTACTTGAAATGATTATCTTACCACATCTTTGGAGTGTCACCAGCAATGCTGTCTTTACAGAGCAATGTTTGGTCATGGAAAAGAAACCTGCTTCCCAGAGTTCATTAACAGCTGCAATAGCTTCAACTTTTCTGTTCCCTTTATCAATACAGAAATAAAAAATGAGTCCAGAAGAAGTAAACTTTCTTACTCTCTTTCAACCTCCAAGATTTGGACACTGTTGATTTTGCCTTGAAATTGAGGTAAGTTTGACAAGGAGATCAAGTTTGACTAGAATTAGGACTCCTTGTTTTATTGGGTTTTCTAGTCCTAGGTAAAGTAGTCTTTTTGACTATAAATATTAGTTGTTTCTTTCGAAGAAAATATCACGAACATAACACAAGGGCTTCTTTACTGCTTTTGAGTAATTCTCTCAAGACGGAGTTTAGAAGGAGGGTGTTAGGTGTTTTCGTGAGATTTGTGGGATTCAAGTTTGTACTTGCACTTTGATTTGAGATCAATAAAATTCCTTTTCTTTGTCGGGTGGATTAGGCACATCGCCGAATCACGTTAAATCTTGTTGTCACTTTACATTGAATTACTTTGCTATTATTTCATTGTTTCCGCAATAGATCCTCCTGGGTTTCAACAAACTGGTATCGGAGCAGGTTGGATCAGATGTCAGGAATGAAATACGAGGTAGAGAAATTCGATGGGAAGAATGACTTTGGGCTGTGGAAGATGATGGTTCACGCCCTCCTGTGTCAACAAGGATTACAGAGAGCGTTAAAGGGTAGAGATTTCTTGCCGGAAACGCTGAAGGACGAGGAGAAGGATGAGTTCATGGCGAAGGCTTACGGTACTCTGGTGTTATCATTGGCGGATAACGTACTGAGAGAGGTCGCCACGGAAAGTACGCCAGCGGATTTATGGAAGAAGCTGGAGAGTCTATATATGACGAAGTCCCTGACAAATAGGTTGTATTTGAAACAGCGACTATATACATTGAGAATGAAGGAAGGTACATCTATTACTCAACATATTAATTTTTTCAATAAGGTGATTCTAGATCTCGCTAGTATCGATGTTAAAATTGATGATGAGGATCAAGCTTTAATTCTCTTGTGTTCCCTGCCAAAATCTTTTGAGCACTTGGTTACTACTTTGTTGTATGGGAGAGATACGATTTCAATGGAGGATGTGAAGGCCTCATTGAATTCCAACGAGTTGAGAAAACATGTCTTGGGCAGCAACGATGGTGAAAGTGGGGAAGGATTGGTGGCAAGAGGGAGACCAAGAGAAAGGGGAAGGAGTAGAGGCCGATCGAAGTCCCGAACCAAGCCTAGAAATGGTGACAAATGTTTTAGGTGCGGTGGAACGGGGCATTGGAGACGGAATTGTCCAGAACGAGGAAAGGCGAAGGATACAGGTGAAACTTCTTATCAGAAGCGGGATGATGTCGCAGGAATTGTTGAGGATGAGTCTGATGGTGGGCTTGTTCTCAACGTTGCTGAAACTTTACTAAACTCTGAATGGATTTTGGATAGTGGCTGCTCCTACCACATGTGCCCAAGAGAAGATTGGTTTACCACATACCAAAAACTTGATGGTGGTAAGGTGCTTATGGGAAACGATGCTTCTTGCAGGGTTGTAGGAATTGGCTCAATTTGTATTAGGATGCATGATGGGATAGTAAGGACCCTAACAGATGTGCGTCATGTTCCAGATTTGAAGAAAAACCTGATATCGCTAGGTACTCTGGACAAGAATGGTTGTGAGTACAGAGCTCGAGATAGAGTTCTGCGGGTTTCCAAAGGTGCACTGCTTATCATGAAGGGAGAAAAGCGAAACGGCCTTTACATATTGCAGGGAAACACGGTTTCTGGTTTTGCAACGGTTTCTTCATCAATCAATGATACTACGAGACTCTGGCATATGCGGCTTCGGCATATGAGTGAGAGGGGGATGTCAGAATTGAGCAAACGAGGTTTGCTTTGTGGAGAGAAGACTGGTGAACTGGATTTCTGCGAGCAGTGTGTGCTGGGCAAGCAACATAGGGTGAAATTCGGTACTGCAATTCATAGGACCAAAGGTACCTTGGATTACATTCACTCAAATCTTTGGGGGCCTTCTCAGGTTCCTTCAAAGGGAGGTGCAAGGTACATGCTGACATTCATAGATGATTTCTCATGTAGAGTATGGGTGTACCTGCTGAAGCATAAGGATGAGGTGTTTGTCAACTTCAAGCAATGGAAGACCTTAATTGAGAAGCAGACAGGAAAGGAAATCAAGCACTTGAGGACTGACAACGGATTGGAGTTCTGCAACAAGGAATTTCAGGAATTCTGTGAGAAGGAAGGAATTGTGAGGCATCGCACAGTTGTACATACACCACAGCAGAATGGAGTTACAGAACGGATGAACAGGACTATCTTGGAAAGAGCTAGATGCATGCTCTTTAACGCCGGATTGTCCAAGGATTTTTGGGCAGAAGCAATTAACACTGCTTGTTATTTGGTGAATAGGTCACCATCAACCGCTTTGGACTGCAAGACACCAATGGAAGTTTGGTCTGGGTCTCCTGCAGATTACTCAAATCTGAAAGTATTTGGGTGTCCAGCCTATGCTCATGTCTGGGATGGGAAGCTTGAGCCAAGGGCTAGGAAGTGCATATTTCTAGGCTATGCAGATGGAGTCAAAGGTTATCGTTTGTGGTGTAATGATGACAAGGGCTCCAAGATGATTATCAGCAGGGACGTGACATTCGATGAGTCTGCAATGATGAAAAAGGTAGAGCAGCAGAAAAGCGGTCAACAGGGCGTTAAGGAGAAGGTGGAGATTCATATTGATCCTCCACAAGTTTCAAAGGGGAAACAGAAGGTGGTAGATGAAGCTGGTGATAGCACATTACCACCTAATCAACAGCAGGAAAATGAACCACTACAAAATTATCGCTTGGCTCGCGATAGGGAGAGGAGGCAGATCAAACCACCACAGCGGTTTGCTTACTCAGATCTGGTAGCTTATGCTTTGAGTTCAGCTGAGGAGTTTATAGGAGATGATCCAGTCTCATACAAAGAGGCAATATCCAGGCCAGATTCTGATAAATGGATTGCAGCTATGAGTGAAGAGATGGAGTCTCTACACAAGAATAGCACATGGGAACTGGTTGATGTACCCAAAGGGCAGAAAATTATAGATTGCAAATGGATCTACAAGAAGAAAGAAGGAATTCCTGGTGTTGAAGATGCTAGATACAAGGCGCGATTGGTTGCTAAGGGTTTTACTCAGAGAGAGGGAGTTGACTTTCATGAAGTATTCTCCCCAGTTGTAAAACATACTTCCATTCGTGTTTTACTTGCCATGGTTGCTCTGTTTGATATGGAATTAGAGCAGATGGATGTGAAAACAGCGTTTTTACATGGTGAGTTGGAGGAACAAATCTACATGAGTCAACCAGAAGGATTCGTTATTCCCGGGAAACAAAATCAAGCATGTCTTTTGAAGAGATCATTATATGGCTTGAAGCAGTCTCCCAGGCAGTGGTATAAAAGGTTTGATGCTTTTATTACCAAGATAGGATATACTAGAAATAAATTTGATTGTTGTGTATATTACAAAATTTGTAGTGATAGCCTTCTCGTATATTTGCTGTTGTACGTTGATGATATGTTGATTGCCTCTAGAAACACATCTAAGATCAACCAATTAAAAGCTCAGTTAAGTGAAGAATTTGAGATGAAGGATTTGGGCAGTGCAAAGAAGATTTTGGGCATGGAGATCATCCGGGATAGACAAGCAGGATTGTTGTACTTGTCTCAACAGCATTACATTGAGAAAGTACTTGAGCGATTTGGGATGAATAAGTCCAAGCCAGTAAGTACGCCACTTGCAGCTCATTTCAGGCTCTCATCAGATCTATCACCGAGTACTGAGGAAGAGGTGGAGCACATGTCAAATGTGCCATATGCTAGTGCAGTGGGTAGCTTGATGTATGCCATGGTGTGCACTAGGCCAGACATTTCACATACAGTCAGTGTTGTGAGTAGTTATATGCACAAGCTAGGAAAGACTCATTGGCTGGCTGTGAAATGGATCATGAGGTATTTGAGAAGCTCTGCCGGCAGATGTTTGAGGTATAGTCAATCGAATTCTACTACAAGAATTATTGGCTATGTGGATGCAGACTATGCAGGAGATTTGGACAGCAGAAGGTCCATGACGGGCTATGTGTTTTGTGTATCAAGTTGTACGGTTAGCTGGAAGGCGACTTTGCAGTCATCAGTTGCATTGTCCACAACAGAAGCTGAGTACATGGCTTTGGCTGAAGGCGTTAAAGAAGGCATTTGGCTAAAGGGGCTTATCGATGATATGGGTATGACTTTTGAGATCACTAAGGTATTTTGTGACAGTCAGAGTGCCATACACTTGTCAAAAAATCAAGCATTTTATGAGAGAACAAAACACATAGATGTGAGATATCACTTTGTTCGGGATATGGTGTCCCAAGGAGTCATGTTGGTTGACAAAGTTGGGACTAAGGATAATCCGACAGACATGTTGACTAAGGCTGTTCCAGGAATCAAATTCGAGCATTGCTTGGATTTGATTAATATTTGCAGACTCAAATAAGAGGCCCTATTGGGGGCAGGGACAAAGAAGATGAATGAAAATTTCAAGTCAAGGTGGAGAATTGTTGATTTTGCCTTGAAATTGAGGTAAGTTTGACAAGGAGATCAAGTTTGACTAGAATTAGGACTCCTTGTTTTATTAGATTTTCTAGTCCTAGGTAAAGTAGTCTTTTTGACTATAAATATTAGTTGTTTCTTTCGAAGAAAATATCACGAACATAACACAAGGGCTTTTTTACTGCTTTTGAGTAATTCTCTCAAGACGAAGTTTAGAAGGAGGGTGTTAGGTGTTTTCGTGAGATTTGTGGGATTCAAGTTTGTACTTGCACTTTGATTTGAGATCAATAAAATTCCTTTTCTTTGTCGGGTGGATTAGGCACATCGCCGAACCACGTTAAATCTTGTTGTCACTTTACATTGAATTACTTTGCTATTATTTCATTGTTTCCGCAATAGATCCTCCTGGGTTTCAACAGACACATTCATAGAGGAGTAAAGGGATAAGAAATATTAGTCCTCTGAACCCTTCTTGCCCATCGTCTGCCAGTTCCACCGGTCGTTGCTCCTTTGAACCACTCTCATCATCTGTTAGCAAAAAGCAAAGATCTAATGTTGGTCTTGATATAAAGAGAACATTTAGAGAGCCCTTCCTTCACAATGAATCAAAAGAAGCATCAGATTTTCGGAGTCCACTCAGCTCAGCAAAACAATGCAGTTCCCAGGCAACAGCAGGAACTTGTCCTATTGGTTCACTATCAACAGAAAACTTCAGGCCATCTGGACTTCGTCTGCCATCATGTCGGATCAGATTCTTCGATGAGGTTGCTTCTAATAGTTTGATAATCTGCTCTTGTTATTTCTCCTCTTTGCCTGTGTTAGTCTCTGCAGAAATCACTATTGCCAATGGTGACAAATTTGCAATTTATAACTTGATGATAATGCAGAACACACCTCCCAACAGTCATGGGGTAACAAGAAATAGGAAAATGCATAAGAAAGTTTTCTATAGAGTGTTGCCTGATTCAAGCATCAACAGCAGAAGTGCTTCAGCTTGTAAAAAGCTTAAAAATCCAGGCCCAGAAGTAGTTACGAAGATCAAGAATCCAAAGACTGATCATACAGATGCATTTCTAGGGCTCGGAAAAGAAATGTGCTTGGAAACTGGAAGAGTTAGTGATCACAGCAAACAGCCTAGAAATAAACTTGGGCTGAATTCCAGCTTCAAGGAAGAGAAAAGAAGGGATAAGTTGAAGAGTAAAAGGTGCAGAGCAAGTCAAGGACCAAAAGACGGGAATCCAGACATCAAGAAAACCACTGATCAAGACGTTGGGAAGAAGAACCTTTCTTGTTTTGAGGATAAACTCGGCAATTTAAGCAAATACATTGAGACCATTGATCTGAACCAAGAAAAGGGCAAAAAACTTAAACAGATAGACTGGCCTGCAAAACACAACAAGAACAACATTGAAAAACAAGAAAACCAGCTCCTAGATTCACCAACAGCTTCATCAAAGCCCAGTCAGCCCTCAACACCATCCCTAACTGCTGCTGCTATATCAAGCACAAGAACTCCGCTTGCAGACAAAACAGCAGCTTGCAACTTACATGAAACATTGGCATAGACAATAGAACCAGAGAAAGAGATGAGGTGCATAGATCAACATAAAAATTCATGTTCCTGTCGAAGTCTCAAACTACTCATTTCTATTGTAAATCATGGGTATTCTTCCTTTCAGTAGATGCTATTGTTATGAATCAGCCATCTGAGAAGAAAACATTGGTGAAAGAGAAAGCCAAGGAAACACGCTTTAAAGTAGGGAACCTTTTTTGCAGAATGGGAGCAGAGGAGAAGACGCCATTTTGAAGAAGTCTGACTTAACAAATAAAAAGAGCAAACGACGCCATCCTACTTATGGGAAACGACATCGTCTGCAGACAACTTAGGATTTACATTCTTTTATCTTTTTCTTTCAAGTTTAGGGTTAAATATTTGATTTAGGGGGCAGAGAAAATCAAGTTTGTTGCAACAGAGTTTGTAATCTTTCTCCACTAAAATTATTCCTATCTTGCACGATTAGCTTTTTTTTCTCTCAATTTCTCTTCTTCTTCCTTCACCTCTTTCTTCAACACTCCACACACTTTACTTAATTTAACTGTGTTTTACCTGGAATTTGCCATTGTTCCTTGAATTTTAGTTGGGTGTGCTTACAGTGGTATCAGAGCTTTGATCCTAAAACTGAGCAACTCTGATGACAAACCCAAATAAAATGGATTTACTAGAACAACAACTTGCTGAGCTTAGAGAGAACCAAGGTGAGCTAGCTAGAAATAATGAAGAGGTTAAGCTGAAACTGGAAGCTGTGATGCAAAAATTTGAGGACATTGTGGACAGAAAATTAGCTGATTTCTTACATGCCTTGAACCTCAACAAAGGGAAGGAGCAAGCCAGCATGTCCCCTTCACCCTCTTCCGAAATTCCCAACCTAGGAATGATGGTATGCTTCCTTCTCCACATAATCCTAAGTTAGCTAAACCAGGAGGCCTTAGAAACGCCAAGTGTGAGTTCCCTATGTTTTCAAGTGAGAATCCTAGAGGTTGATTAGAAAATGTCAGAAATATTTCCTCTTTAATCACATGAGTAACTATGAAAAGATACTGTTGGCTTCTTTGCATATATGAAAGGGATTGCTGATGGTTTGTATCTAGATTATGTTGAAGGAAAAGAAGGTATGGGATAGGATTGTTTTACTGAACTAATTTTACAGAGGTTTTCTTCTCAAAATAAAGGCAACCTCATCAATCAGTTCAACAAACTAAGACAGGATAAATCAGTTGATGATTATACTATCAAGTTTAATGAACTCAAAGCATTTATTTTGGCTTCAAACATACACTTAACTAAGGATTATTTTGTCAAGAGTTATGTTGGAGGCTTGAGAAAGGAGATCAGTCAAATGGTCGAGATGCTAAACCCATCTACCCTTTCTCATGCCATTGTTATAGCCAAAAAACAAGAAGGACTGATTGAGGCTCTTCATGGGGACCAGAAAAATACAAAAAGAAAGTAAAGAGATGCTAAACCCATCTACCCTTTCTCAGGCCATTGTTATAGCCAAAAAACAAGAAGGACTGATTGAGGCTCTTCACGGGGGCCAGAAAAATACAAAAAGAAAGTACAATAAAGATCTTTCCCACCTCCCCCCCCAAATCCCCCACTATTAAAAACCAATCAAGGGAAGAGATGGATGCAAGAAGAAAAAAGGGTCTTTGGTTTAATTGTGATGAAGTATACCACATGGGACATAGATGTAAGAAACTCTTTGTGATCATCAATGAGGAGGAGGAACCAGAATCTGAGAAAGAACTTAGTGGCAGTGAGGATGAAGAGTTGCACATCTCCTTTGGGGCTCTTGTTGGGCATGTAACTCTTGACACTCTTAAGTTAGCTAGGAAAATGGGAAACCATCCTATCACCACTCTCTTTGACACAGGAAGTACCCACAGTTTTTTGGATCTAGAAACAGCTAGGATGCTAGACTATAGCATAGAACAAACTTACCCAATGACTGTTACTGTGGCTGATGGTAGGAGGACAGTATGTGACTCTAAATGTAGCAATCTCAGTTGGGAAATGGGAGGCCATAAATACATATACTGTTAGAGTACTTAAGTTAGGTGGTTGTAACTTAGTGATGGGTTGTGACTTCATTAGGAAGCTAGGACCAGTTCTTTTTAATCATGACAAGCATAAAATTTCTTCCAAGGATGGCAAGGAAACCTTACATGGCATTAAGTCTAAAGTCTCCCTTAAGATGATCATCGGCCAAAAACTTCATAAACTCATAAGAAAAAAGGACACTCTCCTAGGATGCCTATTTATGATCACACCAGTAGGGGGTCTGAACCAGCCAGAAACACACCCTAAACTTGAACCTATACTCTTAAACTATTCTCAAGTCTTTGTTGAGCCTTAATCCTTGCCACCCTTTAGAAATATCAGCCACACCATCAACCTAAAGCCTGGAATTGAACATTTTAAACTCCATCCCTATAGGTATTCTTACCTTCAAAGAGCTGAGATTGAGCAATTGGTTAAGGAAATGTTGGAGCTGGGAATCACTCAACCAAGTACTAGTTCCTATTCCTCCTCAGTTCTCTTAGTTAGGAAGAAAGATGGCTCTTAGCGCTTTTGTGTTGACTATAGAAAACTGAACTCCCTAACTGTGAAGGACAGCCATCCTATCCCTCTTATAGATGATTTGTTAGATGAACTACATGGCTTTAGCATCTTTTCTAAGATAGACCTTAGAGCGGGCTACCATCAAGTGAGAATGGATCCTAGGGACATACCAAAGACAGCATTTGCAACTACTTTTGGATTATTTGAATTCAAGGCAATGCCCTTTGGATTAACTAATGCTCCAACTACTTTTCAAGCTATCATGAATTACACATTCAAAAAGTATCTAAGAGATTTTGTACTTGTCTTCTTTGATGACATTTTAGTTTACAGTAAGACCCTAGAAGACCACCAAAAACATCTTGAACTAGTCTTCCAAAAACTACTAGATTGTCACCTCTTTACTAAAGCTTCTAAGTGTGTCTTTGGATAAAAGAGGGCTGAGTATCTAGGTCACATCATCAATTACAAGAGAGTGGAACCTGATCCAAAGAAAACCTAAGCAATGAGTGAATGGCCTAAACCTAAAACTGTGAAAGCTCTTAGAGGGTTTTTTGGATTAACAGGCTATTACAGGAAATTCATTAGAAACTATGCTAAACCTCTCACTCAGCTCACCAAAAAGGGTCAATTCTAGTGTTCTGAAGATGCTGAACTTGCTTTCTTAGAACTTAAGAGGGTCATGACAACTACTCCTATTCTCCAACTACCTGACTTTAACCAACAGTTCATCCTAGAAACTGATGCTAGCTACTATGGTCTTGGAGCTGTGCTAATCCAAGGCAAAAACCCATAACTTTCTATAGCAAGGCATTAAGACCAAAGGCATTGGGTTTATCTGTGTATGAAAAAGAAATGATGGCAATAACTCAAGCTATAGAAAAGTGGAGAGCGTATCTCATTCAAGCCACTTTCTTATTAGGACTGATCAATGTAGCTTAAAGTACCTCTTAGAGCAAAATATTTCCACCCGTTTACAGCACAAGGACCTTACTAAACTCCTTGGCTACAGCTACTCTATAGAATACAAGCACGGGAGAGACAACAAGTTGGCTGATGCCCTCTCTAGAAGAGAAGAAAATGGGGAAAGAACAAGGGAATGCAATAGCATCACAATTTTGTAGCCAGCTTTGATGACATTTTAGTTTACAGCAAGACCCTAGAAGACCACCAAAAACATCTTGAACTAGTCTTCCAGAAACTACTAGATTGTCACCTATTTACTAAAGCTTCTAAGTGTGTCTTTGGATAAGAGAGGGCTGAGTATCTAGGTGACATCATCAATTACAAGAGAATGGAACCTGATCCAAAGAAAACCCAAGCAATGAGTATTTAGGATTAACAGGCTATTACAGGAAATTCATTAGAAACTATGCTAAACCTCTCACTCAGCTCACCAAAAAGGGTCAATTCTAGTGTTCTAAAGATGCTGAACTTGCTTTCTTAGAACTTAAGAGGGTCATGACAACTAATCCTATTCTCCAACTACCTGACTTTAACCAACAGTTCATCCTAGAAACTGATGCTAGCTACTATGGTCTTGGAGTTGTGCTAATCCAAGGCAAAAACCCATAACTTTCTATAGCAAGGCATTAAGACCAAAGGCATTGGGTTTATCTGTGTACGAAAAAGAAATGACGGCAATAACTCAAGCTGTAGAAAAGTGGAGAACGTATCTCATTCAAGCCACTTTCTTATTAGGACTGATCAATGTAGCTTAAAGTACCTCTTAGAGCAAAAGATTTCCACCCGTTTACAGCACAAGGACCTCACTAAACTCCTTGGTTACAGCTACTCTATAGAATACAAGCACGGGAGAGACAACAAGTTGGCTGATGCCCTCTCTAGAAGAGAAGAAAATGAGGAAAGAACAAAGGAATGCAATAGCATCACAATTTTGTAGCCAGCTTAGATCACTAAACTTATAGCTAGCTATGAAGGAGATCCTTAAGCCCAAGAGGTCATTACTAAATAGATGTTGTATCCTTATAACTTATCAATCTTTTAAGTTCAAGGAGATTTAATCAAACACAAGGAAAAGCTATTGTGGGAGCTGTAACTTCTCTAAGAGAAAAAATTGTCCAAGCACAACATGTTTCAGGTATTTGAGGACATTCGGGTATTCAAGGGACTTTGCAAAGAATTAAAAGCATTTATTGATGGCCAAAGATGTAAGATACAATTTAGCAAGTGGTGAGTTCTTGTGAAGTGTGCCAATAATGTAAATATCCAACTAGTAAGCCATTGGAGTTGCCACAGCTATTGCCCATACCTGAGCAAGCTTGGTGGAAGCACATCATTATGGATTTCATAGAACAATTGCCAAACTCTCATGGGAAAATAATAATTTGGGTTATAGTAAATAGGTTCACTAAATATGCTCACTTCATTGGTTTGTCTCATTCTTTTTTTGCTTTACACCTTGCACACACACATTCTTGGATTCTGTTTACAAATTACATGGTTTACCTTTTAGTATTGTTTTAGATAGAGGTGTTATCTTCACTAGCCAACTGCGGAAGGAATTCCTGAAAGCCTTAGGAATCCAACAACTATTAAACACAACATATCATCCGCAAACAGATGGTCAAAGTGAAAGGGTTAATCAGTGCTTAGAGAGCTACTTAAGGTGTATGTGTAGGATTCTCCAAAACAGTGGACTCAATGGTTAGCTATGGCTGAGTATTGGTACAATACTAATTTCCGCACAACCATAGCAATGACACATTTTCAGGTTCTTTATGGTTACAAGCCAATTCATCTTCCTTCTAAGTATCTAGGAGAAACTATAGTTCAAGGAGTGGATTAATTGATTCATGACAGAAGTGCAATCTACAGTCATTTGAAGTAACTTTTGAAGAGAGCTCAAAATAGAATGAAGCAATAGGTAGATAGACATAGAAATAAAGCCACCTTCAACATACGAGACTTTGTTTATCTAAAACTCAAACCCTACAAGCAGCACGCTGTACAAAAGAGCCAACTATGGAAGATGAGTCCAAAGTACGCAGGGCCATTTCTAGTCCAAGAGAAAGTGGGGGCAATTGCTTATAAACTAAGATTACCAATCGGAGCTAAGTTGCATCCTAGCTTTCATATTTCGTTGTTAAAGAAACATGTTAGGAGCACAGAAAGAATAACTCCAACTCTACCTAATTTCGATGAAGAAGGCAAGGTAATACTTAAACTAGTAACTATTCTGGCCAGGCAGTTGATCAAAAGAAAAAACGATCTTGTGGTTCAAGTGCTAGTCCAGTTGTCACACCTGCCTAAGTCTGAAGCAACCTGGGAAGATTACTATATGGTTAGTAAGCAGTTCCCTGAGCTTGCAGACTTGAGGGCAAGTCTTCTGGAATGAGAAGGCACTGTTATGAATCAACCATCTGAGAAGAAAACGTGGGTGAAAGAGAAAGCCAAGGAAATATGCTTTAAAGCAGGGAGCGTTTTTAGCAGAAAGGGTGCAGAAGAGACAACGCCGTTTTGAAGGAGTCTGACTTAGAAAATAAAAAGAGCAAACATAGCCATCCCACTTATGGGAAACGACATCGTCTGCAGACAACTTAGGATTTACATTCTTTTATCTTTTTCTTTCAAGTTTAGGGTTAAATACCTGATTTGGGGGGTAAAGAAAATCAAGTTTGTTGCAATAGAGTCTGTAATCTTTCTCCACTAAAATTATTCCTACCTTACACGATTAGCTCTTTTTTCTCTCAATTTCTCTTCTTCTTCCTTCACCTTTTTCTTCAACACTCCACACACACTTTACTCAATTTCACTATGTTTTGCCGGGAATTTGGCATTATTCTTTGAGTTTTTGTTGGGTGTGCTTACAACGATCTACGGTTTTTCTTGAACATACACCCAAAATATGATGCTTTGCTGACCATGATTCCTAGAGCCACGTCAACCCCTCACCATAAATCCAAGTTCTAACTGTAATCTGACACATAAATGCAAGGAAATCTTGGGATTCTCCGATGTTTGAATAACCAACACCAACTACTTTTTAAATATAGATTACATAAATAAAGCGTGGTTGAAAAATACACACATAATTATGTAAAGAGGGTATGCACCTTTTTCATTAGGATATATATGCTGATAAAGGAAATACAGGAAGGATGCTTTTGCTCATGAAGAAGGAGAACATACTAGACTTAGGATCCACGTCTTCTTAATTGGATCAACCCAACCCATATAGCTACCGCCTAGCAACCCATTGTAGGGACTGTTAAATAAAGACAAAATTAATTTTTTTGTCATTTGATATACATAATTAGCAACAACTTTTGCATTATCACTTACTATTTTTTCACTAATTTTTTTTAGGATTGTATTATAATTAATGGTTATATATATATATATATATTCAAATATGAAAAGAAATGTACCTAAATTTCAAAACATGGTCAAAATTGACGGACCATGATTTGATTCCTAAGCAAGTTATTCAAACAAGCCTAAAGAAAATTTAAACCCTATTAGTTCATATCATATCATTTGTTTCTACCTAAACCTAGCTAGTCACTACATTTTTGAAAACTAGACTTGTTTGTCTTTTAGTTCTTGATTACTCTTCAATTGCAACTTAGAAAATAAATTAATGTGATCAATAATTTCTAACACAACACTGAACTAATTTAGCAACGTAGAATGATTAAACCCTACTTTCCCTTTAATTTTCTTCATCCATATCCACTAATCCAAATGAATTGTTAAAAGACTAAGATCATTTTTATTCTAATATTCCTAGTTATACTACCATCCATTATTCTTCATAACTTAATGTCGTCACATAAATACCAAATTGATGTACACACATTTGTCCTCTACATGGAGGCTTAACTTTTTTGAGCTATTGTTCCTAACCACTACAAGAGAACACTCATTTACGAATGGATTATTTGTGATGAATATGGCTCCATAACAGTTTGAAAATAGTTGTGATGGATTTTTGGTGGATTGCTAACAAATTTTAAATATATATTAATAATGACGCTTATACGGATATAAAGAGTTTACGTTTAGATAAAAAGATCATCACAAATTTATAACTCTAAACATAATTAGTCCATTCGTGATGGAAATTCCTTCATGAAATTAATTCTGTAATGCACTTTATCTTCGTCACAAAGAAAATCAATAACGAAATATATACTGACGGCTTTGTGAAATAAGTCCATCATATATTTAATGAAATATATCGCATAACATTTTTTTCATGATGGAATTATTTCACAAATCCATCAGTATATACTTTGTCACTGATCAGTTTTGTAATGAAATAACTTATAAACTATCTTAAGTTTTGATTCTTTTTGACATGAGACAATTAAATATCATCACAAACTAAACTAAGGGGAAAAAAAATGAAAAACAGTTGAATTAGGTTAATGTCATAGATTGTAACCACCAACAAGAGTTGGATGTGGTCAATCATAGTATGTTTGGCCATTGTATTGATGTTTTATTAGTTACAATAACACTATTTCGCATATCTTATCTGTTTCATGTTTGGAAACAATTTTTCTCGTGTGTTGGTGGTCTAGCAGGTGGATATGTACATATACAAGTTTTAGTGGAGGCCCGCAATATGGACTTTTAGCCTAATAGCCATTATACGCATGATTGATCCTATATATTGATAGATGTTAACACAATTGATGATTCTTTCCATTTATTCTGGTTATAATTTTTTAAATCTTATAACATATAAGTTAATTTATAAAATATTTTAAAATTATGATAAATTTCTTAAATAAAGGGTCTTTAATAATATGATCAAATCTATCGTTAAATATGAAATTGATAATATGATCAGATATATCGTTAAATATGAAATCTAATCATATAAAGGGGAAGACACTTCGAAAGACGAGGGAGGGAGAATTACTTATACATTAGTTCAAAACTCTTGACTAATTCATCTAGTGTATAACAAATAAAGTATCATCATAGTTTCCAATCGATGAATTTGAGAAGAGGCGCATGTTTGTCAATCCCCACAAACGATGCTAACGATGATGATTGAATCTATCATATATAACATGTGTATACCAAGAGGACAATACATCGATGCTGCTAGGCCTCCATATATGACAATGAATCAAGTCATTGTCACTTAAAATAAAAAATAAAGATTTTTTTAGCTTATTTATTAAAAGCATGACATTTATAACTTACTTTTTTTATGAACAAAATTTACTTTTTTTATCTTAACAAAAATTTTCTAATATTAATTATTTTAATTATAAAATTTGTCATTACTAATCACTTATAAGTATATTCTTATTCTGGATTATTAACTTAAGAAATACGTTCTTTCTTTAAATTTCTAGTAAGTCTAACTTATAACTTCAACGAGACATGAGTTTTGCTTTAAATTTAATTTTATTCTAAAATATTATTGGAACTCTATTTTCCTTGTCTTGACTATTATAACCAATAACAATATATGAAAAAATAAAAAAAACAATTTCATCTATTTAATATTCAATGGTCATTTTCATAAGACGGTGATTCTTAAATTCCACGACTTTAGTACACCATATATAAAAAGAATTGTTATGACAACAATCAATATCAAACAAACAAGCAATGCCAAAATGCAACGCTAATAAATTGGAGCAACCATAATGTAATGATTATTATTCTTCTATTAATTAAATCAAAAAGACTTTAAATATATAGCTGGAAAACTTAGGTCAATTAATAAGAAAAAGTGGCATCGAGAAAGTTATTAGGTAACCATCTGTACCATTAATTGCTGCCATTAGTATAACCAAATTCCATTTTTAACTAAGCACAATGACAATAATTCCAAATTAAATTAATAGCATTTTTCAATAAGATAAGATTTGTAGGAAAAAAGGTGTTCTAGTTCGGATCTTGTCAAAATAATTGATGTTTGACAAGTGCATGCACATTTGTTTTACACTTTCTTTATCTAAAAATAAAGAAAAATTAAAATTCAAACATGAGATTGATTCGACGTAAAACATAATATATTCTCTTAACCCACAACAACATGACTGACAGCATATTGGACACATTTCAAACGTACATACTTAAGTCTTTTTGTATATGTTTTAAAGCTTAATTAGAATTATAAAAAATATTAAAAATTAAATTTGTTAAATATATATATATATTGTTATCTAATCAAAATTCATTTTTTTATTATTTTATAATTAGACATTTTTCTTTTGTAACACCATTGTCCAATCTATATATCACAAACTACTCAACAAATATATAAATTATTATAAAATATATGTATATATATATACACACACACACATATATATATACACACACACATACATATATTCTTGCCAAATTTCTTGCCATGTTATGGCTTAAAATTTTTAAAAATTATCCACCATGTTAATACCATATTTTGTTCATATCCATATTTATACATCAAGTATCAGTTTAATTTAATTATTTCAAGTGATATAGATAATTTTATCGGAGTGCTTACTGAAACTTTTATTTTTTGAGAAGTAATTATAATTTAAAGATTGTGGGGAAAGTGATTAAAATTAAAAGTGGTGAATGTTTAAAAATTTATTGGGAAAGTAGTAGTGTAATGAAAATAGTTGATAAAAATGAATAACTATAAAAAAAATAATAAAGTTACTCCTTATTTTGAGTTTAAGAAATTAACAAGAGCAAAATTATTAAATATAACTAATTATAGTATTTACTAGATAACCAAAAGCTGCGAAAAGTTCTTCAAATTGCTTTCAACTTTAACCTTATTTAAATTCAATGCCCATATTTTTTTAATTCTAAGAAATAAGTATATCTATATATATGTACTTTGTATAGGGTATCCCATGAATTTGTAAGAAAAGCTATAATCATTATTTTTGAATTTGCCATAACAAATGCCGTGTAGGGCATCCCATGCATATGATCACGAGATTCACTTCCATTTTTGTAAATAGACTTCATCATATTTTAGAATATTAAACAAAAATGAATTATTGTACGATCATATTTTATTTCAAATACAAAAAACATCATTCATCAATATATATAAATATATTAATTTTTATTTAATTAATGAACTAATTAATTGACTATTATTCTAGAAAATAGCTGCGAGTCAAATTTTATAGATTGATTGTACATGCACAATATTATTTAATTCAATTCAAATAATTAAAATAAGTCACATCATAGCAATAAAAAATAAAAAAATATATTTCTTCAAAACTTTTAGTTTATTAAACTTAAAATCATCATTGATAGAAATTAATTCAAAAAATTAAAGAAATTATTCTATTAAAAAAGCTAATTCATTAAGTTTCTAAATTTAATAAGTTATGGATAATTTAAAGAATTTAATAAATTAAGGGTGATTGAGTCAACAAATTAATTATTGGGTCTTTTGGAGTGAAAAATTGATGGAGTGGATATTTGAATATGGAAAATATTTTAAAGGGTTTTATAGATATAAAAAATTATTTTGAGGGGGTTTTAGTAATTTTCCTATATTCTATTATTATTATAATAATAAAAACAATTACTTAATTTTATTTTTATTCCAAAAACTCAGCAAAAAAGCACTAATTTGGCTGCAATAGTAAAAAATATCTTTTCCAAAACATAAACAAACATAAATACAACTTTCACATTCTCCAATAATTCGTTTTCACAAAACACATAATAAATACAATAAAATCACACAACAAACATAACCAAACATTCCCAAAACTTTTATAAAAGTAAGATGGTAACAAGAATAAGATATTCTAACATACCCTTAAAATAGATCAAGCAGTAAGTTGGTTTAATAACATCATATGTATATGGTCCACGGTTCAATGATGTTAAAGAATTAATATTCATTTGTTTTGCTTCCTTTACTGATTTGATCTGGCATATTCTTAGATCCTTTTGTTGTTGCTATATAGATAGAGGGTTGTCTAAATCCCTCAAATAACTATATAAAATTCTTTGAGGAGAAAAAGTTGTATGGTACAATGTTGTTTGATCATTTCTCATCGATTGAAAATATAAAAATATAGTACAAACTACCCATTATTGTTAGGTTCAGTTGTGAATATCTTTCTTATTCTCTATATAAATCTAATTTTATATTTTTTTAAATTACCTTCTAATTCCTCTAACAACCTATTCCTACATAACAGCACTTAACCTGTCATAGTCGAGTGGCCTGTGGTCCAGCGACATAAGTCTCCCACATAATGTGGAATGTCAAGAGTTTGAGTCCTAACGGACTCTTGATGTACGTATATATAAATATTAAAAAAAAAAACCTAACTTGTCATAAAAAAAAACTAGAACTTCACCCGTAATTATGAGAATTTGTCCTTATTAGAATCCTTCACTTACTTTAACATCCTCTTGATGTGTTGTATGCAATAAATTTTCAAAATGAACCAATTTTTGGTCCCTTCTTCCTTTAGTCGTTTCTTAAGAGTCAATAAACGTTTTTTTTTCCCTCGAAACTGTTTGTCTATTTCCTAAGTTTCTCTTCGAAGTAGTCTAGAATCTCTAGATGTTCAAAATTCATTATCCAATTATGTCCACAACCCCACTAAGCAATTAAAAGCTATAGATAAAGACCCTGCAAAGATATATCAAAAATTGAATTAAAAAAAAAAATTGATCTCAAAATTTTAACATTTTTGTCCTCTAACCAAAAGCAACTAAGATAAATATAGAAAATGCACACAAAGAGTGGCTAAAGAATGATCATGAAAAGGTAGGTCAAATTGATGAGCACAAATGGAGACACCAATATCTTTAATTATCTTTATATATGTAATAAATTTATTTATGCATATGGATAACGATATTGGGGATATTGTAATGATACACTTGCTCTTTAAATAATAACTGTTACTTAAATTTTATACGTTTTTGGGATGCCATAAATGAATTACATGAGTCTTATTTTATTGAGAATTTAATGAATTAATCCACCTACACGTATTGCTTTTACTACTATACTCACAGTTACTCTACGTATCACTTAATGTAAAACAGATAAGGCATTTGTTTTGGTCTTTTATTGAATTTTTTCCATAGCTCTGTAACAACAAATTTCATTGTCTGCAAAATAAAATTACAAGACAAGAAAAATTGTACAAATAAAATAAAATTAAAATCTATCGATTGTGGATTCAATCTCTAATTTAATCTTCTGATTCTTTCCTTCTAAATATGATCTTGAATTTAATGAGCTCTTAATCTCGAATCAAATGTCAGAATATGATGAGCTCTATGAAGAACATCATGGATCTCCTTAAATTTGATTGAGAGAATTGATGGACTTCTTCAAAGTTCCTCTCACTTGCTGGAATTTGTATTGTATCAAATGAGTTGGGATCACCCCTTTATATAGGTGCTTGATGGAAGACTTTGAGATTGACTTGAATTCCTTCAATGACTATCTCTTTGATAAGATGATATCAATATCAAGAGATAATATAAGATATATTTGATTTGACAATATCAAACATAAAAAGATAATATCAATATCAAATATCTTGGATTTGATTGGTCCATAAATATAGACACTCCATCTTTGACACTTGTCAATGTTTGATTTGAGTATGAAATAAATACTAAATTATTGTTTAAAATTAGCTATTTATCTTTAGGAATTAAATTTAATAAATCCCAAAATATAAATAGAAAAATTTTAAATTAATATCTAGCATTTATTTTATATGTGTCTCTTCTCTATTGGTCAAAAATTGATATGTCTACAAATGCCCCCACTTCAAGACTTGGTAAAAGATGTGTCAATCATCCATGAAAGAGGCAAGCCGTGAAGTATTTGAGAAGTTTTCCTTTTCTCTCAATTTTTTCACATATGTTTGAGACAAGAACATTCTCCGGGCATTCCTTGAACTATGGCATCTAATCAAAGGGTTAAGTCATAACATAATTCAAAGTAAATATCCTTTTGATCAGTGTGCCATACACAGTTTATACTCATGCAGGGCAGGAGAAACATGCAGTTTGGACTCATGCGTCAACGAGCATATTTAACTTGAATAGACATTTTATTCTCGTGTCAAGGAGTTCACTTGAATTTGATTGACAATTTATACTTATGTCAAGGAGTTTGCTTGATTTTGAGTTAACATATAGTTTATACTCTTATCAAGGAGTACATAAGGGGAATTTGAATAGTTAGATAGTTTATGCTCGTACTTAGGAGCCTTATTGAAAATTTAAGCTCATATCAAGGAGCAAATGGGAAGACTTTGAATATTTAGATAGTTTTGCTCATATCTAGGAGCATTATTGATAGTTTAAGCTCTTATCGAGGAGCACATTGGAAAACTTTAATTTAAAAACTTCAGATAGTTTATGTTCGTATCTAGGAGCATTTGACATTTGAAGACTTGAGCTTTGAACTTGAAGACTTGAAGATTTGAGTCTTCTGTTTTGAAATTTGAAGACTTGAGTCTTCTATTTTGAAATTTGAAGACTTGAGTCTTGAATTTGAAGACTTGAAAACTTGAGTCATGGATTTAGGGATTTGTAAACTTGAGTTTTGAATTTGAAGACTCTGAAACTTGAACTTTGACTTGAATACTTGGAGACTTGTATTTGAAGACTTGAAGGCTTAATTTTAAATTTGGAGACTTGAAGATTTGAGTCTTGAATTTGAAGACTTGGAGATTTGAGTTATGGATTTGGAGACATGAAGACTTGATAGTTTTAGATAGTTTATGCTCTTATCAGGGAGCATTATTAACAGTTTAGGCTCATATCGATGAGCATTTATAATTTGAAGATGAAAATTAATTGCTCCCAACATCTTCATCATCTTTGACATCACTTGAATCTTCTTGTTTATTAAAATTCATGCTCATTTCAATATTATGTGCACGTGTTGCCAAATCTTCAAAGGTTTTTGGTTTGATTCCTTGAAGTATGTAGCAAAGACTCTAATGCATTCCTTGGATACACATCTCAATTGCTTAAGCCTCCAACAATTTATCTTTGTAGTTAAGACTCAAATTTCTCCAGCGATTGATGTATTCAATGACTGGCTCTTCTTTCTATTGGTGAGAGTTGGTAAGTTCAATCATGCTGACTATCCTTCAAGTGCTGTAGAAACAATTGAGGAACTCTTGTTCCAGTTGCCCCCAACTATCGATAGAGCCTGCCTCCAATTCAACATACTAATCAAAAGTATTGCCCTTTAATGATCGAACAAATTGCTTAACCAAATGATTTCCATATGTCCCAGCATTATTACAAGTCTCAATGAAATGAGCCACGTGCTGCTTTGAATTGCCTTTGCCATCAAATTGCTAAAAATTTGGGGGTTGGTAATCGATCGGCATCTTCAAGTTATCAATCCTTTGAGTATATGGCTTGGAGTAAGCTATAGATGACTTAGAACTTCCATCAAGCTTGCCTTTGATAGTCTCCATGATAAACTCCTTCAGTGGGTCGATGAGAATTACTCCAGTGGAAACTTCTAGTTCTTTTGTTGCAATTTCTTCATCTTTGGCTAATTGTCTCCTTGTAGATGTTTCATCTTCATCCTGAACCTCAATTTATTTCTCCATCATGCAGCTAGCATCAAGATTGTCCACTTTGATCATTAATTTGGAAATTTGAAAGTCTCGCTCTTGGACATGCTTCATGAATCTTTCAATGGCCCTCGTCAAATTTGAAATTTGTTCCTCCAAGGTTGTAGCACTTGTTGCCATCACTATCGCCATCCTCGAGGAATTTGATGTTGAGTGGAGAATGGATGATGAGGATTCTTCCTTTAAGTCTCTACTATATTTATTTATATCAATAAAATACAGCAACAGCTTTTCCACAGCAAGTGAAGGAGCTACCTCCGAAGATGATTGAAACTTATTGGACATACTTCTTGTGATGACGCCAACACTTTTTGCTCTAACACTTGAAGAATTTGAGGTAGTAATTTTCAATGCAACAGTTTTGTTGGCGGCCATTTGATACTTCAATCTTGATGAAGGAAAGAGATGAGAGGTAGAGATTGTCCCATTGAGTGTGCCAAAATTTGCAAGTGCAAATTTCTTTGTCTGCAAAATAAAACTACAAGACAAGAAAAATCGTACAAATAATATAAAATTAAAAGCTATCAATTGTGGATTCAATCTCTAATCTAATCCTCTAATTCTTCCCTTCTAAGTATGATCTTGAATTTAATGAGCTCTTAATCCCGAATCAAATGTCAGAATATGATGAGCTCCATGAAGAATGTCTTGAAAGCCGTGGATCTCCTTAAATTTGATTGAGAGAATTGCTAGATTCCTTCAAAGTTCTTCTCACTTGCTGGAATTTGTGTTGTGTCAAAGGAGCTGGGATCACCCGTTTATATAGGTGCTTGATGGAAGACTTTTAGATTGACTTGAATTCCTTCAACAGTTATCACTTTGATAAGATGATATTAAATATCAAGAGATAATATCAGATATATTTGATCTCTAATATCAAATAATATCAGTGGGTTAATCCAGTGGAAACTTCTAATTCTTTTGTTGCAGTCTTTTCATTTTCGGCTGGCTTTTTTTTGTGAATGTTTCGCCTTCGTTGTGAGCCTCAATTTGTTTTTTCACCATGCAGCTTGCATCAAAATTATCCACTTTGCTCATCAATTTGGAGATTTGAAAGTATCGCTCTTAGACATGCTTCATGAGTCCTCCAAGGTAGTAGCACTTGTCACCATCGCCATCACCATGCTCGAGGAATTTGATGTTGAGTGGGGAATGGATGATGAGGATTCTTCCTTTGAGTCTCCATCATCTTTATTTATATCAATAAAATGCAGCAACACCTTTTCCACAGCAAGTGAAGGAGCCACCTCCGAAGATGATTGAAACTTATTTGACATACTTCTTGTGATGATGCCAACACTTTTTGCTCCAACACTTGAGGAATTTGAGGTATTAATTTCCAATGCAACAGTTTTGTTGGCGGCCATTTGATACTTCAATCTTGATGAAGGAAAGAGATGAGAGGTAGAGATTATCCCACCGGGTGTGCCAAAATTTGCAAGGAAACTCCTTGACATGAGTGCAAATTGTCAATCAAATCCAAGTGAACTACTTGACACGAGTATAAAATGTCTATTCAAGTTAAATATGCTTCTTGATGCATGAGCCCAAACTGCATGTTACTCCTGGCCCGCATAAGTATAAACTGTGTATGCACACCCATCAAAAGGCAAAAATTGATATGTCTACAGGCTCAATAGATAATTTGATAGGCCAATAATTTTATTTATTTATTTATTTTCCATACTTTGAAATATGAATCGACATGTTAACTAATCAATTACGATAAGTTGGATCCAACTATTTTTAATTCTATATTATCTCAACATAACAAAAGCATGAAAAGGGTCCAAGAATTACTTTTCTTCTGATAAGTGTTAAAATCACTTATTTTAACTTTTTGACCCCTATATTATATGTTGAATCTCGCAAGATATGAAATATTTTCCTCCAAGCCCTTCATACAACTTTCATCAAAAACAACCTTTTTATTATTTCATAAGAAAAGAATTGCTATGCTGGTTTTCCGTTCCTATTTTTTAAATAAAACACACACACACACACACACACACATATATATATATATATAACTAGAGCTGACTTTGGCATGAAATACAAAGAAGCCATGCGTCACTGGCCTAGACAAAGTCGTAGATTCGCCTAGTTAAGATGGTGCAATTGCATTAAACATTCTGTCTGCACCCCACTCCAAATCCATTGTATTATCTTAAAACACAACCTAGCTTTTGAATATATATAAACTTTAATTTTCGCTCCAATTCTAGATTTCAACAGGGGAATGATCTTTTATTTTCCATTTTTTTTTTTTTTGCTTTTTTATGAAGGTACATAACAATCTTGATCAACACATTGTTGAAAGTGTTGTCTGGTATCAGCCATGAGCCACTGCTTGAGTCTTAAGGCTCAAGAAGTCTTGTAAAGAAGAAGAAAAAGAAAAACTAACATGGGTTAAATCGACATATGAAAGTAGAGATGGAGCCCAAAATTTTAATATTAAAGATAATATTATAATTTTACTAGATATGATGAGAAATTTGAGTTATATTTAGAGGAATATAATTTTAAATTTTAACAAAAATATATGAATAATCACTAAAAAAAAAAATAGAATAGTGACAAAATAATATGTGACAATACAAAAATTGTCATTAATAACATGTATTAAATGACAATAATTTTTATGTTGTCACTAATGATACTTTTTAAGTGATGATAATTTATACTTTTGTCTCTATACAACTCAATAGTGACAAAAATAAATATTTTAAATTATTGTTATTGATAATTAGTGACACCCTACGATGACAACTTAATTAAATTTTGATCCGACCGAAAGATTCAGATCTCTTAAATTTTATATAACTACTCAAAACTTCTTAGGGGTATTTGTTGGTGAACTATAAACTCTAGATCCGCAACTTCGGCCCAATGAGCCTAGGATCACTTGGACCTAATGAGCTCAAGCCCATTGAGCCTGTAGGATGCAACTCAGCCCATATGCAGTTAGGCCTTAAGATCTTGATTAATGTAACTTATTCTTACAAGTTACAACCTAGCAAGGGGATGTTAGGGAGTTTCCTATGTTGTCTTTTCTTTCTGATGGTTGTAGCTATGAGGTTGGTTCTTGTTGCGCTGCCTAACAGGGACTAGGCATCTGTGTATTGCAACAAATGTTCTTTCTCCAAAGGAATCATCAGTTCTTGATTTTGAATAAATCTTTGAGACGAACTCCAGTTGGTGAACTGGTACAACGGCTGTCTTATTCATCATGTTTGAACTAAAACATCCACGTATATATTGGGATTTGACTCAGTGATTTGAAAATCAAGTTTGATTAGAAGTCTTTGTAGTTATGAATGTAGTTGCACAAGGTGTCTTTTGTCTTGGATTTGAGTATGTCAAATTCAACAATTATCTTGTATTAGTAAAATCTTCTCATAGTGGAAGAAAGAAAATTCTAGTGGATGCATGTGGAATTTGCCGAACTACATAAATATGTTGTCTATTTTATTTTTCTATATGTTGTATATTATTTTTATCATTAAATAGGTCGGAGTGATTTGTGGATTTTTGATAAATTATATCCGTGCCTAAATTGCTTCAGTTGTGCACACAACTGTTTACATGCTGCAGCATGTTTGCTGTTGCATGTTTCATAATGTCATCCATAAATGGTCAGCTGCTGCTATACTGCAATGTGCTAGGGCATGCATTTCTCTATCCTGCTTGTCCAAAATGAGGTGCAAATACTATATCTTACAGTCATACTGAAGTTAATTCACACAGATCTTAAGGTTGACACCAAGATTTTAGCTAATAGAATCCCATTCACTTTCCAAATTAGGAAAAAAAAACCAGCAGGGTATACAACATACATGAACCTAAAAGTTATGCCTAAAAGGCATATTTTTTTCTTTCCCATGAAGTTTTAGGTATTTCATTTCCCCTGTGGATCCTCTTCTACCCCATCAGGTGGCTCCAATTTCTCTTGATTAACCCAACCATATTGTTCCATGGAAGGATTGGCTATGTTCTTTGTAGGGTATCCATCAATTATATCCCCCCAAACATTCCCATCCTCCAAATCCTTCAACACTTCCCACACACAACTGTTGCACTTGAAACCAGAACCAAAACTTATCATCCAAACTTTGTCACCCTTCTTAAGTCTCTTCTTAGCCTCCATATACCCCAACACATACCAAAGTGCACTCGATGACGTGTTGCCGAATCGATGGAGAGTCATTCTAGAAGGTTCCACATCTTCCTCACTTAGCCCCAAACTCTTTCTAATTTCTTCAATCACAGCAGTTCCACCAGGGTGCAAACAGAAATGATCTATGCCAGTCTTGAGATTTAGACTTGCTGCTTTCTTCATATATTTCACCACAATGTATCTTATAAGTTCCTTTAGTGGCAAAGCTTTTGTTGCTATACTTGCTACATTCTTGGTAAAAGCCATAGAAGCTATCCTTTGTAGAATTTTTACCAAGATAAAATCCAAGCCTACCTTGATCATCCTCCTTCTGCATAAAACAATTATGTGCTTCATCACTCGCGCTCAAATGAGTGCAAACTAAGCGTTTTAACATCAATTTGGTGCGATTCTTGAAGGCCCTTTTATTAGTTAGAAGAATAGAGCATCCTCCAGAACAAAACAAGCAGTTGGTGAGGATCATAGACTTGTCATTGCCAGAGTACCAGTTGGGAGCAATGGACTCACTAGTGACCACAATGGCAAAAGCATTCTTATATGACATGAACATATTCTGCACAAGATTGATGGATATTAGACTAGCGCTGCATCCCATTCCTGTCAGATTGAAGGACTTGATAACATTCCTCATCTTATAACCGTTGATGATCCACAACATTAGAGAAGTAACTGAAGCAAGAAGAGCGACATTCACCACAAGAACATCGATTTCTTGTGGAGAAACGCCGGTCTTTATAAACAGCTGGTCTAACATGTCGATGAAAAACTCATCCACCTTCAAAATCCCATCTTGGAGAGTGGGGGAGTTTTATCTGCAAGCAATAATGTTTCTCGGACCAGAAGTCTCCTCTCCAATGCCTGAATTCACAATAGCGCACAGGAGAAACTTGTACTCCTGGTGGCCGAGATTCTTGTTCCGCACTATAATGTTGCCGGCAAACTTTGTGTCTATCTTCCTATCATCAGAAGGCTTGTGGCACTCATAATGCACAAGGTAGCAGTATTGGTTTCTTTTTTGATCAAAAAGCTTGTACAAATGGTGCAGGAAAAACAAGAAGCATATTAATGAACATATTGCCATGATAACTAGTTCCATTTCCCAAGAAAGATCAGAGGAATTTTATCAAGCAAGTTGTGGACAACAACAACTGAAACAATTTGCTGACTATAAATAAGCCCAAGATTTCCAGGGCAGAAACTGCCTGGAAAGTCAGCAAATTTATGAAGGGTTAGTTCATAGTTGAGAAAAGTTAGAACATGAGATCATTACAATTTGATTACATTGTGGGATTCATGTAATCTGTGAGCTGAGGTGTATGCCCAAATAAATCCTGTTTGTCTGCTACTCAACCTCCAACTCTATATTATTTAAGCTCTTTATGTTTTCTATTTTGATATTTGAGAAAATTACAATTTTGGTCCTTTAACTATTGTCAACTTTTTAAATGGTTTATTTTCTATTGCAATTTGCGTATTTTGCCCAAATTTGTCGTCACATTTAGTCCATTTATTTGCAAATTTAGTCATTCGGGCCGCTTAATTTGAAATCAAGCCTGAAACATTTCCAATCACCTTTCATTATGCTAAACTTTGGGACTTTTTGATCATGTGTATTCAGGTGCCATATCTTTACCGCATCAGCTTAAAAATTTAACTAAATCTTAAATTTGAATATGCGATTTAAGAAATAATCGATGCATTTATATTTTTTTGGACTAAAAAAGAAAAAAAAAAGGGCCGACCATATTTTTCACCTATAAATATTAATTTTTATAATAATTATTTTCAACTTTTCATATATATGTACTTTTCTAAATTATATTTTAAATAACTATCTTTCTTAATATTTTTATTAACTTTTGTTTCTTTCATATTAAAAAATAACTGTAGAATTTTTTTCCGAAATCACTTCTTGAAATTCAAGATTTAATTAAATTTTAAGCTAATACGGCAAATATGTGACATCTAAGTACATGTGTCCAAAAAATCTCAAATTTTGGTCTAATGAAAGATGATTTGGCATGTTTCGGGCTTGATTTCAAATTAAGCGGCCCAAAAGAATAAATTTGCAAATAAATGGACTAAATGTGATGACAAATGTAAGATAATAGACTAAATATGCAAGCTGCAATAGAAAATTGACCATTTAAAAAGTTGGCAATAGTTAAAGGACCAAAATTGTATTTTTTCCTTTTGATATATTATTAATTTTTAAGTAATATATATATTTCGTAATTATGACATTACGGTTTAACTGCGGTTCAATTACGGTCCGACCAAAGGTTGAACCAGTAAATCGTGAACCGGTAAGTTTTTCAATCCCATGAACTATCCGATTTTTCAAACACTACCATATTGTTATTTGTTAGTAGCGCAACAGATTAGCTATGCATTATTTGTAGAAAAATTAGTGTACATTAGAAAAAAATAATCATCATCTATGAATTGTAGTGAGAGTTAACTATGGAAGCATCCACTTTAAATTGAGGTAGTCAATT
This sequence comes from Jacaranda mimosifolia, assembly GCA_018894105.1. Taxonomy (NCBI): domain Eukaryota; kingdom Viridiplantae; phylum Streptophyta; class Magnoliopsida; order Lamiales; family Bignoniaceae; genus Jacaranda; species Jacaranda mimosifolia. Next base: position 5,075,276 of record CM032125.1, read on the forward strand.
TTACAATTAAAGTTATAAATTTTTACTGATAGTTTAATTTTTATAGTATATTTTGCCTCCCATCACTTGATATGCAATAAAGATTATGAATAACTTTGAGGGTAAACAATAAACTATTTGATATCATCATGCATTGACAAAATCAAACCTTTTTGACACACGCAAAAATTCAAGAACTATCTCATTTAAATTGTATTTTTTGCAGCAAATGAAGTATAAGAAACTCACAGAAAGTGCTAAAGGAAGAATAAATTGTGTATTTCCATATATTCTTCTTATTGCAATCACAGTTTATTAATGGAGCATCTAATGTCCTTTCAGAATATACATAACTTGTATATTAAAAATAATACTGGAATAGCCATAACCATAGTGACATAACAATGAATAGACAACTATTGAAATTCAGGTCTTATTTGGTTGCCAATTGAAATATTTTGGCAAAATATTTTGGCAAAGTGATTTTTGGGAAGCGGGGTAGGGGAATGTGATAGTTGTTTGTTTGTACTTTGAGTGATTGGTAAATAATGTTTTAGTAGACAATTATTTGTTGATTGTATTTTGAAAGGGAATAAGATATCACATCAGTAACTTTATTATTAGGTTGGTAGGATGAAATGAATATTTTAAAATTATTTATATATATATATATATTGAATGAATGGTAGTATGTGCATATATGTATAATGTGAAGGGGACAATAGATTGAATGAGTGGTAGCACGTGTATATATGTATAGTGTGAAGGTGACAATGTATGACAAGTATCATAGCATTGGAGAATAGGAAAAATTACAAAATTCGTCCTGTAACTTTTTCTCATTTGGTTTTTCGTCCTATAAATTGCATAATATCAATTCTAGTCCTATAAGTATTAAAAAATTGTCATTTTTCGCCCTTTTTTCACCGGAGCCGACGAAACTCGCCGAAAAATGTGACGTGGCACATCGAGCATGTGGACATTACTTGTTTCTGCCACATTGGTAGCTGACATGGCAGGCAAAATTATAAAATTCATCCTGTAACTTTACCTTATTTGGTTTTTCGTCCTATAAATTGCATAATATCTATTCTAGTCCTATAAGTATTAAAAATTGTCATTTTTCATCCTGGCCGGAAAAATTCACGGGCCAGTATTTTAGGCGTTGGCAACAGTGCATGAAAATCTGGCTGACGATGAAAGGTCTTCTTTCGTTGATTCAGTTGACCATGCCATAACCAACTGAAACGGATCCCAAAACTAAAGAAATAGCTAATTGGAAAACTAAGGATCAGATTGTTCGAGGAGTGATTCTATCAGCTCTATCTAATACACTCTTTGATGTATACTACTCTGATTCCTATACTACTAAATCTTTATGGGATGAACTGGATAGGAAATACAATACTGAAGAGCAAGGGCTCGAAAAGTATTCGGTTTCCAAATTCCTGAAGTATCAGAGGGTTAAGGGCAGGTCTGTTTCTGAATAGACATATGAATTGATCAATCTAGAGCATTCCCTAGCTGATGCTGAAATGAAACTTCCAGAAAAATTTATGGTCATGTCGATTGTCGATAAGTTCCCCAAATCTTGGGAAGTTTCGACATGACTCTGAAGCATCAAAAAGGGAAATTGACTCTAGATGATTTGATGATTGCCAAAGTATTAAAGAGGAGCACAAAAATCAAACACATACTGTTCCTATTGAATATCATCCTAAGGCGAATGTAATAATAGGAAAGAAGAAAGTCAACATGAACTCAAACTCTATATCCATCGATAAAGGAAAAGCCAAAATGAATAAGAAACCAAAGGCAAACAGGCCTTGCTGGAATTGTGGACAAAAAAGGCATTGGGCTAAGGAGTGTCCTTCCAAGAAAGCCAAGGCTAAAGCCCAGTCTGTTGGACCAGTGGTCAACATGGTTGTTGGAGACACCAGCGAAGCTGGAGTTCCTGATGCATCCATTGACGAGTATGTTTCTTGCAAACCCGAATTATTCTCTATCTATGAACCATATGATTGGCTGATAGACACTGGTGCTAATGTGCACGTTTGTGCTGATAAATCACTATTTGTGCCTTACCAGCCTGTTAGCGGAAGGACTGTGACAATGGGGAACTCAAGTGTAGCTAATGTGTATGGGATAGGACGCGTGGACCTGAAATTTCCTTTGGGGCGCACACTGTCTCTGCAAAGGGTGCATCACGTCCCAACAGTTCGAAGAAATATAATAAGTGGTTCTGTAATAGTTAGGGAGGGTTATGAAATTTCTTTCAAATCAAATAAAGTTGTAATTTTACATTACGACACTTTTATTTGTAAAGGCTATCTTTCCGATAGTTTGTTTAAGTTGCGAGTTGAGAACATTGTTGGTTCTAATAAAGTTGATTTTTCTAATTCTCCTGTTATTAGCATTATTGAGAATTCATCTGTTTGGCATAATCGTTTAGGACACTTGAATTATAGTTCGGTCAAACGAATGATGAACTTAAATTTAATTCCTAAACATGAAATTGAACGAGGTCATAAATGTCAAATCTATGTTGAAGCCAAGCAAGTTAGAAAGCTTTACCACTCGATCGAAAGGCAAACTGAAATTCTTGACTTAGTGCACACAGATATTTGTGAGTTCAATAGGTCTTAACAAAAGACAATAAAAGATACTTTATCAGCTTCATAGATGATAGCAGTAGGTATTGTTATGTTTATTTACTAAAATATAAAGATGAAGCACTAGATAAGTTCATTATGTTCAAAAATGAAGCCGAAACACAAACTGGTAGAAAACTTAAACGATTAAGGTCAGATAGGGGTGGAGAGTATGGGTCCAACCCATTTCATGAATACTGCCGTGATTTTGGCATAATTTATGAAGAAGCTGCTCCTTATTCTCCCACCTCAAATGGGATAGCTGAGCGAAAGAATAGAACCTTTATAGACATGATTAACAGTTTGCTTTTGAATTCTGGATTGCCCAAGTACATGTGGGGGGAAGCTTTGAATACGGCTTGCCATATTTTGAATAGAGTTCCCCTGAAACATAAAGAAAGCACTCCATTTGAATTCTGAAAAGGAAGGAAACCTAGTCTAAAATACTTCTGAGTGTGGGGCTGTCTTGCAAAAGTTCTAGTCCCTAAACACAAAAGGAAGAAACTAGGCCCTAAGACTGTTGATGCGGTCTTTCTAGGCTATGTGGAAACATCTTATGCTATGCGATTTTTGGTTATTAAATTAGAAATTCTGGGCATAGATGCGAACACTATAGTTGAATTTCGCGATGCTACATTCTTTGAGAACGTGTTTCCCATGAAGACTGGGATACCTCAAAATGTTTCTTTAGATTCAACCCTTGAGTCTGCATCAATTCCAGATCATGTGGAAAATATGTCAAATGTGGGGGCTGGTCCTAGTAGTACTGACGCAGTTCCTGGAGAACTGGATAAACCCAGACGGAGTAAAAGGGCTAGAATCACTAAGGACTTTGGGAGTGACTTTGTTACTTACAATGTTGAGGGTGATCTTGTTACCTTCAAGGATGCTATGGCTTCCCCTGAAGCTAAGCATTGAAAGGAAGCCATTAAGAGTGAGATGGATTATATTTTCTCGAATGGGATATGGGAATTAGTCGATCTACCTCCGGGGTGTACTACTATAGGAAGCAAGTGGATCTTCAAAAAGAAACTTAAATCTGACGAGACTGTTGATAAGTTTAAGGCCAGGCTAGTTGTTAAAGGGTTTAGGCAAAATGAGGGAATAGATTACTTCGACACCTATTCCCCTGTAGCTCGTTTGACTACTATCCAAGTACTAATAGCACTGGCTTCCATATATGATTTCCCCATTCACCAGATGGATGTGAAAACAGCCTTTTTGTATGGTAATCTTGAGGAAGAAATTTATATGGATAAACCTGAGGGATTTGTAGCTTCTGGAAAGGAGCGGAAAGTTTGCAAGCTTGTTAAATCACTTTATGGTTTGAAACAAGCACCTAAACAATGGCATGAAATGTTTGACAAAACCACATTGTCATTTGGTTTCAAAGTTAACGATAATGACAAGTGCGTCTACTACAAAGTTAAAGGTGATAATTGTATTGTGTTATGCCTGTATGTAGATGACATTCTGCTGTTTGGATCCAACATTGAGATTATCAACGAGACTAAATGTTTCTTAAAGAACAAGTTTGAAATGAAAGATATGGGTGTTGTAGAAATGATTCTTGGACTTAAGTTGACTCGTTCAACTGAAGGTACAACAGTCTCTCAATATCACTATGTTGAGAAAATAATTGAGAAATTTGGCTATAAACAAAGTAGAATCGCAAAAATACCATATGATCCTTCAGTGGCTCTCTTTAAGAATGAAACTGGTGTACCAGTGTCTCAGTTGAGGTATTCTCAAATAATTGGTAGCTTGTAGTATCTTGCAAACGGCTCAAGACCAGATATCTCATTTGCGGTCTCTAAGCTTGCTAGATATACAAGCTGTCCTAATCGAACTCATTAGGAGGCTTTAAATAGGGTACTTAGATATCTAAAGGGCTCAGCATCACTAGCCTTGCACTATAAGAGATTTCCTGCAGTGCTGGAAGGGTTTAGTGACGCTAGCTGGATTGCCAAAAACTCCGGAAGTAATGGTTGTACAGGATATGTATTTACCTTGGGTGGAGGCACTGTCTCCTTGAAGTCTTCTAAACAGACTTTGATAACTCGGTCCACCTTTGAGGCTAAGTTGTGTGCTTTGGACACAACTGAGACAAAGGCAGAATGGTTATATGGGCTAATAGTACAATTGTCGATGGTAACCAAACCTCTTCCGGGAATTGTTGTACATTATGACAATCAAACCACAATTGCAAAGATCAATCAAAAGACTAAGAGACACATCCAAGTTAGATTAAAATCTATAAGGGAGTTAGTGTCTAATAGGGTTATTGCAATTAATTGTGTCGGATCCAAGGACAACATTGCAAACCCTTTAACTAAAGGACTTGATTTGTCCTCAGTTCATAAATTTAGGTTGGGGATGGGACTGGAAACCCATTAGTGATATACCTGCAGTGGCAACCTAACCTACTAAGTGGAGATCCCACAAGGTAGGTTCAATGTGGTATAAACAAACTGCTGAGCATATCAAATTGCACCTAAATTTAGATTGATACTTTGTATCTGGTGTCTCTCCCCTGATTGCCTGATAGGTGCTGATTACTGCTGGTACAGTAAGAGTTTAACTCTGAATGGGGTCAAGTCAATTTTGGACGAGATGCGAGCAGTGCAACCCTGGAGACGCCCAACTAAGTAAATGTAGTCCTTTATCCGGGACTAAAGGAATTGGGTTGTTCCTTGATAAACATTCATGAATTAGGATCGGGACACATGGCCTTAATGTGTCAACCCTAAAGATTAGTACATAGCCTTTAGTTCGTTGTTACTGATGGACGCAATCACAATCACGGGTACAAATTCAAGGCTTAGATCCATTTGTCCTGGTGATAACAAAAGTCGGATAACTTAGGGAGTGGTTCAAACTGGAAGATACCATTTCTGAAAGCGAGCTATGTTGAATATGATAGCCATTATCTATGGATTTGTGGGGGATTGTTGTAATTGGGAATAATTACAAAGTTTAATTATTTGGATGGATGCCAATTTTGGTTCGAGTCCAAAGATAATAATTAAAGGGTAAAATGGAGGATGTGCAAATGGTTAAGTGTTGGATTGTCCCACATTGATAAATTGAGAAAGGGGAGATTTGCTTGTGAATTACAAAACCAAGTGGAGGAGTTGAAGGGTTATCCCAACCCTTCACTTGTCCCACATTGGTTTTATAAACTAGTGTGGATTAGTTTATATTGAACTCTAGTAAGAATGCTTGATAAAGTGTTCTTCAGGGGGTTCATATGAGTAGACCACACGCGCGCCACCGCCGCCGCCGCCGCCGCCCGGCCCGGGTCGGGGTCGTGGGTCGCGGACATTAGAGCGAATGTCTCAGTCTCAGTCTTATCTTGGATGAAATTCAATTAAAAATTTTAAATTTTGAATTTTAAAATTTAAAATACTTAACCGGATAGGGATAATCGAATAAGGGCTGACTTGGTCAAGACCTGTTGGAGATTACCCTGATATGTGGGATTTGACTGAGATCATGGGATGATGCTGGTGAAGACGTGGGACACGTGGCGTGTGGCTGTGAACGTGTGTGACGTGTGAGGGCCAAGTGGCAGAACTCCATTTGCTATTGGTGGACATGTGACGTGTGTGGTTGACGTGGCGGAATGCCATTCGCTGGGGTAACGTGTTAGAGGCCATTAACTGGCAGACTCTAACCCTAATCCCTCCTATAAATAGAGTGCCTCTGGCAGTCTTCAAAACACGCAACATTCGCCATCGTTCTCCTCATTCTACACTGTTCACGTTTACGCACACTGCCGCCGTTCTTGATCCCGCTCTCATAAATTCCTTCCTTCCCTTTCTCATATTCTGATATTCTCCCCACAAACATTCCCTTTCCCGAACCTTGATATACAGCTGTCTCATTCTGATCCGGGTAACTGAGTACTATTCGAGGTGAACGAGACTGAGTGCACCTGATCGTTCTGGACCATCTCATCCTGGGAGGAGCTGCGCTGTACCCGTTGCACTGGTGAGTCGGGGCGCTCGTTTCTTCAAGGCAAACAGAATTTCTCTGTGATTTGGTCACCCTATCAATTCTGTTACGATACAGAATTCTTAAGATAAGTTTACTTTAAAATTCAGTATCTATATTAGATAAATCTGATAGCATGTTTTATTGTTTTATTGTCTCGGTTAATATATGAATTTTGGCTTTTCCTGGACTCGTATTTGATTAATTATTTGAAATTCTGATTTGTCTTGAATTTGACGTTTATTTTGATCACGCATGCTGTATGTTTAAAATCTGATATCGCATGTTGTATGTTTAAATTCTGATAACGCATGTTGTATGTTTAATTCTTATACCGCATGCTTTATTTGGATTTTATATTGATAAAAAGGCACGCATTGCCTTAACTGTGATTATCTGATCCATTCCTAATAATCTGACTTGCAATATTTATTTATTGCTTTGGATTACTGCATGTTAGCATAAATCCTGGAAACAACAAAGTTTTTGTGTCAAATATTATCGGAATAGACATTACTGGGCAGGTATTATGAATGTGCAGCCCGGAGACAATGCAGTCAGAATGATAGAAATGTTTGCAAGGAAGCTCCCTGACTCGAGTTCCGGCCTGGAATTCATCCTTGCACACTGGACAACACGAGTCATTCTTCAAATGTTCACCACTCAGCTCCACCACCGGCAGGGCCTCAATCAGTGATTCAGGAGCTGGCGGAGGTCCAGGCCTGTCGTTTTGAGTCAATTCCCGGATCAACTCTTCCAATCCCTGATCAGGAGAAAAATCGTTCCCCCTGGAATTAATATTCCCTGGTGGCGGAGGTAATATGTTTTCAGACGGGGAAACAGACCTGGAGGGCTGATCAGGGCCAATGAACTGAAGTAACACCCAGGCCCGGCGCCGCTCCCACCTGGATTATTCTCATTCGGGCCACGATTCTGCTGCCTGGTTGAAGGATCCAACATCTGTGCCAAGGAATCCAATACACGGGCACCTGGAGACGGTTCCAGGCAGGATTCCAGGATAGGTCTGGCCCTGGAAACATCGAGCTCGGGCCTGATTTTTCCTAAACAACAGGGCAAAGATTTCAGCGGGGTTGGCGATGGTGGTCCTGATGGAACATGGCAGCGGCGGCACCAGTAGTAAAGGCATGTTCTTGTCCTGGGAACTCCGTTTATGATAACGGGGGACGTCAAATCGTAGGCATGCTGGTTTTGGTTATAAGTATGAATGGCTTTTTTTGGTGAGTAGAAGTGGGGAAGAAGAAATGTGGAAGGAGAGTTTTATATGGATGATATATAGCTTGTAATGTAAAGAGAGAAAGGGATGGCTTGCATGGGAGTTACGTTGCTTCAGATTTAAGGGTTGTTTTGTTTTGATTGTTTACATCCTTTGTTTGCCTAGTCTTGTCAATCTCCTGTAGTAAAAGAAAGGGATGATTGGTTGGAAAGTTTTATATGAGATGAATTAAATTATTTAAAGTAACTAAAAAGTTTATGCATTTGAAATTCAATCAATATTGTAGAATTGTGACAAAAAAAAAATCATGTTTTTATATATTATAGTATTGTGACTTTTATCAAACAACTGGTGGATGTTGTTGTTAGGCGATACTATTAACTACCCGGGGGCCCTTTTTCTACATAATCGAAAGATGCCTTGTGAGATCAAGTGAAGGTTGAGACCCAAAGTTAGATAAAATTCAGAAACAGCATGACTTGCATGTTTCATTTGAAAGTGAAAAAATCATGTTATACTTTCTATAAGAAAATAGAAAATTTAAATTGAAGGCACACATTTGTACAAAGAAATGAGACATATTCATTTAATGGGTACTCTTTTCAACGGCTATAATTATATTCATACAAAAAAATCCAACATATCAATAAAAATATATACATGTCTAAATCTCTACGAAGAATTTTTTTAATTTTGAGGTCAAGGAAGAAAACATCCAAAAAATTTATTTGTACTAGAATTTATTACTAAAACAGATAACAGAAACATAGATTTTATTATCAACCATCAAAATTGTAAATTTAATTAAAATATAATAAACGGAATGAGAGTGCAATTTAAACAATCATGACTCAAAATCTATGGTGGGAGAGTGGAGAAAAAAGAAAAATAGATAAATAGGATATGAGAATGAGAAACAAGAAAATTGTAAAATGAAAACTGAAAACTGTAGAGCGACTAAAAGTACAAAAGATTGAAAAAACATATGCATTACAAGTTGGGTCAGAGCATGCGACTAGTCAGATTAAAGGATATACAATCCAATTTTTCTGAAGAATTACACAACAAATAACACTTGGATCAAATAAAATCTAAGTCATACTGCAGTCTATGAAATCCATCAATAGTTTCCGTTTTAATCGTCTTAAACTAGAATTCATCAAGGTTCCTAAATATCGCTTTGTCCTTGTATTTTTGTAAAGCACAAAAAACAATCAAAATTCAACTAAATTTTACTCTTAAAATGTTTTCTCCAACTAAAAAGATACGGGCTAGGGTCAAAAAAATTTGCTGTGGTAAGAGTAATCCTTATGCTTGTCGAGTAGCCTATACTTTTTGTCTTCAATACCTGCCACAAAACAAGGTATCATCAAACAAAATGGAGGGGGAAAAAAAAAAGGAAGGAAAGAAAGAAAGAGACAATGCTAATACATGGGCTTCTCTACCAAGTTGGGCCTTTATGGTTTTATTACTAATAGGCCGAGCTATGTAAAGAGACAATGCAACTATGCCCAACTAATATTGTGGACCAATTCTCCAGAATTTTATTTATTTATTTATTCACATTAAATAATTTTGACACACTTAATACGTGTGATAAAATTTTATAAATATTCATTTATTTTTTTTAAATATAACTATAATTTTTAATATTTTCAACACATTTATTTAAATATTAATGATAAGTAAAATAAAAAAATTAAGAAGGAAAAAAATAATAGGAGAGAACAAATATTTAAAAAAGAGAAAAGACAAAATACCCAATTAGTTATGAGAATTAAAATATAACAATCGGTGGTATTTCAGGAAGAATACCTCAAAACATACGAAAAAAGACTTTGTGCTTAATATATTGTATAAATAAATATACATATTTAGAGTTCATTCAAACTTCAGACCTCATACATATAAATAAGAGAAAAATATAGTGGAAACTGCCCAAGTTTGTTCAAAACCATAGTTAATTTTTCAACCCTACCCCACTCCACCCCACCCTCATGAGTGACACTGACTGACAAAATTCAACCTTTGTTAGAGAATGTTACTGAATTACACAGTTGAGACTTGTGGCCTTCTGTGGAGATTTCCAGGCCCCCTTTTTAACTATTAAAGCAGTCAATTTTTGTTATCCACAATCATATTTCCATACCTCATATTATCATTTTTTTAAAAAAAATATATATTCATGCACACATTCAGAATTTGTTAGATTAATTTGAACTTCAAGCCTCAAAAGTATAAATATGATGATGAGATTGAATCAATTGATCGCTCGACATTATATCTCATATTGTATATATCACAGATCAAATGCGATAATAACAAATTTAGCTTATTAATTAATATTAATTGATTGTGTTCTTTAAGACAAGGGATGACGCATAAAAAAATGAGACGACTCCGCCAGGAAACTCATTTTTCTAGATGTCTAATGTAGCGGGTAAACTATTTAGATTGAAAATGATCGATCTGTCAACTTCTTAATTATAACATTCAACTAATTTTCAAGAACAGCTGTTTAAATAAATTTTTCTAGCTTAGGCTAAATAAATAATCGATCATTCCAAAGTCTATGGAACAAATTGCCCTTATTCTTCTTATCTAAATTCCAAACCCAAAGGGAGCAAAATTTAAATGATCACAGTATTTTTTTCCTTCACTAATTGTTTCTTTACTTAAAATGATTTTTACCATTCCTTTTACATATATTTGGCAATTTAAGAACAAAGTGGGCCCAAATTACATTTGCCAGCGGCCCCCATCTGCATAGCTACTGTGGCGCCACATTAGTCCAAACATTCACCTATTTCCTACATGGTATATGATGTGGAAATTAAACCTGCCACATCAGTAAAAACATGTAAATAAAAAATATAAAACAAGCAAAAAATAAGTTTATATATAAAAAATGAAAAAAGCCAAAAAAATAAAAATAAAAAAACTGTACACATACAAACACATATACATATAAATTCTAAGCACATAATATACATAATGTGACAATTCAACTTGCCACTTCAAAAAAATAAAAACTTAAAAAAAAAAACTAAAAATGCAAAAAAAGCATAAAAAAAAAAAAAACTTATATATAGAAACCAAGAAACCAAGATATTAAAAACTAATACAAATAAAAATGCATAAAACTTGAAAATAAAAATGCAAAAAAAAAAAAAAAAAGAACAACAAATAAATATACCTCCACCCCTTAAAATAAGTACATATATACAATATATAACAAATATAAATATATATTACCACAAAAGACATTTAAAAATATAAATATATTTTAAATACATACATATAATATATAAATATAAATATATATATACACACTACCCCCAACCGCCTCCCCCTTCACACCTCATCCCCCAGTTGCCATGGCCATGGCAACCATGGGCAACTGTGGCCAGCACATCTGGCCATGGCAGATCCGTTGGCCGCAGTAGCCAAGTCCAAGCAGCCATGGCCATGGCAGATCTGGTCGCAACCACCATGCGCAATCGGCTGCTGGCCAATAGATCTGGCCATGGCCGCGGCTACCTGGGGGCTGGCGGCTGGCAGCCTGGTTTGGGGGAAGAGGGGTGTGTGTGGGGTGGCTTGGGGGGAAAGGTGAGAAAGGTATTGCTGGGATGGCCATTGGTCCGACTGGCCGCCTCGGCGGTGGCTGCAGTGTCTGACCGGTGGCCATGTCGTGGGTGGGGAGAGGGAAAATGTGGGGTAATTATATATATATATATATGTGTGTGTGTGTGTGTATTCTTTTTATGGTAGTAACTATTACTATTATTTAAATTAATAGATAAATTGAATTAAATTACTTTAGACCTATTTATAAATTTAATATTATTAAGTAGTTTATATTATATAGTTAAAAGCATGGATTTTTAAATTTTTTATTTTAAATTTAATTTTTTTTAATTAGAAAATTTCTAATATTATTAAGTAATTTATATTATATAGTTAGAGCATAGGTTTTTAAATTTTTAATTTCTAATTAAAAATTTTAATTAAACTATCTTAGATATGTTTATTATTTTAATATTATTGAGTATATAATTTAAAATATTAAAATTATATTGTCCAAGAGTAGATTTAGATATTATATTTTTAATTATTTATTTATTTTATATCTTAATTAAATTCAACTAAATTTAATGAAATTATTTAGATATCTTTATTATTTTCATAATATTTGCTTTTTTAATGTTTACAAAATGAGAAATTGTTGGGTTTTCTTTTTTTAGCCAATGTGTTTAATTATTTATTCTTTTTTTTATTTGGTTTAAAATTTTGTTTTTAATTTTTGGTGGTTTTTTATTTTTTAAATTGTTGAGGTCTAATTCTTTTCCTTTTTTGTGACTAAGTGAATTTTATAGTGATGTGGTTTGCAGAAATTGGCAAAGCATATACCATATTGGAGAGAAGTAGGTGTTTAAGCTGATAGAGCGCCACGTGGAGCTAAATCAGCTACCACGCAGATGCGGGCTGCTCGCAAATGTAATATGAGCCAAATTTGTCCTTAAGTTGACTAATTTTTAAAGGTGATGTATCAATTTTGTGGCCTGAAAAGTTAAAGTCTTACTTTGCCGGAAAGGTCAAGTTACAGAACTAATTTTGCATTTTTCCCTTATCCCTAGTATAGGAACTTGAAGGTCCTTGCTCTCACTAAGCTTCAACAAAAGATCAACCATATCTTCTCGCTCCATTGAATCACCACTTATGAATCTCCTTTTTCCATTGATCTTTTTGTGCATCTTATGCAATCTTCTCATGGGACAAGCGGACAGAAGATGGAGAAATTTCATCGATGGAAAAATATCTTCAAAGTTGAAAAGTAATGCTATCTAAACAACTTCTTTGATCATCATTATCAGCGATTCTTGAATATCCTTGCAAACGCGCCCTATGGTCGCTCTACAGATAATTATATATTCTAGGGTTATAATCTCTTAAGTCAGATTAATGGGCAGCTGTTATGGATGCCTTTGTGCGAAAGACTTATGGCAGACGCAAGAATAACACTTGATGTTTTATTTTAGTAATCTTAATTTAGGGATTTTATTTTTAGCAATTTTTATTTTGATAGGATCCCTTAATATTCGCTTTCCTAGTTTCATGATTCCTTAATATTTGCTTTTCTTATTTTATTGCACTATCTCTTTAAAAGTAGAACAGTGGCAGCAATAAAAGTAAGCAGAATTTCTATCATCATTCTAAGAGGTTTGGTTTCTCTCTTAAACAAGTCCTAAGGTTCTTGCTCCCTTTAACAAGCTCGATTAATTCATCATCATCATAGGTCGATCAAGGAATCGTAACAAGGGAAAAGATTTGCTTTTATTAGCTGAATTCCTAGTTGCTCGCCTAGTGACTCGATCCTTATCGCATGGTTATAACAACTTGGCACTAGAGCTGCACACTATGGGCGACTTCGGCAAGAACACAAAAATGAAATCTATCCAACAAGTGCAGTTTGTTAATGAGGCACCAGTGGTAGAGGCTGAATCTTGAATGGCAGCTAAGGTCGAAAAATTGGACAGCTAATTGCAGCAATTGTCGCTCCAACTATAGGAAGTTCTCACTGGCTTCAACTGTACTCAAGGCAAGGAATCAAATGCGGCTATAAGTAGTAGTAATTATAGGCAACAACATCAAAGAACAGATAATCTGCCACCATGGAATGGAGTGCCACCAGAAAATGGGATGGTACTGCAATATAAAAAGCTAGACTTTTCAACCTTTTATGGGTTTGAGGATCCATTAGTATGGTTACACAGATGCGAAAAATTCTTTGCCAATCAGCAAACTGTTGCTGCAGACAAAGTGGGTTTGACTCCCTTCACATGCTAGGTGAAGCACAATTGTGGTATTACCAGATTGAGCAGGAGGAGCCGAACCTGACATGGAGAATATTTATTGAATATTGCACCTTGACATTTGGACCGCCTTTACGTAACAATACTTTAGGTGAATTGGTGAACTTGAAACAAACAGGAACGGTCGAGAATTACTAGAGCCTCTTTTAAGGATGGCATATGCAAAATTAGTGCAAGTGGACCAGCAAGTTGATTTATTTACTGCAGATCTGAGGGATTCCATTAGGATTGATATGGAGATGCAAAATCCTGAAAATTTGGTTCAAGCAATGAATTTAGCTTGGACCTTTGAAAAGAAACAACAATTGACAAGAGTGGCTACTTTCCGATGAGGATCTTGGCAAAATACAGTCTCTAACAACAAAGGGGCTGCTGGCAGTACCTCAATTACTTCTTCTGCTACTAAAAACAACTAGACTCTTCAGGTTTGAAAAATTATATCTATTTTTTCTATTATCAACAAATGTTAAGAAATCCTAAACTAAAAGTATAAATGTCAAAATTATCATGTTAATGATCTAAAAAAAAAAAAATTATAAAAAAACCTGTGTATATGTGGTGTTGGCGACCGCCAAGTAAATTCAAACTAGACCGCCAAGTTCCACTATAAGTTGCAGTTTTGCAATATTCTTATTTCATTCTATCCGTCAAATGGAAGCAGTTACCAACAATGGGATTGGCCGCAATAGAAGATTTTTCCAGAATTATCTCGTATTGCTTGCAAGATTCTTCGATTTATTTCTTCTGCCTTTATCTCTGTTATTAAACCATCAGTCTACCAGTCTTATATCAGAGAAGTCTACATGCACCTTTTGAGTGCCTAATATATCATGTTTTGCATTTTACGTGAAGGGTTTTGTCAGCAAAATGGAGGAGTACTGTATGGGTGCTTGTGATTGCATTATCACTAAGGTATATTTCTCACAGCAGTAATCTAATTTCTCCCTTCCTTACCTTTTAACCCAAGACTACTATAGAGAAAAACCTATCACCCATCCTATAAAAATATGTATTTCTGCAGGCTTGGTCCTGGACCAATCGCTGAGGCTATGATTCGAGGACTTCCTATTATCCTAAACGACTACATCGCTGGACAGGTAACGATAGTTCTCTGAACTTTCCTTCCATAAACGACAAACATAAACAAAATCCTTTGCCGCCTCTTTTGACTTTAAGAATGGAAAAATCTCCAGTGCCATTCATTTCACAGTTTGTTGAAAGGTTTTTGTGAATTGCAGGAAGCCGGGAATGCTCCATGTGTTGTCCAAAATGGATGTGGGAAATTCTCAAAGTCTCCGAAAGAGATTGCCGACATAGTTTCTCAATGGTTTGGTCCAAAACAAGATGAGCTTATAGCAATGTCACAGAATGCGTTGAGGCTTGCCAGGCCAGATGCTGTCTTCAAGATTGTCCATGATCTTCATGAATTGGTTAGGCAAAGAAACTTTGTACCTCAGTATTGTACAACTTGATCAAATTCTCTCTTGGCAATTTTTTTTCGCTGCTAGCTAGTTCTCTAGTGGAGAATATTTTTTCCTCAAAAACTTATGAGGTTCATTAGCGACAATCGTTTGATGTTTCAGGGTTTTCAATAATAACTTTACAATCATACATGAAAGTACAAGGTTGTTGATCTTTTATATCTATGTTGCACACAACTTGTGGAGTTTGACTTTTGCAGCATAATTTACTACAGTCTATAATTGTGTATATTTTGCTGCAGCAGCCCGACATGTCCGTCTCATTGCCATACCTAATTATAGTTACGTAAATATATGTGTTTATTTTATTTCAAAGAATAACAAAGAAAATGCTTCACATAATTAATTACGATGATTTTTGATAAATTCAAGAAATTTTATGGGTTTGCTTTTTCATAATCTTCCATTGTACTTAATATAATTTGGAATTTTCTACAAATTTCATTGGGAAGAAAAATGAGAGGAAAATCAGTTTTAGTTTTCTATGAATTGGTGTGTTCTTTTCGACTCCTTTTGCTAAGCCTTTGATCGAGTGGAAGAATAAATAAGTGTGTTCTGAGTAGGGATGGCAACGGAGCGGGTCTGGCAGGACCCAGGACACCCCCCCCTCCCCCCCCCCCCCCCCCCAAAAAAAATAATAAAATTAGGAGACCCAAAACTCATCCCCGCCTTCCCTTTGGCCCCGAACCTGGTGGGTTGGACCTGCCTAACCTCATTTTTTTTTTTTTTTTGTATTTTTGTTTATCCTCTCTTCTTCATCATCATTTGAATGTACAAATTTTGCTGTGGTGGGTAGCGGGTTTGAGAGAATAAAATTGAAACAAATAAAAAGAAAAAAAAGCCCTAATTTTTTAATATAGTATTATAGCTTACTAGATACTTATACTTATATATAATATATATGTAATATATATATG
This sequence comes from Jacaranda mimosifolia, assembly GCA_018894105.1. Taxonomy (NCBI): domain Eukaryota; kingdom Viridiplantae; phylum Streptophyta; class Magnoliopsida; order Lamiales; family Bignoniaceae; genus Jacaranda; species Jacaranda mimosifolia. Next base: position 5,091,407 of record CM032125.1, read on the forward strand.
TTATATATAATATAATATAATATATAATATATAATATATAATATATTACTATACGGGACGGGTCCAGGGTGAGTCCCGTAATCCATTCAAAACTCAAGAGGGTCTTTTTAATCAAGACCCGCTATCCACCCTGATCCCCTTTTTTTCACCTTGAACCTGTTCCATCCGAGACGGGTCTTTAATTTATCTGGATTCATTACCATCCCTAATTCTGAGTTCCAATCTTTCATCATTGCACAGTGAAACAGCTGCTCCAAGATTACCACTGCAAGAATATAATTATAGGCCCCACTCCAGTGATTAAGGGCACTATAGAAACCTCCTAAAATAATGGAAAATTTCCTAAAATATCACGATAATTTCGGCCTCCATCAACTAATATGCACTTACAATTTAAACACCATAAGGAAAAAAATTGAATAGAGAAAAATATATTATGAAAATACTACGATAATTTCAATCCCCACCAGCTAATATACACTTACAATTAAAATATTCCATAGATTCATCTACTGTCTTTATAATTCAACTATAAATATCTGATTATCAAATATATAATTCCTTCTCTTTTTTCATATATTTTTCTATTTTAAGGGTATATGATTGACTTAAATTATGGAATTATTTAACTTCTTCAATCAACTCTTCTGGGGATTTGACATTTTGTCTCCGACTAAATATTTTGGCTCATTTATTTTAATTAATATAATTCATATTAAAAAATAGAATTTGGATTGCTACCTGAAAGGGTTATTTAATTTTTTTTTTTTAACCAAGTAAACATACAAGTTGTCAACTTAGTTCAAGAAGGCGGAGGCCGGCCCTTTAGACATTAACAACAAGATTAGTTATAATTTGTTTTTACTTCAAAAGTCTATTTGCAATAAAGCAGATCATACGTCGTCAGCGTTTGACACCTATTTTTAGTCATCGATATTTCCCATTTATTGGAAACGCCACCGGCGGGCACTACGGCTAGTGAATTTCCAACTAAAAACGAGCCATTCCGCATTAAACAAATTATCTCTTACCGTTTTGATACTCCTCCAACTTTTTCTCCTTCAAGAAAAAGAAAAACATGGAGTCCCTCTGATTTGTTTCCTCTTTTGCCTTCTTGAATTCTCACCAGAACCTCACAAAATCTAGTCTTGTTTGGGTTTTTGGCGATTTCTTGGATCATGGATTGGAGGTACAAAGCTGGGCTGGGGATGATTGGAGCCTTTGTGCTGATATGGGTTACTGCTGCAGAGGTTACACTGGTTGGTTTCTTTGATTTTCCACCCCAAAATTCTTGATATCACTCTTCATTGAGGTTTAGAAGTCTGTATTTGCTTAGTCAATTTCACAAAATGGCAAGGGCATATTAGCTGCAGGCTGACTATTATTAAAGGAATCAAGAATTCATTCAAACGCATAAATGCGTATAAGGGGATATGATTTTGCTAATAGGCAGTGTGTTAGCTAGTGTGTTAGCTTCTGAATTCTACTGTCATTGTTTAACGATGCTGTTTTGTTCTTCCGGCTGATTTTTGTTATGGAACTTTTGATCAATGCTTTTGATGCACCAGTCATGAGACATTTGAGAATGATCTTTTCTGTTGTAATAGTCTGTCCTTTTCTGTTGTAAGAGTGTGTCCGAGAAGAAAACTGACATTGTGGAAGTTCTGCAGAAATTTTTTTTACAGAATACAGACAGCCTTTTGCTCTCACGTATTTGTGGATCTCCTTGATGGTGGTCTTCCTTCCCATAGCAATTTGTAGAGATTTGATATTCAAATTAGTGAACAGGAAGTGGATTAAAAATATTTGTTGCAGCAATAGTCTCGTATATCTGTATTTAACGGACCTTGGGCCTAACTCAACCTCAAAAGCTAGTTCAAGAGATCGGAATTGCCTCAAGACCATACATAAAGACCACAACTTATTTATTTCTTCAATGTGGGACACTGATACACCCCTCGCACGCCCAAAAATGAACATGTAGAGCGTGGAATAATGAACATTTGGAGTATTGAATAATATGAAATGGGTGGCCCAACCACATTGGCTAACCCAACATCGGGAATAGGTAGCTCCGATACTATGTTAAAAAATAGACATTGGGCCTAACTCAACTCCAAAAATTAGCTCAAGAGGTGAGGATTACCTAAGACCATATATAAAGACTACAACTTATTTATTTCACCGATGTGGGACACTAACAATATCCATTATCCCGCCTAGATTTTCCCCACAGAGCCAATGGAACTCAGGACGATACAGAAGTAGCTTTGAAGAGCTACCTTATGATGGACATGCGTTTAAGTGAAACAGAAGCTGGACAACCATTATTGTTTAAGAACCAGGAAGATGACTTCTACATCCTCGAAGAGACACATGAACTTAGCTCATGGGAAGTAATCAAAAGCTGGACAACCATTATCAACAATAGCAAGAGCCATTATCAACTAAGCATTATAACAATGCCTTTAATTCCAGTAAACACTATCAACTTATAAAGAAAGACATATCTTATGTATTTGTAATTTACCAAATAAGAAAAAATAAAATAAAAAAGTCAAAAGTCATATCTATTCTTATTGATCTTTTAGATGCAACTCTTTTATCGGACAATTAATTGCCTGTTGTGCGCAATTTATTGATTGTTGCATCAAACTGATAAACTAATAATTCGTCAGTTCATAATATCTATTTTACTTCTTCACAGTATAAAGCAACATCTAATATTAAATGAAAATGTTGGATGTAAATTTATCCGGCTAAAGCAAAAGACATCTGGTCTAGACTACTGAATATGCCATCATACTGGATTTCCTTTCTTACGAGAAAATAAGTTTTGCTTCATGCTTATTATGCCTGTAATTACTAATTTATTTTATTGCAGTATTTAGCAAACTCTGCTCTGGCTTATACAAGTGTTGCAAGCACAACCGTCTTGACTTTGACTTCGGGGCTCTTCACTCTTTTGTTTGGAGCACTACTTAGACAGGACTCTGTAGATGCTGCGAAAACTGCAGCTGTTTTAATTAGTATGGCAGGTGTTGCAATGACTACTGTGGGGAAAACATGGGCCCCAGATGAAGTGCTTAGAATCGATGAGTAAGTCTAGCTGTTATTCTTAGTTTTGACAGTGTATCATCTGCTTATGTGCACTTTGAGACCAATATATAATTTCATTCTCCCCTAACTTATGCATGCACGTGGAGAAATGCTGAGCTCAAAATACCTTGGAATGCAAATATAAGATTGGTCTCTGCTTGATCGTTTGATAACTGATGATACATCTCTTTCCAGAAGCATGCAAAAGTAACTAATGTACTTGGCATTCCTCTGACTGGCTGCAGGTGTCATACTTGGTGATGGAGCTGTATTTGTATTTAAGTCCATTAGAAGTTATTTTTTGGGGATGCCCAAAACTAGAGTTCTTTTTAAAAGTCATTATTTACATAATGCTTGCCAGTTCTGCGAAAGCTCAGGTGTGAAGAGATTAAGGAAAGTAAAACCAGGAAGTATGTGGAGCAAAAGGAGAAAAAAACCAATGCTATAAGTTATAAATATGATGATTTGAATTGGTATTGACTTCTAAAATGAAACTATAATTTAATTTGGACTGAGTTTATAATTTTTAAGATTTAGTTCTATTGCTCAGAAAGCAGCTTCAACATGGGAGTATTTTTTTTTTTTTCTTTTCTTTTCTTTTCTTTTTATGTTTTTTCACCAAGACATAATCTGAATCATGTTTTAATGCTTGTAGTTATAATATTGGAGCAGTTTAGAAAGTCATGTCCTCATTCTACACAAGACTATGATGTAAGTAGAATGCATAGCTGAGGAGAATGACCTTGCAACTGCATCATTAACTGGCTCATCATCTAGGTATTATTTTGCCTTGTTGGCTGTGAACGCTGCATTTGCCGACACATGCAATTTTGAGTTCTCATGTTGGCTAGTTTCTCACAAATTGTAGTAAATTTCTGCATGTCATATGTTGAAAGTTAAAATACATATGCGTTCTTGTGTGTCTCCGTATGCATGTGTGTACATCAATGCATGCAGAACAGATGGTGTTAGGATTTTAACCCTGGTACTAAAGAAGTTCAAGCTGCAAAATTTCTGCAAATATTAATTCCAAGTACAGAATTGGCATATAGTTGTTAAATGAAATAAAGAATGGTAGGCTAAGAATTTCAGTTGGTAAACTATTTCGTGCTGGCAAAATTTATAGTCACTTAAGTGAACACACAGTATTTGGTTACTCAGAGGTAAAAGAACTTTTACCAGCAATTGCTATTAATTTATCATGTTGTCCAGGACAAGAAGGCATTCCATCACTGGTGACATTTTTGGTCTGCTCTCTGCTGTATCATATGGATTATTTACAGGTATACCTATATAATATTACTTAAGTTTTTCTATTTTAAATGAAGACTTGATTTAAGTATTACTTCATCATATAATTTATATGGCTTTTGCAGTGCTTCTGAAGCGATCTGCTGGATCAGAAGGAGACATGGTTGATGTACAGAAGATTTTTGGATATATTGGACTATTTACTTTATTTGGTCTATGGTGGCTCGGTAAAAAACTATTTGCAATATTTTCATCCTAATTCAAACTTCCAGGCAAAAACTGCGGAATATCTTCCTCTTTGCAAATGCATGTGTTTTTGGACCATATTATATTTGAAGCTACAGATCATAATCGTATCATTTAATGAAATTCACTATATATTTGTTTTCAATTGAAAACATGCATAATTATGTTGATTAAAAATATCCAAAGTTCCATTGGAAGTTTCCAACTATTTTTATAAATTTTCATGGTTCTCTCTAACTCAAAAGTGAAAACTTGGATACCCTTGAAATTTCTTCTGAAATTTCTATAAATTTACACTCCCAATATATTCATTGGTATCAAAATTTAATACCTCACTGCAATTGCTCCATCATTGAGTTATGACCTTTACTTCATTTTCTTTGTCCTTAGTCTACATACAAAAACAACTTCTTCTATAGATATATTCATATTCTTATTGTCTCAAAATGAAAATGAAAAATTATCGACTCAAAATCTTATTTCAGGACATTGTTGTTGCAGCCTGGCCACTTAATGCCCTTGGAATCGAGCCTGACTCCAAGTTTCCAAGTTCAGCATCTGTTACTGAAGTTGTTTTACTCAATGGCATCATAGGAAGTGTCCTAACAGATTATCTATGGTATGGACTTTTTTATGCACACATATTTCATCTAATCAGTTGAATATGAAATTAACATATGTTCCCGTCGAAGGCAACATTTTGTGATGTCATCCACTTGAATTCAGTTATGAGCCCTTGAAATCTTAAATGCAATCATGAGTTGGCATGTTTGTCTGAACAATGCAACAGGGCGCTGTCTGTAGTTTGGACAACCCCATTGGTCGCAACATTAGGCATGTCCTTGACGATACCTCTAGCCATGCTAGCCGATATGCTTGTCCATATGGTCGTCGTTACTCTGCCATGTATATCATAGGATGCATTCAGGTGTGCTCTATTTCCTTGTGGGAAAGGTTTATTGAAATGATTTTCCCTTTAGGTTACAAAACTAACTTTTGGTTCCATTCAGGTGTTTGCAGGATTTATTATGGCCAATATCTCCGACAGGTTTTCTTGTAAAAGAAGATGATAAACGATATGAAATTGACCTTAGGCTTAGTATATATAATCTTGGATACACTTTACAACAAGTAGCTTCGTTAAAATTGTACCTAGAATTGTATAAACGATACATTGTGTGATAAAAGTTCTCTACTTCGCTGCAGAATGTGGAGATACATTTTTTTCTTAGGTTTTCTAGTGGATGTTATTAGCGAGATGTGAAATAGGCAATAAACAGCTTTCATGGCATAATAATAATTTTTTTCGGCCAATTCCTATTTGGAACACTGGAAATTTTTTAGGGCTGCAGTTTCTTCTCGTACTATTTATGTCATAGCATTTTCTTTTATCAAATATATAAATAATATATATTATTGCAATTAATAATTTTTATTATTTATTATTATTTTTCTTTATATATATTGTTGCATTTAGAGCTCTTAAAATTTAAATTTAGAACTTTATATTTATAAGTATACGAATAACGCCATCGATCAATTGATCAATGACAACTATATGTTCTTATAATTTATGTAGTTTTAACATTTTATGGAATACCATAGAATATCATGCATTTTCTTAGTAATTTGACCATCAAAATTTATGTAATCACTTGTAGTAAGGTTTTTAACAATAAAATAAACCCCCAGCCTTCACCAGAGAAAAAGAAAAACAGAATTGAAGGGAAAAATGAAAAAGAACAAATTAAGAAAGAAACAAAAACATATAAAACAGAAGGTTCAATGTTTGCTCGCAACCAAACGACTCCTTTTGGTAAAGGTCTCTCTATTCTGAAATCTGAATTACGGTTGGCTGGAGCTCATTCGACGCACCGGCTACACAATACATACAGATAAGACTTCTGGTCCTCTGCCGGCAATAATAGAATACAACAACATATACCACACACAGCAAGTCGCTGTATATATGTGTGTGTGTGTGCTTGCAATTCTTAAGTTTTGTTCCAATTGTCACGAATTATGATGGACAAGGGCAAAGCTGGGATGGGCTCCGGCCGCCGATGGGCTGTGGAGTTCACGGACAACTCTACGTCGCATTCGTCGCGCGATATTCCTGATTCCCTGGGCTCTACTCGCGCATTCCAAGAACAGGTACGTGTGAATTTTATGGGGATTGATTTGTTTAAATATTTTGAATTTTGGGGTTGGATTATTGTTGTGACTGGAATTTATTTGTGTTTTTGCTGTAGGATGATTCGGCCGTGAGCAAACAGAGGAAAGACGCTGAAGCCAATTGGAAAGCCCAGGTTAATATTATGCTGTGCAATAGCTTCGGTTTAATTTGATTCTGTTTTTTGCGAATGTGTTCTTGGTTGATGGAAAGTCCAATTTTTGTTGGGATGTGGTGTAAACATATCAATTTTTGGTCAATTGAGAAGTGACAAGTGTTAATGATTGAGTGTCTACATTTATGGATCAATCAAAGTAAAGATATTTGATATTGATTTAATTTATTGATGTTAGATATTATCAAATCAAATATATCTGATATTATCTCTTGATAGTTGATATTATTTTATCAAAGAAATAACTATTGAAGGAGTTCAAGTCAATCTAAAAGTCTTCCATCAAGTACCTATATAAAGGGATGATTCCAATTCATTTGACACAATACAAATTCCAGCAAGTGAGAGGAACTTTGAAGGAGTCCAGCAATTCTCTCAATTAAATTCAAAGAGATCAACGGCGTTCAAGGCGTTCTTTGCGGAATCCATATATTCTTGGTGTTTGATTCAAGATTAAGGTGCGAAGCCGCCGAATTGGCGTTATTCTATTCAAATCAAATTCAAAGGATATCCACGACATTCAAGGCATTCTTCGTGGAATTCATATATTTTTTGAGTTTAATTCGAGATTAAGGTGCGAAGCCCTCGAATTGGCGTTATTCTATTCAAATCAAATTCAAAGGGGATCCATGGCATTTAAGGCATTCTTCGTGGAGCTCAAGATTATATTTCGAAGGGAAGAATAAGAGGATTAGATTAGAGATTGAATCCGCAGTTGACTAATAAGTTTCAATTTTATTTTATTTGTACAATATTTCTTATCTTGTAATTTTATTTTGTAGATAAAGAAATTTATAGTTACAAATTTTGGCACGCCCAGTGGGACCATCTCTACCTCTCATCTCTTTCCTTCATCAAGACTGAAGTATCATGACCACCAATAAGACTGCGGCACTAAAAATTACTACCTCAAATTCCTCAAGTACTAGAGCAAAAAGTGTTGGCGTCATCATAAGAAGTATGTCCAAGAAGCTGCAATCATCTTCGAAGGTGGCTCTTTCACTTGCTGTGGAAAAGATGTTGCTGCATTTTATTAATATAAATGTAGATGGTGGAGACTCAAAGGAAGAATCTGCATCATTCATTCTCTGCTCAACATCAAATTCCTCAAACATAGCGACGATGATGGCGACAGGTGTTACAACTTTGGAGGAACAAGTTGCAAATTTGACCAAAACTGTTGAAGGACTCATGAAGCATATTTGTAGCACCCCTCCTCAGGATGACACCTCAGTCAAGGCACCACACAAATTCAAACTTAAATACCAGAGTCGCAATCTAACAAAAGGCCCATAAGTTTATTTCACACATATTCTAAAATGACATTCAATCTCATCAATCAATTCTAAACCAAAATTTTCAAAATAAACACCTACTAAACTTCATAATATTAATATTTTACTGCATAACACATTAAAACCTTATAATTACAATCATACATATCCCAACATCTCTAAAGTTTCATTCCAAATACAATACATCATAACTTATGTTCTGTACAATCTTCAAAATGAAATCAAATACATTTCTCCCCAGATCCATCTCGAACTATCTCTTCCCTGTTTGATATCATAGAATACAGGGAGGTAAGTCCAAAGACTTAGTAAGGAATGCAGAAGGGATTTATCGAGTATGATTCGACTCGACAAATCATAATATAAACGAACAGATCAAACAGATACATAAACAGATAGTACTGATAAGCAAATAGGAAACTCTCCTGCCTTATTGCTCCAAGATCAGATGTCAGACAGACCGAAATAATCAGACAGATCAAACCCAAAGCATATGCACTCAAAGGATAGTCTAAGACGTGCATTGCCAATTCACCTTATACCAGACAAAGATATCACCGAAGCGTAACAGCTTGGTATATGGCAGATGCCCATACGATGCTGTATAGCGCACCGTCGATGCCCAAGGAAAGTCCCTAGCACACCATTGATACCCAGTGGAAGTCCCTAGCGTACCGCCGACACCCAGGGGAAGTCCCTTGCATGCCTCACATAACCAAACAGATCGCTCGGATCGGCCCTTGGCCTCATAATCACCATACAAATAACCGAATTAACCGCTCATGCAGATGCCCAGGGTAAGTCCCTAGCACATTGCCGGTTTTAGACAGAACATATCATAGCAGACAGAAACAATGCCCATCAGGCAACAGATAACAGTAACGGATACAGATATGCCAGCATGGCCAAATACAGATCAGATAACAGAAATGCCGATAAGGCAACAGATACAAAGCAGATCAGAACAGATAACAGACAAAATTCTGGGCGCCAGAACAGACAGAAACATATACATAATAGATATAACCCTCACATGGGTATTCAGAGCAGAATCAAATAACCAACATAAATCAAACATGGTTCTGAGTAACGTACAGAAACAATAAACCCACACAGGGGTTAATTTCAATAACAAATAGCTCAATAGGGAGCCAAATTGGCAGAACCTCATAGGTATAGCAAGTACCAAGAGGGATAGATCCTCACCTTATACCCAGTCAGTCAGATATATAGATATTGCTCGTCACCAGCCAAATCTCCATCACCTAATTCACAAAATAATTCATAAATAAAGTTTGATCGATTCTACTAACCTTATTCGTTATCGAAACTTAATATTTCCCAAAATCACCAAATAAATATTATTTAAATCCAAATTTATATAAATCAATCAAACTAACTTAATCTTATCAACTATTAACAATTTAAGATTTAAAATCTTAAATTCCTATTCATAAATAATCTATAATTAGCTCAAACCCACAAAATATCACTAATTAAATCTTACAAAATCTTATATAACTCAATTCAACCTCCAACTACATAATATTCCATGCTTAATCTAACAATTATCTCCAAAAAAATTATTAATATGCCATCAAATCTAAAAATTCCTATACATATATATAGTACATAATCATATAATAACACCACCTAAAGTCTATAATTAAATCACTTATCATCCTAACTCATACATATACCTTGCATGAATATATATAATACATAAAAATATAATTATCAAAACCTAGCAAAATTCATAACTCACTAACTAATGCTCGGATTCGAAAATGGACTATACCGTCACGACCATTAGAACGAGGAGATAATTCTTCCCCCAAGTTGCCAGAGCGCTGCCTCCGCCAGCCGCCGCCGTTGAATATGGACACTTTACACCGTTCTTTTCCTTACACCCTCCTGAACAATAATCTCCGGTTAGTTTTTAGTTATACTACTCCTATTGGCCGGAAAACACCAAAAATAGCCCCAAACTCACCTTGCTCCGCTGCCACTGTACAAGCTCTGTTCACCGCCGTCCGTCGTCAGAAAATTGAAATAGCACCACCGATAGAATCCTCTCGCCGAGAGCTTTCCAATGGTACCCTCGGTTTTTGATTTGGACGCTGGAAACCCCGTCAAAATGCAGCTCGAAGTGGTCACAGTAAATAGCTTCGCCTACTATTTTTGCCGTCTGCGCCGCGTACCTCCACCATGAAACTATACCACGGTGTTCACCTCATCGAGGGCTAGCTGAAACACTCATCCTTTGCTCTGTTTGACGCCGAAAATTGAGAGACCCACTTGCTCCAAGTTTTCGGTCTCTCTCCGCCGTGAGCTTTCGGTGAGCTACCCGCCGCCGCTAATGGTGGAGATGAGGTCTCGGTGGTGTGGGGAAATGAGTTGGTGTGGTGGTTGGTTGAAGGAAAGCTATCCGGTGGTGGTGGTAGTGATAGTGATGGCCACGGTTGGTGAGAGAGGAAGGAAGAAGAAAATGAGAAGAAAATGAGGAGAAAATTGAAGAAAAAAGAAGAAAAAGGAAGAAAAGAAAATGAAAGTCAAAATTAGCATTATATTTGGACTTGACACAAGCATGGGCAAGCATGGAGCAAGCATGGTTTCGGTTGACTTCATCCATGCTTTCATTTTCATATATATATATATATATATATATATATTTATATATTTTTTTTCAATTAAGCCCCTAGATTTATAGGATTCCTCAATTGAGTTCTCAAAATAAATAAAAATGCATTTTCGATCTAAAAATCTTGTAAAATATTAATTGAATCTTATATAATTTTTATCACGATTAAATAATTCAAAATTCTAATCGAATAACTAAAATTAATTGATAAAATAATTAATAATAATTTAACAAGTATATAAAATGTCGGGGTCGTTACAATATCCAAGAGCGAGACTTTCAAATCTTCAAATTGATGAGCAAAGTGGATAGTCTTGATGCAAGCTGCATGGTGGAAAGACAAATTGAGGCTCACGACGAAGGCGAAACATCCATAAAGAAACAGTTAGCCAAAAATGAAAAGGCTGCAACAAAAGAACTAGAAGTTCTCATTGGATTAATTCCTAACAACCCACTAAAGGAGTTTATCATGGAGACTATCAAAGACAAGCTTAATGGAAGTTCTAAGTCGTCTATGACTTACTCCAAGCCATATACTTAAAGGATTGATAACTTGAAAATGCCAATCAGTTACCAACTCCCAAAGTTTCAACAATTTGATGGCAAAGGCAATCCAAAGAAGCACGTGGCTCACTTCATTGAAATTTGTAATAATGTTGGGACATATGGAGATCATTTAGTCAAGCAATTTATTCGATCATTAAAGGATGATGCTTTTGATTGGTATACTGACTTGGAAGCAGGCTCTATTGGTAGTTGGGGGCAACTAGAACAAGAGTTCCTCAATTGTTTTTGCAGCACTCGAAAAATAGTCAGCATGATTGAACTCACCAACTCTCGCTAGTGGAAAGAACTTGTCATTGACTACATCAATCGCTGGAGAAATTTGAGCTTTAACTGTAAAGATCAATTGTCGGAGGCTTCAGCAATTGAGATGTGCATCCAAAGAATACATTGGAGTCTTTGCTACACACTTCAAGGAATTAAACCAAAAACTTTTGCAGATTTGGCAACTTGTGCACATAATTTTGAAATGAGCATGAATTTTGATAAACAAGAAGACTCAAGTGATGCCAATGATGATAAAGATGTTGGGGACAATTAACTTTCATCTTCAAGTTTCACTTGCTCCTTGATATGAGCCTAAAGTGTCAATAATGCTCCCAGATAGGAGCATAAACTATAAAAAATTCTCAAGTTTTCATGTCTCCAAATCCAAGATTCAAGTCTCCAAATTCAAACTTAAGCCTTCAAATACAAATTCTCAAGTCTCTAAGACTTCAAGTCAAGACTCAAGTCTCTAAGTCCAAGTCCAAGACTCAAATTTTTAAGTCTTCAAATCAAAGACTCAAGTCTCCAAGTCTTCAAATTCAAGATCATGTCTCAAGTCTCCAAGTATTCAAGTCAAGGCTCAAGTTTAGAAGTCTCCAAATTCAAAACTCAAGTTTGCAAATCTCTAAATCCACGGCTCAAGTCTTCAAATTCAAGACTCAAGTCTCCAAATATCCAATTCAATACTCAAGTCTTCAAGTTTCCAAATCAAAGACTCAAATATGCAAGTCTTCAAGTCCAAAGCTTAAGTCTTCAAATTTTAAATGCTCCTAAATACCAGCACAAACTATCTAAATATTCAAAGTCTCCCTCATGTGCTCCTTGATATGAGCTTAAACTTTCAATAAGGCTCCTAGGTACGAGCATAAACTATCTATATATTCAAAGTCTCCCCACGTGCTCCTAGATAAGAGCTTAAACTGTCAATAAGGCTCCTAGATACGAGCATAAACTATCTATATATTCAAAGTCTCTCCCATGTGCTCCTTGATATGAGCTTAAATTTTCAATAAGGCTCCTAGGTACGAGCATAAACTATCTACATATTCAAAATCTCCCAATGTGCTCCTTGATAAGAGCTCAAATTGCCAATAAAGCTCTTAGATACGAGCATAAATTATCTACATATTCAAAGTCTCCCCCATGTGCTCCTTGATATGAGCTTAAACTTCCAATAAAGCTCCTAGGTACGAGTATAAACTATCTAAATATTCAAATTCTCCCCATATACTCCTTGATAAGAGTGTAAACTGTCTATTAAGTCAAACTCAAATAAACTCCTCGACATGAGTATACAATATCAACCAAACTCAAGTAAACTCCTTGATATGAGTATAAATTGTGAATCAAATGTAAATGAACTCTTTGACATGAGTATAAAATGTCTATTCAAATTAAATATGCTCCTTGACGCGCGAGCCTAAATTGCATGTTACTCCTAGAGCGCATGAGTATAAACAGTGTACGACGCTCTTTTCAAAAGGATATTTACTTTGAATTATGTTGTGACTTAATCCTTTTATTGGGCACCATAGCTCGAGGAATACTTGGAAGATGTTCTTGTCTCAAACATATGTGAAAAAAAAAAAATTGGGAGAAGAAAAACTCTCAAATGCTTAAAGTCTTGCCTCTTTCGTGGATAATTGACAACTCTTTCACCAAGTCTTGAAGTAGGAACATTTGTAGACATATCAATTTTTGGCCTATTGAGAAGTGACAAGTATCAATGATTGAGTTTCTGTATTTATGGACCAATCAAATCAAAGATATTTGATATTGATTTAATCTATTGATATTAGATATTATCAAATCAAGTATATCTGATATTATCTCTTGATATTTGATATTATTTTATCAAAGAGATAATTGTTGAAGGAGTTCAAGTCAATCTAAAAGTCTTCCATCAAGTACCTATATAAAGGGATGATTCCAACTTATTTGACACAACACAAATTCCAGCAAGTGAGAGGAATTTTGAAGGAGTTCAGCAATTTTCTCAATTAAATTCAAGGAGATCAGCGGCGTTCAAGGCGTTCTTTGCAGAACCATATATTCTTGACGTTTGATTCGAGATTAAGGTGCGAAGTCACCGAATTGGTGTTATTCTATTCAAATCAAATTCAAAGGAGATCCACGACGTTTAAGGCGTTCTTCGCAGAATTCATATATTTTTGGTATTTAATTCGAGATTAAGGTGCAAAGCCCCCGAATTGATGTTATTCTATTCAAATCAAATTCAATGGAGATCCATGGCATTTAAGGTGTTCTTCGTGGAGCTCAAGATTATATTTGGAAGGGAAGAATAAGAGGATTAAATTAGAGATTGAATCCATAGTTGACTGATAAGTTTCAATTTTATTTTATTTGTACAATTTTTCTTGTCTTGTAATTTTATTTTGCAGACAAAGAAATTTATTGTTACACGTGGTTGTGTTTCAGTGAAGTGAACTTTACCCCATTGTCCTACCCTCAGTTCCTCCTTCCATTTATGACCTTACTACCAAAATATTTGTGCTAATTGTATCAATAAATAATAAAACATAAATTTTGTATATATAGTATAGATTACACATTGAATAATATTAAACATTAATTATAGATTAATATAAACCCCTATATGGCAAATAATTCCCATGTCAAAACTTAAAAAATGTGACATATAGCCGCCTACAGATTCCATAATTTTTTTCATTACATTTTGACTATATTGCTAGTGTTTTTCCATTTCATATTGAATGAGGCATTTTTGAATTAGATAAAAAATTAAGGGTATAATTGGTAGTTTAAAATTTGGTGCAGCATGTGTAACATCCACTTGAAGTGTGTAAAAGACCTTTTTCTTATATAGTATAGATTAAAAATGACAACCGTCTTACGCTAGTGTACTTTATCCACAACCAAGTATTTGTTAAGGAAATATTATATATAATTCTGCATATCTACGATATGAAATAATAGAAGACACATCAATTGCAATGGTGGATCTGAACTGGTTCACTCATATAATCTAACTCTCTCCTTCAGAGTTTGAAAGGTAAGACTGGTCTTCTCTATGGTTTCTTTTGGAAGTTTGAAGAGGAGTAATGACATCTTTTTTATATTTTGTCACTTTTGGTTGCATGTAAGAAATGCTGCATTTAGCCTTTTCTGTGTTCTTCTGTCATTTCTTTTAAAGATATTGGCCGTGCGGTTTGGTTGTAGAACATTTGAATGAATGTAGAATCATAGCTTTATCTATTATGATCCTCTATCAAATTCCTGATGTACTCTTCACTCTTTGATTGTTTTATCTCCGTAGTGACTGTTTTATTGATTTATGCAAACAGAAAGCATGGGAAGTCGCACAAGCACCTTTTAAGAACTTGTTCATGATGGCCTTCATCATGTGGATGGCTGGAAGCACAGTTCATTTATTCAGCACTGGTATAACATTTTCAGCTCTTTTGCAGCCAATAAATGCTCTTCACGGAGTAGGCAAAGGTGATCATATTTTCAATCCATACTCTTTCCTGTTTGCTCTTGTCTATTCCCACTCACTTAAATGAATTGAGTTGTGCCATTTTCTATTGTGAGTTGCTGAGGCTTGTTATGGTTAATTGGGCACCCACTGTCTCGTGGAGCTTTTTAGTTCTTAATTGCTACTTGACGTCTATGTTATCATATAAAAGTAAATGAAGAAGTATATTTCATGCCCTTAACGTTATGCTACTTGGTCACATAACATTTAGGTGCAATCTGGAATTAGCATTTAAGTTCTTAACTCTACGGCGGTGTGGCATTGCACATTTATTGTTTGTGTTTTATTCGTCAAGTGTCATTACACAGACATATGTCTGTGTGCGCACTTATATTTGCATGTCTTTTTATATAGTAGGTCTTCAGATTTTATGTGTCATGTGCTGCTTGATTACTTATATGGTTTTTGTGAACTCATTGTTTAGCTTCAATAAATTCCTCTCTCTACTGATGTTTAGATGTTATATAGTGCTTGCCAAGATTTCATTTGGCTTACAGTTTGAATTATCAGCTAAAAGGGATCATGATTGTTATAAATTTAGAAGTTTCCAGCTGTTTCATAATTTTCCATATAATTAAACTATGTTGATTATCATTACTTTGATTTGTAGTTTTTGAGCCTTACAAGGACAATAAAGTGGACCTCCTGGCGCCTATATTAGTATTTATTGCCCTCAATTTTGTGGGTTTCGGACTTGGTGTCTGGAAGGTTGGTTCTCTGATCTCTATGAAAGTCATTTAGCATTATGAAGCATTTCCTAAAGCTTACAAAATTACATTTGTTATTGGCTGCTTAACACATTAGGTCTTCTTCCAACTCATGTATCAGATTGGGTTTCATCCTTGCCTCCTGCTCAGGTTTGATGGTCATACTAATATTCATGGTCCCGACGTTACATTTGTTGATGTGGAAAGTCCATGATCTGTTATACTGGATTCCAATTTGATTTTTCTGGTATTGAATTTCTGTTCTTGTGATGTGGTTGAAACAAGGACTAGGAAAACCAAGTTCATAAATGTCCACCAACTCCTATACTATAGTTCAGTGCCCACAGAAAACAGCCGCTGAAAATGATACGATGGTGGTGTGCGTTAAATAATTATCTATAGTATTTCTTATAGTCTCAGTCCTTACCAGTATATGCTGAAAACTCCTAGAAATAATAGAGCAGTTTTCTGGGAGCCGAAAAGATGTTTTGGGTAGTGCTTTGTATTTGGCTAGCCTAAGACTTGACTTATTTTGGGTTGCCAAACATAGTTAAGGATTGCTTTGAACATTTGGCCTCTCCAATGGCTTTGCCGAAAGGGCTATAAGTCTTGGAGGCTAGCAGTGGAAACGAGCCAAATTCAGCTGAATATTATATAATTTCTAGGCTCACACTTGAATTTGTATCGTATTAATCAAATTTAAACTTGATTTGTAGTTCAAGTGTTCAACTATCTCACTCGTTTTGTGCTTGAGCTCAAGCTCAATCGCCAAATTGAATAGCTCACTTGAAGAATTGACATTCACAAAATACTGGAGGAATACAACACCGCCACCTCATTGGTGGGGGATTTTCTTTTTTCAGTTATGATCTCCCCTGCAAGTAATTGCAAATTGTCACTGCCCTGTTGCTGTTATTTGTGCTGTGTGATAAAGGGTTGGAGTTGAGGCTGAGGCTGATAACACTGTCCATATAGATGGTTAATGTCTTGCCCTCAATATGTATATATTTGTAACATGTATTGGTATGCTTTTCTTGTGTAGATCATAATTATACCATAGATGGGTTTGCTATTAATTCCAATGTCTGACATATTGATGCTACAGTCAGAAAATTAAGACATTTGGGAGGGTAAATCTTAGATTGAAGTTAAAAAAAAAAAAAAAAAAAAAGGAGACTTATGAGTACATTTTGAAAGGTTAAAAGGTTAGAAATAGTCAGATGACCTACAAAAATAGAATTTATAATTCAAAAATGAACGAAATGCAAAACATAAATGTCTTCATTCTGACAATTTTAGCGAAGCCATAATGTAAGAAATTTAAGAGGGAGATATTTAAACTGAGGCCAAGGACTTCCTACCATTTCTTATATTTGTGTGAAACTAATCAACTTCCTTATGTTGCGTATATAAACTACGGAATTTCTAGCTGGCGCATTCTTGGATATACTTTTATTGCTACGTCAACACATCCTTACGCATCTCTCTCTCTCTCTATATATATATATAAATTCGTTTAGTTGTTAAAGAAAATAATGAAGAAAGGGATGGAGAAAGATGAGTGATGAATGTGTTGGAGAATAAGAAAGAGTTCAAATATGTGTTTTTCTCATTTTCCTCATCATTTTGTGAGGAAAATTCATTTTTCTTATGATAAAATTCATTTTACCCTCTTGTACTCAAATTTCGTCTCACTTGATCTCCATAAACTTTTAATTGCATCACTTTGTCTCCTTATATTCTCAATTTTACTTCACTTACTTTAATACCGTTAAAGCCTTTTCAATTTTTGTTAGCAAACCAAAAAAAATAAAAATAAAAATGGTTAGACCACTATAGTTTATATTAATATAACCAATTTTTTTTTGTCAATATCACCCATCTACTCTTCTCTTATACGAATATGCAAATTTTAAACAAAATAATATTAAAATTAAATTAAAAGATCCAAGCTAAATGCTGAAATATGAAACCTGGACATTACTATTGACTGCACTATAAATATATCAAAAACTTGCATCATATACTAATAGTACATCTCTAGAAGAAATAATAATTTTCATGTATGAAAATTTAAATTAATAATATGCAGACCCCATTTTTTTCTCCATAGAATTGCTCTGTTTTATTATCAAATATATCCCTCTTTGAAATCATTAAAAAAAAACACTGCTTTTAGCACAAAGTAGCAACAAAACTACGTGTAAGTAAGATTTTATATGTGCATTTGAAGTTGGTCTTTAAGAAACGTATTTTCGTTTTATGTCTTTGGTGATTTTATATTTCTAAATATTCAAATATAAAATTTTCCTTTTTTTTATGAAGAAGATGAGTTTTATTTGTTGAATAAATAATTAAAAATTATGGGCAAGTTTATCTTTTAAAAAGAAAAAATTGACAGTGTTAAGAAGATGAAGAGAATTTAATAGAATTGAATAATTTAAGTAAAATTAAGAGTACATGAACTCAAAGTGAGGAATTAAAAGTATAGAGGGTAAAGCGAGACGAAATTTAAGTACAAAGGGATAAAGTGAATTTTACTCCTCATCCTTAAATACACTATATTTTTTCCTCAATTTTTCTTACCAACCAAACAATCAAAAATATTTTTTTTAATATTTTTTTGTTTTAACTTTTTCCTCATCAAAATTCATAAACCAAACATAGTGTTAGCTTAACTATTGGTGTTTGTCATTTATGCCAACTGTGTACTTCTGACATTCTGCGGAAAGAAAGTAATTAGACTGTTTTCATGCTCCAAGAGTATAATTAGGGTGGCAATTTTTGACACAACACGATAACATGACACGAATCGATACAATATTATTGGGTTTGGGTTGGGGGTTATTGGGTTGGGTCGACCCGATAAGCAACACGAAAATTATGGGTTGGTTTGTGTTGGGATTCGGGTTACACGATAACAACACGATAACACAATAATAACCCTATGTTTTTACATTTTTAAGTAATGACTTGTTATTTTTGAACAATTTAACTCTAGATTGATTTGTAAGAATTAATGATTATTATTTACTACGTAAATCTTGACTATTTGATGATGTTGGGATGATTATTAATCATTGAATGAGACAAATTATACTTTTTTACTGGTATTAGACTTCATTGTTGTTAAAATTAAGTTGTGCAAAACTTTTGGTTTAACATGAAAATTTGTATATTATTGATGTTGTAGAGAAAATTAAATGAAGTCCAATTATCAAATTGCTCTATGGTATAAAAGTTGAGTTGTTAGAGTATAATGTTGAGTTTTTTTTTTAATTTTGGCATAAGTTGACTTTTCTCAAAAGGTATAAATTGATTATTTTATTAAGATTCTAATTGAACATAAAATGTATAAGTTTTTTAGATGAATTATTAATGAAAAATAATCATGTGCTGAAATGGGTTGGGTTCGGGTTGACACGAAAACTTTCAGGTTGAGTTCGGGTTAAGGCTTATTGGGATGAGTGCTTATTGGGTTGAGTGCTTATTGGGTTGGGTTCAAGTTGAGTAAAATTTTGTGATATCCCCCCTCAACCCGACACGAAACAACCCAACACAACACGATTGACACCCCTAAGTATAATAAATGACCCAATGACAAACTTTTAGTCAATTCCTACCAACGTAAAATAGCCCAAACAATATATTCAAATAAGAACGCTTACGCCATAAATGAGGGGATGATTCATTAAATATTCATTAAATAAGTGGAATACTGAAAGAATCCTGTCAAAACATGATGCACTTGCAATGTTAAAAGTAATTCAAGCAATACTATTTATCATTTAAAAATTGTGAAATAAAACGCATCTCCTATCCAAATACTACAACTTCCTTTGCCCGGTCTTGAATGGATGGATTTAGATTTGAGAAAGAGAATTGCAGTTAAGATCTCTCTCCACTATAATTTGAAATTTCTTTGCTACTTGAATTATCCCAACAAGTTCAGTGGATTTATCATTAAGAATTTGAAACTATAAAACTCCTAAATTCTTTAACCCAAAAGCAATCTTAAGTTTTTGTACATACGAAGGAAAGAAGTGTCACATATAAAATCCACATATGTAAGGATGGTTATTGCCTTTCATTTCTCTATTATATTTTCTGGGAAAATTCAAGAATCAAATGGAGTGTCTGTGATTTTAATTTGAACTAAATCCATTAAGATGATTATAGTATCTCGCAATCAAGCATTTATTATCACTTATTATAATGTACATAATTATTTTCCTGGAAATTCAAGAATTATCAGATGGCACCATGATGATTTTCATTCTATTTAGAACCATCAAGTTGGTCACAGTATTTCGCAATCAAGCGCAAACTGTTCTTCCTCCCAGCTGACGTACCATGGTTGATCTCAGCCATGTCAAATTCTTCCGGACCAACCCCACCAGGGATTTTCCAATCAAAGTGGTATAATAAATGAGCAAGAGAGAGTTGAACGCTGGCTAACCCAAATGCCATTCCTGCACAAATCCTTCTTCCTGCACCAAAAGGTATAAACTCGAAATGGTTGCCATTGAAATCAATGGCATTATCTTCGAATCTCTCAGGCTCGAATTCCTCAGGTTTCTGCCAATATTCAGGGTCTCTTCCTATAGCCCAAGCATTTATCATTACTATTGTATTGAAGGGAATATCATACCCATCAATCTTGCATTGCTCCCGACAACGTTTGGGGAACAGCAGCGGACCAGGAGAATGTAACCTTAACGTTTCTTTGATGACCATTTTCAGGTACTTGAGTTTTTGGATGTCACTTTCCAGGAATATTTCCTTTCCCTGGAGAGACTGTCTCACTTCTGCCTGTGCCTTGCGCAGGACTCTTGGATTCTTCATCATTTCGGACATAGCCCATTCGATCACCAACGGCACACTCTCTACTGCGCCCATAAACATTAGCTGCCAGTTGAGTAAAATAGTGAGTTATGGGTTTAATTTCTTGGTCAAGAACAGGAAAAATGATGATTTATTTATAGTGATGGAGTAAAAATTGAGGATACTTACAAAGATGTTGGCTTTGATATTATCCCTGGTAATGGGAACTTGAAGGTCCTTGCTCTCGCTAAGCCTCAACAAAATATCAAGAATATCTTCCCGCTCCATCGAATCACCACTGGCATTTCTCCCATTTCCACTTACGAATC
The DNA here is from genome assembly GCA_018894105.1 of Jacaranda mimosifolia. Taxonomy (NCBI): domain Eukaryota; kingdom Viridiplantae; phylum Streptophyta; class Magnoliopsida; order Lamiales; family Bignoniaceae; genus Jacaranda; species Jacaranda mimosifolia. The sequence goes on from CM032125.1 coordinate 5,112,495, forward strand.
TCTTTTCTTCGTGCTGCCGAATAATGTCTTCAAGGATATAATCAATCTCCTTGTGCATCTTATGCAATCTTCTCCTAGAACGAGCTGACAGAAGATGGAGAAACTTCATCGACGGGAAAATATCTTCAGAGTTGAAAACCAATGCAATCGATACAACTTCTTTGATCAGCTTTATCAGAGATTCTTGAATATCCTTACAAAGGCGCCCTACTGTTGCTCTAAAAACAATTCTATATTGAAGGGATATAATCTCTTGAGTCAGATTAATGGGTTGCCCTTGAGAAAACCTGATAGAATCCACCAAGCGCAGAACTTCATCTTCCATTAAACTGTGAAGCAATTGAACCTTCTTCTGACTCAAGAATTCCATAACGCATAATTTACGCATCTGTCTCCAGTGCTCCCCGTAAGGACCAGTTGATATGTCAGCACAGTTGTACAAAGCTATTTTGGCAGCCATGAGCTCCATCCTGTCAGCAAATGCGGCGTCGTTTGTCTTCATTATCTCTTTTGCTATTTTTGGAGATGAAACGACGATCGTTGGGAGCTCTCCCAGCTTTATGTACATAAGGGGGCCGTGTTTTTTTGCTAGGTTTTTGAATGCATGATGTGGGAGTGAACCTATTAGCTTGTGCAAGTTTCCGATAATGGGAAGTCTCCAGGGCCCTGGAGGCAGTTTCTGACGGGTTCTTGATTTTCTGCATTCTTTGACAAGGAAAATTAGACAGAGGAAAAGGAAGAAATACTGAGTGAGAGGAAATGGGAATCGGATTTCCATAGGAAAAGACTTCTACAATTCTACTTGCTATCGATTTGATTATGTTCCGTGGTTTTATAGAAGCCAGCCTGATGGGGGGCTCTAAGCTACTATGCAAAATGTGAAAAATGTGCAAATAGACTATAGCACAAGGGTTGTCAATGGTTCGCATTCGGATTGGATCATGTGAGATCCAAGTTTGAATCTGAAATTAATATGCCATATCTAAATTCGATTCAAAATTCTATTGGATTTATAGTTGGTATAATCATATTTGAATCCAAATAAAAATCGAATATCCATCGGATATTAAAAAAAAAATTCAAATCCAAATATTTCAAAAATCATTATATATTTATTATTTTTTTGAAAATTAAGTAGAATCCAAATTCAAAATAGTCATTCTTAAAAAAAATATGCAATAGATTAATGAATAAATTTTCAAGTCTATTGATCACTTAAAAGCAATTATAGAATTTAACTTAAATCACATTCATTCATCAGATCATTGAATTTTAGGTTCATCACTGATAATAGTACTTATTTGGCATTACAAATACATAGTTATACTTGATTCTTCAATCAACTAATTATAGACTCAAAGTTTTATTAAAAAGAAACTCATTTTGATCAAATCGAGATTTGTATTGCATTCTTGCCATATCATGGCATTCGGCCTTACTTATTATTCTTCCAACATCATTTTTTTGTTATAAAAAATAGAGAAATAAATGATGTAATTATGATGTAAATAAACTCAAAATTTAACAATTTATATGAAAAGTACCTGTTTTTATATATTGTATAGAAGTTCATTACTCCCTTCATCCAAATTTCCACTTTAACATTGCTATAGGACCCCGTGTATACATATATATAATATTAAATATATTTGAATTTGGGTTATTAATGAATGGGATCGAACTATATCCATATTCGCTCAATTTATTTCAGGTTACGAACTTTTTAATTGAATTATATCCATTCAATATTTTATCAATTAAATATCCTAAATAATTGGATCGAATTCAAATCAAATTCGAATTAAAATTCTCTGGACTTATGGCCTTGTATAGGATGTTGATCACAGTTTTTCCAAGTAAAACTGTTTTGGCAGTAAATTTCGAGTTGACAGGATTACGGTTTGGTTTCACGTGAAGAATTCTTCTTCTTCTTCTTTTATTTATTTATTTATTTATTATTAACTATGTAAATCTCATGAAACTTGAACTATTTACAAAAAGAAGTCTACAAGCATTGCAAAATCATAAATAGTCCCTCGATATTACTGCTTCACCTAGCAACACAATGCTTGTATTGCTCTCCCATAATTCTATTGTCACGGTTTAGGCTAGCTACTCTCATTTCACTTGCTACTACTAAGGGAATTGCTTTTATTTTCTTTTCCTTTGGCTACTAAGAAGTTTTAGTTTATTAGGTTGTGTACTGCCTGTCCATAAATTTAACAACACTTCAAATTGTTGCCCTATTTGGGAATCTCGAAATCTATGCTTATTTTTGACTCCCTAAAATTATTTCCATCTTACATTTTGTAGATGTCTTAAGTTGCTGTTAAGGAATTAACTAGTGTCAAAAAAATCCTTTTTTGAAAAAGATTCGAAAGATGCCCTCAAGTATTATTTACCACATATATTAAGATAGAAATGCTCTTAAATTTATTTGTAATACTTTTTATATCACAAGAGAGTAATTTTAATACTGTTTATTTACTGAACAAACTTATAACTATACTTACAATTGCTTACCCAAATTAAGTAAATATATATTCTTTAAAAAAAAAAATCAAACTTATTATTTATTGAGCTAACATAATTTTAATAATTTTAAAGTATCATAATTAATTTAAATATGTTAAAACATGTATAAAGCAATAAAAACTTTATAATTTCATAAATATTGGATAAATTTATTTAAATTTAAACTTTTAATAGAAGTAATTAGACAATATAATTTCAATAATTTTAAATATATACTCAAATAATTTTTTTAATTGTTTAAATATTTTCTTAAATTTAAACTCTAAATAACTAAAGTAAAAAAAATATCCTTAAGAAAAGGCAAACTTATTATATCTTGAATCAATATAGTTTTAATAATCTTAATAAATTAGTTATATTATCAACTCCAGATTGATCACAATGAAGGTTAGCAACAAGGATATCTACTTCATATTCAATAGCTATGTTAATTTAGCAATTAATGTCTTAATTTTTTATAGTAATATTGCACGTTTGGAAATAATGAGATGATAATCGTATAAATCAAACTTCACAAAAAACTATATATATATATATATATATTACTTCTAACTTTCAAAAATATTTTAATACAATTGGGTGTCAATTTTAGTGTATGTTTTGGACAAATTTTACACTGATGTACAAATATGAAATAACCTAACTTTATTAAATTCGTATGAACCGCATTTTATACATATTCATATTAGCAATTTGTATCTAATTGTGTGATCTGTAAAAATTAATAGAAGATTATGTGAATTTCTTACTTGTTTGATGTTAAAGATTAAGGTTGAAGTTTACTATAATCTTAATCTTTCATTTTTGCATGTTTGATTGAAATATTGGGATACAGAATTTTTGTACCTTCTTCGATTGGCAACTTTACTAATCATTTTCACTTTTAAAACAAGGAATATATCAATAAATTTGAATGTAATTTCTAGGTGCTTTATTAATTCCAATTCAGACTATGAGATTCGACAAGAGGCTAATCATGTGAACAGAAAGAGCTCAAAGCAAAATCGATCTTGATTTCACTTTGGTCCATCTTCGTTACTTCTCTGTGTCAAGCGTTGTATTAGACAGTATCATACAATTATATCTCACATTGTTTTTTTTTTTTTTTTTATTTACGCATGCAAACAAATTAATGGTTTGTTAAGGTTTGAATTTCAAATCTCACATACATAGATTTAAAGACGATGTTATTGGGTAAATTAACCATCAGAATCATATGTCACTGTAACAACAAATTTCTTTGTCTGCAAAATAAAATTACAAGACAAGAAAAATTATACAAATAAAATTAAAATCAATTAATCAACTGTGGATTCTATCTCTAATCTAATCCTCTGATTCTTCCATTTCAAATATGATCTTGAAATTTGATGAGCTCCGCAAAGAACGCCTTGAACGTTGTGGATCTCCTTAAATTTTATTTGAAAAAATAATACAAATTCGAAGGCTTCGCACCTTAATCTCGAATCAAACGCCAAAAATATATGGATTCCGAGAAGAACGCCTTTAACATCGTGGATCTCCTTTAAATTTGATTTGAATAGAATAACGCCGATTCGGGGGGCTTCGCACTTTAATCTCGAATCAAACGCCAAAAACATATAGATTCTGCAAAGAAAGCCTTGAACGCCGTGAATCTCCTTAAATTTAATTGAGATCATTGCTAGACTCCTTCAAAGTTTCTCTCACTTGCTGGAATTTGTGTTGTGTGTTGAATGAGCCTTGGACACCCCCTTTATATAGTTGCTTGATGGGAAACTTCCAGACTGACTTAAATTTCTTTGATAGTTATCTCTTTGATAAGATAATATTCAATATCAAGAGATAACATCAGATATATTTGATTTGATAATATCTAACATCAAAAGATAATATCAATATCAACTATATTTGATTTGATTGGTCCATAAATGCAGACACTCCATCTTTGACACGTGTCAATGCTTGATTTGAATATAAAATAAATACTAAATTATTAATTAAAATTAACTATTTATCTTTTGAAATTAAATTTAATATATACCAAAATTTAAATAGAAAATTTTAAATTAATATTTAATATATTATTTTACATGTGTCACTTCTCAATTGGACAAAAATTGATGTCTACAAATGCCCTCACTTCAAGACTTGGTGAAAGAGTTGTCAGTCATCCACGAAAGAGGTAAGGCTTGAAGTATTTGAGAAGTTTTTCTTTTTCTCCCAATTTTTTTTTCACATATGTTTGAGACAAGAACATCTTCCAAGCATTCCTCGGGCCATGGTGCCCAACAAAAGGGTTAAGTCACAATATAATTCAAAGTAAATATCCTTTTGAAAGGAGTGTCGTACACTATTTATACTCATGCGGTCCAGGAGTAACATGCAATTTAGGCTCGTGCATCAAGGAGCATATTTAATTTGAATAGACATTTTATACTCATTTCAAGGAGTTCATTTGAATTTGATTGACAATTTATACTCATGTCAATGAGTTTTACTTGAGTCTAGTTGATATTTTATACTCATGTCAAGGAGTTTCTTTGAGTTTGACTTAATAAATAGTTTACACTCTTATCAAGGAGTACATGGGGAGAATTTGAATATTTAGATAGTTTATGCTCGTACCTAGGAGCTTTATTGAAAGTTTAAGCTCATATCAAGGAGCACATAGAGAGACTTTGAATATGTAGATAGTTTATGCTCGTATCTAGGAGCCTTTTTGACAGTTTAAGCTCTTATCAAGGAGCACATAGGAAAACTTTAATTTAAAAATTCAGATAGTTTATGCTCGTATCTAGGAGCATTTGAAATTTGAAGATTTGAGCTTTGGACTTGAAGACTTGGAGATTTCAGTATTTGATTTGGAAACTTGAACTCTTGAATTTGGACATCTGGAGACTTGAGTCTTGAATTTGAAGACTTGGGTCGTGGATTCAGAGATTTGCAAAGTTGAGTTTTGAATTTGAAGACTTTGAAACTTGAGTCTTGACTTGAATACTTGAGACATGATCTTGAATTTGAAGACTTCGAGACTTGAGTCTTTGATTTGGAGACTTAAAAATTTGAGTCTTGAACTTGGAGACTTGAAAATTTTCGATGGTTTATGCTCTTATCTGAGAGCATTATTGACAGTTTAAAGTCATATTGAGGAGCATTTGTAATTTGAAGATAAAAATTAATTGCCCTCAACATCGGCATCACTTGGGTCTTCTTGTTCATCAAAATTCATGCTCATTTCAATATTATGTGCATGAGTTGCCAAATCTTCAAAAAAATGTGGTTTAATTCCTCGAAGTATGTAGCAAAGACACTAATGCATTCCTTGGATACACATCTCAATTGTTAAAGCCTCCGATAGTTGATCTTTGCAGTTAAAGCTCTTCTCCAGCAATTGGTGTAGTCAATAACAGGTTCTTCTTTCCACCAGCGAGAGTTGGTGAGTTCAATCATGCTAACTATTTTTCGAGTGCTGTAAAAAGAATTGAGAAACTTTTGTTCTAGTTGCCCCCAACTACCGATAGAGCCTGCCTGCAAGTCAGTATACCAATCAAAAGCATCATCCTTTAATGATTGAACAAATTGCTTGACTAAATGATCTCCATATGTCCCAGCACTATTACAAGTCTCAATGAAGTGAGCCATGTGCTACTTTAGATTGCCTTTGACATCAAATTGTTGAAACTTTGGGGGTTGGTAACTGATCGGCATTTTCAAGTTATCAATCCTTTGAGTATATGGCTTGGAGTAAGTCATAGACGACTTAGAACTTCCATTAAACTTGTCTTTGATAGTCTCCATAATAAACTCCTTCAGTGGGTTGCTAGGAATTAATCTAGTGGAAATTTCTAGTTCTTTTTTTGCAGTCTTTTTATTTTCGGCTAGTTGTTTCTTTGTGGATGTTTCACTTTCATCGTGAGCCTGTATTTATTTTTCTACGATGCAGCTTGCATCAAGATTATCCACTTTGCTCATCAATTTGGAGATTTGAAAGTCTCGCTCTTGGACATGCTTCATGAGTCCTTCAACAGCTTTCGTCAAATTTGCAATTTGTTCCTCCAAAGTTGTAGCACTTGTCGCCATCATCGTCGCCATGTTTACAGAATTTGATGTTGAGTGGGGAATGGATGATGAGAATTCTTCCTTTGAGTCTCCACCATCTTTATTTATATCAATAACATGCAGCAACATCTTTTCCACAACAAGCGAAAGAGCAACCTCCAAAGATGATTGCTGCTTCTTGGATATACTTCTTGTGATGATGCCAACACTTTTTGCTCTAGTACTTGAGGAATTTGAGGTAGTAATTTTTAGTGCTGCAGTCTTGTTGGCGACCATGATACTTCAATTTTGATGAAGGAAAGAGATGAGAGGTAGAGATTGACCCACTAGGTGTGCTAAAATTTGTAACAACAAATTTTCTTTGTCTGCAAAATAAAATTACAAGACAAGAAAAATTGTACAAATAAAATTAAAATCAGTTAATCAACTGTGGGTTCTATCTCTTATCTAATCATCTGATTCTTCCCTTCCAAATATGATCTTGAAATTTGTTGAGCTCCGCAAAGAACGCCTTGAACGTTATGGATCTCTTTATATTTGATTTGAAAAAATAACGCCAATTCGAGGGCTTCGTACCTTAATTTCGAATCAAATGTAAAAAATATATAGATTCCGGGAAGAACGCCTTCAATGTCATGGATCTCTTTTGAATTTGATTTGAATAGAATAACGCCAATTCGGGAGCTTCACACTTTAATCTCAAATCAAATGCCAAAAATATATGAATTTTGCAAAGAACGCCTTCAATGCCGTGAATCTCCTTGAATTTAATTGAGAGAATTGCTGGACTCCTTCAAAGCTCCTCTCACTTGCTGGAATTTGTGTTGTGTGTTCAATGAGCCTTGGTCACTCCTTTTATATAGTTGTTTGATGGGAGACTTCCAGATTGACTTGAACTTCTTTGATAATTTATCTCTTTGATAAGATAATATCAAATATCAAGAGATAATATCAGATATATTTGATTTGATAATATCTAACATCAAAAGATAATATTGATATCAAATATCTTTGATTTGATTGGTCCATAAATGCAGATACTCCATCTTTGACACGTGTCAATGCTTGATTTGAATATAAAATAAATATTAAATTATTAATTAAAATTAACTATTTATCTTTTGGAATTAAATTTAATATATACCAAAATTTAAATAGAAAATTTTAAATTAATATTTAATATATTATTTTACATATGTCACTTCTCAATTGGATAAAAATTGATATGTATACAGTCACATTGTCACATAAATCAAACACGACTGTAATAAATTAAACTCATTAATTTAAATACTAATTAATTGTGCTCTTTTAAGACAAGGGAAGATGCATAGGAATTTGGAATGCCACGGCCTAGAAAATCATGCTTTGGTTATCTAGAGTAGAAAGTAAGTCATTTAAATTGAAAATGATTTGTAAATTTGTACCCTCTTGTATATTTTAAAGGCTCGCGATATTTTTCCTTCATTAATTGTTTCACATGATTTTTACTATCCCTGTACACATTTACAAATCGTTTCTTTCTCTATTAATTCACATAGTACAGACTCATCAATTCCCTAAGCTAGTTAGCCTGAGCAGTAATGTGGTTAGAAACACAAATTCAAACTTTGTTAGGTTAGTTACACCAAATTACCTAGAACTGCTCCACCCCCCCCCCCCCCCCCAAAAAAAATCCCAAAATGGGCTCAAATTAGAGAGTTGTTAGAAAAAAAACTTAATCCATAGTTCACTATAGAAAAATAAGGCATCATATATGATCAAATCATAAATAATGGTAAAAATTTATGATCTTAGTTACAAATTCACCTAGTCAAATTCAAAACATGCTCTCGTAGTTAACCTATACATTATAACCAATATGTAATTGTTGATTGTTCTTTATATATATATATATATATATATATATTAATTTTCTAAGGACAATGTATAGCTAATGTATTATGCTTGCAACGAACATGACTACAAATTAATAGCTAATAATTTTTGTTACTTGTTTCTTTTAAAAAATTATATTTGCTACTTAAAATTTATAGCTACAGCTAATAAAAATAGTTTTGAGCAATTTTTCCACTGGATATATATTTATCCTTTTGGTAGTGGTTCACTTATATTTAAAAATTTGAGACAAACAGATTTCATCTTAATAAAATAAAATTTCTCCAAAATAAGGGAAAATACTGTAACATGGAAAAAGTAATAGAATATTGATTGTAATGACTGAAAAAACATAAAGGAATACTAAAAAAAAAAATGAAAAATATTCAGTTATAATTTATAACATTCACTTTGTTTAACTCTATAACATAAAATATTTTGTTGAATTAAAATAAATATATAATAATATTAGGATTCAGGACTATTGTTTACCAATATGATATTCTTTTTAATTTTGAAAATATATTGATTACCAATATATTCTCCTTAATTTTGAAAATATTTCATTTTACAAAAATCAAGACATGTAATAAAATGTGCTTGGCAGGATCTAGCTACGCCAATAGAACTGATGCAAAACGTGCCAACATCTTTGCTGTTTAGCTTGGAAGGAATAGAAAGCTTAGACTGGAAAAAGGTTCTCAAATTGCAGGCCACGTACTGATGGTTCCTTCCTCACATCTCCATCCTCAACTGGCCGTAAATTTGCATTCATGGACACTAAAGATGAGAATTGCTTCAAATTCATAAAAAATACTGTAGAAAAATTTAATGGAGGAGGAGGTACAATAAAACCTTCAGTACAAAGAAAATTTCTAAACAGCATCTCCACGTATACGTTCCTTTCTAATTAATTGCCAGTTAAGCTAAAAAAAAAAAAAAAAAAGGTAAAACTCTAGCTAGCGATGCATATATTTATCACTAGAACCATGAAAGTAACAGTACAAAGGATGCACTTAACATCACTTGACATGAATTTAATCAGCATCTGATACAAGAATTTTTAAATCACAGATTTTGGACAGAGGAAGGAGTTTTCAGTAGACAAGAATTGGAATTATGAGGGGAAATGGAGATGACCCCATGTGAAATTCGAAATTATCACAAAATCTCATATGAAAAAAAATGGAGCATTAATGGGTACTTTGTGTTTCTTTAATTGCCACAAAACCACCTGATGGGAAACACTCACTTTGAATGCAACTGAAAATACAAATTTATGTATGAATTTATCAAAAATGCGTTTTAGGGGTTTAGGATGCGCTTTTGAAATCAATAGGTGGTTTTGTGGCATTTTCCATAATTTACGCTTTTTTGTTAATTTTTTTTTTTAAATTAAAATTAAGGTGTTCTTCTTCCTATCTGAAAATCAAATGACACCTAAAACGGAGAAGCCAGTGGAGACAAAAAATGCCACCGAGAGGTCTCCAATGGTCGAGAAACTTCGTAGCAGAGGGCCAACAAGGAGATTCACTAATGGTAGAACTACCATGGATTTTATTATCTTAAGATCTTCTTCTTCTTCATTCCTTTTCTATTCTTAACAAAATAAGGGTTTTGTTTGAATTTCCCTTAATTTTGAATAAAAAGCATAGAATAAAATTAGGTGGAAATTCATTTAAGGAGTCTGTTGACTCTCTTAATGTATTCATCATCATTTTTTTTTTGGGGGGGTAGGGGTTGGCAAAGTATGAAGAAATGGAGAGAAAATAATGAAAGTCACAGTGATTTTCACAATGGTGGTTTGCTTTTGTTGTTGCTGCTGTTGCTGGGGAGGAATGGAGAAGATGATGTAATTAAAATAGTCAAACAACTTTGTGAAGGATTGAGTCAATCTTCTATATAAATAAAAAGGGCCATGGAACCCCCTTGTATAAAAAGAAACGGGGCACACATTTTTTTTCGTTTCTCTGTTACACTCAACCAAAATACTAAGAGTATACAACATAATCTGTACCAAGAGCACAACCTAATTTGTACCATGAGCACCAAGAGGACTTATGAGGTGCTTCAATCAAGGATGATTTCTTCACAATAAAGTGTAGAAAATAGTGAAATAAAATGATGTCTTCAACTTGGTTTGCCTTGAGTGAGAGTTTTTCTTTATCTTGAGAGTAAAACAGAGGGTTTTGGGATTATATTTGATTTATTATTTTTTAACCTTCTCAATATGATAAATTTATGAAGAATCTAATGGAGGGAGAATTGCACAACAATGCCCAAAATCTTCTACAACGCTCGGAAGGGCATTTTTGTCAATATTTTTTTCTAACCAAAAAGTAGTGTGTTGGGGTGAGTGAGGGAATTGTGAAGAAATACGAAGTACTGATAAGACTCCATTTTTGTCAAGAGGGTTTTATGGTAATTTTAAATTTCACAAGGGCGTAATGCGCATTTATCTCTGAAATTTTGTGATATTGACGATGCATCCATGGATTTTAGGCTTCTAAGATTGCGTGGATACAATGCCAATCCAAAGGGAAATAATGGCATAGCGTCTTAGGCCATCTCTAACCCATGTCCATTTGAGGTGCCATTTTGAAAACTTACACTCCAACTAACATTTGAGATGTGTAAAGAATTTCAAAAATTATATTAATTCATGCATTAATTCATAAGTAAATTTTAATATTTTATATTTATATATAATATTATATATTTCATATATATATATATACTTTTATATCATATGTTAAAAAATTTTATTTTTCATATATTTCAAAAATTTTAAGTGTAAATTATATTTTTATGAATTATTGGTTATTGTGGAAATTTTTTATAAATAAGATTTATAAACTAACTATTAAAAGCAACTGATAAGAACTAGCTATTATTTGTATTGTTCTTTTTACTTCAAGTATGTACCTTTTGATAAGTTACTTAATAAAATAATATTTTTAAATTATCAATTTTTTCCTTCATTTTTTTGAAATATTTTTTGAAAATCAAAATTAATTAATAATTGATAAAAATATAAATATAAAAAAAGTAAAAATAGAATAGTCTAAAAGATCATAGGTGTTCCCTAATCACCACGATGAGATTGGCCCCTCTTTTAGTAGACTTAGCTATGAATATAAATGAAGAAATGAATGTCGAGCTCTTTCTGCTAACCCTATTTTCAACACGTTGATACTTTCTCTTTCGTCGAGCCCCGAGCATGTGGTCCTCCTTTGAGAGTGGATTCAATTAATGGATGAATTTGTCAAATCAAGGAAAACATATGTAGCAACAAGAAATATATTAAAATAATATTATATACATTAAAATAATATAAAAAGTAGAATGTTGGGGTAGAGAAGGAAAATACTATTTGAGATGCTATATTTTTTGGGTGTTATTTTCACTAAGGTGGCAAAAAAATAGATCCCAAAATAAATCCAAGCCACGTTGGAGATGGCCTTACATATATATTTTAATTTCTTACTAGATGTATTTATGAACTTCAAGAAGAATAATAATAAACTTTCATGCTACAGTGGTCAAATGGTCGAGTCTCCATCTGCAATATTTAATCTGTATGGCGCTTCTCAAGTTAAGTTCCCCATGGGAAATAATTCTTGAAGAAGCGAGGGACCTCTTTTCCAAATTTAATTCTACAAGAAAGGCTAGACTAGGGTTGTCAATGGGTTGGATTCAGATCGGATCATGCTGGATCCAAGTTTGAATATGAAATTAATATGCCATATCCAAATCTAATCCAAAATTCACCGAATCTGTAGCTGGTATAATCATATTTGGATTTAACTAAAAGTTGGATATCTGTCGAATATAAAAAAAAAATCCAAATTTGAATACTTCAAAAATCATCATATATTTATTATTTTTTTTAAAATTTAGTAGAATCCAAATTCAAAATAGTCATTCTTAAAAAAAATGCACAATAGAGTAGTGAATAAATTTTCAAGTCTATCGAGATTTACATTGCATTTTTGCTATATCATGGCATTTGGCTCCTACTCATTATTCTTCCCACATCATTTTTTGTTATAAAAATAGAGAAACAAGTGATGTAATTATGATATAAGTAAGCTCGATATCTAACAATCTATATAAAAAGTATCTGATTTGATATATTGAATAGGAGTCCGTTACTTCCTTCATCCAAATATTCACTTTGGCATTGATATAGGACCTTGTGTATATATATTTATAAGACTATATATGTTTAATACTAAATATATTTGGATTCGAATTATTAATTAATCGGATCGAACAATATTCATATTCGCTTCATTTGTTTTGGATTATAATTTTTTTTTATCGAATCATATTCATCGAATTTTTTATTGGTTAAAGATCCTAAAATAATCAGATCAAATTTGAATTGAATTCAAATTAAAAGTCGCTCCATTTACAGCCTATGCTAGACAAGAATTGCCAATTGTATGTGATTTATTCGTTAAGAAGGCAAAAGGGTAATGGGCTCGGCCACCGATGGGCCATGGAATTCACGGACAATTGTACGCTGCATTTGTCCCGCGATATTCCTGAATCCTGATCCCCGTCCATTTGTGACCTTATAAAAAAGTCACAACATTTTCATGCAAGTTTATGTGATCATCTACAACTAATTAAGTGTTTGACTAAGAAAAATATTTTGTCAATTGACATTTATCAACGATATGAAATAAGAAATGAAACACCATTTGCAATGGAAGATTTTCTGGTTATTTTAGGGGTAAAGGAGATTTTATATTTTGCAATTTACTAACAAAACAAATTCATTCTTATATGCAAAAAAAAAATAATAGATCTATAAAAATTAATAGAAGATTATGTGATTTTCTTGTCTGTTTGATGTTAAAGATTAAGGATAAAGTTTGCTATCATCTTATTGACATGGAAAAAGCTATAGAATATCGATCGTGATGGCTGAAAAAAATAAAGGAATACTAAAAAACAATTGAGAAATATTCAATTATAATTTATAGCATTCACTTTGTTTAACTCTATAAAATAAAATATTTTGTTGAATTAAAATAAATATATAATATTAGGATTCATGAGTACTAATTGTTTACCAATATATTCTCCTTAATTTATAAAATATTTCATTTTAAAAAAATCAAGATATGTAATAAAATGTGCTTGGCAGGATCTACGCCAATAGAACTGATGCGCTAAAGTGCCAACATCTGTACTGTTTAGCTTGGAAGGATCAGAAAATTTAGACTGGCAAAAGCTTCTCAAACTGTCGACATTTCTTCATGACTTTGGGCAGTTGACAGACTATATCTCCTACGAATTTCTTGCTTCTAACTTCCAGAGATTAAGGTAAAAAAAGAAAAAAAGAAAAAAAGGGAAAACTCTAGCTAGCGATGTATAAATATAACTAGAACCATAAAAGTAACAGTACGAAGGATGGACTTAACATCACTTGGCATGAATTTGATCAGCATCTGATGCAAGAATTTTTCAATCACAGATTTTGGACAGAAAAAGGAGTTTTTAGTAGACGAGAATTGGAATTTTGTGACATTGACGACACTTGCATGGATTTTAGGCTTCTACGATTGCGTGGATACAATGTCAATCCAAGGGGAAATAATGGCACAGCGTCTTACGCCATCTCCAAACCATGTTCATTTGGGGTATTATTTTGAAAAATAGTACCCTAAAGCATTTGAAAAATTATATTAATTTATAAGTAAATTTTAATTTTTATATATTTATATATAAAATTATATATTTCATATGTTTCAAAAATTTTAAGAATAAAATTATATTTTTATGTATTATTGGTTATTGTGGAAATTGTTTATAAGAATTAAAGATTTATAAACTAACTATTAAAAACTAGTCAGTAAAAATTCACCGGTAAAAATTATCCATTATTTGTGTTGTTCTTTTTTCTTTAAGTATGTACATTTTGATGAGTAGCTAACGTACAAAACAATATACCTTTTTAATTTTTTAATTTTTTAAAAATTTAAAATTAATTAACAATTGATAAAAATATAAATATAATAAAATAAAATAAAATAGTCTAAATATTTTAAAATAATGTTATGCACATTAAAATAATATAAAAAATAAAATTTTGAGGTGAAGAAGGGAAATACTATTTTTGTTGATATGACAAAAAAATGAATCCCGAAATAGATTGGCCCAAGTTGGAGATGGCCATGTATATTTTAATTTATTTGCTAGTGTATTTATGAACTTCAAGAAGAATAATAATAAATTTTCATGCTACAGTGGTCAAATTAATATGTGTAGGGCTTCTCAAGTTCTGTTCCCCAGGGGCAGCTGGGGAAATAATTCTTGAAGAAGCCAGGGAGTTCTCTTACAAATTGAATTCTACATGAAAGGCTAGAGAAGGCAAACCAATAATGGGCTCGGGCCGCCAATGGGCAATGGAATTCACGGACAATTGTATGCCGTATTTATCCCGTGGTATTCCTCATCCCCCTTCCTTTTATAACCTCTGTTAAGTTATGCACTTGTAAATATTAGTTAGTTTCATCCCAGTACAGTTTTTTGTTTGTTATAATAGTTAGGAGGGCTTTTTAGTCTTTTAATTTTGCTAGCTATAAATGAATAGCTCTTGTATCCTTTTCCAAAACAAAAGTCAGAAATTCATTCCTCTTCTTCTTCTGATATCCAATTGCCAATGTTCTACTCAACTCGTTCATGGTATCACAGCAATCGATCCAAATAAACTGTAAACTTGCTGATTAAAGATAACGCGAGAGAGTATAGATCTGATTACCGATGATGAAGGGAGTATCAAGGAATCAAAATGGCAGAGACTTTGAAACTGAAGAATTGGTTGAAGTTGGAGCTAAGGTATTCGACAATAGAGATCCTCTGTTTCTGCAGAGCTCGGATAATCTAGGCATGGTCCTTGTATCTTATTTGTTGAATGGAAATAACTATCCGTCATGGAGTCGTTCTATGAAGATAGCACTTGGAGCTAAGGTCAAGCTAGGGTTTGTCAATGGGAAAATTGAGATTCCAGATAAAAACTGTGTTGAATTTGAGCAATGGAGCAAAGTGGATTGTATTGTTTCATCTTGGATCCTTAACTCTATCTCTAAAGACATTGTAGATGTATTTCTATATACAACTTCGGCTAGACAGTTATGGTTGGAGTTAGAAAAAAGGTTTAGTGAGTGCGATGGCCCAATGTTGTACCAAATACAGAGAGATATAAGTTCTATTTCATAAGGAACTTTATCTGTGGCTAAATCTTCACTAAACCGAAGAAATTATGGGATGAATTAACCTGTTTGATGCATGTACCTCAGTGTAATTGTGGTGCATCCAAATTAGTGGTTGAAATGACAAATTCTAATAGACCCATACAGTTTCTGATGGGGCTTAATGATATATATGATAATATTAGCAATCGAATCTTGCTTTTGGATCCATCACCAACTGTAAATAAAGACTATTCAATGGTGCTTAGAGTTGAGAAGCAAAGGGAGGTTCATGTGGTTTTTTTTTATACAAATGAGAACATTGCAATGCTTGCTAGATCACAAACCTTTTATAAGGAAAGAGGACAAAAGGAGGTTAGTAAGAAGAAAGAAGATGGGAAGGAGTACACAAGAAAGGATAATTTACACTGTGATTTTTGTGGAATGGATAGACACACTAAAGAAACCTGTTTCAAGATCCATAGGTATCTAGATTGGTATAAGGATATACAATAGAGGAAAGGGAAAATACCTACAAAAAAAATGGCTTATATGGTTGGAACACCTGTAGAGAACCACGCTAATGCCAATACAAATAAAGGTACAAAATGGTTAGCTGCTTTAACAAGCATGATTCAGCAGGAAATAACAAAATTCATGAAGGGAAAAGGACCTGCAGAGACCTCTCGAGTCAAATTTGCTTACGTCATAGATTTTGAAGGTACTGTACTCGATCATGCCTTCAGTGCACTTGTTTTAATTGATCATGATGCTTGGATTATTGATGCTGGTGCCTCGAGCCACATGCGCATTGATTTAAAGCTTATGTCCCCTATATATCTACCAGATGGATCAGTCAAACTGGTTCATAATACAGGCAATATACACTTAAACAAGACCTTAACCCTAGCTGATGTCTTATATATATCAAGCTTTCAATACAACTTGCTTTTTGTGAATAAACTTGCAAAAACAACCTGTATAAGGTTTATCTTTTACCCTGATTATTGCATTTTACAGGCCCTGAAAACTAAAGAGATATTGGCTGTGGGCAAATTCGTGGGAAACCTGTACATTCTAGATAAGTCAAGCTTTCAACCAGAAACCTTGGCTTTTGCTAAGCTGCAGCTAGTATGCAAAGCTGCTTTCAATGTTGTTTTTCCTTCATTACTTATATGTAGTGATCTTCATTGCATAAAGAAAACATCTATATGTCCTTTATCTCTTTGGCATAAAAGGCTTGGTCATGTCTCACCAAAGGTCATCAAACACATTGATGTATGTTATCTAGCTTCTAATCAAACTCTTGAGCACTATGATATATGTCCTTTATCAAAGTAACATAGATTATCTTTTCCTGAGAGTGATACATATGCTAGAAACAATTTTGATATGATTCATGTGGATTTATGGGGCCCTTATAAACAATTTTCCAACTCAGGAGCATACTATGTTCTCACCATAGTAGATGATCATAGCTGTGCTACCTGGACCTTTTTATTAATCACAAAGCAACAAACTATTTCTGTATTAGCAACTTTCTTATCAATGATTAAGAATCAATTTCTTACGTCAGTCAAAATTATGAGAACTGATAATGGAACTGAGTTTTTCAACAAAGAATGTTAAGATTTGATGTCCAAAAATGGGATTTTACATTAAAGAACCTGTGCTTTCACACCACAACAGAATGGTATTGTGGAAATGAAGCACAAACATCTTTTGCAAGTGACAAGATCTTTGATGTTTCAATCTAATCTACCAAAAAGGTTTTGGGGTGAGTCTATATTAATGGCAACACATATCATAAATAGGCTACCCATTTCTCTTTTGAACTGGGAAACACCTTATGAAATGCTTTATCAAAAACCACCAGATTACTCCAACTTAAGGATTTTTGGATGCTTATGTTTATGCTACAAACACCACACCTCATAAAGATAAATTTGATCAAATGGCTTTCAAGTGTGTTTTTCTAGGATATAATGTTGGTCAAAAGGGTTTTAAAGTGTATGATATCGTCTTTGGAAGAATTTCTACATCTAGAGATGTTATCTTTTATGAAAACATATTTCCTTTCCATTCTATTCCCATAGATATAGATTTATCTGACATTCCATTGCCATGTATTCCTATATCAAAAAATGATGATTTTCAAAATAGCTAAGATCATGATTTGCGCTCTCATGATCAAACCATAGCTACAGATCAAAGGATAATAAAATCTAAACTATTTTTTCTCGTGAATCCAGATATACAAGTTGAACCTACTAGCATATCTGATACTTCCCTTGTGCTCCTCAGACATAGCACTAGAACTAGAACAAAACCTCAATGGCTGAATGACTTTATCTCTAATGTACATGTGATTGCCAAGCTCACTGCATATCCAGCAGTTAAAAATTCTACAAAAGGAACCTTTTCACCTTGTACATTTCCATACCATATAATACATACATGAGCTTTTTGGCTAATGTATCAAATGTCTAGGAACCATGCTCTTTTAAACAAGCTAGCTTGAATCCTAATTTGGTTGCAGCTATGCAAAGGGAATTGGAGGCCCTTGAATCTAACAATACTTGGGAGTTAACCTCTTTACCTATAAGAAAGAAAGCCATTGGCTCAATGTGGGTTTACAAGGTAAAACTTAAGCCTGATGGTACTGTGGAGAGGTACAAGGCCAGGTTTGTTGCTAAGGGATATAATCAAGTTAAAGGGATAGACTATTTTGATAGTTTTTCCCCTGTTGCTAAGCTGGTGACTGTGAGGATTTTCATGGCCATTGCTACAGCTAATCAATGGTCAATTCATCAGTTAGACATTAACAATGCATTTCTCCATGGTTACTTGCATGAAGAAGTATATATGCAGCTTCCTAAAGGATATAACAAAGCTAAAGATGGTCAAGTTTGTAAGTTGTTGAGATCATTATATGGCCTTAAACAGGCCTCTAGATAGTGGAACCAAGAGCTTGCTCACTAGCTTCGACTCCATGGCTTTAAACAATCCTCCAATGATAATTCTCTTCACTAAAGTTGCCACTGATTCTTTCTTGGCATTAATAGTATGTAGATGATGTCTTGATTACAAGCACTAATGAGCAGGATATTGTTGTTGTCAAGAACTTCCTACAAGCTAAGTTTACTATCAAAGACTTAGGATATGCAAAATACTTTTTGGGGATGGAGATTGCAAGATCAGAATTTGGAACTTATCTTAATCATAGGAAGTATATTATGGACATTCTCAAAGATACTAGTTTGCTTGGTGCCAAGCCATCATCTGTTCCTTTGCCCAAGGGTCATAAGTTCACTAGCTCAGATGGGAAAATATTGGTTGATCCAGATAGATATAGAAGATTAATTGGTAGGTTACTATATTTGAACTTTAAGAGGCCAGAGATCACTTATGATGTCCAACAGTTGAGTCAGTTTGTTAATGCAAGTTTATGCGATCATCTACAACTAATTAAGTGTTTGATTAAGAAAAATATTTTGTCAATTAACATTTATGGATGATATGAAACAAGAAATGAAACACCATTTGCGATAGAAGATTTTCTCATTATTTTAGGAATAAATACGATTTTATATTTTGAAATATACTAACAGAACAAATTCATTCTCATATGAAAAAAATTATATATATGAAGAAAAAATATTAAAGATTTTCTTAAATTACGAACTGCAATGCTTATAAAAGATGTATCAAATAAACCTTTAAAAATTCAGAAATATGACAATTAGATTCAAGGGCATTTTGCATCAATTAGCTGAACTGTAGTTCAAGAGCATTTTCTAATTTTCAAATATATTTTCAACTCAGGTCATTAATTTTGTTAACAAAAGCTAATGATTTTTGTGAAATAGATAGAGCTACAGTTCAGGGGCATTTGTAATTTCTTCATAATTGTGATTTTCATTTTGGGGGATAAATGAGCGAGACCTCACAAGGGCTTAAGCAATTAACTATTGGGTTTTGACTCGATTATCTGGAGACCAAGTTTGACTAAAATTAAGACTCCTTCTTGTATTGGGTTTCCTAGTTCTAGGTGAACTAGTCATGTAATTTTCTATTATAAATAGAGGTATTTATTTAATTACTTGATAGAGAGGACACTCGTGGAACTCATAATACTCATAGAGTAGCTATTGTGCGTACCAGTGGGGCAATACAAAGGGATAAAGTGAGTATCTCTTTAGTAGTTTTGATAGGGATTGTACTAAGGTTTTTTTAGCTTGAGTTTGGGCATGTCAAATCCAAGGATTGTCTTGTACTAATAAAATTCTATTATAATTGAAGAAAGAAAACTCCCGTGAAGGTAGGTAGAACTTGCCGAACTACGTAAATCTGTGTTTGCTTTATTTCTCTATCCGTTGAGTATTATTTTTGTCATCAACTTTGTGAGTGTGATTTGTGAATTCTTGATAAATTAAATCTCGTGTCTAAATTGCTTCTGTTGTGCTTCAACAAATTGGTATCGAAGCTTTTGGTTGGAGTTGCAAGTTGAGATTCAATTTTTTGGAGATGGGCAGTGTCATTGGCAAATTACTTCACGGTTCAAAAACTTGATGGCAAAAGGAATTTCACTCTTTGGCAAGGAAGGGTGGAGGATCCCCTAATTGAATAAGGCCTAGCAGTGGCATTGAAGGGAAGGTAAGAAAAGCCAACAAACATGAAGGATTTACAACCAGAAGATTTGACTTTGTATTGCGGACAACATTATTATTAATGTTGTAGAGATGATTGGATTTTGTATTTCAGATGCATAATGCATGTTTGCTCCATAGAGGATTATTTTTTATTCACTTCAATCATGGAAGATGGGTAATTTGTCTTTGTGCGATAATTCTACTTGGAGAGTTATGAGTATTGGAGTGGTGAAAATCAAAACAGTTGTTGGAGTAGTTCGTACTTTAGGTGGTGTGACTTATGTCCTAAAGATACGAAAAAATCTAATTTTCTTGAGCTAGTTGGATTCCAAGTGCTTTGAATATTCACTGGAGGTGGAGTCCTAAAAGTCACATATTAAGTTGTACATGTGCATTGGCTGGGATGAGTTAGTTGGTGCCAGGACCATACTAAATCGGCATGCACTGTGGTACCTTTGAAGGCCAATGAAATTTGGTTTGTGGTGGAGTTATGAACAATTGCTGAGATGAGAAACCTCGTCAAGGTAGAGATTATTGGGTTTTGACTTGGTTATCTAGAGATCAACTTTGACTAGAATTAGGACTTTTTCTTGTATTAGGTTTCTAGTTCTAGGTAAAGTAGTCAAGTAATTTTCTATTATAAATAGAAGTATTTATTTGATTACTTGATAGAAAGGATACTAGTGGAACTAGTGGAACTCATGATATTCAATGGGTAGTTATTGTGAGAACGAGTAGGACAATACGAAGGGGTGGAGTGAATATCTCTTTGTTAGTTATGATAGGGGTTGAGTTTGGCTTGAGTTTGGATATGTCAAGTTCAAGGGTTAGCTTGTACTGGTAAAAAGAAATAAAACTCCTAATAAATCTGTGTCTGTTTTATTTTTCTATCTGTTGGGTATTATTTTTGTCATCAACTTTGTGAATGTGATTTGTGAATCTTGATAAATTAAATCTTGTATTCCGTTGCTATGGCACCCCACTGGGGATATGGTCTGCAAGGTGGAATGCCACTCAGTTCAGTCTTATTATCATACAACAACATATTTGATAGGCCCATAAATTTTTTTATATAATTCCAATGACATCAACAATCATCAATATATAGCATGCTTCATACTTAATGCGGAATTAATATCAGAGTGCTATATACCATACTAAAAATCCAACAACATTCAGACCAAAATATCGTTACCAGTATCAAGATTTATACATACCCAAAAGTCTAACATTCATCATGGCACATTACAACATCTTTAAAACAAAACATCCCAAGGTACATTCATATGTACATGCATTCTTAAACACTTATATAGCAAACTCCAATCAGATCTGCCAGTTCTCATTGTTCCCTGTCTCACACCTGTCTGAATAAAAATGAATAATACACGAGGGTGAGTCATAAGGACTCAGTGAGGAATAATATAAAGAAATGTTTGATCTTTCAAGAATCAGAGTCTCAATGACAGTAATCACTGGTAGATTAACATAAGAGAAACAAAGTTATGCCAGAATAGAACAATCAAGGAACTTAGACTACTAGTGAATGCTAGGTTGGGATGTTGTAACCGTCAGCTCAAAAGGCACGGGATCATCTCGATCGATCCTTCTCGGGAGGTTTAGGGTCATCTCAACCAATCATAGTCGGGAGGAAATACAGACAGCTCAGTTGGCCTAGGATATCAGCCTAATCCAGACTGGGAACTCACTCCAGCCTTATTGCTCCTTAAGCAAAATACAATTCAAGAATAACAAACCCAATCAGGTATGCAAGTCAATAAATCATATACAACATGCATATCAGAATATTCTTGTACCTCAAGCATGATAGCTCGGTAATAATAGTAGCTAAAGCATAACAGCTTGGCAAGGCACTCGGCCAATCAATTCTCCTATATGAATCTTTCAGTACAATCAATCAATCAATATGTTCAATCAATCGATAGCCAACAAGGCGAGAACAATAACAGTACATTCAATCAATTGATAACCAATAAGGTGAAAACAATAACAATACATTAAATCAATTGATAATGATAGTACAGGACAACTTCAATCAAGACAACAACAAACAAGATAATAAAAGTTCATGGCCAGAATAGGACAGTCAGTTTGTCATCAGAACACTTTTTAGGAAACAAACCCTCACGGAGGCGTTCGATCAGTAACAAATACCGTTCAATCAGTTCATAGAATTCAATGAACAAAAAATAGTCAAATGCGATAATGATAGTCAATTACCCTCATAGGGGTACTTAAAGCAATGATCAAGATAATAGAACCTCACATGGTTCAAAAACAAGCAATAAACGATAACGATAGTTAAGACAATAAAACCTCATAAGGTTCAACAGGTGACCAATAACGATAATGATAGTCAAGGTAATTGAACCTCACAGGGTTCAGAAAGTAACAATAGACATTAACAATAGTCAAGACAATAGAACCTCACAGGGTTCAGCAGTTGATCAATAACGATAATGATAGCAAAGACAGGTATCAGAATAATGGAACCTCACAGGGTTCAATCACGATGCAATTGCTTTACTAAACAATTACCTGATCGATGGATCCTCACATGAACAACCTCAACGGAATGCAAATCAAAGCCTACAGCTTTGTAGGATCCAACTCCTTAGCGCCTAACCAAAAGCTGGGTTTATAGTTAAAACCTCATTCAATCTTATAATTTACAGTCATACCACTATGAATCTAAAATCAACCATTACTTGGTGAATATGATGATTTATGATTTATTTTGGTTTATCTCAACATGAAATAGACTATGCCCGCCATTATTACGAAAATATATCCGAAACTCATTATTAAATCAGTAAGGATAATATAGTTAAATCCCTAAATTATATCAAAATACCTTATAAGGTTTCACCATATTGTTATGTAAAATTAGGATTTTATCACCTATTTAGCTATTTAACCTATCCATTCCGGGTTCTTAAGCTCAAGCAACATTGATGCATGCTTTATTTCTCATGCATGGTTGTGTTTTCTGATCAATTTACACATTTTCTTCTATTATACAAGGTATTATGAAGATTGGAATGCATATACATATACATCCAAGTACATATGATTTTGTTCCAATAAATTACCCAAATCTCACTATTGAAGCAAAATTTCTTTGTAACGAGGCGAGGAAACTACCTCTGCGCTGCCGCCAAAAAATCCCACCACTACCACCCGAAGATGCATCTATGTGAGATGAAGCAAACCCCCAACTCAATTTTACCAAATTTCTTCGAATCGTTGTTCAATTTCTACTTGAAAGCTGCTCCGCAACCTCAAGCCGCCGCACTGGTTTGAGCTTGATTCCGCCGCCGTCGCCGGTCCGTTTTGAAATCTAAAGGTACGGTCGTGTTCCTGGAGCTGAGGTCTACAACGCTCACTCTTTGGTCACGTCAAAACGTCGTCGGAATGCTGCTCCCATTGAGCTCAGCCATCACCCATTTTCGGTCAAGCTTTTCATAGTGGTCCGCCAGTCTTCTCCGCTTGCATGTGGGGTCGCCGTGTTCCTGAAGTTAAGAGGAAGATGTTGGTCGGTTCGGTTTCGGGTTTCGGGGTATGGCCAGAGATGATCGTTGGAGAGAGAAGGAGGGTGTTCGGTGGGGAAGAAAGAAATGTGAGGGTGAAATTGAAATGTGATTATTTATGTATTTAAGCTTTTCTTAATTACACATTGACCCCAGAATTTATGGTCCAATTTTAATTGGGTTCAAAAGTTCTAATTAAGTTCAATTGACCCCTAATTTTGTTGGTCTTTCACATTAGTTGCAAAACTTCCAAAGAAAGACCTAATTAAGTCTTATCTAATCACACATTAACCCACAAAATTTTTGAAGATTAAATAAAATTAATAAAATTTATACAAAAGAGAAAATATTGAAATAAGGCATTTCTAGGGGTGATATAGTTGTGTTCCAACATTAACCCTATTTTTAAAGATGTTGGTTGTGCAGTTTTGGTTGTAGCGGATTGAGTGATCTTTATTAAGAAAGATAGTTTTATCTTTTCGCATCCTCTGTTAAATTCTTGATTAACTCTTGATTCTGTGATTGTTTTATCTCCACACACACACTTTTGTTGATCTACAAACTATGTAAAAACAAAGTAATTAAAACTATCTGCACATATTACAGAAGTTGCAGGAACGTACAAACTTCAGAATTTTCTGGCTAGGCCCATTCTTAATTTGGTATACTTTTATTGCTACGTACATTATCACGCACTCGCAAGTTTTTTCCATGTTCAGGAGATATTCTACTAACTAACTTTGAAATAGCTTGAAATTGTTATAACCGACCAGAGCTCAATTTAATGCAGTTTTATCCGTTCGTTGTCCCATCAAAGTGGCATAATAAATGAGCAAGATAAGAGTTCAACGCTAGCTAACCCAAACGCTATTCTTTCTTCCTGGACCAAACGGTATAAACTCAGAAATGATTGCCAACAAAATCAACTGCAGCATCTTGGAATCTCACAGGCTCAAATTCCTCAGGTTTCTGGAGTTCATGGTCTCTTCCTATCAATCAAACTAGAGCCTTGCATTACTAATTAAGCCACGCCCAGAGGCCACACGCCTAAAAACAACATTGCGCTCCCTGTTTCAAGGACGGAGCTTGAGGCTAAAAACAAACATACAGCTTGTTAGGATGAAAATTACCCATACTACGAAAAGAGTAGGGCATCGGATATGATTGATCTATAGCTGATGCCAAAGCTACAAAATTGATCTAGTTAGATTTGAAATAGATTCATGCTTTTGTAGTGGCCCGTTACTAGGATTAATCTATAACTGATGATTATTCTTTTCTATGTATATTGACTATTCTACAGGTAATGTACAACTAATTTGTCGTACTTTCAATGTATAAGATCACTTATTGATAGCTAATAATTTTGTTGCTTGTTATTTACAAAATTAAATTTGCTATAAAAATTTGTAGCCATGGTAATGAAATTAATTCCATAGCAATTTTTACGTAGTTGATACCTAATTTTTTTATTGTTCCACTTATTGGAAAAAATATTGTTATATATTTTAGTAGATATATATATATATATATATATATATAATTGGATCTAATTGATCTTACCAATTTTTCATGGTTAGTAAGAAAAATGGATGATAAACAATTTTGAGTATTTTTTATCCGTGTACGCAATCATAGTTTTGATGTATTAGAATTTAGAGGATATGAGTTTACGTATTTATGTAGAATTATTAATTTCTCCAACTCCAGAGATAAAGTGTAGGCAGGAACCTACTGTCAAGGAATGAACCTTGAGTCTAACTCAACCCCAAAAGCTAATTCAAGATGTGAGAATTGTCCAAAACCATATATAAAGACCACAATTTATTTATTTCACCGATGTGAGACACTAACACACCCGCGCACGCCCAGGAATGAACATCAAGAGGTGAGGATTGTCCAAGACCATGTATAGAGACCACAATTTATTTATTTCACCGATGTAGGACATTAACACACCCCAGCACGCCCAGGAATGAACATCTGGAGCGTGGAATAACATGAAATGGGTGGTCCAACAACATTGGCTAACCCAACATCAGGAATATGTGGCTCCGATACCATGTTAAAGAATGGACCTTAGGCCTAACTCAACCCCAAAAGTTAACTCAAGAGGTGAGAATTGTCCAAATTTCCAAAACCATATATAGAGACCACAATTTATTTATTTCACCGATGTGGGACACTAACAACTACTATATACATATTTGGAATGCTCGACTTTCCGGCTGAATTTGTATAACTTTTTATCCAGGGAAAACTCAGCTACTGTTTGGATATGGCTTCCTGTTTATTTTCTTCACTTGTAAATTTTGAGAAACATTGCATGCCCTTTCATTCCTATAATATATTTTCTGGGAAATTCAAGAATCAGAAGTTGCCTTGGTTCCATCAAGTTGATCATAGTATTTCGCAATCAAGCACAAGTTGTTCTTCCTCCCAGCTGATGCACCAAAGTTCTCAGCCATATCAAATTCCTCCGGATGAATCCCAACGGGGATTTTCCAATCAAAGTGGTACAATAAATGAGCAAGAGAGAGTTCAACGCCGGCTAAGCCAAACGCTATTCCTGGACAAATCCTTCTTCCTGCACCAAAAGGTATTAATTCGAATGATTGCCGTTGAAATCAATGGCAGCATCTTGGAATCTCAGGCTTAAATTCCTCGGGTTTCTGCCAATATTCAGGGTCTCTTCCTATAGCCCAAACATTGACCATGACTATTGTATTCACTGGAATATCATACCCATCAATCTTGGATTGCTCCCGACAGCGTCTCGGGCACAGCAGCGGACCAGGAGGATGTAACCTTAACGTTTCTTTGATGACCATTTTTAGGTATTTCAGTTTTTGGATGTCGCTTTCCAGGAATCTTTCCTTTCCTCGGAGTGCTTGTCTCACTTCAGATTGTGCCTTGCGCAAGACTCTCGGATTCTTCATCATTTCGGACATGGCCCATTCGATGACTAACGATGAAGTCTCTATTCCAGCTATAAACATTTCCTGCGTGTTGAGGAGGACATATAATTCTTACATTGAGAGAGAATTTAAGTTCAGTTAATGAAGAATTAGACCGAAAAAATATTTCTTGGGAATTAATATAGATCACTTTTATCTTTTTTGTCAAATTAAGGCATAGAACTTCACATTACATGATAAGTAAAAGAAAAAGAATAAAAAGAAAAAAATAAAAAATTGGAGAAAAAATATTAAAAAAAGAGAAAAGGTTGGAGAGTTTTTATTATCTAATAACATCCACTATAAATGCATCTAATAGCATATTTTATGGGTGGTCACAAACATTTGTTATCTAACTTTATTCTCTAGTCGTACTTACCCTATTCTTGATCATTGGAGAGATTTTGTTAAAATACTTTCATCGCCTACTTCATCTTTACTCCAAATTATATATATATATATATATATATATCAAGTGGATTTGATTAACAATCAATTATTTTTATAAGAAAATGTTTAATACATCGCATATATACGTACAGAATAAAATTTAAAGATACTTACAAAGATGTTGGCTTTGATGTTATCCCTTGTAATGGAAACCTGAAGGTCCTTGCTCTCACTAAGCCTCAAGAAAACGTCGAGTATATCTTCCTGCTCCATTGATTCACCACTTGCATGCTTTCTCCCATTTCCACTCACTAATCTCTTCTCTTCATGCTGTCAAATAATGTCATCAAGAATACAATCAACCCTCTTGTGCATCTTTTCCAATCTTCTTCTGGAACCAGCTGACAGAAAATGGAGAAATTTCATCGACGGGAACACATCTGAAAAGTTGAAAACCCCTGCAATCGATACAGCTTCTTTGATAATCATTATGATTGATTCTTGATCCTTGCAAACTCGCCCTACTGTCGCTCTACAGATAATCCCAGATTCAACGGATAAAATCTTTTGAGTCAGATTAATGAGCAGACCTTGAGAAAACCTGATGGAATCCACCAGGCGCAGAACTTCATCTTCCATTAAACTGTGAAAAGATCGAACCTTCTTGTGACTCAGGAATTCCAGAACGCACAATTTGCGCATCTGCCTCCAGTACTCCCCATAAGGAGTGGATGCTATGTCAGAATAGTTGTACAAAACTATCTTAGCAATCATGAGCTCCACTCTATCAGCAAATGCAACGTCGTTCATTTTCATTATCTCTTTTGCGACCTTTGGAGATGAAACGACGATGGTTTTGAGCTCTCCCAGCTTTATGTACATTAGGGGGCCGTGCTTTTGCGGTAGGTTTTTGAGTGCATGCTGTGGAAGTGAACCTATTAGCTGGTGCAAGTTGCCAATGACGGGAAGTTTCCAGGGCCCTGGAGGTAGTTTCTGATGGGTTCTTGATTTTCTATGTTCTTTTACTAGAAGGAAAATTAGTAAGAAGAAAAGGAAGGAATACTGAGTGAGAGGAAATGGGAAGTGGATTTCCATGGGAGAAAGATATTAGTGCTTGCTCCGATGATCATAGCTTAATAATGAGATGAACCCGTGATTTTTATAGAAGTTGGGCGTTGGCCCAGTATGCTCTTCTTTTTCTCTGAGTGAGCCTTTGTTTAGACAAGTCAACTAACGATGATTAATCAGGAAAAAAAGTTTTGTTACCCGTACATAAACAGTTAAGCATATATAATTGTTTTAGTCTTATCTTATTCTTACCATATTTTCATAATTTCATGGTTGACGAAACAAATGAATAAAGAAGCTAAGTGCGAGTATTTTTTTAGCCGTGTAGGGATGATATATGGTTTCTGATGTATTGGAGGATGTTTATGCGTTTAAGTGGAATTATAAATTTCTCCAACTTCATGTATGTCCCAATGAGGCAAAGTGGGCAGGAAACTATTATCTTTTTTTTTTTTTTTTTTTTTTTTGATCAAGCGGCAGGAAACTACTATCAATATTATTAAGGAGTAGTTATTACCCTCCTTCATATGTTTGGTGTAAATATAACTACACCCTTCAAGTTTAAAAAATTATATCTATTTTTTCTATTATCAACAAATGTCTAGAAATCCTAAACAAAAAGTATAAATGTCAAAATTATCATGTTAATGATCTGAAATTTTTTTATAAAAAAGCCTATATATATATGTGTGTGTGTGTGTGTGTGTGTGTGTGTGTGTGGTGTTTGCAACCGCCAAGTAAATTCAGACCAGGCAACACTATAGTATGGCTATCATGGTGGGCTGCCATAGCCACCATGGCTCATCACATGGTAGCCGTGTTCAGGTGCCATGGCCATGGCAAGGTAGGCGTTGGGGCCCGGGTATGCGAAAAAATTGAAATAGTTTTTAAATTATGATTTATAACAAAATTTTCATTGTTACTATATATTTATACTATTAATAAAGCATCTAACCCCTTTTTGGTATATTTTCGTCTGACGTACCTAAAATAATCTCACTTTTTTTTTTTTAAATAATTTTCATAACTACAACTATATAGTAATTGCTTACAACTCACATATTCCATATCTATAATTATCGTTTTATCTTAATATTTTATTATTATTTATGCAAAAATCAAATAGATATCAAATGCTATTAAAAATTAATATTATATCAAAAAATAAATTATTTACTTCATACTATAAAAAATTTAGCACATGTATCGAATGTGTCCAAATTACTAGTGTACTACTAATTGCGAATACCAAGTTAAACGCAATTATTGTTAATATTAAACTTCTAACAATTATTATTGTAATAAAATAAAAAATTTGATCATTCAATTAATGACAATTTAACGAACTTAATTAAAAAAAATAGGCGTGTCCTTATTTGCTTCAGCGGTATGTCTTAACTCTTTATGTCTATATTATTTTTGGGCAAGTTTTAAATATTACGCCGATGTACATATAGATAAGATAGAACCTACATTGCATTAATAATATCTCTATCTATTCACAAGCCGTAAAAATTAATTGAAGATTATGTATATGTAATCTCTTTAAAACTATGAAAAAAAAAGAGAGCTACAAATGCACTCAAAAGTGTTGGAAGAGAAATTGTGTTACTACATTTCATCTCAAACGATAGTTACCACAAGCATAGTAACATATGGTGTAGTAAGAGCTTTATACTACACTTACAAGTGTAAGATCATGTATTATTTATGCAACACTTCCAAGCGTAGTAAGATAAATTTCACATTACACTTTTGTTTGTTAGGAAAATTTGAAAAGTTAGTTACAAATTTTCTTTATACTGCACTACAAAAGTGTAGTAACACCCACCATCTATAATATGCTTTTAAATGTAGTAACACAGATCTTTAACTACACTTCTATGTGCCACCGAAAATTCAATTTATTATAAAATCTCTCTTACACACACATAAAACTGTTGTAACAAACAAATTTCACCTACACTCTTGGACAACAGGATGATAATGATCTATTTCTGTTTTTTTTTTTTTCCTTTTAAATATAAAAATATAATTTTGTACATGCATGAATCAACTTCTTTACATGTATATAAATAATATTACTAAAATCTTACTATAGCTATATATTAATTCCATCATCATATATTAAACATATCAACAATTAATGAAATAAATAAACTAAAATCTCAAAAGAAAGCAAATAGATGTCATACATTCATCCAATTTAATCACTTCCAACAATTAACTTCCAAAATCCAAGTACTAACTTAAACCCCAAAATACCATTAAAATATCTCATCAAAATTTATCTAAGCAAAATAGCACATGTATTACAAATAACTATCACTATAATCAAATTCTTCATTTACTTATCACATAAACATTACCAAACAAATGAAAAAAAAAATGAAAAAAGTAAACTAAACTGTGTAAATTAATTGCACATAGATTAACGAAAAATGAAGAGCTTACTTGAAGTTGGGCGTGTAGATTGAAGACTTGACGTGGAAGATGTCATTCTTTCTCTTTGTTAGCATCACATCTTGATTCATCTTGGCGCTTTCTCTTTGGGACCTTTTAGCCATTACTATTGAAAGAAAAATGTAATTCTACATTATACATGATAGCATTAAAGGAAAACAAAACAAAGATTTACACTCTAGAAATTAATATCAGCAATAAATTATTCAGTCAACTAAATAAACTATTAAAAGATGAACAAACCATCCAACCTAGTAAACAACCTTTATGTTGCATATTCTACTTCAATAGATATATCAGAAGTCTTATGCATCAAGAGTTCAAATAAAAATAAAATATCACAACTAATCAACACAATAACGCAACAAATTAAGTAGTACAATGTCTCTCCTTTTGGGCCTTTAATTTATCCATCTCTTTGTTGGGTTTTAGCATCTCCATAATTGATACCATTGGCACATCAACTCTAGTTCCAACTACACCATCTCTAACCCAAAAAACTTCTTCATTACCATAAGATGTTGGAACTCTTTCATGTTCCAATTCTACATCAACCTCAACCTCTTCTATCATGTCATATTGATCTCTTGCCATTGTTTTCATCACAACCTGCCAATTTGGATCCATAGGATCTTCAATATAGAAGACTTGTTGTGCTTGAGATGCAAGTACAAAGGGCTCATTGTGACGCTTTACATTTGTAAAGTTTGTCAAGATAAATCCATCTGTGTCTTGTTTCAATCGCTTGCCTTTTGACACCCAATCACAATGAAATAACACAATTTAATTTCTTCCTTCCCATATAGTCTATCTCGTACATGTCTTTAATAACCCTATAATAGCTCAATTCACTCACATTATCTTTTCTACTAACAAAACTCGAAGTTATTGCTGAGACCATAAGACCACACTTTTGAGTTTTTCTATTTTTCTCACAATCTTTTGTATGAAATCTAAATCCTTTAACTATGAACTCTTTATATCTTTTTGCTATGACATTTGGTCCTCTAGCCAACAACTTTAAATCCTTAGAAATAGGATCATCGCCATCCAAGTCCATGTTCTCAACCTATGAAAAAAATAAAACAAACATAAAATGATTATATAACATTGAAAGCTAAATCAACATATTCATTTCCTAAAATAGATTTTAGCGACAACTTACATGTTCTTGAAACCAAGATACAAATGTTTCATTTGATGCTCTGAAGCATAAGGATGTTGGCCAATAACAACTGTCTTGTTATTACTGCAATTAAACAAGTGTATGAGCTATACTTTATTAAATAAAACATTCAAACAATATAAATTGACAACTTACTTGATATATTGATCAATGTGTTTGCAATTGAACATCACTTATCGATGTGCTTGTGCCAACACTTTGACATCTACTTTAATGATTTTTGTCTTCCCAATAGGACGACCTGACATCTAAAAGATATCCAACCCTTCTTTGCAATTCTCATTCTCAACATCATTTCTTCCACTTGGTTAAATCTTGTCTCCACATCATTTGAAAAGTACAAGGAGCAAAATGTCAAACATTCATCTGCAATGCAGCTATTGAACCTTCTGTGTGACTCCTATTTCGTACATATGATTTTAAAGTGGACAAATACCTAAGGGATTACAAATTTCTTATTTTAGACTTGAATTTTATCAACTTTGGCTCCGTTTGGTTGGTAGGATTAGGTTAGATATAATGTTTATCCAACCCAATCTCTTGTTTGGTTCAAAAAGGTTGGGCCTTATATTATTTTAGGGCCCGATTTTTAATCAAATAAAATAAAGGATTACATAACCTACCTAGGCGGTGGTATTAGCTATCATTTTCATATTTCTTGCTTTTTTAAATAACAAAAAGTCTAATTTACCCCCTTAGAATGGAAAAGAAAGAAGCCCTGGTCAGATTGTTGAAATTTGGTCCCAAGCTCCACTGTCCTCAGCAGCCAAACTCTCACATCCAACTGTGCTTGCAAGAGGCAAAATCTGTGGTTTTCTTCCCCACCAAATTGCAAGCAAGCATACTCCTCACTTCTCTTTTTTTCTTCTTTATTACTGAAATATCTTCCGTTCAACTTAATGATTTTGCTTCCTTTTTATTTGGTTTCCCAGCTGCGTGTGTTGCTCAAGAAATCTGCTGCTTCTCTTGAAAGCCACCAAATTGGAAGCATACTACAACACATCCGGGTACTTCTCTTTTTTTTTTTGCGGATTAATATTGATTTTTTTTCTTCTTTTTGTTGGTAGAAACCAGCTTTTTTTGAATTTGGCCGGTTGTATTTTTTACCTAAATTCTAGAAAACCCACTGAAGAAGAGCACATCTTTGTTCTAGTAAACCCACCGAAAAAGGGCACATCTTTTGCCTAAATTCTTGTCCCCAAGTTGGTAATAATGGTGTGATTTTTTTATGCAGAGCCCACCATACACTTCTTTGCATCATCTTGCCTGAGGACGACGTTTGGTTCTCGAGTAACAGAAGCCATCCATCCTGGTAAATTGGCATCAATTCTTGAATCTCATGTATGGAAAAGCGTTCTTATGTTGTATAATAGGTCTTCTACCTAGTGACATTGGAAAATCACAAAAAGTAAAAGAATGAAAACAATTATTGAATATATTCTCTTTGGAAGCAATATCTTGCACGTTTGGTTTTGTTGGGCTATCTTTGATTTTTATTAGTAATTATTTTGGGCTCATATTATTCTACTCACTTAAATATGTGTATATATATATATATTTATGTACATCATTAAATTATATGTGATAATATCAATATTTCATTTTGTAGAATAAAGAAAACTAAATCTGTAAATTAATAAACAGACAATAGAAGTTACTACATTACTTACTGGATATAGAACAAAAATAACGTTGAGGCTCCATTGAGGTTGCTTACAAATTCTATAGTCACAAGAATCAAAGTACCACAAACCAGTGGTTAAATTGTCCTTTACATATTATATTCAGCAAATATATCAATACTTTGCTTTTTGTTTTAGATGTTGTGCCATCAATCTAGTACTTTCTAGAAACAAGACAAGGCAAGAGTTATCAGTATGAGCTTACAAAAGAAACTTAACTGCCTGTTAATTGTTCATGCCCATTTCTCATTGGTTCTTTTAATTGTTCTTTAATATTTGGAACATAATCATCTAAATATTACCTCCCCTCCCCCAACCCCCAACAGAAAAAAAGAAGAAGATATTTTTTGTCTGAGAATTGCTCTAGCCAATATTACCTATACCATTGACTTAAACAATACCAAATAGATAGATAGGCACTTTCGTAAATTTTCATTATAATTTATGCTAGCATATATACATGCTAATTTCTTTACAAATTCAGTATGCATATCAATGTGTTCATCCTATTTTAATGTTTATTGTACATGTAGTTGTAAACCCTTTTATGTCAATAATTTCTAGCAGTAACAAGATTCAATAATGAAATCTTTTGATGTTTTATAGTTGAGATGTCTGAAATTGCGAAGAAAAATGTTGAAATATTTGTTGCGGTTGAAGAGATTATGCATCAAAGTATGTTTCTATTGAATTTACTAATGAAGAGTCTACAAAATGATAGGGGCAAAAGACATAAGCATGTCGAGAGAGTCATTAGATATGTAATGTCTCATAGGATCCCAAAACAAATTGAACATCTTCGTGAGTTAACTGAACTTAGTGATGTTGATTGTCTAGACAACTTGCGAATGAATCATGCTGCATTTGCAAGACTTTGTTTTCTTTTGGAACATGTTGGTGGTTTAGTAGACTAGAGATATGTATCGGTGAAAGAAAAGGTATCATTGTTTCTTTTTATTTTAGCTCACCACACAAAAGTAAGGGTTGTTCGATTTAATTTCAAAAGATATGGTCATACAATTAGCACTTATTTCCATGTTGTACTTAAATTGCATCATTTGCTACTTGTTTCTCCACAACCTGTTCCAGATGATTGCACAAATCCAAGATGGAGGTGGTTTAAGGTATTTTATGCAATTTTGAATATATATATATATATATATATCATAATGTGCATTATTTAGTGATGAATTTAAGCTTTACGTACATAACTATGAAAATGCATAACGTTTTTTAATTAAATTTTTTGGCCACCCAAGGGATGCTTAGGTGCATTAGATGGGGCTTACATCAAGGTCAAGGTACCTGAAACTGATAAGGCACGATATAGAACCAGAAAAGGAGATATAGCTATAAATGTCCTCGGGGTGTGTGATTGTAACATGAAATTTATTTGTTTGCTTAGTGGTTGGGAAGGTTCTGCTGCTGATTGTCGAGTGCTTTGTGATGCATTGAATAGGCCTCATGGTTTCAAAGTTCCACTAGGTATTAATTGTAGAAAATTTCACTACAAATAAAGTAGAGATATACATTTGAAACAAGCTAATGCTAAATATTTTTAAGCTTATCTTTTTCAGGACATTATTACTTGTGTGACAATGGTTACACAAATAGGGAAGGATTCTTAACACCATATATAGGTGTTAGGTATCATCTTGATGAATGGAGAGAGGCCACTTTGGCTTTACAAAATGCACAAGAATTCTTCAGCATGGCTTATTCAAAGGGCTCGGAATGTGATTGAACGAACTTTTAAACTTTTGAAAAAAACGTTGGGCAGTACTTCGAAGTCAAACTTTTTACTCAATAAAGACTCAAAATAGAATAATCATGGCATGTGTTTTAATACACAATTTCATACGATCAGAGATGCCCTACGATCCTTTAGAACATCTTTTAGATGAAGTAGACTTGGAGAGCGAAGATGAAAATGTCCAAGAATACATCAACAATATTGAAACTACGCAACAATGGTCCAATTGGAGGGATAGCATAGCAGTATCAATGTTTAATGAGTGGAGGAGCGCAAGAGTAGGATAAAGTAGTGCTCTTTTTTTCAAGACAAATCTTTTTAGATGAACCTTGTATCACATATCTTTCATTTGTTTGGACTATTTGTATAACCTTGACTTTATGCTTCATTTTCTATCATATATTATTCGTGAATTATAACATATTGTATTGTAGATGGTTGTGCTTTACTATATCATACCTGTTGATGGTCGGGTGTTACATATTATTATGTTTTTGGAATAGGTTAGTGACTTCAGATGGATATGGAAGATTCATCATGCAAGATGGCCCATGGAAATGGAAAAAGGATTGAAAAGAGTCGAAGAAGTTGGAGTGTTAGAGAGAAAGAAGTGTTGATTCAAGCTTTGAAGGGTATAATATCCATGGGATGGAAGCAGGAAAATGGTTTCAAGATTGACTATCTTCAAGTCCTAGAAAAACATATGCTTAAAGCATTCCTGAGCAGTGATATAAGAGTGATTCCTCACATCAACTCCAAGATACATGTATGGAAAAAAAAACTATGGAAGTTTGGTATCCATGCTTTCTAAGAGTGGAATAGGGTGGAATGATAGCACAAAGATGATTGAAGCACATGATGAGGCTTGGGATGCTTATGTAAAGGTATGCTTTCCATCAGATTTATATTCACCATACTATATGCCATGAATTTAAATGCTATTCTTTTGCAAATAGATCCAAATGCACGTTTGATGCGGCACAAAACGTGGCCATACTTTAATGCATAGACAGAGATATTTGGAAAGGATAGAGCAATTATAGAGCGTGCAGAAGATTTTTTTGAGGTTGTCAATGATGTGCTTAATTTGATAGGCTTAGGAGATCATGAGAATGACGATCCATTTCGTAACGTCTATAATGGCTTTGTGGATGAGACAGAAATAGTTTCGATTTGTCAGCGTAAATCTAGCAACACAAAGAAGAAGAGCAGTGGTAAAAAGAGAAAGTCCTATGATACTTAAGACCCAATCTATGAACTCCTTGGAAACTTTGATCACAACACTGATGCTTGACTTGGTGAGATTGCTAGTAGGATTGGTAATGAGTTCAATGTGTCCACTGCAAGGAAACAGTTATATTCAATGGTTAGTAAGATTGAAGGATTGAGTTTGCAAGATAAACTATTAGCTTCTAGACTTCTTGTTAAAAATACGGAGGATTTGGAGTTATTTGACAGTTTGCCCGATGATGACAAAGCTGAATTCGTGAGACTGATGCTAGCTGGACGATTGTAATTTGCTGTTGTTTTGAACTCGTTTATGTGATTGACTAACTTTTGTGGCTAACAACTTGTAGATTCTTTATTTTGCTGCTCCTTATGGTTTGTTTTCATTGAATTTTGGCTTCTATGAATGTTGGAACCCCTTTTGCTTCTTGTATGTAGCATGTGTTGGTTGCAATGGAGCTTTAAATTTTATGCTACTTGTGTTTGAATTTGCTGTTGTGATTTCAATTTGCCTTTTTAGGGTGAAAACAATATAGTTACAGTTTGAATTATGCATTTTGAAGGATGTAATTAGTTGGAATTTTCTGCTACAATTTGATCTGTTGGGATTTTCTGCTGGTATTTTCCGCGATACAAAGTGCTACAAACTTGAGAAAATTTAATTTTAAGTATATCATTGTTGTCGCTTTTAGTTGTGCTTCCATTCTGATTTTTCTAGTTTTAGCATACATTTGCTGCTGTCTAAAGAGGAAAAACAACAATCCCACTAGTTTGATCGAAGTTAAGGCCTCTAATGGTGGAAAGAACAAAAATTTGAACTTTGAGGATTTTGGAAGTGGGTGCAAGGATCAGAGAAAAAAAAGCTAGTAGCTTTTGAAGGATGTTCTTTTAGCTTTGATCTTAAGGACTTGCTAAAGGCATCAGCCGAATTTCTTGGGAAGGGAAGCCTTGGTTCAACCTACAAAGCAATTCTGGATGAAGCAACAACTGTTATAATAAATAAAAAGATATAAAAAAAAAATCAAAGACGCATTTTTATAAAAAATAATTGAAGTAACAAACAAATTATTAGGGTGATGCTCACAATAAAATAAATACAAGGTAAAGTATTCTTAAATAATAATCTGCATATAAGACATAAAAGAAAAGAACAATAAGGAAACGATTATTTACGTGCTTTTATATAAATTTAAAATAAGTATTATTATCATACAATTCAATACTTATTAATTGATGATGAATATATTTTGTGTGAAATCATTACATATCTATACATATTGAACTTCAATATATAGCTAGGTTTTGAATACAATATAATGAGAAATTGTATTTTTAGTTATAGTGTAATTTATATTATTAATAGTGTAAAAAATTCATAATATGGTTATGGTATAATTGGAATATATATAGATGCAAGACGCATGTAGTTTTCGAATTCCACTAAAAGGTTAAACTTCTTCTTTTAGTTACACATCCAATTGACATTTTATAGCCACATTTATTTAAATGTGGGTTGCAAGATGGGCCAGTTTCTTCATCCTCAATATTAATTTAGCATAAAAAACTAAATACTAAATTAAGACAAAAGCTAAATATTTATTAACCATCCGCCATATATGCATTTTGGTGACCAATCCATTAACATGAGGAAAATAATGGTGGTCACTCAAGGATTATATGGGGTTTACATAGAGAAAGTAGGACGAACCAATAATATTAATAACATAGAATAACACCACATTACTATTAATGTGGTGGCACTAGCCTTGGGCATAGCCTTACTCACTTTTCTTGTTAACCTTCGCTGGGCTGGACGATGCAGTAGAGCTACACATAGTTTTCTCATAAAGACCAAAAACACACTCAGTGGATGCATTCGGATAGTCGAACAAGACTCGAGAAAACGAGTGCCCGACCATATTTGCAATTCTATAAGCACATTTTGGTGGTAAAAGGCTAGACGACATGCCACTAGAAAAGGATGTGTGTTCAAGTACACCGCTTGCAAGAGGCGAAACCACCTCTTCTCCATCATCCACCATATTATTTCCTTGTGGCTCACCCTCATAAACATGACCAAAAGAATCATTGTTGTCGCTTGATATCTCAATAATCTCCATATTGTTGGCATTGGCAACGACATGAGGTTTGAAAATAGTGAGTAGTGAATCCCCTTGCGCCTCTCCTTAAAAAACGTACGCCTTTGCTAGTGGAAGATCCTACTCAATGATTTTGTTTAAGTTAAAGACATAGTTATAAAAATATTATAACTACTTTGAATATAAATTACCTTCATGAGTTGAACCCAAAGTTGGGGTGGCGCTAAAACAACATTGGCATCCTTGTCCTAAATAACTCTGGAATAAGAAATGATCTTACCAAATGTTAAATTTCTTCTCCATAATTTTTTATATCTTATGCGACACACATCCAAAGAAAACCCTGTTCCAAAAGTAGCATTTACAATCCCACTTGCAATTAAAAGTGCATGGACATGTTCATTTCCAAATTGCAAATGACCCTTTTCTGCTTTTTCAACTAGTGCCTCAATGAACTTTTTATCAACTTCATTGGTCTACCTTGCATTATAAAAGTAAGAAGATTGTGGAAATACATTTTGGAACTCCATTACAATAGATTCTCTTAAGTATGAAATTAGAATTTATAGTGTGGTAAACTTGCATGGGTGAATGTGGTTTTTATAGATGAATTTCCACATTGTTGGCATTGGCAAATGTTGTCAATAACCCTCCCGTGACCCCTATTGCATTTTAAAGTGAATCTACTAAATCTGTTCAAATACATCCACAATATTTCCTACTTGAGAATCTATATATCTTTTTTTGTCCATTTCTTTACATTGTCCACTGAGTATAAAATTTAACCGGTCACTTTGCCATGATCCTATGGTCAATAGACATGCCTTATTATATATATATATATACACACACACACATATATAAGGATGTATCTGTTAGATTGCTAGTTGCATGAGCAAGGAAAGTGGGAATATATTCCAACATGCTTGAAAAGAAATGAATAGTCATTTCATGGAAAATTAAAGAAAATATATTCTCTTCACCATCTTACACTTTTTCCATTTTTCAATAAAGAAAGGAATATATTCCACTTACAAAGTTAAGTCTTTTCTGCAGAAGAAATCTTTGGACTAATTGTATATGTATATATATATATTTATACATACATATGATTCACATATGATTTATATTTATATTTATATTTATATACATATGATTCACATATGATAAATGGGGTCATGGGTTATAAACTTAACTTGGGATAGTTAGATGTGAAAAATGGTCATTAGATTTGTCTCTCCATTAGATGTGATCATAACCTTTGCATTAGATGTGTTTATTAATTGTGAAAATGATTACCGTAAGGTTAGCTGAATTTTTTTTTTTTTTAATATTCATAATCATTTGAAATAATTAATTGATTGAATAATTTTTATGATATATATTTACTTACATATCTCTATTTATTTATATATATATATATATATATGGAATACATATATTCTTTAGTTATAGATTTTTTTCTTATGATCTTATAATAAATGTGAATTATAAGCTAAATAGTTAATTAAGCTTATGTCTTGCCACTTTTGCTTACTTGACTGCCTTGATAATGTTTTTACCATATTTTATCAACATTATATTGCCTCAAATATAATAATTACGATATAAATCCAACATAAAATTAATTTACTTTGGACAATACAGAAAATACGAGAAATAGATATTACAATACGAGTACAAATCCCTAAATCATTTAGCTAATGATAAGTGCAAGTACTAATATGAATGTTGCACAAATTATGGTTGTAGTACAACCAACACAACAACACACCATAGTGCTAATGGGATGGATCTTTGTTTTGGATTCTATATTCCGAATGTTACCAACACCATTGCAACCCATCTCTTCTAAACCAAACTTTGGTAATTCACCCTCCTTCGACGATGAACCACTATGAATTCCATTACTCCATTCATTAACAAAAGTCGATATATGATCCCCACTTTGTGTGCCTGAACAAAATGAGGCTATGGTATTCATCCTAGTAGGGGTTACCTTTGGAACATGGGATGCTACTTTAACAACATTTTCTTCATCATGGTTAACATTTCCTTCATTGCTTCTCAAAAATTGGGCCACTTATGGGTAGGGTTATGTGCATGAAATTCATCGCACCATATGAAAGACTTGTGGTGGTCAATTTTAAGCGGACACCTATAGAAATATCTTCCGAGATTGCGTGTGTGTTGCCCTGCACGAAATATGGACATTGGTCCTACTTTGCACCAACAGGGAGGTGGCCAATTCCTTTGCATTTTGGAAAGACAAATCTACAAAATTATAAATGTGGTTAGTAAACATAATTATAAATCATCTAAATTTTGTGTAATAATGACAAGCATATGAGCATTGTTATCAACCATTCTAACTATTCTCTAAAATAAAACTAAAACTATCAAGTTTATTATTAACTTTTCAAAAAAGCATATCTAATTTGAAATATATTCCATTAGTTTCGTATTTGTATCTTTCATACAATATTATAAAATAATTCTATATAGCAAAAACAATTTCAGTACAAGAAAAAATAAATTTTTAAATATAAATTATTTTAACCTTCTCAATAAAGAAAGAAATTTCAAGTTTTAAATTTTTGTCACAATATTTTAAATAATAAATACTAGAGGATGCAACCAAAACACTCACCTTTGTAAAAGTCACAAGAATGTTGTAGGGAAGTCTATGGAGATGCATGTGTGTATGGTGGGTTTGTGAAGAAGATAGATGGTTCCTTTATTTAAAAGAATGTAGATGGATATTTTAGTCATTACAATATAATAAATGGTTATTATAGTAATTTAGAGCATATCACACCCTATCAATACTTGCAACCAAACAACAAAAGTGTTTTTTGTTTGGGATATCCATAGCTAAAAAGTAGCAACCAAACAAAATATTTTAGTGGTATCACATGATAGATGGAATATATATCCATCTTAATCTTATCACACCCAATCCAATCCATCCAACCAAACGGAGCCTTTAAGTATAAGAAAGAAAAGAAGTAAAAAGAATAATTAGTAAGGAAAACTTGAGTATCTCTCAATTGGATACATCTAACAATAATGCATTGGACCTGTTTGCCTAGCCTCATTGGCCAAATGAATGCACAAATGCATCATAATATCAAAAACCGTTGGAGGAAAAATCCTTTCAAGTTGGCACAATGTCTCTACAATTTCATTTTCTAGTACAACTAAGTCATAAGGTCGAAGAACTTTAGAACACAAGTCTCGAAAGTCCTAACATAATCGAATCAAATGTTGACACACAGACTTGGGCAATACTCTCCGCAAAGCTAATAGACGTAGTTGTTGCATTAGAATGTGATTGTCATGACATTTTAGACCAGAAAATTTGAGTGGCTTAAGCTTTACTCTTCTGGATATATTGGAAGAATAACCATCGGGAACCTTTACTTTCTTTGTAACCTTGAAAAAAAATTCTTTCTCTTTTTATCCATGGTGTATGAAGCTGTAGGCAATACATATCTATTAGATTCTCCTTCTTTAGGGTGAAGGGTTGGTCTAATGCCCATATCTTGTAAGTCCATACGTAAACATAAGTGCTCTTTTGATTTTCCCTGTAAATCTAACAAAGTGCCAAGAAGATTATCACACACATTTTTCTCAATATGAATGACATCGAGATTATGATGCACCAGGTTATCTTTCTAGTAAGGAAGATAAAAAAAATACTTTTCTTTCTCCAACCATTTGGTAACTTCGAATTATCAGTCACTTTTTTTCCAAATTTGATGGGATCACAATTATTCAATTCATAAAGCATCATTGATCAAATCAATTGAGGAGGATGGCCCCTAAATTCTTTAGTCCCATCAAAAGAATCAGAATCTCTAAGGAATGGATGATTTGTAGGCAAAAACTGATGATGACCCATATAGCACTCCTTTTTTAAAAAAATGAAGTCGTATAGACCATATGGACTTATGACATATTGGACAAGCATAATACCCTTTACTTTGATGACTAGATAAGTTAGAATTAGTAGGAAAGTCACTAATTGTCCACAATAATGCAGCATGCATCTGAAAAGTTTCCTTGCGAGCTGCATCATAAGTGCTTATACCAATATCCTATAATTCATTCAACTCTGCTATCAAAGGTTGCAAATACACATCAATGTCATTTCCCGATTGAGTTGGGCTAGGAATAAGCAGTGATAACATGAAATAAGGTTTTTTTCATGCACATCCAAGGAGGTAAGTTATATGTAATAATATAACCAGCCATGTACTATTTTGTACACTCATAGTTTGAAATAGATTAAATCCATTCGAAGCTAACCCAAGTCTGACACTGCAAGGATCTTTTGAAAATTCAAAATTATAGTAGTCAAAGGTGTGCCAAGCTAAAGAATCTGTTGGATGTCTCATTTTATCATCCTTGGGATGACCCTCAGCATGTCATCTCATAAATGATGTTGTTTTAGATGACATGAACAACTGTTGCAACCTTGATTTTAAAGGAAAATGCCATAAATTCTTAGATGCAACATGTTTACCTTTTGTTTTTTTAATCCATCTAGATTCACAAGATGTTTTGCGTTTAGTTCTCCATCGATTTGCGCCCCAATACAACATGCAATCATTTTGACATGCATCATATTTTTCATAACCCTTGCCTAATTCTTTAATTATCTTTTTAGCATCATACGAAGATTTTGGTAGTTGCACACCTTCAGGAAAAGCCTCATTCAACAAATCAATCATCATTGTAAATGATTTATTAATCCACTTACCGAGGCACTTTATGTTAAGCATTCTAATCAAGAAAGAAAGTTTTGAGATTTTTTTGCAGCCAGGGTACAACTTCTGTTGAGAATCCTCAAGAAACTTATAGAATTTTGCAGCCTCAATATTAGGTTCTTCATCTAAACCACCCATAACACAATCATCATCAGTTATAAGCCCAAAAGTATCACACAATAATTCTTGAATGTTATCCTGAACATTCATTACAGTAGGTGCCTATGTTGAAGATACAGTAGAAAATCTAAACTCACCATGTGCTAGCCAATTTGTGTAACCCTTCATGAAACCATCACAAATTAAATGATCCTTTACTCTTTGGACTTGCTTAACCCAT
The DNA here is from genome assembly GCA_018894105.1 of Jacaranda mimosifolia. Classification (NCBI taxonomy): domain Eukaryota; kingdom Viridiplantae; phylum Streptophyta; class Magnoliopsida; order Lamiales; family Bignoniaceae; genus Jacaranda; species Jacaranda mimosifolia. The sequence continues at coordinate 5,156,294 of CM032125.1, forward strand.
TCTTACAATTTTTACACTGACATAAAATCATTCCATCAATACTAGAATGTGAACATGCAAAATTAAGGAATCTATCAACTCTAGCTTCATATGCATTACTTGCCCTTGGCAAATTCATCCAAGTTTTATCCATATCTAAACTAAATATAACCACCAAATGATTGATAATTGGTTCAATTTTAAGAAAATGAAATAGTTAGTTGTTAAATAAACTAAGGTAAAAAATTAATCATGCATTTAATAACATCATTTAACTAATAAAAATTGAGTAATAAACTAACAAGTATGTCATTACATGCAAGAGATTCTAAGTTCTAAAGATCATTTTAAGCTTATATGCATATATATATATATACACATATATAAATAGAGATAAAAATAGGGTGGGAGAATATGGGTGCACTAGGTTCATATTTAAACACTTAAAAGTGTCATTATATATGATATTATGACACTTTTGGTTCTTCAATTAAAAAAATTCAAGACTACAAAAAGTGTCCCCATAGTCTTTTATTAGACACTTAAATGTGTCCTTCTAAAATTCCTGAAAGTGTCATTACACATAAAAGTGTCCTATAAAATCTGATATAATGACAGTTTTTCGTATCAATACAAATATGTAACTGTATTTCAACGAATAATCAAAAGTGTCTCAATATACCAATTTATTTATATAATATATATATATATATATATATATATATGAATTAGAAGTTGCACCTTATTCCTAAGAAATTGGTCATAGTACAAATTAATGCATTGAACAAGATAAAAAGACAAAAAAATGAACTAGCTTGAAGTTGCTCCATATAGTCCAAATGTAAGATCACATTAATAATAAAAATTCAACACCTAAAAACATGGTCCAAGCATCCATGTTTACAACTTTCAAAATGAAATAAACTAGAATTTTCGATTAAAAAATCCAAGTTTTCTATTAAAATGTAACATAGAATGTGTCCGAGTGGATTTAAAAAAACTTCACATGTAGTTCTTTCATCAAACCAAAAATCCCATTATTCTTCATCCAATAAAACCTGTTAAAGTCAAACAAACATGGATTTTAAGTTAAATCAAGGTACTCCACAAATAAAATGAAAATTTTGACAAAAGCAAGAAAATAATAATTACCAAATTTTGATAAAAGCAATCTACTCTTTATTCACTTATGGATCAGACTCATGTCTTCTACTTAATGCTTATAGGTATGCAAGAAAAAATTTCTTAAGACTAAATGAGAAAAGTACTTTGATTTTGATAAATTAGAGGAAAGAAAAAGTTATTCTACCTATCCAAAAAAGTCTATGTACATAGTCCTATCTATATTAATGCTTGAGTTTGGTTCCTACATCTAACCTGATACTAGCAACCTTTAACATGCTCTACACAAGATACAGTTATGAAAGTTCAGCCTTATTCATTTCCTAGGATGCACATATAAAATTAAGAAAATGGTATTTAGAAATATATATATATGAAAAATGATAAACTCAAGTATACAACCACTAATTCATGCATTTAATTATCTACATTTTAGCATGCATTCATATAAAAGCTAAGATTGGCAAGTGACCTGAAGTTTTGTTGTTCCAAGAAGTATCAATGACAATAGGAATATTCCTCCACTAGCAATATCATAAGGAAGCACGGGATTTTGTTTCCACCAGAAAAAAAAGAAAACATAAAAATTGGATAAGTAAATCTAGTTATACTTTGAAGGACATAATAATATACAACTAAAAAAATATTAATAATTAAGGAAAGTCTCCAACTTTAAATTGTATCGATGAGTAACCCTTCATTAACAAGTGATAACTTGTACAGAAGTTCTTTAGAAAGGTAATCTTCTATTGGCCTGCCCAGACGAAAAGGTTGCACATAAATCATTATGGGCTTGAACATGCAAGAAATTCCTAGTGAATCATTAGTTAAGTGTGAACTTAGTTAATTCCATATATGCATAATGTATAAGCTTTTGATTCTCTTATGGACTTTCATTCATGAAATTCCAGATTCTTTTAAGCTATTGGTGAAAGCAATTAAATATAAACTACATTTCATTTTCTTTGCAGTTTAATGACATTGAATTGCCTAATATAAATGTGTGAATGAGAAAATTGTCAAATTCCTAGAGGAGGCCACCTCCAGTCCTCTGTTTTCTTTATTTCATATATCCTGAGACACGGCAAATAAGAAGCACCATTGATTAGTTTCTCTAAGCAGACCAGAATATAAAAATAAAGTCAATAATGGTTTATTTCTTAAAAGTTTCGAGTGCAGTTGTCAAAGCCTAGTGCTTGATCACAGAGGCAATATAAAACTAAGAAAAGTTACTTAAGTTTCTTCACTTGGTGGTTATGCATAATCAGCACCAGTGTGTCCTTCTACCAAGATGTTCCTGTAACACAACGAGTAATCAGAGGACAAAAGCAGACCAGGGCGCATAACGAATAACCAACTTGACCTTTGTTACTCAAGGGTGATTCAGCTGCTATATGCTATCTAGAAAACTACTTTTATACTTTTGTGAAGAAAATTTTGTCCACTAGATGGTTGTGTGAATCTAGTTATTTCTATAATAATTATTCTCATCCAAAAATTAGTTTAGTCTAGCATGCCTAGACTTTATAATAACAAAAACAATTAGATGATTTCTAATCTCTAGATTACTAATAATTGACAAAGACAAGACATATCCCACTAACTATTCACAAATCAATTTAAAATACAAAAGTGGTTCCTTGAAAGTTCCATGTTTTAAATATAATAGTGGCCACATGTAGCATATATATCACAATCTATGGCACATCAAATAACTAATTTCAATTGATCCTCACTTGGCAACTGCACATTTATGCAACTATTCTTAATAAAATTCCCAACAATTACAAACAATCTAAAGATGGTTGACTCTTTGTATGGCATGGAATTTGTTAATGATTAATGGCATTCACCAATTCAAGAAATGGCAAGAAAGGTACCCCACTGAATGTAATCTCTTTCTTCAATTCTCCTGCCTAAAAATAGTCCACTTTTGATACCGCCCCTCTTTCTCTTTTCTTGTCTTTTCTTTTGTACCACAGAAAGTCCTCTGCCCTTCGTACAAATAAACTGGCGACAAAAAGAATGCAGAGAAATATATATAGTTAAAACAGAGTAATTATAAAACAGGAAAAATGTGAAGAAAGGAAACTATAATACTAGTAATATTGGTCTCCAACCATGAATTAGATTGAAATGCAAGAAACTTGCAAACTGAAAAAGTAGAAGCTCCCACTAGCTAGACTTAAAAGAAACACCCAAAATTATTAGTACTATAACCTGCACAAAGAGAAAATCCATAAATTATCTTCTAACAAGCACAATATGAGAGCAGTTTTAAAAATAAGATAAAATCATTGAAACCCTAAGAATTTTTGTTGAAAAATTAGAGTAAAATAACCAAAATCTATCAGAAAAACATGGTGAATAGGATGAGATTCACAAGAGTGTGAGAGTTTGTACCCTATATTTATGTGTGTGGTTAGTGTGTGTCGACATTTGCTGCAAAGAGGTCGACGGTGGGTGTCGTGGCGCTGGTAGATGTGCGTGTGATAGTGGTGGTGTACATAAGTTTCTATATAGGAGTGATGGTGGAGTGTTTGTGGTAGATTTGCATATGTGATGGTGGTGCATTGGTCTTTATAAAACATGAGGAGGAGGAATGAAAAGGGGTGCCAACTGCAAAAGGGAAAAAACTTTTGGAGACAAAATTTCAATATCTTTTATAAATAAAAATTAAATATTTTATTTTTACTACACTTAATGGTTAAATGTGGGGAAATATATTGTAACACCCCAAAATTTTCTTGAATTATGATAGCTTAATTGCCAAATTATTTTCATTTTAATTTACTTTATGAATTTTCATGATTATTTAGTATTTTAGAAATTTTGTGTTCAATATATATTACCAATAAACTTGATTTCATGTTAATTAAAATTTTCTGGGGCCAATTTGTAATTTTAATGGACGCAATTGCACAACTTAGGAGAATGTTGGGGTTTGCATGGAAGGGCCATGGTCAATGGGGTCATAAATGTATTTTTTAACCTAAGGGCTTAATGGAGGCTGATTAAAACCTTGGGGACTAAATTGCAAATTGGGAGAGTTCAATTTTTTTTAAAAAATCTAGCATAACATTGTATCTTCATTATTCCTTTTTCTTCTTCTCCTCCTCCTCCACTGCGTACACCATCCCTCGGCAAACTCCCCACCCGCGACCACCATTCACCAAACTGAACCATCCAAACAACCCTCCCTCACCCTCTGGCCACACTTATTCACACATGCACGGCTGAAAACCCGGCGAGCCACCGCGAGAGTAAAAGGCCGAGTCACCATTTTCACGGCGGGCAAGTGGGTTTGCATTTTTTTGGCGATGATTTTGACTTCTGGGAGGTGGTTTGGGTAGCCCTCGGCACGGAGAAGCTAAGTACAGTGTTGCATGTGCGTTTGGCGCAGCGGCGGCGGCGACGATAAATGCGATTGGAGCACATTAGCGAGAGACCCAGTTGGAGGCTGTTGAGTTCGGTTGAAGGTGATCCAGGCCGCGGAACTTGAAACAGAAGGCGACATTAGATTTAGGAGCTTGAAAAGAGTAGATTGGTGGTGGAGTTAAGATTCTCCTACAGCGGCGGCGGAGCTGAGGCAGAATCTTCTCCTCGGCGCGGTGATCGTATCGGTAGCCTTGGTCGCTGAATCCGAGGTCTCGACTTGGTATTTCATGGATAAATCATTAGAAGAATTGGATATATATATATATGATATGTTGTATTTCTTTTAGTATGTAGTATTGCAAGAATGAGAGCATGGATTCTATATATTTAAGTTCTTGGATCATGCATAGATGGGATATGTTATGTTGTGGACCGGGATATGTTGTGCCATATATATACAAAATTTGGAATTTATGAATTTGACAAGAAATTGAACTTGAAATTGTGGATTGAGTACCTAATTTGGAAATTATTGGGACTATGCATGAGACATTAAACAATTTGGTGATTTAAAGTGACATTATGAAGATCATGTGATTAAGGACTTGACTATATTGATAAGAGAAAATAATATGAAAATTGAGATTATTGTGGCAAGACTAGTTTTATAGCCATTTTTGGAATTTTATCAATATTGTTATTTTAAGCTATCATGTAAATAGGTTGATTAGTAAATTTTGGAGTTAAGAACAAGTATGATAAAGATGTATTCGGAATTTAAAATGGGTTCTGACTATAAATATATCATTATGGTTAGGTGACGACGAAGTGGGTCCCGAGGACCAATAGACAATCTGTAGGATTTGTATCATCTGGGATTATGGAGGTGAAGGTCTCCCACTTTGGGTTATTGCTTTGTATAAGCTTCTCATTACTTGTTGAAAACCCTTGTGCGGGTCTGCCAATGTGGCCTCGATATATCTATCTATTCTTGTGGCATAACCCCTGTGAGGGTTAATTTGCTTGATTTGTACTTGATATACTTGACTCGTACTTGCTCGTTTATTGAAATCTGAATTGATCGGTACTTGCTCGTTATCTGTTATTGGCTTGTATACCCTTGTGAGGGTTAGTACTTGTTTCACTCATTCTTGTTCGTTTTAATGCTTAGAACTCCTGTCTGTCATGCCTAGTACTTGTCTTAATCGTGCTTGTCTGTTCTTGTCTTGAATCGTTATCAGCTGCCTTGCCAGCATACTCGTTTGTCTATATCCTGATATCTAGCTAGTTGGCTTGTATGTGCTTGCTTGTTGTTCACATATTACCTCGTCGGCAACTCTAATTGCTTGAATCGTACTTGTTGTACTTGATTGGTACTTGTTGTACTTGCTTGGAGATAGTACTTGGGCTGAGTGCCAATCCTATGTGGAATGCTGGGATACTTGGGACACGTCTTACAATCCACCTGGTTGTCCAAGATATGCTATGTGGCCCGCATAGGTATCCAATATACACTCAGCAGTCCGCTTAGGTATCCGCAATGCGCCATACAGTCCGTATGGGCACACCAATTGTATGCCAAGCCGTCACGCTATGGAATTACTTGTTTGAATGGTATAAGGTGATCTGATATGAATGTCTTAACTCGTTTTGTTAGAATGCATATTCTGTAAGGGTTTGTTTGCTTGTACTCGTTTCTTGCTCACTCGTGAACTGTTCTTGGAGCAATAAGGCAGGAGAGTTTCCTATTTGCTATATTCGTTCTTGTTAAATTGTAATTGTACTTGTATTGCTATTGATTTTAGATCTGTTGAGATGCTCTTCCCTTGACAGGTTCTGTTATCGCTTTGATATATTATCCCTCACTAAGTTCATTGGACTTACCCCCATTTTCATTACTTTTGCAGACAAAGTGGCCTAAGAATGGAAAGTTCTAAATTGAAGCATAGGAAAGTTTCTTTTGTAATAGCTTGGTGTCTTTTTTGTATATGGATCACTAGAATGATAGGTGGTAACATAGAGATGTTGAGATATGTCAGAGTTGACAAGGCCACCTTGAGCTTGTGTACACATTTTTGCTGAACGCTTATGAGTTGAACCTTGGCATGAATGTTAATGGTTGGTAGTATTATTTAAGTCAAAATTTATTTTCGCTGCTTTTGAAATTGTTGTTTCTTTATATGACTTGGTGTTGGAAAGAAAATTTTGGGCCTATTAGTTGTATTATAGGTTCAGAATTTAAGTTTGAAATGGGTTGATATCTCAACTTTAGGTTGCTCGGAGTGGGGTGTCACATATATCGATAACTACACTTGTATAAAAGTGTAGGGAAAATATTCGAGCCAAATTTTACATTTTTTTGGATGAAAAAAAAATGAATTATTTTATCTTTCCTAAATCTAATCAAAAAATGTAGGGAGGTATTTATATTACTACACTTGTATAGTAGTGTAGGGAAAATAGTGTAGTAATACTACTTTTTTCTTGTAGTGTTATTTGTTTGATCTTAAAAGTTTAGGATTATTTTTCGAGGAAAAATGCAAAATTGGTTCTGTAACTTGATCCTATTGGCAAAGTAAAACCTTAACTTTTTGGACCGCAAAATTGGTACACTAGCTTTAAAAATTTGGCATGAGAACAAATTCGGCCCGAATTACATTTGTCACCGGCTCGTATCTATGTGGCAGCTGATTTGGCGCCATGTAAGTCCAGACATTCTCCTCTCTCCTGCATAGCGTATGATATGGCAATTAAACCTGCCACATCAACAAATTTATTTCACTTGGACCCAAAAAAATAAAATTGCACAAAAAACCAAAAAATGAATGCAAAAAAACCAATATATATATAATACACATATACATGTATAAATTTTTATATATAACATATATATAATATAAACCCCTTCCCAAGACCGCCCCCCTCCCGCCCTGCCCCCTCCCTTACCCCCAAACCCTAATAGGCTACCATGGCAACTGTGCATACTATCTAGATCTGGCTAGATCAAGCCAAATCCGGCCATGGCAGCTTTGCAGCCTGGCAGTCGTTGAGGCTGCTGGCTTTCTTCATTTTTTTTTCTTTGTTTCCATGGCAGCAAATCGACTGCCTGTGGCTGCCATGCCCATCGGCTAGGCTGTCGGGCTGTCATTTTTGTTGTTTGGGGGGGGGGAGGGGAGGGGAGGGGAGGGGTGAAGAAGGGTGGGGGAGGTGAGATAAATATAAAATAATATATATATATAAATTAAATTATATATATATTATATATATGATTATATTATATATATAATAATATATTATCCATATTTTTTAATATTTTTTTCAAAAACAATATAATGGGATTTAATTTGGACCGTCGATATCTTAAGGATGAAATCCAACGGCTTTATAAATGAGGGTATAATTATCCTTTTATACACAAAATTCACACCCAGTCGCACACATCTGCGCGTGAGTTACATCAACACTTTCAAGGGTGTTTGTTGCATGATTTTCAAAAGTACGAGGAAGTTGTTTGTATAATTAAGAGGATAAGCTTAAATTTTTATTATTTAATTTTTATTTGATTGTATTTGAGTTAATAAATAAAATATATTTATATTACATTGGACTATTTTAGATATATTTATGATTTTAATATTACTATGTAATTTTGAATTATATAGTTAAGAGGATAGACTTAAATGTTTACAGTTTAATTTCTATTTCATTTTTAATTTAATAAATAAATTCAAAAAAAATTAATTATAATTTAGATATATTTATTATTTTAATATTATTAAATATATGACTAATAATTATTAAAATTATATGGTTTAAAATGATAAATTATATTTTTTAAAAATTTTAGATGATAAATTCGTATAAAATAAAATCTTATAAATTTGAAGGATATTTTAAGTTTTAAATTTTTTAGAATTCAATTGCAATTAATTTGATGATTTGGCAAGTGAGATATATGTGTGTGTATGTATGTACATATGTATATATACATATAAGTATATAAATTATTTTTCAAGATTTATCTATTTTTTATTTTTTACTTTTTTTGATTTTTTTGGATTTTATTTTTGGTTTTTTGTGCATTTTTTTTCTTTTTTTGTCCAAGTGTAATAAATGTGTTGATGTGACAAGTTTAATTGTCACATCATACGTCATACATGAGAGAGGAGAATGTCTGGAATGACGTGGTGCCACGTAGACAAGGGCCGGTGGCAAATGTAATTCGGGCCGAATTTGTCCTCAAATTGCCAAATTTTTAAAGGTAATGTACTAATTTTATGGCCTGAAAAATTAAAGTCCTACTTTGCCAGTAGGGTCAAGTTACAGGACTAATTTTGCATTTTTTTTTCCTATTTTTAATATTTTATTTTAATTTAATTTGTGATATTGAAATATAAAATTTTTGTGATTTTCTCAATTGCATGTATCCATCCTGAATTAGATTTTTTGATTTAAAACAGAGGATATATCAATAAATTTGAATGCAATTTTAGATCAAGAGATTTGATAAGAAATTTATGCGTGAACAGGATGGTTCGAAGTAGGCTCGCCTAAATTCACATCGGTCCAACACCATAAGTTTTTGTGTCAAATATTATTAGACTAGACATAGCTATATGGTCAAACCTCATGTTATCTTTCTTTTTAAAATATATATATATATATATATATATATTCATACCCTGCACACATTAAGAATTTCCTTAGGTTAATTTAAACTCCAAACCTCAAAAGTACAAATATGATGATGATATTAAGTCAATTGACTGATCGACAACTCGACATTATATCTCATATTGTATCACAGATCAAATGCAATAATAGCAAATTAAATTTATTAATTTAATATTAATTGATTGTGTTCTTTAAGACAAGGGACAACACATAAAAAAATGAGATGGCTCAGCCTGGAAAGTCATCTTTCTAGATATCTAATGTAGCGGGCAAACTATTTAAATTGAAAATGATCGATCTGTTGACTTTTTTATTATAACATTCAACTAGTTTTCAAGGATGAGCTGTTTAAATCAATTTTTCTAACTGAGGCTAAATAAATAATCGATCATTCCAAAGTCTATGGAACAAATTGGCCTGATTCTTCTTATCTGTATTATAAACCCAAAGGGAGCAAATCTTAAATGCTCACAGTATTTTTTCCTTCATTAATTGTTTCTTTACTTAAAATGATTTACCATTCCTCTTACATATTTTAATATCATTTCTCTGTTAACTCACACATTACTGACTCATTAATTCCCTAAGGTGTTAGCCTAGTGAGCAATTATGTGTTTAGAAATACAATCTCAAAAAATGTCGACTTTAGTGGTTAAGTCTTTTGAACCTATCAAGCTGCCTTAGGTTACTTACACCTAAATACCTACAACTGAATAGAACTTAGGCTAAATGATCTGGAAAAAAAAAGAAGATAAAAGAAAATTCTTGAATAGACTCTGATACTACTCGTATACAAAGTTAGGGTCCTTTTTGAAAGTCAGTTATTTTCAAAGTTCTTATTCTTTGAAGTGCGATGTGGAGAGTTCTCAATTCTCGATTTTCTATAAATGAGTTCTCATGTCTAATTTGATTTTGGAGTTTAGTATTTATAGTATTTTATCTTTAGTAGACTTCAACCCACTAGGGGTTGGATACTCTTCTTGGTAGATTTAGTTGATGGATTCTCCAGTCTTTTTATTCATTTATTACTAAATGATTGGGCCTAGCCATTTTTATTTTATTTTTTTATCCTTGAAGTCTTAATTTTTCGTATTAGGCTCAAATTAGAAATTTGTCTAAAAAGGTACCTAATTTATAGTTTAGCACAAAAATATTGAGTCATTATTTACGATCAAATAATAACTAATGCTAAAAATTCATCACTTTAATCATAAAATACCTACTCTAATGCGAAGCAAATGCTTTCATAGCTACTGATAATTATTACATTTTCATATGAAAATATTATATAACTTTAATAAATGAGCAAGAGAGAGTTCAACGCTGGCTAACCCAAATGCCATTCCTGCACAAATCCTTCTTCCTGCTCCAAAAGGTGATTGCCATTATAAAAATCAATGGCATTGTCTTCGAATCTCTCAGGCTCAAATTCTTCAGGTTTCTGCCAATATTTAGGGTCTCTTCCTATAGCCCAAACATTTATCGTCACTATTGCATTGACGGGAATATCATGCCCGTCTATCTTACATTGCTCCCAACAACGTTTGGGAACAGCAGCGGACCAGGAGGATGTAACCTTAACGTTTCTTTGATGACCATTTTTAGGTACTTCAGCTTTTGAATGTCACTTTCCAGGAATCTTTCCTTTCCCTGGAGAGATTGTCTCGCTTCTGCCTGTGCCTTGCGCAGGACACTTGGATTCTTCATCATTTCGGACATAGCCCATTCGATTACCGACGATAAACTCTCTACTGCGCCCATAAACATTAGCTGCCAATTGAGCCAAAATCGTTAATTATGGGTTTAATTTCTTGGCCAAGAACAAGAAAAATGATGATTTATTTGCAGTGATGGAGTATAAATTGAGGGTACATAGATGTTGGCTTTGATATTATCCCTAGTAATGGGAACTTGAAGGTCCTTGTTCTCACTAAGCCTCAACAAAATATCAACCATATCTTCTCGCTCCATCGGATCACCAGTTACGAATCTCCTTTCTTTGTGCTGTCGAATAATGTCTTCAAGGATATTATCGATTCACTTGTGCATCTTATGTAATCTTCTCCTGGAACGAGCTGACAGAAGATGGAGAAATTTCATCGACGGGAAAATATCTTCAGAGTTGAAAACCAATGCAATCGATACAACTTCTTTGATCATCATTATCAGCTATTCTTGAATATCCTTGCAAACGCGCCTTATGGTCGTTCTACAGACAATTATATGTTCAAAGGTTATAATCTCTTGAGTCAGATTAATGGGCAGCCTTTGAGAAAACCTGACAGAATCCACCAGGCGCAGAACTTTATCTACCATTAAACTGTGAAACAATTGAACCTTCTTGTGGCTAAAGAATTCCATAATGCATAATTTGCGCATCTGTCTCCAGCACTCCCCGTAAGGAGAGGTTGATATGTCAGCACAGTTGTACAAAATTATTTTAGCAGTCATGAGCTCCATTCTATCAGCAAATGCGACGTGGTTTGTCTTCATTATCTCTTTCGCTATTTTCGGAGATGAAACCACGATAGTTGGGCATCTGACAGACTCTATCTCCTACAAATTTCTTGCTTCTAATTTCCAGAGATTGCCTAATTCAAATTTATAGGTAAAAGAATAAAAGGAAAAATACTAGCGATGCATATATAAAACTGGAACTATATACGAAAGTAATAGCACATAGGATGGACTTAATCGATCACTTTGCATGAATTTGATATGGAAGAATTTTTTAATCACATATTTTGGGTAGAAAAGGGAATTTTAGTCTTCTAAGGTTGCATGGACACAATGTAATCCAATTATAATCACATTTAACAAGTACTTAATACTTCTGCAATGTTGTTAATGTGAAATAATTAAATGGCATAGCATCTGACATAGTTGTAATATCTAATTGCAGATGTATTTATGAACTTCAAGAAGGATAATAATAAATTTACATGATAAAAAATAATAAAAAACCTCGGAGTTCTCTTACAATATATTCCTGCAAGAATGGTTAGAGAAAAATCTTCTAGACATAAATGACCAATATCAACATACATTCCCAAGAAGGAAATTATCAGTGGACTCGGGCGGCCTATGGGCTGTGGAATTCACGGACGATTCTATGTTACGCTGCATTTGTTCCGGGATATTCCTGATGTATCCTCCGTCCATTTATGGCACCCTTACTAAAAACTCACAACCTTTTCAAGCAAGTTTATGTGATCATCTACAACTAATTAAGTGTTTGGTTAAGAAAACATTTTATACAATTAATATATATATGTATATATATATATATATTTTGTCATTGATATGAAATAAGGGATGTGACACCATTTGTAGCAAAAAATAGAGCTGTAAATGAATATTTGAAAATTCATTTACCATTTTTATTTGTATCTGTTTATACAAAATTTATCCACATCCGTTTATAGCGGATATTATCCGTATTCGATTAGTAGATATTTGATTATAAATGGATACGGATATGGTAAATGACCATCCGATCCGTTTAATATCCTATCCAAATATACATTTATTAAATAATATATTATTTATATTTTTCAATAAAAATTTCATAATCCATATATGTATATATAGAAATTATAATTGAACAATTGGGAAGTAAAAAGAATAAATTTAAAAAATTATTGTAATATAGAGAAAAACTTGAAGAATAAAGTTAATCAACATAATTATTATTGGCTAATTTTATAATTAATACACTTAAATGCCATTATTATTATTATTATTATTATTATTATTATTATTATTATTATTATTATTATTATTATTATTATTATTATTATTAAGTCCTAATAATCAATTATTAAGTTGATTATTAATTAGAAATTATGCTATTTGTTTCATTGCTCTCGTTTTAATTAAATTATATAGTTTTTTCTATTAATTAAAATATATATTTGTATTAGGTTCATAAATTCACAATTTCGATATTCGTAAATGAATATCTAAATAATTATCATTGAATATGAATATAAAACAATAATTAGAATACGTATAAGTTTAATAAAATATGAATGCATCTGAATAATTATAATCGAATACGGATATATCCGAATCTGACCGATATCCAACGGATACGTATTTGGATGTCATTTTTAAATATCCATCAAATTCATATCCATATCCGAATATTTGAAAAGTTAAATGGATACGAATATTGAAAAAGTATATTCGATCCATTTAGTATCCATTTACACCCCTAGCAGAAGATGTATGAATACTGTGAGTGATTATATGCCTAAGAGGGGAGTGAATTAGGCTTAAGAGATTTTAATGCAGCGGAAGTTTATCATTCAAAATACTTTTTGGCATTTCAAAAACTGTTTAAATCTTTTGCAGAAAATTAGTTTTAGTTAGTGACTGGAATTTGTAAGTGCCATTTAAGATACCAGTCAAACTAGTGACAAGAAAATCAGTAAAAACAGAAGTAAATAGACCCTGATATTAATAGAGGTTCGGCAAGCCTACATCCTCTACCTAAGCTTTCACTTAGGATTTTAAACTTGTCAAATTACTAAGTGTATAAGAATGTTTTATAGTTAATAATAGTAATTTGATAGTAATAAAAGTTAAGGAACAGAAACACCCTAGCATGGTGAAAAACCAGCTTTTCGCAAAGAGCTACACCAGAATCCCAGACGGGATAAGATAGATTCTAGAGCACTGTGAAACCAGCTGCTTGTAAACAGCTTGGGGGAACTTCTGCTAGATTTACTTGCACAACCTATGTGGACTGATGCACGAGTTGTTGCCACTCCATACGGCAAGCTCTAGTCTCTTCTTTCAGATTGGAACCAAGAACATTGCAGAAGATTTCAAAAAGTACCGCCCTATTGGTTTCTTCATCTAGAGGTCCTTAAAGCAACCAAGTGCGGATTTATTCTCTTCACGGGGTCCCTCGAGAGCATATACGACTCCCATCCCTCTTCACCACTACGTCCTTCAAGACACAAATTGCCTTGTCCTCGTCTACCTAAGGTTCATCGAAGGTAAGTTTCACTTGACCTTCTTATTACAAGGTCCCTCGAAAATACATGTAGAGCAAGGAATTAGCAACAATTAAGTAAAAATCATGTATGAGAGTATCACACAACTCCTCAAGATGCTTAACAAATTTCTCTCTCGACTTAGTGATTCACCCTTTTAATTGCTACATAATTTCACTTTTATATACTCATGTCCAACGGCTATAAGTTCTCATAAAGGCAAGAATCCATTGGAATTAAACAAGGGAACAATATAACTTTGGTAATCATATTTTTATTCCTTAAACAACAGATAGATTCAATAATTTCAGCATGAAATGATTTATTTCCTAAGATATAAAGATGCAAATCAAATTAGAATCTACAGGAGATCTTTTATTTAGGGAAGGTAAATTCCAGCACATGATAGATTCCAATAGCTATTGCACAAACTGATTCCAATAGATAATACCTAAAGATATGCATGCTTTGCAATGCATAATTCTAAAAGTAATTTTGTCATAATCAAAACATTGTAAATCACCAAAAGGTTTAATACATACAATCTCCTAATTCCACTACTCAGAGTTCGAAGGATAAGAGTATAGTCTTCTCTTTGGTTTCTCTTTTTGTGTTTTTAAGGGTTAATTATTTTAATTCTCTGAGGTTTGGTGTATTTGTAAAAAAATTTATACCTACATATGAAGAAATTATAAGTATCTTCTAAGGCTAATGATTGACAGTTATAATAAATGAAAAATGTGAAAAGTCCAACTTAATCTTAACTAAAAAAATAAGAGTAGAAAATAGAGCCAAAATTATTTTAAATATATTTATTTTAGTAATAATGAGCATATAAATTAAAATTATTAAAATTATATCTTTAATATATTTAGATTTTTGTTATTATTTTTTTTTTTACCTTAATTAATAAATGAACTCAAACAAATCTGGCTATACTTTAAATACGTTTGTTTTTTTAACATTATAGAGTATATATGCATTTTAAATTATTAAAATTGCTATATAGGATAATAGATTTTTATTTTTAATTTTTTTCTTATTTTATTTCTTAATCAATAAATAAATTCAACTTAATCTAATTAAATTATTTTGGATACATTATTATCATTTTAATATTATTGAGTACGTAATTTAAAATTATTAATTAAAATTATGTTATTTAAGATGATAGATTTAGATCTTTATTTTTATTTTTTTGTCTCTTACTTATTTTATTTTTAATTAATAAATAAGTTGAACTAAATTCAATTAAATTACTTTAGATATGTTAATGATTTATGTTTATGATTCTGTAATTTGCTAGTTTTTTTTTAGGGTGTAGAAGTGATGTTATGTTTTGCTATTTATTAACAGAATAAATTCATTTTCATATAAAAAATTATAAATATGAACAAAAGTATTTGAAAAATACTAAAGATTTTCTTAAATTTCCAAACAAGAATGCTTATAAAAAATATATTATTAAATAAACATTCACAGATTAAGAAATATTACAAATAGGTTTAAGGACATTTTGTATCGATAAATTAGCTAAAATTAAAGTAATTAATCCAAGGGCATTTTTGGATTTTCTAATATACTTTTTGACCGATGTCATTAATTTTGTTAACGGGAGCTAACAATTTTTGTAAAATATTAGACGAAGCAATATTTAAAAGGTATTTCTAATTTCTTCATAGCGGTGGATTTTCTTGAATACTGTAGGTAATTAACCCTATTTTAAAAGAAGATGGCTGTGCAGTTTTGGTTGCAGCGGTAAATGATCTTTACTAAGGAAGATAGTTTTATCTCTTAGGGTCCTCTATTAAACTCCTGATTAACACTTGATTCTGTGATTGTTTTATCCCCACACTCACAGTTTTATTGATTCACAAACTATGTGAAAACAAAGGAAAGCTATCTGCACATATATATCACAGAAGTTGGGGGGACATATAAGCTTCAGAATTTTCTGGCTAGGCTCATTCTTAATTGGGTATACTTTTATTGCTACGTACGTACATTATCACACACTTGCAAGTTTTTTCCATGTTCAGGAGGTTGAGTTTTTTGGTGGAGATATTCCGTAGTAATAACTTTGAAATAGCTTGAAATTGTTATAACCGATTAGAGCTCAATTTAATATAGTTTTATCTGTTTGTTTTCCAATAAAAGTGGTATAATAAATGAGCAAGAGAGAGTTCAACGCTTGCTAACCCAAATCAGTTTGGATCCTCTGTTTTATTTTATATTTCATCTCTATTTTATATCATTGATACATACCAAAGGTTTGTTCGCTTGTCAAGATTGCATAGGATAGATGTATTATTTAGTGTAATTAATTAATTGTTTGATTGTCATAATTAAGGCCCATGATTAATAAAAAGTCCAGTATTATTTATTCTAAAATCTTGGGATTATGTATCCCACCCTCTTGGTGTGATTAATAATCCTTGGAAACAATCAGATTAATATCTCAAATGATGAAATTATCCCTACATATAAACTAAATGTAGACTTAATTAACAAGTATGTATATATTACTGAGATTTAATTTGTAGAAATGAGCTTTTAGAAAATACTAAATTATTTGCACAATAAAATTTATTTTTATAAGATTTTTATAAAATATTTATCTAAAAAGAATATAAAATTTGTATATAAAAGTTATTTCTTCCATGATAATAAGATTTCATAACTAACTTTTTTTTTTTTTATAAATTGAAAAATGAATAATACTTTTTAAATATAAATTTATGTTTAATATGCATTTATTTTGTAAAATTATAAACTAAAATCCATAAACATATTAAAATATAAAATAGTTTAATGTGCAAAATAAGTGTATAGTTCTATAAAATTTGAAAGTAAATTAATTTTTCAAAATAAAAATCAACTCCTTTTTAGATAATAATAAATTATAAACTATTTGAGAAAAATATTTAAAAATAGAGATTATTCACTAAAATACTACATATATTAAAACCTTTTCAATAAAAATAATTTAATTTTTGAAACAAGATTAGGATGGAATTAATATTTCACACTTATAATGAGTTATAATCTAAAACACCAAAACAACTTATTGTATTAAAATTAGGATATTCAAATTGGTAATTCAAGCAAGCAAACAATGTATTGATATCTATTCGAAATAATGAATCTTACACTTATCAATCACATTCAATCATATCATGACAAGAAAATGAGCCCCAAGTGTATTAAATATTTCCTCATAAAAATAATTGATTTCAAATTAAATACACTTGACATGCATTTAATAAGTGAGTATAAGATGAAATACAAAATGGAATGAAAGATCCACTTCCAAATGTTATTCCTTCTTTCTGAACCAAATGCCAAACGGTATAAACTCAAAATGACACTACAAAAAAAAAAAAAAAAAAAAAAAAAAGATAAATTAGTGATAAAATAGTAAGTGAGAATTCAAAAGTTGTCACTAAATATATATATTAGATGACAAAAAAAATTAGTTTTGTTACTTTAATGATTTTTACAAACTAAATAGTGACAATAATAGTATTAAATGTGTCATCATAGACAATTAGCAACACACCTATAGTGACAATGAAAATCTTGTTACAAATTAGAGTAACAATTTTTATTATCACTAAGTTGTCACCATAGGTTGTTACTAATTATTAATAGTGACAATTTAAAACATTAATTTTTGTCACATTAAGTCATTTTGCGATGAGATCAAAATTCTTGTCACTTAAAATTTTTCATTAATGACAAGACAAAAGTCATTGTCACTCAATACATGTTATTAATGATAATTTTTACTTTATCACTTATTATTTCATCACTAATATATATTTTTTTTTTTTGCAATATAATTACCAATAAAATCAACAGCAGCATCTTGGAATTTCTCAGGCTCAAATTCCTTAGGTTTCTGCCAAAGTTCAAGGTCTCTCCCTATCAGTCAAACAAGAGCCTTGCCTTACTAATTAGGCCACTCCCACAGGCCTAAAAACAACTAGGGGTGTTCATTCGGTACGAACCGAATCGAAATTTCAATTAATCGAAATTTCGGTACACCAAAATGCTATACTGAATACCGAACAGAACTACTTGATTCGGTTCGGTTAAAACCAAAATTTTGTTCGGTTCGATTCCGTTGATAACCAAAATACCGAATTTTCAACTTTTAATATTACTATTAATATATATTAATTAACAAATAATTTATTAATTAACAATATATATTAATATTAGTATATTAATACTAATATACTGTTAATTAATAGTATATATTAATAATATAATTAACAGTATACATATTAATATATATATTAATTAATAGTATATTAATATGTATATAATATATTTTTTAATTAACAATATATATTAATTAAAAATTTGATTATTCGGTTAGGTTCGGTTCGGTTAACCGGTACAAAAAAATTGAAACCGAACTGAGAACCGAACTGAAATTTTCGGTTCGGTATTTAGTACAAATCGAATTTTCGATTTCGGCCAGTTAACCGAACTATGAACACCTCTAAAAACAACATTGCTTCCCCATTTCAAGGATGGAGCTAGAGGCTAAAACTAGTCCTACATTTCGTTAGGAAAGAAAATACCCATACTATAAAAAAATTAGGGCATAAGATAATAATCAATTCATAGTTGATGCTATAAAGCTACGAAATCGATCTGGCCATATTTGAAATAGATGCATGTATTCCTAGCTACTTCTTATTATGACTAATGGATAGTTGATGATTATTCTTTTCTATCTATACTATTTAAAAAGAAAAGGCCCTTTACCCTCACAAATGATGATTTTTTCCATGCTACACCAAAATATTATATACCTAAAATACCCCCATTGTAACTTCCCCACTAACCATGACTCTTTTTCCCATTCATTTCCCTCTTCCCATATAACTCCATTAATTCTCTCTCTTATCATCTCATTCTCCCTTTTCCCATATATCTCCTCCCATTAATTCTCTTTTATCATTATTCATAACTCATTTTCCCAATAATTCTCAGTCTTCCTAAGATTTTCAACCACATGTAACAATTTTACATGTTTTGTTTTATTTGGGATTACGATTTTTTTTTAATAAACTCTTGGATGATTATTAATTTACTTGGAAATTTATTGAAATTGTAGACTTTTTCAGAATTCAAGTGAATAAATGCACCTATATTAATGTAAGGAGAGAAATTTCTGGTACGATTTTTCCTCTTTGTATTTTTAATTTCTTTCTACCATACACAATATCCAAGGAATGCCAAACACATAAGTATATCAACTAATCTAAGCCTTAGTTGAAAAATGCATTAATTTTGGTCTTCTGAATCTAGGAAACTTTAAGATTTCTTAAGAGTTTGTTGATGTGATTCTTAATGTCTCTACACAGTAGGAATATTGATTTGCTTTCTCAATTTTAATTTGTTTCTGACACATAACCTATTCATGATGGTGGTCGAATAAATTGAGTTTTAGGGTGTGAAAATTAAAAATTGGGAGTGTAGAACAAATTGAGTTTTAGTCTTTTGTTGTGATTAATTTTGCTTAATTCCTCACTTAAATTGATTTTTCTCATGTTATTGTTTCCTATGTATGGTGATTCTCAATAATGTCATGTCTTGAGAGGTATGTACTCTGCTATGGTTAAAAAAAATTTTTTATCAATTTTCTTTTTTCAAATAAATTATTCAATAACTCCATCAACACTTTTCATGATTATGATCTCATGCGCGCAAAAGTACAAAATTAACCTTTTTGCAAAATTAACTTAAAAGTTGTAAAATTACAAGATCAACTTTTTGCAATTATAATTGCATGCATTATATTCTTTATCTAATTGGTTTAGAAAAATTTATGCTTGACAGGGTGACGAAGCTACTGCACTTGGTATTTGGGGCTTTTAGAAGTATGGCACAATAACTTGGCCTGTAAAAGGACTCTTCTCTATCCGCTCTATCCAATGAAACATGGACTAGAATACTATGTTGTGGAGTTATAATTGATAGTGTAGTTGATGATTTTTTCCCCATAATCACGTAATAATATCCTTCTATATGTGTTAACGTAGGGATAGACCTTATGGTAAGTATTTTACATTTAAAAATTTTGACTACTATGAAATTTTGACACACCTGCCATTGCTTACATTTAAAAATTATTATTTGTGCGCGCAAGGATCGCGTGCTTCGATCGCTAGTATATATTAATTATTCTCTAGGTAATGCATAGCTAACTTGTCATGCTTTCAATGTATAAGATCACTGATTGATAGCTAATAGTTTTGTTGCTTGTTATTTATAAAATTACATGTGCTATAAAAATGAATAGCTATGCACAATTTGTAGCCATAGCAACAAAATTAATGGATACCTGATTTAATTTTATTTACTTTGCCACTTATTAGGAAAAACTTGTTATAACAGTTTAGCAGATATATATAATTGGATCTAGTTGATCTACCAATTTCTCATGGTTAGTAAGAAAAATGGATGATAAACAAATTTGAGTATTTTTTAGCCGTGCACGCAAACATAGTTCTGATGTATTAGAGGATATAGTTTACGTATTTATGTAGAATTATTAATTTCTCCAACTCCATGTATGTACAACAGCAATGAGATAAAGCAGTGTCGGCAGGAAACTACTACATACATATTTGGAATGCTCGACTTTCCGGCTGAATTTGTATAACTTTTTATCCAGGGAAAACTCAGCTACTGTTTGGATATATATGGCATCCTGTTTATTTTCTTCATTTGTAAATTTTCAGAAACATTGCATGCCCTTTCATTCCTCTAATATATTTTCTGGGAAATTCAAGAATCAGATGTTGCCTTGGTTCCATCAAGTTGATCATAATATTTCGCAATCAAGCACAAATTGTTCTTCCTCCCAGCTGATGTACCACGGTTCCTCTCAGCCATGTCAAATTCTTCCGGACCAATCCCACCAGGGATTTTCCAATCAAAGTGGTATAATAAATGAGCAAGAGAGAGTTCAACGCTGGCTAACCCAAATGCCATTCCTGAACAAATCCTTCTTCCTGCACCAAAAGGTATAAACTCGAAATGATTGCCATTAAAATCAATGGCATTATCTTCAAATCTCTCAGGCTCGAATTCCTCAGGTTTCTGCCAATATTCAGGGTCTCTTCCTATAGCCCAAGCATTTATCATTACTATTGTATTGACGGGAATATCATACCCATCAATCTTGCATTGCTCCCGACAACGTTTGGGGAACAGCAGCGGACCAGGAGAATGTAACCTTAACGTTTCTTTGATGACCATTTTCAGGTACTTCAGTTTTTGGATGTCACTTTCCAGGAATCTTTCCTTTCCCAGGAGAGACTGTCTCACTTCTGCCTGTGCCTTGCGCAGGACTCTTGGATTCTTCATCATTTCGGACATAGCCCATTCGATCACTGACGACAAACTCTCTACTGCGCCCATAAACATTAGCTGCCAGCTGAGTAAAATAGTAAGTTATGGGTTTAATTTCTTGGTCAAGAACAAGAAAAATGATGATTTATTTGTAGTGATGGAGTACAAATTGACGATACTTACAAAGATGTTGGCTTTGAAATTATCCCAAGTAATGGGAACTTGAAGGTCCTTGCTCTCACTAAGCCTCACCAAAATATCAAGAATATCTTCCCGCTCCATCGAATCACCACCGGCATTTCTCCCATTTCCACCTACGAATCTCTTTTCTTCGTGCTGTCGAATAATGTCTTCAAGGATATAATCAATCTTCTTGTGCATCTTATGCAATCTTCTCCTGGAAAGAGCTGACAGAAGATGGAGAAATTTCATCGATGGGAAAATATCTTCAGAGTTAAAAACCAATGCAATCGATACAACTTCTTTGATCATCATTATCAGGGATTCTTGAATATCCTTGCAAACGCGCCCTACTGTCGCTCTAGAGATAATTTTATATTGAAGGGATACAATCTCTCGAGTCAGATTAATGGGCTGCCCTTGAGAAAACCTGACAGAACCCACCAGGCGCAGAACTTCATCTTCCATTAAATTGTGAAACAATTGAACCTTATTCTGACTCAAGAATTCCATAATGCATAATTTGCACATCTGTCTCCACTGCTCACCGTAAGGAGCGGCTGATATGTCAGCACAGTTGTACAAAGCTATTTTAGCAGTCATGAGCTCCATTCTATCAGCAAATGCGACGTCGTTTGTCTTCATTATCTCTTTTGCTATTTTTGGAGATGAAACGACGATTGTTGGGAGCTCTCCCAGTTTTATGTACACAAGGGGGCCGTGTTTTTCTGCTAGATTTCTGAATGCATGATGTGGGAGTGAACCTATTATCTGGTGCAAGTTTCCAATGACGGGAAGTCTCCAGGGCCCTGGAGGCAGTTTCTGACGGCTTCTTGATTTTCTACATTCTTTTACTAGAAGGAAAATTAGAAAGAAGAAAAGGAAGTAGTACTGAATGAGAGGAAATGGGAACCGGATTTCCATGGAGAAAGATATTAGTGCTTGCTCCTATGATCATAGCTTTGTAATGAGATGAGCCCGTGATTTTTATAGAAGTTGGGCGTTGGCCCATTATGCTCTTCTTTTTCTCAGAGTGGGCCTTTGTTTTAGACAAGTCAACTAATTGTGATTAATCAGAAAAAAAAAAAAGTATTTGTTGCACGTACATAAACAATTAAGCAAATATAATTGTTTGTCTTATCTAACCAAATTTTCATGGTTGACAAAGCAAATAAATGAGGCAAAATTACAAAATTCCTCCCGTAACTTTACCTCATTTGGTTTTTTGTCCTATAAATTTCATAATATCAATTCTAGTCCTATAAGTATTAAAATATTATCATTTTTCGTCCTTTTTTCGCCAGAGCTGGTGAAACTCGCCAGAAAATGTGACGTGGCACACCGGGCATGTGGACATTACTTGTTTCTACCACATTGACAGCTGACATGGCAAGCAAAATTACAAAATTCATCCTGCAACTTTACCTCATTTGGTTTTCCGTCCTATAAATTACATAATATTAATTCTAGTCCTATAAGTATTAAAAAATTATCATTTTTTGTCCTTTTTTCTCCAGATCCGGCGAAACTCACCGGAAAATATGACGTGGCATACCGAGTGTGTGGACATTTCTTGTTTCTGCCTCGTTGGATTGCCTAGTAGGCATTTTTTGTATTTTTCTTGCTTGATTGGCAGCATACATGTCTTTTCTTTTCTTTTTTTTTAAATTTCAAATGCATTATATAATTTACATATACACATCTATTTATATATATATATTTATATATTACATATCATCATTTTCCCTGCAAAACACAATTTTTTTTTCCTTGAATATCTTTCAGTATCCCCAAAACTTTCCCATTTTTTAATATATACATACATATATTATATATACATCATATATATTTTATTATTATTATAACAATAAAAAAATCACTCAATTTCATTTTCACCCCAAAAATCTAACAAAAAAGCATTGATTTGACTGCTACAGTAAAAAAATTCTCCCCCGAAACATAAACAAACATACAAAAATTCACCAAAATCAATTTTTAACTATTTTCCAAAGCATAACCAAAAAACTAACATGGCTTGATAAATTAAAAATAAAAAAATAAAAAATCCCAACTAGATATACAATAATATATATATGATATATATTTATATATACACATATATATATCTAAATATATGTATTTATATATACATACACATACATATGTATATATTCCCCCACTATCACCCACCCGGTGGATGGCTGGCCGGCCGAGCTCACCATGGCCAGCGGCTGGCTATGGTGGCCAGCACCTCGCCTGGCCAGATCTGGCCAGGCGAGGTGCCATCTTTAATTTCTTAATATTAGAATCTAATAAATCAGCCTGAGCTGGCTCACTAATAGGATGCCTGCAGCGCGCGCACACACGTACATATATGCATCTATGATCAGACATTATAAATTACTTGTATATATGTATGTATTGTATGTACATGCAGTGCTGGTGTTCCAAGACAAGTTTTCAAGAACAAAAAAATATAGCCCAAAGAATCCTAAACTGTAGTCGCATTATTGGCGTCGAACAATTTGGGGTATATGCAGAAATCTTTCTCATAATCACGACATATCTTTCACAAAAACAGAGTTTTTATGGAATAAAATATACTTGGAATTTCTTATAATAAAATTTGGGCTGGAAAACACAAAAGTGCTATACATCCTTTCCTGAAAAGATTTAGGCTTAAAATTATTGGAAGATTTTCTTTTGTCGAAAAGGAGATATTCTTTTTTGATATTCCCAAAAGCTTCCTGCATTTTATGGGGGAAGTATACAGAAATCGAATTTGATATTTAGATATTATTTCTATCAATGATCTGATAAATCACAAAGGAAAATAGGAGAAAGAGAGTTACTGCCTACCAGAAGCAGTCAGGAAAAGCAGAGAAAAAAAAAAAAAGCCAACTTATTAGCCATCATCAAGATTCTAGCTTTTATGTGTTAGAAGTTCTACATTGTGATTCATGTCTAAATATTGCGTGCATATCCCTACATTATATGTCACGCCCCAAAATCAAACCACATTTATACCAAGATTGAGCGTGAAATTTAATCCCAAATAAAATTGAAATTAACAATCCAAAACATCAGGTTAAATAGGAACTCATCCAATTCCTTGCAACTCACAACTCAAAACTCAAGGTGTCAAAATTCTTCAAGAGCTAAACACAATAAAATCCATGGCAAATAAATAAAACTAATGAACTTAATGGAAATTATACTAGTCTACTGAAATCCAGAATTACGTCTTCACCCTTGATTCTCATCAAAAGCAGGATCCACCTCCTCACTAAGACTAAGATCTATATCTACCAGAAGGAAGTTAAAAGAAAAGAAAGGAGTGTGAGCAAAAGACTCAGTGAGTGTCTAGTGTGTGTAAGGTGAGTTCTTTGAATTAAAATTATTGTACAGTGGAAATTTTCGAGTATTATAAAAAGGAACTCATAAAACAGTCTAGCAGTAACAGTTAAGAAATCTATAAACGATCAAGCAGTATCAAATCAAAACTTTGTTAAATAATTTCCTAAACTATCAACTTAAACACGATGATCAGTCAGTTTTGTTGTAGCCAGTCAACCTTATGACTCCCACCGTAATAATCCCTTATCGCTCCGGGCAAGGTGCGACCTTACCAAACAGTGCCCAAGCGTCCCCGGGAATTCCTACGACCCACCTCAGCCACAAACGGCTTCTGTTGTGCACTGGGGGGATTGGGCCATGGGGGCTTGGTATTCAACCGGCTAGCCCGCTGCTGCCCAGTGAAGTCCCTCGCACACCCAGACCAAGTTGGATCCAACTAACAGTAACAGTAACAGTAACATTAAACAGTTGATCATCGAATTTAATTGGTAGTCTAGAAGCATTAAAATCATAAAGCATAGATTTCTTTTTCTAGAATTGAAACAAGCAAAATATTTCTTTTTGTGCGAAAATAAGACAAGAAAAAGGATTTCTTTTTGTGCGAAAATAAAACAAGAAAAAGGATTTCTTTTTGTGCGCAGTGGAATATATAGTGCAGTGTAAATTGAAAACAATTCATGAGCAATTACATAATAGCATATATCCTTCTGGGTTTTGAAACATAAAAATATATAGTATTTATAAGTTTAGGCACTCACCTTTGATATCAATCCTAGACGTCAATCTCCTATCTCAGAGTCAATCGTATCAACAACTGGGTCACCTGATTTATTTATTAAATACTTCAATCATCCATTCAACCAATTTAAAAGACAACTCATAGGACTAGCCTTATGAGTACCATAGACATATGATATCTAGAACATAACAATCCTAGTTAGTACTAAAATATTCTTCACTATATATATATACACGTATATATATATTAAAAGACCCAGAAAGCAACCTTGAATTGAAATAAGGTCAAAATTGATTCATAGGGGGTCAAAATTTGCGGCTATGTACCATGAAGACAAGCAACAATGAATAATTAAAAGAAAAGGCCCTGGAATTCTTAATAGTCAAGACATAGGGGAAATGGAAGGCTCGATCAGCAGAATAATGGGGTGAAGAATAATAATGGAGAAGTACGAAAACAAAACCTCTTACTGTGCCGAGGCAATTTCTCTATGGTGCCAGTTTTCCTCCCTTTTACTTCTTCTTTCTTTCTTCCGCCGTTCTTCTCTTTATTTTTGTGTGTGTGTGTGTGTGTGTGTATGTGTGGCTAGGGTTTTAGAGTATGAGACTTATATATGTGGACTAAGTGTTTAATTACAGCTGGGACTCTGATTATAGTTCTCTCTCTAGGGTTAGAAGTATCTTATAATTAAACTAACTATTTTATTTCAATTCCTAGGATCTCAATTACTTATTTCTAGCAACAATTATAATATTATTATGAGGAAATTATTACTTTCTATATATATACCTCAATAAAAATTAAGTGAATAAAGTAAATTAAGGCAAATAAATCGATTAAATAAGAAGCAAAATTTTGGGCATTACATTATAGAAGCAACTTCATTGTGTCTTTGATAAAAAAAAAATAAATAAATAATTTTTAGTAAGGATATTAATTGATATCACGATGGGATGCTAATTTTAAATAAATAAATTTTAATATCTCGAATTAGTGTCAGATGGGATGCTAATTGATATCATTTTGGGTGTTAATGCCATTAATTAGCACAATTATTAGGGATACAGACACATCAGATCAGATCACAAATTTGACAATTTGGCTTGAAATGTGTTCGAGCTCGAATTCAAAAAATTATTCAAATTCAAGCCAAGTTTGTATAGGTTTCCATTCGAGTTCGAGCAAAATAATTATTACTTGTAGATTCGCGAACCAATTTGTGAGTCTATCTCTTTTTCTTAAGAAAAGATAATTATATATAAAAAATTATAGTAATATAAATTTAAATTTTTTATATAAAATAATATAATTTCTCAATATGACTTGATTATAATCGACTCATCTTGATTCATTTGCATCATACCAATCATCTAAATATAGTTTAAAATCATGGTCTTATTAATTAAATTTATAGTCAAAAAGTTATATATTTAATGGGCTTATGTGTTTGCAAGCAAGGAGGGGGGGAGGGGGGCGCACATGATCAAATTGAAAACTATCAAATTATACGTACTAGCATATACCCGACACGATGCACTAAAAATAATTTTAATATTGAAATAATTTTAAAATAATCTTGATATTGAATATAAAATTTTGAAATATTTTGTCTCATTATTAAAATCATTTTCGAAGCATCGACACTGGGCAAATGCTAGTTATAATTATATTTAAAGTTAAATTAATATACTCAAAAATATAAATAAAAAATTCACATTTTTTTTCAAAAAAATAAATAATAAAATATGCTTAAAATTAGTTCTAAGGATAAAAAAAATTCACCTGCTTGCTACTGCTCATCATCCTTAGTCACTATATACTCAAATAAATATCTTTATCAAAATTTAATTAGAATCACCAAGTTTCATTGATATATATACAAACAATTCCCCCCTCATTTACATATATTAATATTTAAATACTTTTTTTATTATTACAATAAAGTGAATAATCATCAAGTGGACGAACATCATTGAATATGATGTTAATTAATAAAAAAAAATATTATTATAATTGAGTAAATTTGTATACACCACAAAGCTCATAAATTAAATATGTCTAAAGGTAATATCTTTAAATAAGAAAAAAATCTCATGATTTTGATGTAAACCAATCGCAAATATTCAATGTTTTTCTTGATTCTATTCCCTTTTCAGTATTCCCTATTATCCTACACATGAATTATATCGACACCTAAAGTCAATTAATTTCATAAAACGAACAAAACATACAATTAAAACCTCAACAACAAAATCAGTGGAAGAATATAACTAAATAGCAATATCTTTGTCTTTACTTACATGGAAAAATTCTTATGGAGATACTTGATAATTTTAGTTCTTCAAGATGTGAAATTGGAAAATTGAATGAGAGTTATTTGAGACATGGATGTATTTTCATTCTTTAAATTATATTAGGTATACAAAACATAAGAGTTTTAATACTTCTAAACATCTTTGATATTATCTTATCAATATATATAATATCATATAAATAATATAAAATCCTCTATCAGATAAAGATTATGAAATATTATCAAATACATTTTGAATTTCAAATTAAGGAAGATTGGAGATAAGATACAATCATATCAGTTAGAGATAATAATCAACAACTAATAAATTTTTTTAATTGAATTAAAATACTCAAAATTCTAAAAATTTGACATTTGACAAAAATTGCACAATTAGATAAATATAAAACTGTGATATATATATATAATAGTATAGATTTCACTAAATGTATTTCTTGTTTTTATTTTTAAATTCTCTTAAACCTACTCTATCATCCTCTTGTCATATCAATCAAATTTAAATTTGATTTAACATAAAGCGCCCATTATTATTTTAAAATAAATAAAATATACATACATTTTAAAAAGATAAATCTTTTTAAATATAAAAAAATATAAATCACCTAAATTTCAATTATATATCTACTTAAATCATTATGTCCAAACAAACTATTCGAATACAATCTCATTTTCACTTTCAAAATTTTAACTAATTTTTTAATTTTTAAAAATATTAAAAAGAGAAAATAAAAATAAAAACGTATCCAAAGGGGCCTTAAATTTTTGAGCTCCAGTCCCATCAAAATTAATGATAAATATCTAATAATGTTTATGCAGGTGTATACATAAAAAAAATAAAAAAATGAAATAACTTACATTAATGCATAAAGAAAATTGAGAAATATAATTAAGACTTAAAATTCGTCAACACTAAGTACTAATGTTTTATATATATAAATAACTAGCATAAACCCCACGCTATGCACGGTATATTTACTTAACTAAATTAAACTAAAAAATGTAAATATGCAACTAATTGTTTTTATAATGAGAGGAATAGATATGAACACCTTATCCACTTCAAACTTTATCTTGTAGAGGATCCACAATTTTAGTTTCAAATCATGATCTAATTCATTTGGATCAAGTATATCCACATCAAAAAATATAAATTATGTACTATTTTAAAAATATTTTTTACTAATAAAATTATTTTGATCCAAAAAATTAAGTTCCTTTATTAGCTTGAATATTCTATATTAAATCAAGAAGAAGTTCAAAAATATATAAAATATTGTTTACGTTGTGTATACAAAAAAATAATAAATAGAGATAAAACTACAAAAATTATGTAACATATCAAAAGAGGATATTTTAGAGAAACTAAGGTTATTTAATTAATCAAACAAAAAGGATTTATAATGAATAAATAAAACTAAATTAATTAATCAAAATGAAAAACAAATTAAAAAGTAGTTCTTAAAACCCAGTAAATTTGAAAAGGGGAGAATTGGTGCATATATGTATATGTATATAAATTATACACACATTATTTACACACGGGTAACTTGAAAAATATTGAACTAATTTGATAAAGAAAAAATATGAATAAAAACCACAATAAAATAATGAAAATGAAAATAATAATAATTTTTAAAATAGAATTGAAAAAACTATCTTTTAAACATGATATTTATGGTCCAAAATAGAGAAAGAAAAATATATGAATTTAGAAAATATTGACTAGAAAAATTAACCCAACAAAGAGGAACTATAATGAATTACAAACTAAATCAAATTACTATAATTGACAAAAGAAGAACAAAGAAAGAAAGAAAGAAAAGAACGAAACTTGTAACTTAAAGAAGTACTTTATACATCCTGATAAAGGTTCAAACTCTCAAATGGCAAAAGTGAATGTGGAAATGAAGGGGGGGGGGGGGAACCAAATAAGGTGATTTTTAAGTAATTTAAAAAAAATACTTCATAATCTTCTAGATTATCACTATTAAAGGTAGGACACTTATTTACAAATTGCTCTAATATCTTTTATTATCAACAAATTAAATATTTATTCATCACATATACACATACATAAAAGGAAAAAAGAAAAAAAATCTAAATGATAATTGAGCAACAAATGCATCAATACATGATGTTATGCTCTCATGCATATATTGAGAATGGATCAATATAAAAATAATATATATATATATATATATATATGAATGCAGATACATGATGTAATGAACATTCACTTCAGAGTTTACGATGAAAAAGATTTTATTAAGGTTATCTTAAAGAAGAAGATGAAGAAAAATAGAGAGGATAAAAAGAAAAAAAAAGAAAAAAAGAATCCTTTTTTGGTAGTACAAAAAAATAAGAAATGATTTGCTTTATGGAATGGAATTTATAGAATAATTTTTTTGTAGGAGTACTTAATTTGGTGCTCATAAAATATCTTTTGAATTTTAAACTTATCAGTTGAGATAAAAATTTATGATTATGAATATTTTGAATTATTTGATGAGATAAAAATATATGATTCAATTTTTAGATAAACATGAAGTCATATTTTAATTATAATAGATAAGTTGATTATATTAAAATAAAAATAAGAAAAATCAAATTAATAACTAATGGAATTTATCTTAATTTAATTAGCAAACTCAAAGTTTTAAAATTTAGAATTTGGTTAAAATTGCACAACTGTGTGTCCACACCATTGTACTATATATAATAGTATAAATATAGAATTGTACTATGAATAATGTAGAAATAAAATGTAAAAAGAATAATTATAGAATAACAAATTTTATATACAAAGCAAATAAAATATTTATCTATTAATCTTGTGATAAATTAAATTTATAAGATAGAATTTGTGATAAGAGTACTTAATTTATAAAATATTTTTTAAATCATAAACTTATGTGGTGAGATAAAAATATGATTGTAGATATTTTTTGAATTATCTTATGAGATAGAAATCTATATTGTAATTCTAGATAAACACAGCATAATATTTTAACTATAATAGATAAGTTAATCGTATTAAAATAAAACATAAAAATAAATGAATAACCAGTGAAAAATTTTCAACTAAATTAAAAAACTCAAACTTCTAAGAATTTGCTATTTGGCCAAAATTGCACAATTGAATCAAAATTGCACAATTGCAAGTCCCACAACATTGTGCTATATATAATAGTATAGATATTTAGGTAATGACATCCGAATAAAAAATTTGACGAATATTAAATTAATTCAAATATATTTCGATTGCGAGTTTTATTAATTAATTGAGAGATTAATTGGGTGACTTTTATATTAGTGGAGTACTATTTTAATTAAGTGGTTAGCTCCATTATTTTAATGGGCTGAATCTGAATAGCTTCAACAAACAAGACCTAATGTAAAATATATAGTTGGGTAAAATTCATTATCTTCCCCAATGTCTTACACCAATGCAATATATTAATTCAATTCCTCAACTAACTTCAGCAGCAATTTTCTCGGGGGGGGGGGGGGGGGGGGGGGGGGGGCGGAATCATTTTAATCGAAGTATCTTTAATTATTATTTTTTTCCTCTTCACAAAAGAGGGGAAATAATAATTTTGGTCCATCAACTTTCACTGACACTCCTATTGATCCATTTTAATTTTGAGTTTGCAAAACCAGTCCGAGTTTTGAGAAATCTTTGCACATTATGTCCATTTTTTTGCAATTTCAGTTTGTCAGGCCAAAATTTATCCAACTGGCCGCATTTTTTGCCCAATCATCCTTAACTAGCATGTGCCCAGGTACAATGCACTAAAAATAATTCTAAAATTAAAATAATTTATTTTGTAATAATATTAATTTTATTTCATGTGATTAAAACATGATTTGTAATTAATTTTAATATTTAGTGAGAAAAATCTATTACTAAGTAAATAAAATAATATAAATATTTTAATTAAAAATATTATGTTTGAAGATTATTTATACTTAAATAACTTATAGAATATCAAAAATTGCTAACTCTGAGTTTATAAATTATATAGAAATTTATAAAATGATAAAATTTAAAATAAATAAATAAATAATTAAGAAAATAAAAATAGCACAGAATATTGTAATAAATATGCTTTTTAAATTAGATTTATATACTTATATATTTTGATATGATAAATATGCAAATGATTTTCTTAAATATAAAGCTTTTCTGTATGATTTCTTAATAATTTGGAAGTTATAGTTATATTTTCATGACATTTGAGAATTTTAAATGTTAAATATTTTCTATTAGAGTAAATATAAGACCTCTCTGTACTTTATATATGAAAATATTTTACACTAGGTTATTCATTATTTGATAACTAATTCAATAAATAGTTTGTAACATACAATTTTAGTTGTATATAATTAGAAATAATTTATTTAATTAATAAATAAAAGAATTTATTTGATCAAATGATTTAATATTTTTTACTTATTTAATAATTTTTTAATTAAAATTAATTAAATATTGTATTACTTCAACTTAAAAATAAAGTAATTATTATATCTACATAAATATAAAAGAATTTATATAGTATGAAAAACAAGTTATTGTTTTAAAATAACTTAGTTATCAACTACTTTCTTTTTCAATAAATTTTAAGTATTTTTGAATAAAAATGTATAATTAAATTAAAAAAATCTAACTCTTTAAATGAAAAAATAAGTTAATATTTATTAGAGCTCATATTTATTAGATAATTTTATTACTTCGTATATCTATTTAATTTTTTATCGTTAATACTGTCAAAATGAATATAAATTACTAAATATGAAATATATCAATTGTGAAAAAGTATTTACTTAGCAGTGAAAATTTCATTTTTAGCTATATATACATATTTTTTTATAAATAATTTATTTATTAAATAGATGTAAAATAATTTTCTTATAAAAATATTATAATAAGTAAAGATTCAACCAATCGAAATAAATTTATCAAAACACATGATATTATATACAAAAAATGAAAAAAATATTTATTATATGCACATAATTAGAAATGGGTAAATCAAGTACTGATAAAAGATATAGAGTATTTTTTTCATTTATTTGATAAGAAAATTAAAATAATTTCAACTTAATAAAACTATAGTATTTTTAAATATTTAATAATATTGCATTATTCGAGATATATTACTCAAATATGAAGTACATATATATAAAAAAAAATTATCTAGATAAATAGAGAGAGCTGCAACTAAACTAATAGTAAAATAAAAATTCAATATATATCAAAGATAAATTCTTATATGAACGTACAGAAATATTTTAAAATAATATTGAAAATAAATACATAAAATATAATTAATTGAAATAAAAAAATATTACATCTGATGTTTTTAAGTAATATAAAATCACAATCTTAAGTTGGTCATAAGAACTTTAATTTTAAAAAAAAATTGAAGAAATAACAAAATAATAACATTGATAAAATATTTAACTATATTAGAAAAATATCTAATTAATTTTAAAAAAAGAAAAACAATATAAAAATGTATAATAAAAAAATATTACAAATTTTCTATGAAATGAACTTTAAATTAATTAAAAAGAGAAAAATATTATTATATTATCCTAATTGGGGAAAGAGGTCCTCCAATTATAAATATAGAATTGTACTACGAATAATGTGGAAATAAAATATAAAAAGAATAATTATGTAATAACAAAATTTACGCATAAAATAATAAAATATTTATCTATTAATCTTGTAATAAAATAAATTTCTAAGATAGAATTTTGTGATAAGAGTATTTAATATTGTGCTTGTAAAATATTTTTAAAATTATAAACTTTTTTAGTGAGATAAAAATATGATAATGGATATTTTTTGAATTATTTTAAGAGATAGAAATCTATATTGCAATTTTGGATAAACACAACTTGATATTTTGGTTATAATAGATAAGTTGATCTATTAAAATAAAATATAAAAGCAAATAAACAACCATTAAAAAAATTTTAATTAAATTAAAATACTCAAAATTTTAAAAATTTGTCATTTGGCCAAAATTGCACAATTCGAATCAAAATTGCATAATTGTGGGTTCCATACCATTGTGCTATATATAATAGTATAGATTAGGCCTAGGGTTTGAGGATTTTGTGACATGTGACAAGAATAGCCACCTAATAAGTATAGTAAAAAATGAAAAACAAAACTCCAAAATTAAAGCAAACTATAAAGAAAAGGGTAAAACCCCCTGCGTACAGCCCCAAATTTCTTCAAGTCATTTTCAAAATTTTTGAAGCTGTTTCCAAAATTGTCTAAGGCATCTCCAAATTTCTCGAACCCATCTCCCTTTTCCAAATTTCTTAAACCCGGAGGATAGGAAAAAGTTAAGACAATGGTGCCGTGCATGTTGAAAGGGCAGCCGCTAGTAACAAAGCTGGCGGCTGTGGCGAAGTACAGCATTTTCCAAAAACTATGATCGCCGCCCTCATATACTCACCACGCAATTATATTTTGCCTAAAAAATCAATTGATTTCAGATGCTCAAGTTCATCCCTTTAGACCGAAAGCTCTTTTCGACTGGTTAAACATGCGTCTTTCATTTGGATTGATGGTATATATGTTGAATAAGTATGGTATGTAATAATTGTAATGTTGCTGTGTTGTTGTAAACTGTTGTAAATATTGGTATATCTTTCAAGTTCATTGAAGAAACTGTGTTTCTTCCTTTATTTTGATTTGCCTCAAAAAAAAAAAAGGGTATTAATTTTCTTTTCGTAAGTTTTATTACAATTATTAGGTGACAATTCTTGCCACATATCACAAAACCCTCAAATTCTAGGCTCGATCAAAGATGATAGGGCAAGAGACGGGGCCAATTATGTGATTTTTGGCCGGGTGGACTGAGATTGCTAGAAATGGATGTAATGTGCAAAAATTCCTCAAAACTTGGACTAGTTTTGCAAATTCAAAATTGAAATGGACCAATAGAAATATTAGTGAAAGCTAAAGGACCAAAATTACTTTTCCCCACAAAATATAAAGAGTACAATCAAAAAGACTCCAACAAATTAAAGTAAATAAACTGAAAATAGAGTAAATGAATTGTAAATATACATCTACTGAAAATAAAAAGTAAAGCAAATAAACTGAAAATAAAAATAAAAAGTAGGACATATTAGACCAAAATTGCAATTTGGTCCAGTGGTCACGAAATAGCTATATTCAAACAAAAGTAGTTGATTTGCTGCTCTCATTGGGGATGGGGATTGAAAAGCTAACAAATATAATTTATTTGTGCTTCTCAATCTCATAATGTATTCAATTTTTGCTACTTTTTCAGGCAGTTTCTGTACTGGCATTTTGGCCTTTAGGCTTAATCATAACCTAAAAATGATTTCAGTTTTTGGACCATAATTTGCTGCCCATTTTTTCATACATAAATGAATGATCATAAGCTCCTGATTCCTCAGCAATGGAAATTTGGGCTTATTTATAATCAGCAAATTGTTTTCAGTTCTTGACCACAACTTGCTTGACAAAATTCCTCCCGCTTTCTTGAGAAATGGAACCTGTCATTGTGGCAATGTATTGATTGTGCTTCTCGTTTTTTCTGTGCCATTTTGTAGAGAGGAACACATGGCTCATGTGGCTGCAGAAAGGAACACGTGTTAGCTAGTCAGCCTTTTGTTAGTTGGTTTGTTTTAATCAGCTTTGTATTCAGTTTTAATTAGTTGCTTATTCTGTTTTGCCGGTTAGTTAGATAGCTTATTAATTGCCAGACTATTATCGGCTATAAATAAGCTACAGGGGTACAGACCTTGATTGACTTTTGTATCTTTCCTCATTTTCACTGAAATATAAACATTACTTTCTGTTCTCAAACTTCAGAGATGGAGTCTCGTTTCTCTCGCTGTGTAAACTCTGATACCTAACATGGTATCAGAGCAGGTTACATTTGAAGCACCTTAAGAGGATCAATTCCTACTAGGAAGCGGCTGAACATTGAACACCATGGTTGGAGGATGAGGTGTCTGGAATGTGCCGATAGGAAGAGCACCGACTAGAGAGAAATACACTGCAACTCCAATCGTCAGATCATCCAAGCAAGACTTTAGTTTCAAATCCTCTCACCAGAAACAACTTTCTCGCATGGAATCGATCGGTGAAGATTGCACTGAGGGCAACGATGAAGTTAGGGTACATAGATGGAAGATGTGTCATGCTGGAGGGAGAAGGGGAGGAACTTGAGCAGTAGATCCAAACTGACTGCATGGTGAGGTCTTGGATTTTGAACTCGATCTCGAAAGAAATAGTGGAGGCCTTCATATACACTACAACAGCCAAAGAATTGTGTGATGAGTTGGAGGAAAGATTCGGAGAGTGTAATGGACCATTTTTGTATCAGTTACAAAGAGAAATAAACTCTATATCCCAAGGCAATCAATCAGTGGTACAGTACTACACTAGGCTCAAGAAACTTTAGGATGAGTTGCAATGCTTGTTGTCGGAACCACAATGCACCTGCAGTGCGACAAAGCAAATGACAAATTGCGCTTCATCGAACATGTTAGTTCAGTTCCTAATGGGGCTAAATATAGGTTATGACAACGTAAGAAATCAGATCCTGGTTATGGATCCCCTACCAACAGTCAATAGAGCACAGTCAATGATATTGAGAGTGGAGAAGCAGAGAGAAGTGCACACAGTATTTACAAAAAATGTTGACAGCCTAGCTGTGTTAGTTAGTAATCAACCAGGGAAGAAACAAGTGGAGAAACACAGATTTACAGGAAAGGCAAGGGTAATAACAAACGAATAGATAAATCAGGCTTATATTGCATGCATTGCAACCATACTAGACATACAAAAGAGACTTGTTTAAGCTCCACGGAGCTCCAGATTGGTGTAGAGAACTCACAGAAAAAAGAAGCAAGGTTGGATCTAAATATGTGGCAAATATGGCAGATGTAACATGACATAGTGAGGGAGGAAAAGAAGACGGTATGTCCGCTGATTGGAATATCATAATCCAGAATCTAATACAACATGAGTTGAATAAGATGATAAGAGAAAAGGAAGTGGTTGATGAAAAGGCAGCGAACTTGCCATATCTCTATGACTTTGTAGGTAACATCTCACATCACTTTGGTTTTAGTACATTCAACTTCATGTAACCTGGTACTTGGATCATTGACATTGGAGCTTTGAGCCACATGTGCTATGATGTGAACCTCTTCCAAAACCTTGAGCCAGTTAAGACCAAAACATTAGTTTTTCTACCCAATAGGCCAACTGAAGCTATTCGCCATATAGGTGACATAAATCTTACAGATAAATTGATCCTGAAAATAGCCTTGTACATGCCGAAATTCAAGTACAACCTACTCTTTGTAAATAAACTGTCTGAAAAGGCCTCTATTAAGTTTCTTTTCTGCGTTACATACTGTGTTGCAAGACCTAGCGACTGATGAAGTTTTGGCAGTAGGAAGGGTGGTTGACAAGTTATATGTACTGGACGTTGGTTCCTTTAACCTAGCCATGCTATATCATTATTCTAACCCATCTTTGAAAAGGCCTAAATTCGAGCTTGTTGCTCAACATCCTCTTTGTAACAATTGTTCTGGTCCTAAGTCAGTAAAAGATAGCTCTAGCAATTCAATGTATCTTTGGCATAAGAGGCTTAGCCATGCCTCCATGTCTATATTGTCACATCTACATTTTATTAATAATAAAGATAATGCTTCTCTTTCTCCTTGTGACATTTGTCAACTAGCAAAGCAACATAGATTAAGTTTTCCTAGTAGTCAAACCAAATCTATCAAAGCCTTTCAACTTATACACATTGATCTATGGGGAGGTTATCACTTAAGGGCATTAGGTGGAGCACACCATTTCCTTACAATTGTTGATGACTATAGTAGGCTACTTGGACCTATTTGATGGCTCACAAATCACAAACATCCCAGATCCTAGCCCAATTCCTTGAGATGGTGAAAACTCAATTTGAAACTGAGATTAAGGTGATAATAACAAATAATGGGACAGAATTTACCAATCAAACGTGTCAGACTTTATTTTCGGGAAAAGGAATAATACATCATAGATCATGTCCCTACACACCTCAACAAAATGGAACTATAGCAAGGAAATATAAGCACCTCCTACAAACCGCTAGAGCCCTTATGTTCCAAGCAAATATGCCAAAAAAAATTTAAAGGGATTCTATCCTTATGGCTACTCACATTATCAATAAGCTCCCAACTGTCATTCTTAATTGGAGAACACCATATGAGTTGCTATATGGGCAACATCTATCAAACAACAACTTGAAATGTTTTGGATGTCTTTGTTACGTAGCTAACCCTACTCCTTATAAAGATAAATTTGAGCCCAGAGCCATGAAGTGCTTGTTTCTAGGATATAGCATAGGACAAAAGGGGTATAAGCTATATGATATGTCATCCCACAAGGTTCTAGTCTCTAGAGATGTAAGATTCTGTGAAGATATCTTTCCTTACAAAGACATTCAAGAGTCAAACTCTATGCCTTTGCCTGTTGTCTTTTCTAAAAATTGTCCATCATCTAAAAATGACAATACTAATTTTGAGTAAATTATAATCCTTCCTCGATCTCCGACTATGACAATGATAACTCTCAATCTTTTGTTGTTCCTCAAAATCAAAATGTCCATTCCAGACAAAGTACCAGAGTCAAGCATAGGCCAGCTTGGTTAAATCACAATGTGTCTAGTGTTATCCAACATGATAATCCTGTTGCAGAAATAAATTCAGTTGCTATATCGTCTTCAGAAACTATCTACCCCCTCCAAACTTACCCATATCATGTGTCTTCTAATACATCTTTAGTACATGAATTTCTTAGCAAACGTGTCAATTGATTCAAAATTAGGATCTTGTTGGGAAGAAAGCGATAGGGTGTAGTGGGTGTATAAAATAAAGTATCAGCCAGATGGTACAATTGATAGATATAAGGCAAGATTAGTTGCCAAGGGATACAATCAAATTGAAGGGATCGATAATTTTGATTCATTCTCTTCTGTGGCGAAGCTGGTGATAGTGAGAGTCTTCATGGCCTTAGCTAGTGCAAAGTCATGGCCTATACATCAAGTTGATTTTAACAATGCCTACCTACATTGTCACTTGCATGAACAAGTGTATATGACACTGCCCAATGTGTATGATAAGGCGAAATAGGGACAAGTGTGCAAACTAGTAAAATCATTGTATGGGCTTAAACAAGCTTCAAGGGAATGGAACCACGAGTTGAGCCTGCAGTTGCAGTCATATGGATTTAAACAATCAGAGAATGATCATTGCTTGTTTGTTAAATCTAATCAAAATTATTTCTTGGCACTCATTGTTTATGTAGATGATGTGCTCATCGCAGGAGACAACAAGCAAGAAATCATCAAAGTGAAGACTTTCTTGGATGATAAATTCACAATCAAGAACTTGGGGTATGCCAAATATTTTTTGGGGATTGAAACTGCTAGAAATACAGAAGGTATGGTCTTAAATCAGCGGAAAGATGTCTAGGGTATTTTAAAGGATGTAGGACTTCTTGGGACAAAACTGGCCAAAACCCCTTTGCCAAAAGGGCAGATGTTGATCTCAAGAGTTGGTCCACTGTTTCCAAAAGCAAATAGGTATAGGAGGCTCATTGGAAGATTATTGTATTTGAATATGACGCATCCAAATATTACCTATATAGTCCAGCAGTTAAGTCAGTATGTCAACACCCTACAATAGTCTCACTGGCATGCTGCTATACATGTGCTGAGGTACTTGAAGAGGAGTCCATCTAAAGACCCACTTCTTGTGGCCCACAACAACTTGGCGCTCAGTGTATTTTGTGATGCCAATTAGGCAGCATGTCGAGATACTAGAAGGTCTTTAACAGGGTTTGTATCTTTTTGGGACCATCACTAATCTCCTAGAAAACCAAGAAACAAGCAACTATCTCTAAGTCCTCTGCAAAAGTCGAATATTACAGCATGGTATCTGCATCCTTTCTCCTGATAGATTTTGGTATCTCAGTCCAGCTTTCCATTCGCTTATACTGCAACAATAAGGCCGCCTTGCATATCGCCGCAAACTCGATCTTCCATGAACGCATGAAGCATCTAGAAATTGACTGCCATATAGTCCGGAACCAGTTAAAACAAGGTTTCATCTCCACTCGCCATGTTTCTAGCAAGTCTCAGATTGTAGATATGTTTACAAAGTCCTTGGGAGCACCTCATTTTGGACAATTATCTTCCAAGTTGGGTCTGGCAATGGCAAATCTTCACTATGACCCAACTTAAGGGGGGCTGTAGGGAGGAACACATGGCTCAGGTGGCTACAGAAAGGAACACATGGTTGTAGAAAGGAACACGTGTTTGCTAGTCAACCTTTTGTTAGTTAGTTTGCTTTTAATCAGCTTTGTAATAAGTTTTAATTAGTTGCTTATTCTATTTTGCGGGTTAGCTAGATAGCTTATTAATTGACAGACTATTATCGACTATAAATAAGCTAAAGGAGTACAGACCTTGATTAACTTTTATATCTTTCCTCATTTTCACTGAATTATAAGCATTACTTTCTGTTCTCAAACTTCAGAGGTGGAGTCTCGTTTCTTTCGCTGCGCAAACTTTGATACCTAACACATTTGTATAAACTTTCTTATCAAAGAAAAGATCGCTGCTGCTAGCTTATGCATTATGAGTGCCAGTGCCACAAGCCTTCTGATGATAGGAAGATAGACACCAAGTCCACTAGCAATATTATAGCCCGGAACAAAAATCTTGGCCACCACGACCACAAGTTTCTCTTGTGCATTATCTTGAATTCATGTATTGGAGAGGAGACTTATGGCTTGAGAAGCATCTTTGCATGCCGTGAAAACTTTCCCACTCTCCAAGATGGGATTTTAGAGATGGAAGATTTTTTCATCAACACATTAGACCAGCTGTTCCTAATCACCAGCGTTTCTCCACAAGAAATTGACGTTCTTGTGGTGAATGTGTCTCTTCTTGCTTCATTTCCTTCTCTAACGTCCTGGATCATCAGCCATTATAAGGTGAGGAATGATGTTTGTTGTTACCCAGGAAGATCTAACTATAAAAAACTATGAAATAACAGTAAAAAAATTCAATGAAACTGACAACAGGATTTAATGTGGTTCGACAATATGTCTAATCCACCCAACAAAGAAAAGGTTCTTATTGATTTCAAATCAAAGTAACAAGTATAACTTGAGAACCACAAATCTCACGAGAACACCTAACACTCTCGTTCTAAATTCCGTCTTGACAAAATTATTTTGAAAGTAATTAGAATCACTCATGTATTTTCTCTTCTAATTTGTGCCAAAAGAAAATGTAACACCCATAAAATCTGGTAGTTTGGAGAAATAAGGATTTAGAAATCAAGGTATCAGTTGGTAGGATTTTAGGGCTCAAAAAATAAATAAAAAGAATTTAATTGCATGAACATTGAAAGTTTTGGGGATGAATTGCAATTTGAGAAAGCTTGATTGGACTATTTTTATAAATTTTGTGGGTTTGTGTGGAATTATTATTGGTCAAAAGGGCCAATTTGTTTAGCACTCAGTTTCTGGAGGGACTGAATTAAACAGCTAGCAAACCTTGGAGGGCTTAAGGATAAGGGAGAGTTTTGGGGATCAAAATCTAATTTCCAAAAGTGCATAAATATATATAGTTTTCCACCATTTAATTCTTCATTTCTTCACCAAACACCACCGTCAACCTTTTTCCTCACCTCTCCAGTAACTTCACTGGCGACCAGCCACTTCAGAAAACTAACGCAACAAATTCTTGCCCTCATCACATGAACACACAGACACTACTGCACCATGTTTCGACTGGCGAGACCACCAAAAATTGAGGTAGAAAACTTGATCATAGTAATAAGTGATGGGTTCGTTGTTTCTGCCACTTTTCACTGCAAATGAAGGTGGGGCCTTGATAGGTTTAGCTTGGAGAACACTCTGGTATCTTCAATTTTGGAGTTGGGCCTTCGGCAAAGGAAAAATTAGAGGTGGTGGTGCACAGCAGCGAGAAAGACCTAGTTGGGTTTTTCTGGCCAATTGACCCTCAATTCAGCAGCTAAAAGAAAAATTGAAGTAGGCATTGTGTTTCTTGAGCGGAGGTGCATCTTTTGGTGGTGTTGATGACTATCTCCGACGGCGGTAGAGCTAAAACAGTGTCTTTAGCTCGCCACAACAATCACGATGGTGCCCTAAGTTTGTGATTTCGAGGTCCAGTTAAGCAAAACTTAGGTAATGATCAGAGTTGGAGTTAATATATATTGTACCATTATTATTTATCGAATCTTGTATTATGTTAAGAAATGCAGACATTAGTATATGAATTGTAAATATTTTCCCCATGCATAGATTATAGTACAGCTTAGTAGGCTCGAATCTGTATTATTATATGATAAGTTTGGGTTAATTAAGTGATTAAATTCTAATTTTACGAATTTAGAACCTAAGTGATAATAATTGGGTTATTTAAGATGATATAGAACCAAGATTCAGAACATGCACGTACCATCATAAGATTAGAGAATTTTAATTTGTATTATTGTATGATAATCTTGGGATTAACTGAGTTAATTGGAAGAGAAAACCCTAATTTCATGAATTTGAGGCCTAGGTGGCGAAGATTGAGTGAATTATGATAATTAGACTATTATTGTTGATTTAGGATGACGATATGAGGTTAATTATATAAATAAGGACATGATATTATCTCATTCTTGAGACTGGCGTATTAGCACAATTCCCTCATGTTTATGTCAAGCCAACCTTAGAGTTGAATGGGAATTTTGATTGTGAACCTATTCTTTTGGATTAAATGACGTGGAATTGGAACCCACTAACTAGTAGACTGCTGATTGTGACCTGCATTCTGAGACTACGAAAGTGAGGGTCTACCAACTTGGCACTTCCTCATACCTACCTGATAAGGGTTCGATTCTTCGGATAGGAATCCGGGTTTGAATAAGGGTGGAACTTGGCCTGGATGGCTTATGTTCCTGCTGGGTTAGGGAAAGAATCCTACAATCACAATAAATGTTAGGTTAGCCGAGAGGCCCTGGACTTAGGCCCTCCGACGATCAAATCAGTAGAATTCGACCTCAAGAATCGATCAGAGGAGTATAGGTTTTTAGGTGTGTATGAGTGCGTACCTTTGGAAGGTTGGGTTGATGGTATTTATATCCTTCTCCCTTCTAAGAAATGTCTGGGAAGCCCCTCGGTACATCCAGGGGCCCCAACCCTGTGCCAAGGGGTAATTGGTCATTTCCCTTGTTTGAATATTTCCAGCTAACTGTCCTTCTTGGTTTCAAGGGCAGGATAGTACATTGTAGCGGCACCTGCTTTGTCAGACGGTGAGGGGGATAGCACGCGCCATTAATGCGAAGGCGTGGTGCTCGTTAGTACATTTAATGCGGTGGCAGAGTGCCATACTGTTCTCGATCTCCTAGTCGACCTAGACTAGGTCGACTTGGGTCGAGGAATCCCGTAGGTCCTGGGCGCCTGACCAGTCCTGGGCAAATCTGGTCGAGTGAAGTCAATGAGACACACGGGCCCTGAGCCCCAAACTGAGCATTGCTAGGTTTGGGCTCGAGCATTTGGGCCATCCCATACTGGGCCTTACTGGTTTGGGCCTACGCACTTGGGCCATCCCATATTATAAGTCCCCCCACTTTGCAAGGCTGAACGAGGCATTGATGAGAAGTGTTGGGAAATAGCGAAACCGGTATTAATGATAGCCGACCAGGGTCTTGCGTATTTATTGAGCGGTTACATTGTGGCGCACGTAGGACGGCGTGGTGGTTATAGGCATGATTGCAGACACTTAGGTTTCCACGCCCTTCTCCCTATAAATGCCCATTGTAATTCTAGCCATTTTTACTTTTACTGCTT
The DNA here is from genome assembly GCA_018894105.1 of Jacaranda mimosifolia. Taxonomy (NCBI): domain Eukaryota; kingdom Viridiplantae; phylum Streptophyta; class Magnoliopsida; order Lamiales; family Bignoniaceae; genus Jacaranda; species Jacaranda mimosifolia. Next base: position 5,200,348 of record CM032125.1, read on the forward strand.
TAAAATCTGCGCGAGTGCTTGCAAAAAACTCTTGGGTGCCCAGGCTTTCTGAATCTAACCTTCGCGTTCGTTCCCCTAGTTTCCTGCATTTAACTTCCATTTCCAGTAAGTGTTTCACTGTTTTTACTTCCTATCTTCTGCTTTTCTTTTGAAAATCATGTTGGGATTATATAGTTCTGAGGGTAGACAGGGGGGGATAGTGAGGCCACTCAGTCCAAAAGGCATAGGTATTCCTCTACGTCGCCTGGCGAGGCATTGCCTGATGATTCTGGTTCCAACAGCTCGAGCTCCAGTAGCTCGAGTAGCAACCGCGGTGGGGAAGAGGCTGGGCTTAGCCAGGTACCCCATTCGCTCAGTCGATTGTTTACTCCCAGTCATTATAGCGAAATAGTGTCTACCATGAACCCTGGGGACTTGAGACGTCTCAGGGAGCTCTATCATATTCCCCCTGAATAGCAGCTTTTAACCTCTGGGCCGCCTAGTCGAATGCATCGCGCTCCTATGGGTTGCATAACTGTGTTCAAGGACGCCTTTAGGTGTGGGCTTAGGTTCCCTCTAAGTGACAGCATGATAGGTTTGCTTAGAGGTCTCCAAGTATGTATAACCCAACTTCTGCCCAACTATTTTTCTACTCTCTCTAGTTTCATAGCTTTGATGCGTCTGTTCAACCAACTAGCCAGCTTCGAAAACTTTTCCAACCTGTTTCATCTTCCCATGTCTCGTAAGTCTAGCAGTGCCGACGAGTCGGGGTTCTATTACCTCACTGCTCAACCTCGTTGGAGATTTCTAGTAGCCCCCTCCTCTTCGTATGGTCAAGAGTGGAAAAAATGCTACCTCTTTGTTCGAGTGAAGGGGGGTTTTGATATTCCTCGGGGTTGGTGGAGGGGGCATGTCAACATGCCTGGGAATCGCGCCCCGACCTGGCCGAACACATTCATGCGGGATCTAGTCGAGTTCGGCCCCATGGAAACCTCTGTCTTCATCGAGAAGAGGCAGTTAGTGTTGGCTAGGCTGTCACCGGCCCCAATAGATTTTTCCGCTGATTATGAGATAGGTAGATGGAGTGTGCTTTGTGCTTTGTTATTTGTTTATCTTTGATTATCTGCGTGGTTCTTTGGCTTTGACCTCTGTTGTATTTGATGCGCATAGATCAAATAGAGATCATGAATAGATCAAGAGCTAAGGCACTGGCCTGAGCAGACAGGAACAAGCAGTATAGGCAGGGCGCTGCTTCGCGCCAAGAGCCGTCAGCAGGCGACGAGCCGCATCGATTGGCGGTAGCTCCCACTCCCTCGCCGACGCCCTCGCCAGGTCGAGCAGTAGCAGCTTCGAGCGGGGTCCCTGCTGGTCGAGGAAAAAAACCGATGGGCGAACAAAGTAGTCCCCCGCCCAAGAAGATTGCAGCGGGGACAGGTAAAGGAAAAAGCACGGGGTCGAGGATGCCGACGGGGAACGATCTCTTTGGGGATTGAGGAGCCGATGCTTTATTTAATCTGCAGAAGTTCCCGTCTCCTCGGTTTAGGTCGGACCCCAGCCTGGCTGTAAACGAATCTTCGTGCACGCATATGTCGGGGCCCACTGAGGTGGACCCCTTGAAGGTGCTCATGGCTGGTCAGTTCTTTGCTGACCAGAAGAGGATAATGGGCATGAGCCAGGCCGCTGCGCTCTATGAGTTTGCATACCATGCGAACATGGTAAGATTTCATGTTCTGTATGCCTGCCTGCGTGTTTATACTTTTCTTGCTCTAATAGTAGTGACTTTTATGTCTTAGGTCGGGCAACTGGGCTACAACTTATACCCCCGCTCCGAGCTGGCCTTTGCTGATCAAGAGCAGTTGGATGCTAGCGGTGATGCTGAAACTTTGAAGGCTCAGCTAGAGTCTTCCCAACTGCAGCTCGAGGAGTCAGAAAAGCAAGTCCAGCAGCAGGCCAAGGAGCTCGAAGAGAAAGACGAGCAGGTCCTCCTTGCTGTTATAGAGATGACCAAAATGGATGCGAAGCTGGAAAAATTACAGTTGGACGTACAGGTTGCCTATGAGTCTGGTCTAGCTGCTGGCCGGAGCGAGCGTCTGGCTAAGGCCAGGGCTGAGTTTGCTCGGATATTGCTGGAGGTGCGCCGGGAGGCTGTGCAGCAGTTCATGGTTAGCCCAGCTTTTCAGGATGTAAGTGTTGTGCTGGCCCTGGATGACGCACGGAATGCCTTCGAGAAGGCGATCCAGTAAATACAGTTTTTGGGCTATGCTCTCCGGCCTGAGGAACGCTCCAGAATGAGCCATACTCTCGACGAGCAACTGCGTCCATACCCCGAGGAGAAAGTCGATGCCAAGGAAGCCGCCGTGGAAGCAGGTCCAGGAGTCGAACTGTCGCCCGAAGAGAAAAGGCGGGCTGAACTGGATGAAAAGCTGAAGGCAGTGGCCCGAGAGTTCGAGTTCACCGGCGACCTAGCTTACGATGTATCGGAGAGAAAAGCTGATGTGGCTTCCTTCTTCCCGGCTACTGAGTGGCTGTTCCTACAAGCTGCAGCTGGCCCCTCTCGGCCCGTGACCGCCGCTGTCCCTATCGCACTGGCGCCGCCCGAGCCTCAGCCGACTTCTGCTCCACCAGGTGCACCTCCCTTGCCTCCGCCCCTGCTGCTGAAGAGACCGGTAGCTCCAGCCAAGCCTGGTTCTCCTGCTTGTTTTGTACACGCCTCAAAGAGGCTTTTGACATTTTTATTAAATTGTTGAATTGTTACCTAGATGGGGATCTTTGTTTGAAATATTAGATGGTGATTCGGCCTTTTGCTCAACTACAACTTTAATCATAACTGTCTTTGCTTTTGCTATGAACTGCCTTGATTGCAATTTTGTTTGGATAGATGAAACGCATGAGATTTGCGAAATATTAAATTGTTGCTCTGCTTGTCGGAATTTCTGAATGGACGCCCACGAATGTGGTAAGTAATTTTCATTCATACCTCGCGTCGAATAGAGGTTATGATTTCCCGACTTGATTTTCAACTCTTGTAGAGCAAGTTGTAATCAATCTTGTAATATAATAGTTAATGTTCAAGTTTGGAATAATTTTCGCAATTGTAGGATGGGTTCACCATCACTGTTTTGCCAACTGTGAGGTCAGCTACTTGGTGTCGACTGCAGGGTCGACTTTGTGGTCTCGGCGCATAGGCCTCGACTCGGTAGCGTTGAGTCTCTCGTCGACTACAGGGTCGACTTTGTGGTCTCGGCACATAGGCCTCGACTCGACTTTGTGGCGTTAAGCCTCTCGTCTACTACGAGGTCGACTTTTTGGTCTCAGTGGCATTGAGCCTCTCGTCGAATACGGGGTCGACTTTGTGGTCTCGGCGTATAGGCCTTGACTCGGTGGCGTTGAGTATCTCGTCGACTACGGGGTCGACTTTGTTAGACAAAGTTCACTCTGCTGCACACGTTCGAACATGTTATAGTTTCATTTCTTTCAGTAATACAAAGGTCATCGGTGACCAATTATACAAAAATCTTTTTCAAGTTTATGGCATTCCAAGGTCAATGTAGCTCGCGGCCTGATACATCAGCTAGTCGGTAAGCATTATTTTTAGACACCTTGATCACTGAGTATGGTCCCTCCCATTTTGGGTCGACTTTCCCGACAGGCTTGGATACTTCCACTTTCTTGAGAACGAGGTCGCCCACCTTGAAGCTCCGCGGTCGTACCGACCTGTTATAGCGATCCGCCATCTTTGAACGATATTGCTGCATTGTGTTGTAAGTTGTCTGGCGTTGTTCGTCAATTATGATTAGATCTAGCGTCCTCTCCGATGTATTTGTTATCGGGTTGTAGCGGATCACCCTCGCTGTGTGCTGGATTAACTCTGACGGGATCACTGCCTCAGATCCGTAGATTAGGCTGTATGGGCTGTGTCCTATGGCTGTTCGAGGAGTCGTTCTGTAAGCCCAAAGGACACCAGGGAGGTCGTCTTCCGATTGGCCCCTGTCTCCGCTATTCGACTCTTGACATGGTCGAGAACAGTCCCCGCTATTCAACTCTTGACGTGGTCGAGAACAGTCATGTTGGTAACCTCAGTCTGTCCATTGGCTTGTGGATTTCCCACCGAAGTAAAGTGTTAGGGCGATCCTCAAGGTTTCGCACCATCTTCTTGTGTTTTTGCTCTGAAATTGGGTGTCGTTATCTAAAATTAGGACTTTAGGCAACCCAAATCGGCATACAATATTCTTCCAAATCAAACTTTTAATGGCGGAGTCGGTGATCTTCGAGACTGCCTCAGCTTCCACCCATTTTGTAAAGTATTCGACGGCAACTATGATGAATTTTCACTAGCCGGAGGTTTTTGGGAGTGATCCGACTATGTCGATCCCCTACTGGTCGAAGGGCCAGGTGATGTTAACATTGGTCATCAGTGCGGCTGGCTGGTGCTGGATGTTCGAATAAATTTGACAGGACGAGCATTTTTTAACAAAGTCGACAGAATCTCTCAACAAAGTCGACCAGAAATATCCGTAGTGAATGACCTTATATGCCAAGGATCGATCGCCAGAGTGGTTGCCGCAAATGCCGGCATGTACTTCGTGCAATACTTCGTTTGCCTGGTCAGGATTCAGACACCTAAGTGGCGGTCCTGCTATTGACCTCTTGTATAATTGTTCGTGCTTGTCCAGCGCGTATTTGGGTGCTAAACCCTTGAGTCTACGGGCCTCCTTATCATCATCAGGTAAGGTACCCCGACTTAGATAAAGTTTGATTGGGTGCTACCAAGAAAGGGTTGTTTCCTCGAGGCACCCGACCAGGCCCTGGCAGGGAACAGAGACACAGGGCTGGTCTGCTACAAGAAATGTTCTTGTACTTTCTCTGGTGCCTTTCGTCGAGCTGGCAAGTTTGGAGAGCGCATCTGCTCGCTCATTTTCTGATCGAGGGACCTGGCTCAGCGAAAAAAATTTGAACATTTGCCTCAATTGGTGCACTTCTGCCAAATACTGTGCTATCTTATGTTCCTTCGCCTCAAAGGTGCCTTCGACCTATTCTACAACGAGCTGAGAGTCCGTGAATGCCACTAGTTGCTCGACCCTGCGATCTTTGGCCATGCGTAGTCCTACTATAAGAGCCTCATATTCTGCTTCGTTATTAGTTATCATGAAGTCGAGTTTCACCGCAAAATCATAGTCCTCAGCCAGTGGGGATCGGAGGGATATCCCGATTCCCCCTCCGAATGAGGTTGCGGACCCATTGACGTGCAAGGTCCACCAGGGTGTGCTCTCAACATCCTGCGTCGGCAGGTCGAGCCTTTCGACGATGAAGTCGGCCAACACCTGCGCTTTAATAGCATTCTGTGGTTGAAATTAGATGTCGAATTCCCCGAGCTCAATGGCCCATTTGGTGAGCCGTCCTGAAGTGTCTGGCTTCAACAACACCTGCTTTAGCGGGTGATTTGTCAGCACCAAAATTGAGTGGGATTGAAAATAAGGCCGCAACTTTCTAGCCAACGTGACAAGGGCCAGAACGAACTTCTCGATCTCTAAATAATTATGCTTGGGTCCCTAGAGAGCCTTGCTGCAATAGTATATTGGACGAGGGTTTCCTTCTCTCATCGTCGTCAACACTGAACTGATGGAGGCCGAAGAGACTGCCAAGTATATCTGTAGCACTTCTCCCAGCTTGGGCTTAGTGAGCATAGGTGGTGAAGAGAGGTATTGCTTGAGGTCGAGCAAGGCTTGATCACACTGTTGATCCCACTTGAATCCAGATTTCTTTGCGTTTCTCAAGATTTTGAAGAAGGGTAGGCTTTTATCTGCTAGTCGAGCTATGAATCTACCAAAGGCTATAACCCTGCCGACCAGGCGCTGGACTTCACGAACCGTGCGAGGTGGGGCGATGTCCAAAACTACTTGAATCTTCTGCGGGTTGGCTTCAATGCCTTTCTGACTAACCATGTAGCCAAGGAATTTACTGCCTCGAACCCCGAAGGTACATTTGCTAGGATTGAGCTTCATACCGAAAGCCCTCAAAATGGAAAACGTGTGGCTGAGGTCGATCAAGTGGTCTTCGGCTTTTTCAGTCTTTACAATCATATCATCCACATAGACCTCCATTGACTTCCCAATTTCATTCTGGAACATGAAATTAACCAGTTTCTAATAAGTTGCCCCTGCATTTTTAAGTCCGAATGGCATAACTAGGAAGCAATATACTCCATTGGGGACGACGAAAGCTATTTTGTCCCTGTCCTCGGGTGCCATGAATATTTGATAATAGCCTTAAAATGCATCCATCATGCTAAGCAGTTCGCAACCAGCAGTAGAATCAACAAGTAAATCAATACGGGGCAAGGGGTAAGGATCCTTAGGGCAAGCTTTATTCAAATCTGTAAAATCATTACACATCCTCCACTTTCCCTCATTCTTGGGGACAAGTACAACATTACAAAGCCAAGAGGGATATTGGATTTCTACAATGTAACCTGCTTGCAAAAGCTTGCCAACCTCCTCTTCGATAATCTGGGTTCGCTCAGCATTGAAGGTTCTTTTCTTCTGCCGCACTGGTTTGTGGGTTGGATCCACGTTGAGCCGGTGGACGATGATGTTGGGATCAATGCCTTCAAGATCCGCAGCCTTCCATGCAAAAACATCGGCGTTTCATCGGAGGAAATCGACCATAAGGCATTCTAATCAATCTCCCATCTCAGTCCCAATCTTTATGGTTTTCTCTGGGTTCCCAAGCTCGAGCTCGATTGTTTTGAACTTACCAATAGGTTCGACCCTGGTGTCTTCCAATTTCCTCTTCTTCGACGAAGGTCCCTCCTTGAGTTTCACTACCGGGGCATCCCCTGAGGGCTTCAGCTCAGGTCGCTTCTTCTGGTCAGTTGAGTCGACAGAGATTGTGTAGCATCGCCAAGCATCCTTAAGGTTACATAAAAGTTCACCCACTCTGGTTGGGGTCGAGAACTTTATCTTCATATGATAAGTGGACACAATGGCTCTGAAATCATTGAGGGCTAGTCGACCTATGATAACATTGTATGCGAAGGGAACGTTGACCACCAGGTAACTGATAATTAGTGTGCGGCTTTGTTTTCCCTGCCCAAACGTGGTGGAGAGATTGATGGATCTGACTGGGATGATCTCGGACCCACCAAATCGACCAAAGCTATTCTAACCGGATCAAATTTCAACCATCCCAATTTCATTCTGTTTAAAGTCGACAAGAATATGATGTTCACTGAACTCCCATTATCGACCAGCACCTTTCTGACCTCAAAATTAGCAATGTCCAGGGCGACCACCATCGGGCAATCTATCTTACGGTCGGCTCCTCTGTCTTCCATGTGGTCCAGATCTGTGTTGATGAATGAAATTGGTTCAGTACTAGTCGTCAGCTGAAAAATTGCTTCGACCCTGGATGGCCTGGTCGAGTCGAGCTGCCTCTGTATTTGTTTTCTCGCATTTCGGGAATCTCCTCCCGTAGGCCCCCCAGCAATCATGTCAATGACACCCCTGATGGGTGGGTGGGGTTCATGGGCTAGTCGCTTTCCTTTGTCCTCTCTCCTCGGGCTGACCGACCTTTCTCTTCGGGGAGTTCGGTCGGTCAGGCCCTCCTCTCTTTGGACCTGTTCCTCGACAAATTTCTTCAAGTGGCCTTGCCTGATCAGCCTTTCAATGTCGTCTTTGAGGTTGAAGCACTCCTCAGTGTCATACCCTTTCTGCTTGTGGAAATAGCAGTACTTCTTTGAATTCTTCATGGCCTCGAATTTTGTGATTTTTCGAGGCCTCTTGAGCAGGTTATTGTGTTGGATGGCAAACAATACTTCTTTCCTCGGCAAGTTTAGTGGGGTGTATTCATGGAAGCGCTTGATCGGGGAACAGCGTCCCTCCTTATTCTGCCTATCATCTTTCTCCTTGCCCTTCTTCTTGTCGGCTTCCATGCTGCCGTATTTTATCCTATTCATCTCTTCTTGGGTCATATACCTCTCTGCGAGGTCGAGGAGCTCCTCCATTGTTCTGGGCTGTGCGCGCACTAGGGCGTTAGCGCACTCTTTGTGCCTCAAGCCCAAGAAAAGTACATCAATCGAGAACTCAATCCTCGAGCTATCGATTTTCAGCACTTTTGTGTTGAATCTGGTGAAAAAATCCCAGAGGGATTCTCTTTCAGCCTACCTCACTGTATGCAGGTGGGTGTGTGGGAGTTTTGCCTTTCTCCTGCTGGCGAACTGGTGCAGAAACTTATCACACAACTGGTCGTAGGAGAAGATGGATGCCGGCTCCAGTTTTACAAACCAGTCCAAAGCCACTCATTGAAACGTGGTCACTAGCATTTTTGCATGGATGTACTCGTTGTGCCCATGCAACTGCATCATGTGTTCAAACTGCAGTAGATGCTCGTTCGGGTCTGTGGAGCCATCGTACCTCGGGAGTCCTGTTGGGATCTTTGCATCGACGGCGATGCGCTCGTCAATGATCTCCTGCACGAATGGCGCATCTCACTCCCTCCTGAACCTTTGCGGCCCATCTGGCTGAACAGCTCTGTCAGCGTTCCTTTTTGAGATCTCTTCCAGGCGCTTATTCAGCTGTTGCACCTGGTGGGATACATCTTCCCACTCTTGCTGATCTGCTTGGGATGCATGCCTGCTGGGCCTGAGTTTGGAACATTCAGCCCTATCGCGCTGCGGGGCTCGAAGGGGCCGAATGTCATGGTCCACGGAGTCTGCCACCTCTTCTCTTAGTAGGGGGCAGATTGCTTGCCTAGGAAAACATCCCGGGCTCAGTTCTCTTCTGGACTGGTGCCTTAGTGACTACTGTCGCTGGGACAGCTCTTCTGGCCGCGCCCGTTCCGGGGCTGCAGGATTTGGCGTGGCGCTGACTGCCGGCTCCGGCTGCACAGCATGTCTGTTTAATGCAGCGGAGAGTTGGGCTGAAATCTGTGCAGAGATTTGCTCACTGATGAGCTACATCAACTGTAGCATTGTGAGTGTGACCACAGGCTTCGAATGGGCGCTGGGTCCTTGTGTATTCGGCTCTGGGTCTTGACGATGGGGAAGGGAGTTGTGGCCCTTTGTTGCTAACAACAGAAGATCAACATTTCAATGTAAAGGAGCAATGCATGTCATCTATTTTTCATTTGGCAATGGAATGCTTAGCCGTTTCACCCAAGGAAAGAATTAACATGATAGCAGCAGCGGCTACTCTCCAGAGGATCAAAGCTAGAGTTTTAGCAAAGACCAGAAGGTGTTAAATAAATGCAATTTCCACTACTGGAGGTAATAGTGATTGATAACACTAGTATTGTTGTATGGCTTCTGTAAAAAAGAATAAGACTGCTTCAATTAGGTGTTGTGTTTTTGGTTTATTAATATAATATATAGTTGAAGGGTGCAGAAAAATATCCGTTGTTGATGAGCTTCTATTCTTGTTCAAAATATCATATGCATAAAACTAGCATTTTCCTTCCATTATTCACACAAAACATTTTTGAGAACCTAAAGTTTGATTTTATTTTGGGAGCTTACTATCTTTTTTTCTTGAAAAAATTATCAAACACTTGTTGATATCTTATAAACTCTCAAACATCTTATAGGATGATTTAAGGAGCTTATAATTAAAACACCATCTTAGTCTCAACAGTCATGAGATACATTTTTGTGAATCAATATCAATTCTTATATCTTATGTTGCTTAGTTCATGTGAAAAATATATTATTCATTACTCAAGGAGTGTTAAGTATACTTGCAACTACGCCAGTTTATGAATATATGTATATATATATAGACTGTTCTTATACATAAGATGCCGAATGAAAATAAATGGTCTAAGTAAATTTATATACTTGCGTGGCCGCAAGTGTAACTTAACATTCCTTTGGTTGGCTGCTATGTGATGAGCTAGAAAAACAGTGTTATTGTAGCTTAATAGCAGTATATATACTCATGTTCAAGATAAACATTAGTACTTGAACCAAGTTTGAAGTTGTTTAATCTGTTCTTTAGTTTCCATCATCAAATAGTTGTTTAATCTATTCCAAGATAAGGTTCATCTTTCTTTATTTACTCCACAAAAACAAAAGGTTGAAATATCAATCTTTCTGATTCATGCAGGGTATCACGATGCCAATAATTCTTGCTGTGATATAGTGATGATAAGCGATAGTGGAACAATATGAGTTACAATTTTCTCAATGGAAATGTTCCACGTGAGATTGGCAATTGTTCTTCCCTGGAAAATGTAATTTTAAGTTCTAATCGTCTTAATTAGTGGCTCCATACCATATGAAATTTTCAACCTACCTTCTACGAGATTTATTAATCTCAGGGATAATAGCCTAACAAGCGTCCTCCCTGGTGATTTATGCAAATATATTCCAAAACTCTGAACACTATATCTCTCGAGGAATGAACTGTTTGGGAAAATTCCACAAAAGATATACAAGTGTAGAAATCTTGAAGACGTGAGTTTATCCCTCTACCATTTCAATGGCAACATACCAAGTGAAATTTCCTTTTCTTTTATATTTTTCCCCCTTTCTTTTCTCTACATTTTTGCTATGTTTTTCCTTTTTTTCTCCTTTTCTCTTTTCTTCTTCAGTTTTTTTTTTTTCCAATTTTCATGCATCTTTTTCTTTTCTTCTTCTGTTTTTCCATTTCATTTTTTCTCATTTTATTTTTTATCCCTATTTCTCATCCGTTTTGTCATTGATCATAATTCTAATTTTGATCTGAAACACAGAAGTTTATATTTTATATATCATACTTCTTTTGTACATTGTTCTTGATTTGGCATTTGAAAGCATATATTCATATCTAGGGTATTAATTTTCATTCTTTCACTAAAGAGTAATTTAGATTCTTCTCAATCAACTTTGAAGGTTAGATTCAAATCACTAATTTATATTCCCGAGAAGAAAATTTCTATGTAAAGTGAAAATGCAAAACTCGACACTAATTACGTAGCATTCCACCAACTTTTGTACATTACATTTGATATGCAATAATTACATCTCATTTCTTAATGCCTTTTAACAGTTACTTTTCTTTGAAATTCTAATAAGAATTTGTGTAAAGGCATGATTACTCCACTCCAATGGAAACTTCTACTTCCACTAATGCAATGGGGACATGAAAGTCAAGTGTAGCTTACTATTACAAGACCAATGTAATGATATCTATTCTTTTTTCCACTATAATTTCTAGAAATTGAATAATATCTAAGGGGATGTTTGGTTATGTTTTGGGATGTTTCTGATATATATTTTTGGAAAATGAATTTTGGGAGTGGGGTTGAGAAATATCAAGTAGTATTAAGGAATGTGATGAATGTTTATTTATAGTTTGGAAAAATAGGTAGAAAATATTTTGGGCTGTTTGATATGTTTGTTTAACAATTTTTACTACAGCGGTCAAATCAATGCTTTTTGTTTCGATTTTTGGATGAAAATGAAATTGAGTAATATTTTTTATTTTAAGAATAATAATAGAATATATATGATATATATGTATTTATAAAAGGAAAACTAAGGAATTTTTCGGGATAATAAAGGATAGAAGAAGGTATTTTGGGGAAATCAATTTTGACATTTTAAAGGGAAAATAGATGCATGTTCGATTATGTTTTGGCAAAACAAAACATTCCCTAAGTTATTTATTTTGGTTGAATTGTTCTGAAGCAAATTTCCGACGCACAACAAATTACTTCTACATTAAAATTCCAATATAGATCTTAACATAATTAACGACCAACTTTAATGTGGGGTGTGCCTACCTTGTAACGACATAAATTAACTTTTTTTAAGTTAAAAAATATCATTGCCCCAATTATGTATGCCGGGTAAATGCTAAACAACTAAATTTAGAGAATTAATGAGAAAATTTAATTTTTTTTTTTTAGGACGATTTTCATCTTATAATAATTGTTGCACTTCCCATATAAAGACCCATGTAGAGTCATGAAGGCTCATGAACAGGAGAGTCCACTTAAATCTATCAATTATCCTTAATGTAATTTTCTATATTGTAATGAGTAGTTCGGGTTGGTCTTTTTGCCCCTCAACCTCGCAATAGACAAAGAATTTCAATGTGTTGGAGATAAGTATCTTCACTTGAGATTTCTTTATATATATCCACTAGAGCATGCGCTAATGTACCTCACTTAGTAGCTACACAAGTTCGATAAAAAAAAAGTACCTATTGAATGGGGAATTTTTGTTTTCTCTTCGCTCTTGCACTATTGTTGTTAAATAGCATTACACTCTGTTTGGCCGCAACACTTTTCAATTTTACCACAGATCAACATGCATTACTTGCCTTTAAAAACACTATCACTTTAGATCCACATAGCAATTTGACGGAGAGTTGGTCCAGCGACACATCCGTTTGTTACTGGATTGGCGTCTTTTGTAGTGTCAAACACCACAGAGTTATAGCTTTAAATTTTTCTCATTTCAAGCTTGGAGGAACTATTGCTCCATATCTTGCAAATTTAACATTTCTTCGATCTTTAGACATAAGCTTCAACAATTTCACAGGCTCCATACCAGATGAGCTATTCAATTTACGTCGTTTGAAAGAGATTTACATGGGGATTAACTTTTTAAATGGAGAAATACCATCATGGTTTGGAAACTTACATGAGCTTCAAAATATACATCTGAATAACAACTCCTTCTCAGGCAACATTCCTCCATCTTTATTCAATGCTTCAAAGCTACAAACTTTAGATATGGCGTACAATTTTCTTGGTGGGAAGATTCCACAGGAGATCGGCAACTTATCTTCCTTAGAAGCTATAAATTTGGAGTATAACACATTAGTAGGTCCCATACCATGTGGTATTTTCAATATGTCTTCCATGAGAGCAATTAATCTCAGGCATAATAATTTATTAGGTGGACTCCCAGATTATATGTGCAACAATAACATGCCAAAACTTAAATCACTCTTTCTCTCATTCAATCAGCTTTACGGGCAAATTCCACCAAATATATACAATTGCAGGGAACTCGAGGATCTTCGCTTATCCAATAACTATTTCAATGGTAACATACCAAGTGAAATTGGGAGTTTGAGTAGACTTAGGAAGTTATCTCTATGGTCAAACGAGTTCACAGGTATGATATTTTTAGACTTATTTGTATAATTAAATAACGGTACTATATATTTGAACATTATCTCACTTTGCTTGGTGTTCTATAGATTAAGCTCTTTATCTAATGAAACTCTCATGTGGGAAAAGTATAATCAAGCAAAACCCCACTCGTGTACACATTTTCAATATTTTCAAACAATTTTTCTTTTTTATGCATTGTATTGTTATATAATAACAAACTTGCATGTTCCATACCCAAGACAGTTGGAAACTTCACTTGTTTGAACTATCTAGACCTACAAAAGAACAATTTTATAGGTAGCTTGGAAATCACTATTGATTTCCATGTTCATAGACAATTATTCTCCTATATGTATTTTATTGTGTAGTCAAATATTCTGTAATTCTAAATTAATTTTCTAGTTTGACAAATGTTTATGACCAGCCCTACTTAATTAACTCCATACCCAAATAAAAGAGCTCAGAAGCATAACAAACGTACTTACTCCGCCAGAAGGCTTCAGTGTCGTGGAAACCCTTTCCTTACTCCTCAATATAGTCTCAAACAATTTTTCTTTTATGATAACAAACTTGCAGGTGGCATACCAAAACAAATTGGAAACCTCACTTCCTTGAAATATCTATATCTTCAACAAAATAACTTGACAGGTATATATTCTTAACAACTTGTGCATCATTTCTTTGTAAGATAACCAGGTCATTATATATAGTTTTCATGTTTCATTAGGTTTAATCATTTGTTGTTTACGCATGATAATGATAAGTATTAAGTAGTTAATTCTCTATTAATGAATTGATAATCTAAAAAATTAATATATTTGAAAAGATAGATATATATAGTTTGAAATTTACATTGCATTGTTTGATTATGGGAGTTCTCTCATTAATATGTATTGCTTTAATTATATTTAATAATATTTTCAAGTCGATACATACATATATATATCATAATTAGAAAATATTTTGCAGAACAAGATTGGAAATTAATTCACACTATATGTATGTTTGTCATAGGTGAATTACCACATGACCTTGGCAATCTAGCTTACCTCGAGGAATTCGATGTGCAATCCAATTTCTTATCTAGTGCCATCCCATCTTCCATTTTCAACATATCAACATTGAAGACACTTGCACTTACTGCCAATGGCTTTTCAAGTAGTCTTCCTTCGATTATGGGGATTAATTCACTTCTCAATCTAGAAAAGCTTTATTTGGGCAGTAACAGATTCAGCGGTCCAATTCCAAGCTCTATCGCCAATGCTTCAAAGCTTACTAACTTGGACATGAGTGACAATTCATTTAGTGGATCTATACCCAACTTTGGTAATTTAAGACTCTTACATGGCCTTTTTATTTGGGGAAATAACATGAGTGGAGATTTGACATTTTTCATCTCTTCATTATCTAATTGCCAATATTTGAAATTATTGGCAATATCAAGAAATTCGCTAAGTGGTGTTCTCTCAACTTCAATTGGGAATTTATCCACCTATCTTCAGACATTTGGGGCAGCTCAATGCAACATAAGGGGAGCAATTCCTCCTGAAATTGGAAATTTGAGCAGTTTGCTAACCTTAAGTATTGAAGAAAATGAGTTGGCAGGGTTCATTCCAACAACACTTGCAAAATTAAAAAATCTTCAGGTAATATATCTTCAAGACAATCAATTGAAGGGACTTATCCCACCCGACTTTTGCCAGATGAGTCATTTAGGGGACTTGTACCTGAGTAATAATATGCTCACAGGTCCAATACCTCAATGCTTTGGTGAACTTAAGTCCCTAAGAATCGTGTACTTAGACTCAAACAAGTTGAATTCCACCATACCTTCCACCTTCTGGAATCTTAGAGACCTTTTGGCTCTAAACTTGTCCTCAAACAATTTGAGTGGTCAACTTTCATCTGAGATTGCAAGTTTGAAGGCAATCAATCAAGTAGACCTGTCTTGGAATCAGTTTTCAGGTGATATTTCAAGCTTGATTGGCATTTCCCAATCAATAGAGTTTCTATCTTTGGCACATAATAAATTTGAAGGTCCTATTCCTCAATCCTTGGGAAGTGTCATAAACTTGAATTCATTGGATCTATCTAATAATGATCTTTCTGGAGTGATCCCAAAGTCTTTGGAGAATCTTTACTACCTTCAATATTTTAATGTGTCTTACAACAAACTGGAAGGAGAGATTCCTACCAGGGGACCTTTTGTTAACTTTACTGCTCAATCATTTCTTCACAACTTTGCACTATGTGGTGCAACAAGATTCCAAGTTCATTCTTGCGTTGAAAACCTTAGAAGATCAAGATCAAAGAATGTGAAGTATATTGTGCTCCCTATCATTTCAACTTTCATTTTGGTGATCATCATATTTATGCTAATAAGGAGGCGAAAACAGAGCAAAGTTCCACCCCCAGCCCCATCTGATATTTCACTGTGTATTGGTTGGAGAAGAATTTCATATAGAGAACTTGAACAAGGAACAAATGCCTTTAGTGAAACCAACCTACTTGGAAGAGGAAGCTTTGGTTCAGTATTCAAAGGGACACTTTCAGATGGGTTAAATGTTGCAGTAAAAGTCTTCAACTTGCAGTTGGAAAGAGCTACCAAAAGCTTTAGTACTGAAGTTGAAATACTAAGCTCCATTCGACATAGGAACTTAGTTCGAATAATTGGTTGTTGTAGCAACACAGAATTCAAAGCCTTGATTCTTGCATACATGCCAAATGGGAGTCTGGAGAAATGGTTGTATTCTGACAATTATTGTCTGGATATGATGGAAAGACTAAAAATAGCAATAGATGTTGCACTAGCCTTGGAATATCTTCATCATGGTCATACATTCCCTATTGTCCATTGTGATATAAAGCCAAGCAATGTGTTGCTTGATGAAGACATGACCGCTCATGTTAGTGATTTTGGTATTTCCAAGCTCTTTAATGAAGGGGAAATTGTGATTCGAACCAGAACCTTGGGGACAATTGGTTACACAGCACCAGGTGATGTTCAATATTTTCTCTCAATATAATTTTTTATTATGTTTATTTTATCTAATTTTCAAAAATGTTGAATCCTCTGATAATGTAAATTTGTTACATGAATCAGAGTATGGATCAGAAGGGAAAGTTTCGACAAATGGGGATGTTTACAGTTATGGCATAATGTTGCTGGAGATGTTTACAAGAAAGAAGCCAACAGATGATATGTTTAGTGGAGGAATTAGCTTAAAAGACTGGGTGAGAGAAGCGTTACAAGGAAATGCAGTGATTGAAGTTGTAGCCCCTGGTTTGCTACCAAGAGAAGATCAACATTTCAATGCAAAGGAGCAATGCGTCTCATCTATCTTTCAGTTGGCATTGAAATGCTTAGCCATTTCGCCTGAGGAAAGAATTAACATGGAACAAATTGTGGCTACTTTGCAGAAGATCAAATCCAGAGTTTTAGCAAAGACCACAAAGCGTCAAATAAATGCAATGTCCACTATTGGAGATAATCATTATTGATACCCAAAGTGTTATTGAATGGCTTTTGAAAAAAAAAAAAAAAAGAATGAGGCTGTTGAATTAAGTTTCAACTTGTTGTGTTTTCGGTCTATGAATATAATATATAGTTTTTAGCAGAAAAATACGCATTGTTGTTGAGTTTCTATTCTTGTTCAAAATAACATCTAAGCTTGGCATTTTTACTTCCATTATTTACACAAAACATCCGTACATCATATTTAAGGCACTTGACATATAACATAAACTTAAATGCATCTAGATATGATGTATAAATCACCACAGATGATGACTGGTGCATGATATCAAACACACTAGTGATGGAATTGTATTTTACGCCTGGATAGATGGGAATTTATTGACTTCCCCTTCAGATTTTCACAGTTTAAATCCTTTATTCCATCTCATATTCCATTTATGAATGTATGACATGTGTATTAAATATTTTCTTATAAAACTAATTGATTAAGAATCAGATACACTTGGCATAAATACAATAAGTTGGAAGAGGAGATAGAATAGAGAATGAAATAGAGGATCCAAAGTGAGATTTTTAGAGCTTTTGGATGCAAAATTAAATCATCTATTCCAGCTGAAATATTGGAAATTTGAGCAGCCTGAAGTCTATAGATTTACATAACAATATTTGGAAACAACTATGATGAAACACAAGAAATGTATACTCCTTTGTGTACCTCAATCCCTTCACTCTTTGCAATTATAAGAAATTTAATTTTATCTCTAGTTTTAGGTGAATATGGTATATGTTGGCCTCCCGATAGAACGAGCAAAGGCTAATTAAGGAAAATATTGCTATTTATAGGAATAAATTACTTGATTATTATTAATTTAGATTATAGAAAACTAGATAAAATCTAATCTTTTTGAAACTATGGCTCCTTTATTTTTGTTTTCAAATCTCACTCTTATTTTCGTTACTATTTGAAAACTGAAAACTATCAATTTGTACACATTTTTAACATAAATAACACTTATTTTTATCTTTAATTTTTTTTTTTTGAATTCATTCTATTATTCTATTAATCACATCAATCAAATTCAATTTTGATTTAATATAAAGTACACACAATTTTTCAAAATAATTAAAATATACATATGCATATTTTGAATAAACATGTCTATCTAGGTATTAAAAAATATAAACCACCTAAACTTTCATTCCTATATATATCTACCCTAATCATATTTTCATTTACATATGAAACTATAACTAATTTTTCAATTTTTGAAAATATTGAAATCGAAAATGGAAATGAAAATAAAACTAAACAGCCCCAAAATCTCTAATTAAACTTGATTTTTAAGTAATCGAGTCAAATCCAGCAGATTCTTGGTAAATAACATATAATATAAAATAAACATATTTCTTCAACACATGGCTGATGGCTTTTTTCACAAATATACTTATTAATGAAAAATTAGGTATGGCCAATGATATGATAAATTAGTTGCAGTAAAGGAAACTTAATTTCTTAGTGGAAAATTCTGAAATCGAGCTTCAAGTTAACGAACCAAATATTTGAGGCTCATTTTTCAACTTAAAACAAGTTGCGTAGACTCATTATCATTTGGAAAGATTTATAATCATATATTATATCAATATAGATTTCTTAATGCCTTTTAACAGATACTTTTCTTTGAAATTCTAATAAGAATTTGTGTAATGGGGACATGAAAGTCGAATGGAAACTTCTACTTCCACTAATGCAATGGGGACATGAAAGTCAAGTGTAGCTTACTATTACAAGTCCAATGTAATGATATCTATTCTTTTTTTCCACTATAATTTCTAGAAATTGAATAATATCTAAGGGAATGTTTGGTTGTGTTTTGGGATGTTTATGATATATATATTTATATATTTTGAAAATGAATTTTGGTAATGGCGTTGAAAAATATGAAAATGGTATTGAGGAATGTGATGAATGTTTATTTATATTTTGGAGAAATAGGTAGAAAATATTTTAGGGAGTTTGGTATGCTTGTTTATGTTTTAGGAGGAAAATTTTTACCATAGTGGTCAAATCAATGCTTTTTGGTTTGATTTTTGGTGAAAATAGAATTGAGTAATATTTTTTATTTTAAGAATAATAATAAAATATTATGATATATATATATATATATGTGAGAAAAAATGGAAAATTTTTGGGGATAATAAAGGATCGAAGAAGGTATTTTTGGAAAACCAATCTTGACATTTTAAAAGGAAAATAGATGCATGTTCAGTTATGTTTTAGCAAAATAATTTTATTTTATTAAAACATATCCAAACATTCCCTAAGTTATTTATTTTAGTCAAATTGTCTTGAAACGAATTTCCGACTAACAATTTTGGTTGATGTAAGACTTTGAGGTCTTAGTCTCTAGTCACACAAGAAATTACTTCTACATTTAAATTCCAATATGGATCTTAACATAATTAACGAACAACTGTGATGTGCGGTATGCGTAGCTTATGACCACATAAATTAACTATTTTTAAGTTAAAAAATATCATTGCCTCAATTTACGTATGCAGGTAACCAAATACTAAACAATTAAAGTAAAAGATTTTTCTATACTCAATTGTAAAATATTAACTGATAATACTAAAGTTAACATTGGTAACCTACATAATTTGTAATAATTTTCATTTTGCAACAATAATGACACTACAAAAGAATATAATATAATTGACAAAATAATAAATGAAGATTGTTTTAATAAGAGACAAAAAAATTTTAACAAGAGATATCAACCTTTCGACCAGTCCTCACATCTTATCATTAACAATTTTAATAGTTTTTATTTCCTACTACTTGAATTCATTTTTCGTAAAGTAGATTGTGTTGTAAATCATATATTTTTATGAATAAATTTTTTCTTAAGACTAATGAATCAAATCAATGGTCTATAAGAATGATAAATCAATTTAAGAGAATAAATGAGAAAATTTAATTTTCTTAGGACGATTTTTTTCTTATCATAATTGTTGCACTTCCCATATAAAGACCCATGCAGAGTCATGAACTCGACAGCAGCAGAGTCCACTTAAATCTAACAACTATCCTTAATATTTTCTATATTGTAATGTGTAGTTCGGGTTGGCCTTTTTGCCCTACAACCTCGCAATAGACAAAGAATTTTAACGTGTTGGAGATAAGTATCTTCACTTGAGGTTTCTTTATATATATCCACCAAAGCGTGCACTATTGTACCTCACTTAGTAGCTACACAAATTCGGAAAAAAAATACCTATTGGATGGGGAATTTTTGTTTTCTCTTTGTTTTTGTACTATTGTTATTAAATAGCATTACACTATGTTTGGTTACAACATTTTTCAGTTTTACCACAGATCAACATGCATTACTTGCCTTTAAAAACACTATCACTTTAGATTCACATAGCAATTTGACGGAGAGTTGGTCCAACGACGCATCTATTTGTCACTAGATTGGCATCTTTTGTAGCGTCAAACACCACAGAGTTATAGCTTAAAAATTTTCTCATTTCAAGCTTGGAGGAACTATTGCTCCGCATCTTCGAAATTTAACATTTCTTCAATCTTTAGACATAAGCTTCAACAATTTCACAAGCTCCATACCCAATGAGCTGTTCAATTTGCATCATTTAAAAGAGATTTACATGGGAGTTAACTTCTTAAGTGGAGCAATACCATCATGGCTTGGAACCTTACATGAACTTCAACATATACATCTGAATAACAACTCCTTCTCAAGCAACATCCCTCAATCTTTGTTTCATGCTTCAAAGCTACAAACTTTAGATATGGGGTACAATTTTTTTTGTGGGAATATTCCACAAGAGATAGGCAACTTATCTTCCTTAGAAGCTATAAATTTGGAGTATAACACGTTAGTAGGTCCCATACCATATGGTATTTTCAATATGTCTTCCATGAGAGCAATTAATTTCAGGCATAATAATTTATTAGGTGGACTCCCAAATTATATATGTAATAATATGCCAAAGCTCAAAACACTCTTTCTCTCATCAAATCAACTTCATGGGCAAATTCCACAAAATATATACAAGTGCAGGGAACTTGAGAACCTTCGCTTACCCATAAACCATTTTAACAGCTGCATACCAAATGAAATTAGGAGCTTGAGCATGCTCACAATCTTATCCCTATGGTCAAACGAGTTCACAGGTATGATTACTTTTGATTTCTTTGTATAATTTAGTAATAGTACTAAATTATCTCACTTTGCTTGGTATTCCATAAATTAAGCTCTTTATCTATTAGAATTCTCATGAGGGAAAGTTTCATCTTGCAAAATGCACTTGTATGCACATTTTCAATTTTCTCAACTAAATTTCCTTTTTTATGCATTCTATTGGTGTATAATAACAAATTTGTATGTTCCATACCAAAGCAAGTTGAAAACTTCACTTATTTGAACTATCCACATCTTCAATAGAAGAACTTTATAGGTAGTTTGAAAATCAGTCTTGATTTCCATGTTCACAGATAATTATTCTCCTCTATGCATTTTATTGTGTAAGATCTTTTAAATAAGTGTAGCAAAATACACTCTAATTCTAAATTAATTTTCTAATTTAGCAAATGTTAATGACCGACCCTATTAATAACTCCATACCCAAGTAAATGAGCTCGGAAGCATACCACCATATTTTGTATTATACTTAATTTACTACTTAATTATAAAATATTTACTGGTGACCTAATGGTTTTTATTCACTATCTAATGGAATTATAACACCACATTTCAATGATGAGATGAATGCAACATATGAAAAAAGAAAGAAAAAATTACATTTACAATTTTGATCATCCTCTAAAATTATCATTAAGGATTTCAGCTAAGAATCTTAGTAATGAAAATTACTTTATACCCTTTTTTTATTTTTAAACACGCATGCTAGGAGTTCATTAAGTTCAAATTCCTAACTTAGCACTTTATGTGTGAAACTTATACCAATAAGCCAAATGACTGCTAAAAAAAAAATTTACTCTATATGTTAGATAATAACAACTGAACATGTATTTGGAAACTTGCATATCTTTTTCCATCAAATAACTAAACATGGTTAGTCTAAGAATGAGTAAAGTCTTTCTTCTTATTTTCTAAACTCTTATTTGCTTGACTTATTTTTTATTTTTATTTTTTTTGTCAAGACTTTACTGTCTTAAAGTCATAACTTCTTCTAAGTCACTTTATTCAGAAAGAAATATATGATCTAAATGTAAAACATACATTAATTAGGAAATAAATATATTTCAGAATTTGAGATATCTAGCAGCTTAAAAAATATGAGATGCTTGCTTAGCTTCATTGTAATCTCTAATTAGAAATTGATCAATCAGTACTAATGTATGTTTAATATAAATTTATTAATCTCAGTAGAAAATTGTGATTGATCTCATAATAATATTTTTCTTGTTTCATTCAAGATCGATAACTACTTTGGGAAAATAATCTGTAAGGAATCACTACTAAAAATTAATGTTTGAGAAATCGGACCGGTGATCGAACCAATGACCTTATTGGTTACTGGTTCGACCGGTTCAACCGGTTTAACCACTGGTTCAACCGGTGTGACGTCATAATTATATTTAATATTATATAAATATATTAGAAATATAAAAAATGTAAATATATATATATATATGTAAAGAGAAAAAAATAAAAATTACCTAATATCATAAAACTTTTTCCACTCTACTCCATAATAATATTCATACATCAATTTAAAATATCAATACATCAATTTAAAATATCAATTCATAAAATAAGACTTGCTAGAAACTATTGTTATAGAATCCATTACAACTTACAAAAAAATAAACACCAAATCAAACATCATAAAAGTTTCAAATATAAATAAAAAATATTTATTTAATTAATTTTAAATTTTTATTTAAAAAAAAAAACTAAAAATTGATTTTCTTGAAAAATCGGTTCACCCAGTTTTCACCGATTTGCACTGGTTTTATGTATCAAACCGGACCGAAACCTTGGCTGGTTCCCGGTCAAACTGGCCGATCCGGTCCGGTTTTTTAATCATTGCTAAAAGTAACTGTTTTTATGACAAAAATTTGCAATGGAAAAAATTCATCACAAAATGACAATTTTTGAACAAATTAAATTTGACTTTTTGTGACAGAAAAAATCTGTCGCAAAAATTATAAAAAAAATTGTGACAGATTTTTCCATCTCAAATCTGGAGGAAAAAAAAATTAAAAAAATTTTGCGATGGATTTGGAATCCATTGCAAATGGGCGGGAGGGGGAAAATAAACCCCAACTCCCATACCCACACGCACTTGGAGCCATTTTTGCTTGAAGAGGTAACATCTCCTCCCCCCGCCCCCCCTCCCTTTTCTTTTTCTTCTTTATAATGGCTGACCGGTCGCGGCCAACAGGTTGCTGGCCACACACCAGCAAGCTAGTGCACCCAGCAAGTGCTGGCCACACCAGCGGCCAACAACTGGCAAGATCTAGTCATTTTTTTTTATTTTTTTGAAAAAATTATTTTAATTTTAAAAAATACTAATGGTTTTTGTTTATTTATTATTTCAAGTTTTTTTTTATTTATTGTTTCATCATATTAAATGTTGTTATATTTTGTTATAGTTATGTTTTTATGTGAATTAAAAATTTTATTAGAATTTTGATTGAGTTAAAGTTTATGTTAGTATATATTGAATTATATTAAATTTATAAGTTTTAATTTAGTTTATGAAATTATTATTTGCGAATAAATATATGAACTTGTAACATGTGCCTAATGACATAGGATATCTCGACTATGGTGGATAGTTTTTGTGAGCGTTGAGTTTTGTGGAGCATTTAGAGGTTAGTTTGCATACCTTCTTTTGATTTTATATATTTTTTAGTAGAATACATTAGAAATGTTTAGAGTTGGAAGAATTAGGAAGGAGCTAGGATGGGATGTTGGGAGAAGGGGCGGAGCCTTCTCATTTGTTGCTAATTGGTTTTTAATTGCTTGCATGATGATGATGAGTATAAGGAGGAGTATTTATGTGCTATTATATGTTTACAAATATTATTAATTGTAATATATTAGTTTGAATTATAAATTATTATGTCAGTTTATAGTTTAAATTTAATTTATGTATTAGATTAAATTATGTTAGTTTAAATTTGATTTATGTATTAAATGTTGTTATATTATGTTAGATTTATGTTTTTATGTGAATTAAAAATTCTATTAGAACTTTGATTGAGTTAACTTTATGTTAGTGTATGTTGAATTGCATTAAGTTTATAAATTTTAATTTAGTTTACGGAACTATGATACATAGATAAATATGTGCACTTGTAAGAAAATTTTAGATTGATAATCACTTTGTAAATTATGATATATGTTGTTTTGTTGTAGTAAGGGACATATAACCCTATTTTTTGATTCAATATGTGTAATTGTATGCAATAATGTGACCAAAGGCTTAAAATTTTGATTTTCATTGAATTTTATAGTTCATCTAAAGTGAATATTCTAACATGTACTTAATGACATAGGATATCTCGACAATGTTGAATACATTTTTTGTGTGGTGAGTTTGTTGGAGCATTTTAAGGTAAATGTTGCATACCTTCTTTTGAATATTATTAGTTGTTTTTAATTGAAGTAATGCCATTCATTTTGTTGAGTCTTGTTTTTTTGGCAATTTGAAGTATCTTATTTAAGAGAAGTTTTGATAGAATGTATCATTAATTATTAATCATATTAAATCTTTGGTCTTTTTATCCACTTGGATATGTTTGATGTAATGACAAACAAATTAAGAATTGGATTGTTAATGGGCTATAGACATTCCAATCCTCAATTTGTTTGTCATTAACATCAATACGCTAATAAGTAGGTACTTACACTTTATATTTGCCAATATATATCTTATATGATTGAACATTATACACCAAAGCTTTTGTATTGTCTATATATATACCCATATGGTCTATATCAAATTAGGGGTTACTCGTCTTACTTTTAAATTTAAGTTTTCAAAAGATTTTTCACGGACAATTCCGTTGAAAATCCTTTCATTGGATTTTGTTATTCAAAGGCAATTAGGATGATGTGGTTTGAGAAGTTTGAGATAAGAATAATTTCAAGCATAACTTATGTTTCTTCTTAATTAGATTTCAAAATATATTTCTCTAAGTGTTTTGAAATTTTTTTATGTGCCTCTTAGTTTATGTTTCTGTTTTTCATTATTCTAATTTTATTTTTGCTTTGATAGCTCAAGGCATTAAAATTTAGTATAAGTCTTTGTATTGAGTAAGATAATTTTTTTAGCATTATTTTGTGAATTTATATTTTAGTTAAAACTTGGTTTATTACATCTTTCAAGAGTTTGTTGTATTTGTTGAGTTTAATATATTTATTTGATTTGAATTATTATTATTTGGCATTGCAATTTAGAATAAGGATGCATAAGCTTTGGTTGATTATATGTACCAATTTGGTATAGGATGCATAATTTAAAAAATTAAAAATTTATGATGAAAATTTCTATCACAAAATTTTTTCAAAACAAATTACAATTTTTTGAAGGACAGCAAATCCGTCACAAAATGGGTCATTGTAAAATCCATCGTAAAAATTTGCGACGAAGGATTTTGTGACAGATTTTTTCCATCACAAAATCCGTTGCAAATAGTAGTTTTTTTAGTAGTAAAACTACACAAACTTACAGGCCGCATACCAAGGCAAATTGGAAAACTCATTTACTAGGAAGGTCTATTCCTCAGTGAAAACTGGTTGACAGGTACATACATTAATTTAACATCTTGAAAAATCACTTTTTGATTTTCATATTGTCAAACAATTATTCTCTTATGATAACAAATTAACTTACAGATGGCATACCAAAACAAATTGAAAACCTCACTTCCTTGAAATACCTGTATCTTTACAGTAATAACTTGACAAGTATGTACTCTTAACAACTTGTGCATCAATTTATTTTTCTTATAGATATTGACAAGGTCATTATGATTTTTTGATTTCCATACTCTCAAACAATTTTTCTCTTTAACTGTCGACACCAAAAGAGCTTGAAGTCATATAAATATCTCTAGCTTGAAAAGTATAAGATGATGCTTAGCTCTTTTGTACATAATCTTTAATCAAAAACTGATCAATTAGCACTAATGCTTAATTTTAATTTAATTCGTGAAGAAAATTGTGATTGAGATTTAACAATAATATTTTTCATATTTTATTAAAGTTTAATTACTTGTTATATACGCATGACAATGATAAATATTAAGCAGTTATTTCTCTATTAATGAATTTATCTGGACAATATATATATATATTGTTCAAAAATGAAATATGTTGTTTGAAAATTACATTACATTGCTTGATTGTTGGTGTTCTCGCATTAATATATTTTTTTAATTAGATTTAATAATATTTTCAAGTTAATACTTTTATATCATAATTAGAAAATTTGTTACAGAATAAAATCGAAAATGAATCCACACTATGTATGTTTGGTACAGATGAATTACCACAAGAGCTTGGCCATCTAACTTACCTCAAGGAATTCAATGTGCTAGACAATTCCTTATCTAACTCCATCTGATCTTCCATTTTCAACATATCAACCTTGAAGATGCTTGCACTTTCCTTCAATGGCTTTTCAGGCATTCTTCCTTCAACAATGGGGATTAATTCACTTTTCAATCTAGAAGAGCTTTATTTGAATGATAACAGACTCAGCCAACCAACTCCAAGCTCTATCACCAGTGCTTTTAAGCTTACTTCTTTGGACTTGTACGGCAACTCAGTCAGTGGCTCTGTACCCAATATTGGTAATTTAAGAATCTTAGAGAGTCTTCTAATATGGGGAAATAATTCACAGGACATTTCTGATCTCTTCATTAACTAATTGCCAATATTTGCAATTGTTGGGCATATCAAAAAATCCATTTAATGGAATTCTCCCGGCTTCAATTGGGAATTTATCCGCCTCTCTTTAGGTAGGTGGAAGCAACATAAAGGGTGGGATTCCTTATGGGATTGGAAACTTGAGCAGTTTGCTAAGCTTATATCTTCAGGGAAATGAGTTGACGGGGTTTATTCCAACAATACTTGGGAAATTAAAAAAACTTCAAATATTAAATCTTACTGATCATCAGCTGGAATGTTACATCCCTCCCAATGTTTGCTAGATGAGTAATTTAGGGGACTTGTACCTGAGTAATAATATCCTCACAGGTCCAGTAACTCAATGCTTCCATGAACTTAAATCCTTAAAAAACATCTACTTAGACGCCAACAAGCTGAATTCAACCATACCTTCCAACTTTTGGAATCTTAGAGACCTCATGGCTCTAAACTTGTCATCAAACAATTTGAGCGGTCAACTTTCATTTGAGATTGCAGGTTTGAAGACAATCAACCAAATAGACCTATCATGGAATCAGTTTTTAGGTGATATTCCAAGCTTAATTAGCAGTTGTCAATGAATGGAGTTTCTATCTTTGGCACATAATACATTTGAAGGTCCTATTCCTCAATCCTTGGGAAATGTCGTAAACTTGAAATCATTGGATCTATTAATAATAATCTTTCTAGAGTAATCCCAAAGTCTTTGGAGAATCTTCACTACCTTCAATATTTTAATGTGCCTTACGACAAATTGGAAGGAGAGATTCTTACAGGGGGATAACTTCACTGCTCAATCATTTCTTCACAACTTTGCTTTTTGTGGTGCAACAAGATTTGAAGTTCATCCTTGTGTTGAAAATCTTAGAAAATCAAGAATATCAAAGAATGTGTAGTATATTGTGTCCCCCATCATTTTAGCATTCATTTTGGTGATCCACTTATGCTCATAAAGAGGCGAAAATGGAACAAAGTACCACTCTCGGCCCCAACTGATATTTCACTAGCTATTGCTTGGAGAAAAATTTCACATAGAGAACTTGTACAAGTAACAAGTGACTTTGCTGAAACCAACCTACTTAGAAGAGGAAGCTTTGGTTCAGTATCCATAGGAACACTTTCAAATGGGTTAAATGTTGCAGTAAAAGTCTTCAACTTGTAGCTCGAAGGAGCGGCAAAGAGCTTTGATAATGAGAGTGAAAAAATGGGGTGAATTGCATTTTACCCCCCTGTATTAGTCATAAATTGCAAAAAAAGCCCCTATGAAAAAACAATAGGCAATGCACCTCCTTGTGATTTTAAAAAATAGGCACACCACCTCCCCTTTGTGATTTGATGCAATTTAACCTTAATTTTAATGTATAAAGACTATACTACCCCTAATTCCTTCATATATTGTCAATTTTATTTTTATATATCTTTTTCATCTCCTTCATACCAATTTTTTTATTTTTAAATTTAAAAACTATTTTTAATTTTTTTGTTTATTCATCTTTCTAATTTATTCTTTTTTTATTTATATATATTATATATATACAAATATAAATATATAATATATAATGTAATAAACATAATATAATATATATAATATAATACATTATAAATACATAAATATTTATGTATATATTTATACACAATATATATTACTAAATAGACATTTTTATTATATTTTATATAATAAACCCCACCCCCACCCCCACCCCCATCTTAAAATTTTATCTATAAAATTTAAATAACTTTTGTTTATATCTTTTCTCTTTCTAATTATTTATTTCAAATTAAATATTATATATATTTATGAAAATATAGATTATATTTATATACATATATTTTTATCTCCTTCATACCAATTTTTTTATTTTTAACTTTAAAAACTGTTTTTAATTTTTGTTTATTCATCTTTCTAATTTATTCTTTTTTATTTATATATATTATATACAATTATAAATATATAATATATAATATAAAACATAATATATATAATACATTATAAATACATAAATATTTATGTATATATTTATACATACTATATATTACTAAATAAATATTTTATATTATATTTTATATAATAATATTTTATAAAATTTAAATAACTTTTGTTTATATATTTTTTTTTCTAATTATTTATTTCAAATTAAATATTATATATATTTATGAAATTATATATTATATTTATATCCATATATATTTTTTATAAGATGTTTATATTTATATATTTATTACCATATATATGATAATATATATAATAATATATACATTATAATACATATATGATAAGATATATAATAACATATAGTATATATATTATAATATATATATATATATAATTATTTAATAATCTACCCCCATCCCTTCTCCCCAAACCTCACGGCTGCCATGGCAGCATTTTGGATCCGGCCAGACCTTACGGGCTGCCATGGCAGCCATGGCAGCATTTTGGATCTGGATCTGGATCTGGCCGCTGGCCACATTTTTCAACTTTTTTTTTTATATATATATTCAGGCGGCCATGGCAGCATCCATGGCCGCCTAGCTGCTGCTTGAATGAGGTGGCCGCCATGGCCGCCGCTGGTGTGGTGGGGGAGGGTTGGGTGGGTTGTCGGGGTGGGTAGTGGGTTATATATATATATAAATATGTATATATAATACATACATATATATAAATATGTATATGTAGGTATATATATATATATATGTAGGTATATTTTTATATTTTTTTATATTTTATATATATATTTTTTAGATAGAAGTAATCTGAACCGTTAATTTTTTTTAATAAATCCAACGGTTGATTTTAAGGGGCAAAATTGACATTTCATCACCAAAAACCCTAGAACCAACCTCACTTGCTGCGCGTGATTTGCACTGCCAGTCGAAGGGGGGTAATTTGCTATTTTTTAAAAAACATAAGGGGGGACATTACCTATTGTTTTTTCATAAGGGAGTTTTTTGCTCTTTTCCATTATCACAAGGGGGTAAAACCTAATTTACCCTGAAAAAATAGGCACCATCCGACATAGGAACTTAGTCCAAATAATTGGTTGCTCTAGTAACACAGAATTCAATGCCTCCATTCTTGCTTACATGCCAAATGGATGCCTGGAGAAATTGTTATATTCGTATTGCATGGATATGATGGAAAGATTAAAAATAGCAATGGATGTTGCATTGGCCTTGGAATATCTTCATCATGGTCATACATTCCCTGTTGTCCATTGTGATATAAAGCCAAGCAATGTGTTGCTCGATGAAGACATGACTGCTCATGTTGGTGATTTTTGGTATTTCCAAGCTCTTTGATGAAGGGGAGTTTGTGATTCAAACCAAAACCTTGGGGATGATTGGTTACATAGCGCCAGGTGATGTTTAATAGTTTCTCTCAATATGTTAATTTCTTTTCTCTATAGGTTTCCTTCATTTTGTCTAGTTTCCAAAAATTGAATCTTCTAGTGATGAATCCCTATCACACATGTATTAGAACATGGATCGGAAGGGAAAGTGTCAACAAATGGGGATGTTTACAGTTTTGGCATAATGTTGCTAGAGATGTTTACAAGGAAGAAGCCGACAAATGATATGGTTAGTGAAGAAATGAGCTTGAAAGACTGGGTGAGTGAGACATTACAAGAAAATGCAATAACTCAGGTTGTGGACCCTAATTTGTTGGCTAGAGAAGATCAACATTTCAATGCAAATGAGCAATGCATCTCATCTATTTTTCAGTTGGCAATATAAATAATTTTGATCCTCAATGGTCTTATTTTTGCAATTTTTCCACACTTTTACAATCCCGATGGCTAGTGCAGAGCATCAAAGGAAGGAGTCATTAGACCAATTTTCCCATAATAATTAAGCTTGAACACATTTAGCATGTGATATATGAAAGAAACATATTTATCATAAGTCGAGCAACCTTTTACTGGATTTGTATCCAGCCAAAAATGAATAGATGATATGCAATAAAGAAATCACAGTACAAGCCTACAAATAATGCAAAATTAGTATAGAAGTGACTGCTACCATATAAAAGATATCAATCAAATTAGCAGGATATATTAATAGAATATATTTACAATATATGCTTCGTATTGGGGTGTGTAAACAAATTAAAAATCAAGTCAACCGATTGAAAATTTAAAAAAATCAAATTGAATTGAATTTTTGTGCACTGATATATTGAAATGACACCAACGTCCAATGTACTTGATTCAATATATCAGTGCAATGTACTTGATTCAATTAAGGTCATAGAATTGTTGAGTGGTCTTTGATTGAGTGGCACAACTCTCATACTTTATGTATGAGGTTGGAAATTTGAACCTAGCGTATACTCAACGTGCGTGCATATAAATAAAAGAAAATCAAGATCGTAAAATTGATGGAATGATTGGTGAAAACACTCCTTCACTAATGGAAAATTTGTGATGAATCCGTCACAATTCAAAGACAATTGGGATGGATTTTTAATGGATGACTGACGAACTTAAAAAAAGAGAGCAATAATATATATTAGCATGATACTTGTAACATATATGAAAAGTATATATTGGCAAGATGCCATGCAAGGTCGAACTGAAGGAAAATGGGAGTCGGGCTCAATTTGTCCTCAAATTGGCAAATTTCAAAAGTTGGTATACCTTCTATAATGCCCGAATACTTAAAATCCTTTTTTGCCAATACCCTTGAAACGATTGACCGGTCTTTTCTTGGTCCTTTTTTAATTTTTTCCAATACCCTGCGTGAGAGATATGATAATTATGAAGAAAAATTAAGGTTTATTTTTATCATTTTCTTTTTCTGATTAATGCATGCATTTGTGAAGAAAAATAGGGGTGGCTGTGGCTCTGATCATTTAAGTTCAATATTTTCTTTTCCTTTGGAATTTTTGATAGAGTGGAGAATTTAGAATGAACACCAATATGAGATTTGACTTTCTTAAGTAATGCTTATTTTGATTATGAATCAAATTTAAAAATTACCATAAAAAAAGCAGTGAATTGCTCAAGCACAGCCGTTTCAAATAAATCACTAATTAATTACCCCCATTAAATTGGAAAATTAAGGATCATATCAATTTGCAGATCCCATATCTTAATTATTTTTCACCAAATTCAAATTTTCACTATGCCCACTTCACTTCACCCAGAATATAAAACAGCAGCAGTTTTGATGTATTCAAAAATCAGTTGCCAAATGTTCTTCTCTGGATGTAAAAATTTTGGAGCAATGGAAAGTGAGGAGACTGGTGAAGAAAGAAAGAAGATAAGTTTTGGGTTGAGTCTTGCAGATGAGAAGATTAAGCTGATTGATATATTGTCAGAGAATGATGATTTTCTTGTTGCTTCACCTTTCTCATGTGATTCTCTTCAAGACTGCTTTTCAGGTCATACTCTCTTATTTCTTCATTTTCTGAAAAGACACACATAAAAAAACAAGTGGTTGGTACGGTGTTACATCTATCTATGAGATCAAATATGAAATTTTCTTTGCTTACTTTAAATAGAAAATTCATTTTTTCTAAATATGAAATTTTCTTTGCTTACTTTAAATAAAAAAATTCATTTTTTCTCCCCGCTCTCGTTCCAATTAAAAATCATAGTATTTTATATCATATATAATTGGATTTTTTAAGTACTGAAAAAAAAAATGCTCATAATCAATACTATCTAGCTCGAACTTGTTTTGAAAAAGTCGAATTATTTTGAATTATCTATGAACGCTCCAAAATCAACACAATATAGACTATGTATAAAAACATGATTTATTGTCATTGTTTGGTGTGAAGTATATAGAGATTTTCTTAATGGGATCCTTAATTTTAATTGAATTTTGAGATTCAAATTATGTAGATTGAGTAAAATATGAGGATGTATCAGTTTGCATATTGTTTATAGCTACTTGCAATACATACAATTACAAAATATAACTACTTAATATGTTTGTAAACATGCAAATATGCTAACAACAATCTTACGTAAGACAAACATTGATTCTTTCAAATGTGTAAATCGTGCATTTACGACATAAGATGAATATCTCATATAAGAAAACTAGCAGTTCACTGTATCAGTCATCCAGAACTTAAACAGATCAATTTTCTTTCATGAATTATTTGTGGAACTAATTCTTCCACTAAAAACGGATAATGCAGGAGACCATGGAGGATTCAGGTTATCAGGATTCGGAAATTCTCAAGAATTTGGAACAACGCAACAAAAAGAACAAAATCGACAGCCTTCTGACTTTCTGCGGCCACCCAGGCCAAGTTTTCTGAGGAGAAGCTTAGCCTGGGATAGTGCATTTTTCAACAGCTCTGGTAAGGTGGTGTTGATCCTTCAATTGTATAATAAGTTTACAAACTAAGCTGTTTCTCTTCCACTCTCAAACAGGTGTTCTAGAACCTGATGAGTTATCCTTAATAAACAAAGGATTCATAACAAATGAAACCCATATGCTACCTCGTACTCAAGATATCCGCAAGAGAAGATCAGAATCAGAACCAGAACCAGATGATCTTTCTTTAGACTGGTTTGAAATTCAACCATTTGAACATAGACGAGCACCAAACTACTACTTCAGGTGCAGTGAAGCTGTTGATGTGGACGATGATAAAAGTCCCGAGTCAGGACTAGAACAAGTCAGCTTGCAAAATGTCCAAGGTGAGATATCGATAGTTCCAGAAGAATCAAGAAAACAGTTTACCTTCTGATTTCTGGAATTGTCCTAATCCGAAGAACTTATTCTGTTTGAGGTTACAAACCGGCAGCAGCTCATCTGTCTGAACTCCTCTTTTTCATGTATCTTTCTCCTCCAAGATGAATTGCACCCCATAATTTCTATTTCTTTGCAGCTCTCAGGAAAGTTGGCAGATCTCTCGGAAATAAGGTAGGCCGAAGTAATAATTTCTGTGCAAAAAACATGTCTAGTTGAAAGTTGTTTTGTTTCGACTTTTCAGATGAAATCTAATAAGACTTCTACTGGGAAAAGCGTCAATGTCCAGAGTGGAGATAAGATGAAAAAGGAGGTTTGGCAGTGATATGCACCTGAAATAGCTACTGGATATATGATGAATGGTTTATTCTGATTCACTTAATTTTGATATTTCTAGACAACTTTCAGAAGGAAACAGGGACTTGTATCGTCTCCCAAGCCACCAAAGGCATTAGCCAGAACGAAAAATATTTCAGCAAGATCAGACAACAGTGATTTATCAGAAATTTTTTATGCCAAAATGAAAAACAAATCAGTTACTCCTGATTCTGGTAGGAAATATATATATATATATATATATATATATACATATATAGAAACACTACTTGAAAAATGGTTATCTTACCACCTCTTTGGAGTGTCACCTGCAATGTTGTCTTTACAGAGCAATGTTTGGTCATGGAAAAGAAACCTGCTTCCCAGAGTCTATTACCAGCTGCAATAGCGTCAACTGTTTCTGTTCCCTTTATCAATACAAAAAGAAAAAATGAGTCCAGAAGAAGTAAACTTTCTCACTCTCTTTCAGCCTCCAAGATTTGGACACATTCAGAGAGGAGTAAAGGGATACCAAATATTAGTCCTTCGAACCCTTCTTGCCCATCGTCTGCCAGTTCCAGCAGCCGTTGCTCCTCTGAGCCACTCTCATCATCTGTTAGCAACAAGCAAAGATCTAATGTTGGTCTTGATATAAAGAGAACATTTAGAGAGCCCTTCCTTCACAATGAAGCAAAAGAAGCATCAGATTTTCAGAGTCCACTCAGCTCAGCAAAACAATGCAGTTCCCAGGCAACAGCAGAAACTCGTCCTGTTGGTTCACTATCAACAGAAAACTTCAGGCCATCTGGACTTCGTCCACCGTCGCCTCGGATCAGATTCTTCGATGAGGTTGCTTCTAATAGTTTGATAATCTGCTCTTGTTATTTCTCCTGTTTGCCTGTGTTAAGTCTCTGCAGAAATCACTATTGCCAATAGTGACAAGTTTGCAATTTATAACTTAATGATATGCAGAACACACCTCCCAGCCTTCATGGGGTAACAAGAAATAGCAAAATGCCTCAGAAAATTTTCTACGGAGTGTTGCCTGATTCAAGCATCAGCAGCAGAAGTGCGCCAGCTTGTAAAAAGCTTAAAAATCCAGGCCCAGAAGTGGTTACGAACATCAAGAAGCCAAAGACTGATCATACAGATGCATTTCTTGGGCCAGGAAAAGAAATGTGCTTGGAAACTGGAAGAGTTGGTGATCACAGCAAACGGCCTAGAAGTAAACTCAGGCTGAATTCCAGTTTCGAGGAAGAGAAAAGAAGGGATAAGTTGAAGAGTAAAAGGTGCAGAGCAAGTGAAGGACCTAAAGACGAGAATCCAGACATCCAGAAAACCACTGATCAAGACATTGGGAAGAAGAACCTGTCTTGTTTTGAGGATCAACTTGGCAATTTAAGCAGATACTTTGAGGCCATTGATCTGAACCAAAAAAAGGTCAAAGAACTTAAACAGATGGACTGGCATGCAAAACACAACAAGAACAACATTGAAAAACAAGAAAACCAGCTCCTAGATTCACCAGCAGCTTCATCAAAGCCCAGTCAGCCCTCAACACCATCCCTAACTGCTGCTGTTGCTATATCAAGCACGAGAACTCCGCTTGCAGACAAAACATCAGCTTGCAACTTACATGAAACATTGGCATAGACCATAGAACCAAAGAAAGAGATGGTGCATGGATCATCTTAAAAATTCATGTTCTTGTCGAAGTCTCAAACTACTCATTTCTATTATAAATCATGCATATTCTTCTTTCCAGTGGATGCTATCTACGTTTTTCTTGAATATGCACCCAAAATATGATGCTTTGCAGAATTTCATGATTCCTAGAGTCACATCAATCCCTCACCATAAATCCAAGTTCTAACTATAATCTTACAAATAAATGCCAGAAAATCTTGGGATTCTCCGAGGTTTGAAGAACCAACACCAACTACTTTTCCAAGATAGATTACATAAATAAAGAGTGGCTGAAAAATAAACACCTAGTTATTTAAAGAGGGTATGTACCTTTTTAATTAGGATATACATGCTGATAAAGGAAAAAGGATGCTTTGGCTCCTGAACAAGAACGAACATACTGGACTTAGGATCCACGTCTTCTTAACTGGATCAAACCAACCCATATGGCTACTGCCCAACAATCCATTGTAGGGACGATTAAATAAAGACACATGTAGTGATCAAGCCCTTTTGTATGTAAGGGAGACACGTTGAGTATCAAACACTTTCATACGGCCTTTCGTATGACCATTACTCAACCCTTTCATAAGGACTTTCATTCGAACAAAATGTGTCACATCTGTGCATTTCCATCCCTTCAATTAAACTCTTGGAGATTGCAAGTATCTTTTATTACATACAACCTTGCTACCCTTAACTAACCTAAGGGGAAGAGGATTATAGTTGGGACCTACCCAGCATCCTCTAACCTAGTTCTGTGGTTCAGATTTTAGGCCCCCAACTTTAGCGTAAGAGGATTATAGTCGGGACCTACCCAGCAATCCTCTAACCAGGTTCTGTGGTTCAGGTCGTAGGTCGCATCCGACCTATCATCCTGATATGGAGAATATACTTATTCAATTTGGACAGCCTGCATGGCGACCCCAATTCATACACATTCCCTATGGTATATATTTGAATACATCTACATATATGAATAGAATGTATCTGCATTTATTACATAGTATCCATCCATAGGATCTCTCTACATTTGTTAAACGGTGCACAGAGGAAAAAAACTAGTAAGCAACAGAGAACCATGAGATCAATATAGCTAGACGCAAACCAATACAACAGTTCTATACAGATAATGCATAATCCTAATACAAATCCGACTTCACCAACACAAAGAAACATACAAAATTGCCTCAGAATTATTTTCAAAATAGACCCATGGCCCTATACAACTAACACGTATATCGCGTATATAATCCCCGGCAAGTATCCCAAGACAGTCAGCAACAAATCAATCCAGAACTCCACCTGACTCAATCAGAATAAGAAAATCAAGAATTCAATGAGACATCAGTTAAAAAATCAACAATAGAACGAAAATTCATACGACCCAGAATACAATTATCAATAAATTCTGAATCAGAATATCAGAAAATTGAGAAAGGATTAAAGAAAGCATAATTACTCCACAGCCGTATCTCAGGAAGACCCCAACAGGTGGCAATAGTATTGCCAGAAGCACTTCGACAAAAGTCTCTGAACCCATCGATTTCTAGCCCTTTTAGCGCCTGAGAATTGGCTGAAAATGAAGAAATTTGCCTTTGAAATGATGAATAGTTTTGTGATGATTTTGCATGGGAAGAAAATAGAAATACTGAGCAAGAAAATAGCAGAAGAGAAAGGTGTCAGCCTGTGAAGAGGTAAAGAGTTGAAATAGGACACGTGGAATCCTAGGTGGCTACATAGGTCGAGTGCGTAATAAAATATATACAGGGTGGATTACGATTATCACCCATGCAATTACGAAAAGATTCTTATTTTTTTAAAAATTATAAAATTACTCTAAATTGATAAATTTATTTGTAAGGTAGACAAAAAAATATAAAAAGTAAAAAATGCATTAACAGCAAAATAATTAAAAGATAAAAAAAAAAGCTAAAAATTAGTAAAATAACAAAAGAGTTAAATGCCCCTCTATATAGTATGCATTTTAAAATTTGAAAATATATTAATAGTGTTTATATAATTAAATTTATTTAATAATATTAAATAAAAATATATTTGTTAATTAAGTTACATATTAAATACTATTAATTAGTAAGCATATTTAAAATAATTTATTTAAATTTAATTAAATTATTTATTAAATAATAATTATATTTAAAATAAAGAGATTTTAAATAATTAAAATTATTTATTCGAATAATTAACAAAACTTAGTTAAATTTATTAATTAATTAAAAACACAATAAATAAGAAAAATTAAAAACTATATTAATTGAGAATAAATAAGTAAAAAAATTAAATATATGCATTTTTAACTAAATTATTTATAAATTGAAAAAGATAATTTTTTAAAATTTAATTTTATTATTTAATAAAATAATAATCATTCTAAAATAAAGATATTTAACATAATTAAATTAATATTTATTCAAATAATAAATATATTTAAAATAATTAATTAAATTTATTAATTAATTAAAAACATAATAAATAAAAAGTTAAATACAATATTAATTAGGTATAAATAAGTAAAAGAATATAAATATATACTAATTAGGAATAAATAAGTAAAAGAATATAAATATATATTTTAAACTAAATTATTTATTAATTAAAAAAAAGATAACTTTTTTTTGTTTTTTTAAAATACAATCCCTCACCCCCTCACCTTCCCCCTTCTTCTTCCGTCGGCCATCGCATGCCCATGGCAGCCACGTAGCTGCCATGGGCAGCAAGCAGCCAGGCGGCCGATAACTTGCTGCTGCCATCCAGCAGTAGGCAACGAGCCGCCTAGCCATGGCCAGGCAGCTACGCCATGCCACTACAGGCAGGAGCAACACTATGGCAGCCGCTGACAGTGGCTGCCACGGCCAGATCTGGTAGAGTTAGATCTGGCAAGGGTTGGGTGGGGTGGGTGGGGTCTTTTTGTGTGTGTATATGCATATATATATATGTATGTATATATCCTTTTTTTGATTCAACATATATATGTATATATCATATATATTATATATTACATAACATTATATTTTATATGTATGTATGTGTATATAAATATTTTACATATTTTTTAATATATATTTTTTTACTAAGGTTTAAGGTATTTTTGTATTTTTATTAAGGTTTTAGGACATTTTTGTACTTTCACACGATTAGTTTATCAACCAAATTATCAGAAGGGCAAATATGAAATTTTACATTTCATTTTTAATGACAATTTTAAAAAATTCTAATGGCTAGACTAAATTGTTGGATGGTGAAAATTTTCAAGGAATTTCTGTAATTTTCGAAAAAGCAAGGATATTTTCGTAATTATGTCATGCTTTCTTTTTTTTTTGTTGGTGAAAACCGCCAGAGGCGGGGGGTTAGGCGAGGACCCCTACCAGATTTTATATCATCAAAAAATCAAGTACAATGTCAAGGGCATTGCCCCATTTGCAACGTTAAGCATGCATCCCACATCTATCATGGTTCGAGAACCTCTATTACAACAAGTTTTGTGCTAGAAGTGAATTTTGGTTCTAGCTAATTTCATGTCGGCCGCTCATACCAGTCTGCCTCATCTTGTTCGAATGTATGGGCATGAACACTTATCAAGTTGTATTAGTCCACAGATTGGCCCTCGAAGTTCATTCTCGTCCTTGCACATATAAGGTTGCGCGGCACTAGCCTCGTTGGCTAGGAAGTCAGCGACTGCATTCCCTTCTCTATATATGTGGGTGATTCTGCCTTCAAGGATCACCAAAAGCTGCCTGATACACCTAATAAGGTAGTAGACGGACCAGTGGCAATGTTGGAATTCGATGAGATGCAAAACAACCATCGCATCCACTTCAATCCAGATGTTCCTTAGGTTTTTAGCATGGCATAGCTCAAGACCTTTGCAAACTGCAAAAATTTCAGGATAAGTATTAGTATGAATGCCTAAGTGTTCATAAAATGCAAAGATAATCTCCCCTGTGTGATTTCTCACAACATCAGCGGCCGCTACTGAGCTCGGATTGCCTTTAGATGCACCATCAGTGTTAAGTTTGATGGTGCCTGGGGAAGGCTTATTCCAACGCACGTAATTATGTCATACTTAGGGGTGGTAGCCGTAATTTAAAATGACAAAAGAGTATGTAATTTTTAAAAAGGTAAAATAAAATATATTTTTTATTTACTTTTTAATTATCATTTATTTATATATTTGTTTATTTATTTATTTTGTCAAAAGAAATATTTCAAGCAAGAAAATATATCATGGTTACAAAAGTCTATACATCATAACATCACGTACATGTTTTAAGGGAACCATGGCATATACTAGGCAAATTAAAAATAAAAATATTTTATGTGATTCGACAAAACACATCCAACTTTCAAGAGAGTTTCCATTCTTTTATTATGATAAACATTATCCGGTATAGGTTACACTATTGAATTTGATATTAAACTTAGGACAGATGAAAATATTGGTAAAAATTACTAAGTTAAGATTTAATAGTAATAATTAACACAAGTAACAATTAAAATGAAAGATGATAGTTTAATAAAAAAAATCAATGCTAATATGTGATTTCTTTTATTGGACCCATTTGAATCATATTCAATTCTCTTTCAACTCAAATCCATTTTCAATCCACAAATATAAGCTCATTTTGAACGCAATAATAAACCAAGCCAATGTATCAATTCGCTCATACCTACAAACCCTTTTATATTGCCCATTCCTCATTCAGAACAAACATTTCGAAAGTACTACAAGCTTCACGAATATCACAAGAGTAAAAAATAATCTAAAAACGCTTAATAATAAATTGCATGAAATTATTACTCTTTCTAGATTTCATAATCATAATTCAACGACGCAAAAACAGATAAAATCAAATCACTTGAAAAGTAAAAAAATATATATATAATCAAACATGATCTCAATGAGTCAAAAGTAAGATTCCTCAACTTAGTGATTGTTCACAACTCTACCACAAATCAAAAGAAAAAAAAAAAAACATTAGCTTTCAAATATACTATGCGTAAGCCAAATTGATAGGGTCCAAATACCAACTAATTCATGTCGATGAATATTCACAGTTCTTACAATCCAATTAACATAAATAAATTATATTCTTACACGTTTTCTGGAATTATGCCTTATAACCCAAAGTACGAACTAATCTATCAAATACTTTTGATTTTCACCGCTCCAATATGCATGGCTACAAGTAAAACCATCACACAAAAATAAAGTATATGTTCTCTTCAATATGTATAGTGAATCAAACAATTCTTGTTGGACACATACATTACTTGCCTAGAATATAAAACTCAATGGCAAAATTGCATTTTTGGTCCTGTAAGTTGTACCAATTTCAGATTCCGTCCTTTATTATAGGGGTCTAGCAATTCAAATACTTGAATTAAAGAAAATTTGGTAATTTCAGGACGATTTGAACGGAGCCGGCCAACTGATGTCGGAATTGTCCTACGTGGCACATAATTTGGGGATTTTGGCAACTTTGAGCCAATTTTAAGCTGAGTTGGCAAAGGAGTGTTTAGGTGGCCAAAAACCTATAAAGATTAGAGGAAAATTTGACATTTGGCATCCATTTTGGGAGGGAAAAATCACTATTCACCCCCAAATTCCCTCCAAAATCACCTCCTTCTTCCCCATTAATTAATTTTACTTGGTTTCTTTCATAACTTCTGCAAAAAAATTTTGTTTTTTTTTCTTTCCCTTTCTTTCTTGAAATCAATCAACAGTGTAAAGAAGAAGAATAATGTCTTCTTCAGTATCAAGTCCTTCGGCTCTCTATTGCGATTGCGGAAAAAGAGCTCAACTTCGCACCTCTTGGACAGATGACAATCCTGGAAGAAGGTTCCATGGAAGCGTTGACTTGAAGGTAAAGAAAAAATGGTGCTTTTGGCATATTTTCTCATAACTTATTTTTGTCATTTTGTTTCCATAATTTCTCAAGAATGGAAAATTTGATTCTGTGTATCAAGTCTTCATTTAATTTATTTTTTTCCGACTATAGAGAGGTGGTTGTGACTTTTTTGTGTGGGAGGATTCACCCATGTGCCGGAGGGCCTTGAACCTTCTCACAACATTGCGTCGGCAGAAGCAGGCATTGCAGGAAGAGGTGAAAAAACTTAATAGAAAGGCAAAAGTTTTGAAAATGATTGTCATCCTTAGTTGGTTGCTTTTTGTTGTAATTTGGTTGGCTTGAGAAAGAGATGGGATGTATGAAGATAAGATATGGAAGGATATGGAAGAAGATGAAGATCTATGTAGTTAATGTAGTGTCTTTTTTTTTTTTTTTTAAATTGTAGAAGATGGAATCGAGAAAGATGGAGGATGGATGTAAAATTTTCTTGTTGCTGTTGCTACAATTTTTGGAAGCTTTTACCCTTAGCACTGTTGAAGGGAAAATGGCAACTATATGTATGCATTATAGTAGTTTAATTTTAAGCAAAGAAAATCTTTATTTTCTATTCAATTTTCTTATTTATTTCATTCCTCAATTGATGTTGTTTGTTGGTATAATAGAATGATACGTGTAATTGAAAAATGCAGTAAGTAAAGACCAAACTAGAAAAGCAAACCTAACTCTTAATGTGGTCCAACAAACCTGCAAAAAGAAATACATAACTAAAAGAGACAAAACATGCAGTTAAACATGCCTTTCTTAAACAAAGTACTACTGCATGCCAGCATTGTATTCCCATCTTTTAAGTACAAATTAATTGCATATTTATACCCATGAAAGCCAAAAGTTCAACCATGAACCCAAGCCAACAAAAACTAGTCAAATATTAATGTTAGGTATACAAAACCAAGAAAAGTATTCAAATACACAAAAATAGGTACCCAACATGCAGTTAAACCATAAATTCATAATCAAAAAACAACAAATCAGATTATCAGAAAGGCTTCTTTCCCTTCATCTTGGAACTCTCAGTTGCATCATTGTACTTAGACAGAGCAGCAGTAAGGTTTGAGATTGTGACGAACTTCTTTCCCCCTTCCTTAATGATAAGATTTGAAGGTATGGATGCATTGAGATGGGAAGCTGAAGTTGTGGGAAGGACAACTTGTGGATATGTGAATAGAGCTGGTGCTCTTATTTTTACCCCTGGAGCTTATGCTTTTAACTATGAGGGAAGAGGCATTTGAGAATGAGCTTGCTAAAGTTGTTGGAACATAGAAGGTAGTCCTTGAGCTACAATTGGAGATGGAAGTGTCGGTTCAATTAATGGTGCTGGAGTTGGGGCTGACATTGTGAATTGACTTCCTTGAGCACTTGCTCCTCTAATTTGTTGGAGTTGTTCCAAGATTGAAGGACCATGATTCAATTCTAATGCTTCAGGATTTGTTGGAGTTGGTGCTCTTAGCTACTCCATAAGATAGATGTAA
Organism: Jacaranda mimosifolia; assembly: GCA_018894105.1. NCBI lineage: Eukaryota > Viridiplantae > Streptophyta > Magnoliopsida > Lamiales > Bignoniaceae > Jacaranda > Jacaranda mimosifolia. The sequence goes on from CM032125.1 coordinate 5,242,946, forward strand.
CATATCAAAACATATAAATATTAACATAAATGACAAATATATACTTAATTGGTCAATTATACTAACACTTTTTGTCCTTCTAACTTCATTTTGACCAACCGAAGTTTGCTCTGTTCCATCATCTCTGCGATCTGCTTCTCTCTTTTTCCTCATCTATTACAAAATCTAAGTTTTAGACAATTGAAGTTTAGTTTAAACTTATAATTTACAAATATTACTATAAAGCTAAAACTTTACTCTAGCATTTTTGTCCCTTCCAACTTCATTCTGGACAGCTGAAGTGCCCACTTTAGAGGTTTTCCCTCTCCTCAACTGATGGACAATATTAGATAGATCAGATAAGATAGATGCATAATCTTAGAATATAAGATAGATTAAATATAGATGCATAATCTCAGAATATAGATGTACAAACTTTATAAATAATACTTCTAAATTTTGTGATGCATTTGTAGAACCAAATACCTCTGATGGGTTGATTTGACTTAAAGATTCAAGTTGTGTTCCTTCAGATGCATTTGTTGTTGCTCCATCATTCAAAGGGCAATATACTCTGTTATGTCCCTCAGCATCACAATTGCTACACTTAATTGTTTTCTGTTGTCTTCTTAGCTTGAATGGATTTGCATTGATCTTGGGCTTCCCCCTATTTTTTTTCTTCCTCTTCTATGGGATCTCATCTGGCTCTCTTCTTCTTGCTTTTGTTGGTCTTCCTGCGGGTCTTCCCTGGTGAGGTGGAAGAGGAGGAAGAAATTCTGACTCTTTCCATTCACTTCTGCCATTTATAGGCATAATTGCATTCTCATAAACCTTGTTGTAAGCCTCCACTGTATAGCACTTGTGAATAAACTTCTCACAATCCCAGCCTTGAGAGCTTATTGCACTCAGTGCATGCTTGCATGGGATTCCAGTCAAATCCCACTTTCTACATCCACAACATCCTTTCTTCAAATCCACAGTGTACTATGTCCCATCAAAACAAGATATTTGATAATGCCAGTCATTTAGTTTAATGGGAATACAATCCCCCATTTTCTCTACAATTTTTTCAATCATTTTCTTGATCTTAGGACAGTAAGTACCCTTCCATTTTTTTGCTGCTCTATCCCTATTTTCTTGCATTTTTTTCATTAGGTACTCCATTATCCACTCCAACATAGACAAAATTGGTTTCTCCCTAGCCTCCAAGATGTTACTATTGAAAGTTTCACAACCATTGTTCAATAGCATATCACACTTAGGATAATCATTGAAATGGGACCTACTCCATTGATGAGGTGGTTTGTCATTAAACCATTCAACTGCCTTTTCATCTAAAGCTTTTATCTCAGCCATTCTCTGTTAAATTCATTGACTGTAATGGCCCTATCTGTCTTCCATAAAGATGTTTTAAAGGCTAGACCTCTAAAACCAGCATTCTTGAAATTAGAATGCATATGCCTCACACAAAACCTATGAGCTGCATTAGGGAATGCTTCTTGAAATGCTTGAATCAGGCCTTTTTGCTTATCATTCATGAAAGTATACTTATAAGCATTCTCAATTTTGAGGTTTACTTTCAATATGGTAAGAAACCAATCCCAAGTGTCCCCTGACTCCCTATTTACTACAGCACAGTCAATGGGAAAGATATTATTGTTGGGGTCAATCCCCACTGCAGTTAGTAACACTCCCCCATGAGGTCCCTTCAAGTGACAACCATCTACCCCAATTATAGGCCTACAACCAGCCGAAAAACCCAGTTTCAAAGCATACAAACAAACATAGAACCTATCAAATCTATTATCCCCACTTGATTGATCAGTTCCTAAGATCACAGTAGAACCAGGAGTTGTTCTTTTGATTTCATCAGTATAACTCCACAGTAAGGAATACTGCTCATCTGGCCTCCCTTCTAACATGTGAATTGCTTTTCTTTTAGGCCTATATGCTTGATCAAGTGAAACATGACATCTAAGCTCCTCAATGGCATCCACCTTAAATCCCTTAACATTTCTCTTACGGTCAGATTTGAATTTTTGGACATATTTGCCAGATAACCACTTAGATTTCATATTTTTCACATTATATGTCTGCCCACAGTTGTGATTAGGGTTGTATTGCCTTACTTGGAAGCTACATTCATCTCTGACTTTATGTGCATGAATCTTCCAACCACATCCCTCATCAGCACACTTAGCATACACCCTAATCTTGTCATTCTTAGTGATGTTCAAGCTTCTTTTTTGTTTTTATTGCATGTGAATGCACAGCTTGCCTAAACTCAGCTTTGGTGCTAAAGATCATGCCTAGTTCAAAGTTTGGATCATACAATTAAGTAGGATTAAAAACTGGATATTTTGGCCATTCACATTCACCATCAGAACCTTTAGTACTGTCCAAGTCATCATCACTCTCCACCACATCCTCATCTCCAGATTCATGTATTGCCCTCTGCCCCTTTTCTTCTCTAACATTCTCATTTTCAATGTTGTCATCATTACACTGTCCTAACCATTCCACCTCAGAGTCTACATTCTTATTGAACAACCTATCATCTTCAATATCTTCATCATCAATTGAGTCTAAATCAAAGTCATTACTGATGGTAACACTATCACTATCCCCATGTTGCCCTTCACTATCACTATGTACATCATCAGTCTCTATTTCCTCTACCAGTTCATCTAAGCACCCCTCAAGCCTAGAAAAGTCCCTCACTGCTTCTGCAGCTCCCTCTTTAGAACCCTCAGAACCCAGTCCCTGTTTTTTCAAATCAAACCCAATCCCTGTTTTTTCGGTTATATCATCACTCTCACCACACTCAGCCCCCAAACTCACCCCATCATCAGGCCTTGCTATTTCTTCTTCTACATTTACTTCACCCTCTGTATTTGCAGCATCTTCTACCCTATTCCCAGCACTCAAATTCTCATTTTCTTCATCGTCAGTTAATTCAACACACTCAACAAATAGACTCACCTCTCTACTTGTGGTTAATTTTTCTTCACATAACTTTTTCAAAGCGTCATTAGTGCCTATGAATAGAAACCCAGTCGTAGTTCTACTGTAATATTTAAAGCAACCATCTAAACCCATACATTTACTCAGTTGATCTAATGCAGCTATACTTAACAAGTCAATTTCAGCATAGTCAAATTTAATTAGTTCTCCCTTCCCTGCATATTTTGTGACTGAGGATGATGTGTCAAAGTATCCCCCATAATGTAGAGTTAATGTGATCTTCCTACTCTTTGGATCTGAGAAATAAAAAAATAAAAATAAAAAAAAATTCAGGTAGGTTTTGACTACTGTTCAAACACACAGAATCTTTGACTAAAAACTTTTCAAAAAAAAAAATGTCCACAAACAGAACACATCAGGGACCACCATTCAACCACTCCACACAAACACATTACTTTTCATATTTAAAAATTACACATAGTCACAAATCATCATGCATTTATGAAAACAAACGAAGACCCAGAATATAGGGCTCCACACATATGTGATAACATCAAACAAAAAAAAAGTGAGAATCTTTTACACTTACCGTACTGAGGAGGTGGCAAAATGTGCCTTTCTGGGGGTCTTACTTGTGGCATTTACACTGAAACCCAGTTGCTATATCCTCGAATGTCAACGCAAAATGTGTGTAACTTCTTAGATTACAGGGCTTTTCAATAGGTTTGGGTGTGGGGAGAAGGAAAGTTTCTTTCTTTAGGGTTTTCCAAAATCAATTTGGGAAAATGAAGAACTATTTTTTATTTATTTATCACTAAACAACTTTTTTTCTTTTCTATTTTTTCTACAAAAATCACGATTTTTAGTCATGTGCAAGGCACATGACTGAATATCCCTCCTAAATTGACCCATGTCCCCTTACAATTTTGGCCACCTAAACACTCCTTTGCCAACTCAGCTTAAATTTGGCTCAAAGTTGCCAAAATCCCCAAATTATGTGCCACGTAGGACAATTCCGGCATCAGTTGGCCGGCTCCGTTCAAATCGTCCTGAAATTACCAAATTTTCTTTAATTCAAGTATTTGAATTGCTAGACCCCTATAATAAAGGACAGAATTTGAAATTGGTACAACTTACAGGACCAAAAATACAATTTTGCCAAAACTCAATCATCTAAAAGAAAAATATCCATATAAATCAAGACAATAAAAATATCTTCATCATGTCATTGTAAAATTGCTACAATCTTCATTATCCTTATTTTTGTAAGGACACTACTTGTTTACATAACCTTTCTTGTAGTATTTATTGAGTACCTTTCCCTTTCCTCTGAATTTTTAACTTGACTTTTTATTCACAAACACACTTCCAGATGTCATATTACAATTTTGAGCCACCAATGCAGACTCTAATACCACCTTTAGGTATATCTTTCTTTTTTATGAGGAAAAAAAAAATAATGCTTTCACATGTTTCAATTTTAGTATATTTTTTTTGTATAATAATATTTGATGTTACACAAAAATAAATTTAGAGTTCTATCGTAAATTAATGAATTAGCGGGTTTTTACTCCTAAAACTCCTCCCTTGCTCGAGTTGTAAAATAATTTGGTACCCCAAAAAGGCCGAACCCCACTTTTGGTTTTATTTCTACACTCACTTTTTCCATTTTCTACTATTCTAAAAATGAAAACCATCACTTTTTAGAAAATTTCACCCAACATTATTGTCATTTTTATTTTCAAAATATATTCTCCAATAACCTATATATTTTTTCCCAACAACCTATATATTTTCTCTCTCTATTCCATTCTATATATATTTTCCCAATAACCTATATATTTTCTCTCTCTATTCTATTATTTCTATCTCTCTCCACCTACAACCTATTAAAATCAGCATAATCATTATATTTCCAACATTTCATCCAATGACAAACTCATTTCTACTAACTAACTTTTCAAATTTTAGAAATGATAAAAATAAAAATTGGAAATAGAAATAAAACCAAACAGCCCCACTCCACATCTAAGGTTTATAAGTTAGCTTATTTAGCTTCTTATTTCCTATGTAGGAAGGCCACATTTTCCTTTCTATTTTCCTTTATCTTCCATTAACTCATCAAATTTAGTTTAAGTTTTCTCATTCATCTCTTAATGAGTTTTACTGATTAAGTCCTCCATGAACACCTCCTCCATGAGAAGTTCGCATTGATATAAAGTTTGACACATTTTATTAAGTGTAGCTTAATTTATTGCTTGGCAAAATTTAGTTAACACAAACGAGTCTTGCCCAAAATTCTCAAATAGACTTCTGTCCTCACCCAGTCTATAAGCTGCATTTTAGGGGGAAAGAATATCGTACTAATGTGTGTCAATGAAAAAATATTTTAATCAACTTTGGTCCTATTTTGTAGCAACAAACTCATCCACTACAAGAAAACACCCATTCACTAACAGAAAATTTATGACAAAGAGGGTTTCGTCACTGTTCAAAGACAATTGTGATGAATTTTTTATGGATTACAAACGAACTTACTAAAATGAGTAAAAATATGTATTAGTTATAATACTTGTGACGGATATGAAAATTATAAATTGATATGAAGAGTTTGTCATAAATTTTATAACCTAAATATGATTTTTCAATTTGTGATAAAAATTCCATCATAAAATTAATTTGTGACGCAAACTAATCAGTGACAAAGAATATACTAATGGATTTGTAAAATAAGTCTGTCATAAATTTAATAAGATCTATCATTCTGTGATGGAATTATTTCTAAATCTATTAGTATATGCTTTGTCACTAATTAGTTTGTAATGAAAATAAAGTGCGTCACAGAACTAATTTTGTTATGAAATTTTTGTCACAAATCAAAAAATCATATTTAGGTTATAAATTTTATGACGGACTCTTCATATCAATTTATAGTTTTCATATCCATCAAAAGTATTATGACTAATATATAATTTTGCTAATTTAATTAAGTTCGTTAGTAATCCATCAAAATTATTTTCAACCAGTGGCGGAACCCTATTCGTCATAAATTTTCTATTAGTAAAGGAATGTTTTCTTGTAGTGATCATCATAAAAAAGAAAAAGAAAAAAAGATAATTATCGCATTATGAATGAGGATAAGGAAAATGCGTGCCATATAATTTTGAAAAGAATAAGCAAATATATATATATATATATATATATATGAACATATCAAAATTAATCAACTACAGTTAAAAACTCAACATCAAAAAAGAATTAATGTAAAATTAGACTGTTGACCAATCTAGCTAACCTCATCCCCTAGGGTGACACATATGGTGGACATTAGATGCTAATTCCTCTGTTTTCAAGAATAACTTTTGCAAAGTCTATTACTTTTTCTCTTTTTGGAAGCAATCAATTATATCATAATATCAATTATCAATCAATACTTCACAAATATTATTATAATCATATATCATAAATTTAAGGAGGAGTTTGTTATTTCCAAAGTCATTTTCAATTTTCATTACTATTTGAAAATATGAAAACTATCAACTTCTATCAATTTTCTATCAAAATATTCCATTTTATAATTTTCTTTTGTTCTTCTCTTTAGCAATATTTCAACACATTTAGGGACAATTAAACATTACAAAGTTATAAATTCTGAAATCTAAGATTAATTCACTCATCCCTATAAGTAAAGTGGATACAATACAATAATAAAACAACTATTATTATGATCACCTATCTTGATCTAACAAATTAGGTGCAAAAAGCCTTGTCAAACACACACACACAAATATTTAATTCTTAATATATTTCATAAAGTAGTACTATGGTCTATGTTTATGAATGAGTTGGAAAAACTAACTCCATTTCAAAAAATAATGACAATATAATTTCATTTTCTCTTCTCTTCTACGTTTTTAACCTTTTTCTTTTCTTTTTTTTCAATTACTTTATTTTATAGTAAATTTATTTATTTATCCTACTAATTCAAATAAATACATTGAAATTTTTGAAAAATTATATATTTAAATGGAAAGTCAATAAGTATTTTATTTGTTTTATACTATAAAAGTTTTAGTACAAAATACAAACATAGAGCTGTCAGAATTATTAATATACATAATGCATTGATACGTTCAAGTCCTTGATAAATTTATCCTTATTTTAAGTTGTACAGCAGTTCAAACGTCTTGGCCTTAAACCTACATACTTACGGCTTCATTTCTCAAAAAATTGGTAGAAGGTCCTAAGTTTAAGACTTTCGAAACTAAAAATATTCTATTAAATGAAGTTATTTATATTTGGGTGCCGGCTCAAGATCATCCTCATGAAAACCAGGGTTCTACCACATACAAATGTTTTTCAATAGAACTTTAGCTATAGTTGGTTGTACATGTCCAAGAAACCATTTTAATTCGCTTAATATTGACTTATTAATTATCCAATAAATTATTAGGAATTCATGTAGCTTATGCCGAATGTCACAATATAATTGTGGTCCTACTACGAATTTTAGCAACTATATTTCACCCACGTGGGTTTTACATATAGATTAATTGAATAGTAGCAGTAGCAGCAGTGACATGCAAGAGCTGGACTTGTATAAAAACAGTTGAATGGAATGAAATGCAACTCATCACATCCAACCCAAACACCTAAAACACTTGAGTGAGCCCTTCTCTATCACCCTCAACCCTCATGGGCTTTGAGTTCTCCCATTTCCTCATTCTCCTCTCCTTTTCTCTTCTGCTCTTCCTTCTTCAAAAACTTGGAGCCCGTTGGCTGCTGTCGAACCTCCCTCCGGGGCCGTGGAAGTTGCCGTTCATCGGCAACTTGCACCATGTCTGGTTCGCCGGATCGGCGTTTTATCGGCCGGAACAGGAGGATCGGAACCGGATCGGCCATGGGCGTTCCGTCAACCGGCGTGGAACGGGGTTGTAGTTGGGATGGCGAAAAGTGGCCGATTTATCGCCGGAACGCCGTTCCGGACCGATAAATCGGTCCGGCAAGGTGGAACGGAACGGAAACATGACAATGTTGCGGAAATGGATTTCTGCACGAAAATGGGTTTCCATCGCTATTTAACTGCCAAGTGCTCTATCTGGAGTTTTGCTAGATTTTCTGTATTGGCACCTCCGCTCTCTCCTGCTCCATCTCCGCGGCACCTTTCGTACCCATTTCTCCTCCTTCAACCATTAATCACCCTAAACCCTCAAACTTTTGTGCCTTCCAATCCTCAAAATCTTTTTATATGTAATATAATGGGAAAAAGATACAGAAGGGCGGATAACAATAAGCACCACCACCTTCAGGTGAATTCTTTATATGTTCTCTTTTACGGTTGATTTCAGTGGAAATTTTTTTCTAATTTTTTTGGGTCATCGGAATTTAGATGATCAATTTTTTGTGTGTGGATTTTTTCTATTTTTTTTCTTATTTTTTTGGGTTCATTGGATGATCCATTGGGTGGTCACAGTACGTCGTTTAATGCTGTATGTGGTTTGTTATCACAAGATCAATTGTTATATTTTTTTGTTTTTCTTTCTTTCTTCTCTTTTTTTTTTTTTCCTTCTTAAGAAGAACAATCTCATTTATGACTGTACTTGTTCGTTAATGCTATAGAAATGAATGTCATTTCTTTCTTATTCTTTGGTAGCTTTTAATAAATACCGTTGAAACATGAAATGATGCAACGTTGCCTTAAAAAACAATTTGAACGTATTTAGTTGTCAAATTAGGCAATGCTAACTGATGTTGTCTTGAAGTTTTTTGAGTTTTCTGAAATAGATACTTATGATTTTCTACCCCCTCATCTCCACTAGGTACTAGTAATAAATTAATTTTATTATAATTATTTTTATCTTTATTTATTGTACAAAAGTTTTTCTAATATTTATGAGCTTCGCTAAGCTAAAATAGTCTATAACATTCACTTGTGATATTCAAAATTATGCTAATTAATTTATATAAGTAAGAAATAGAGTTTTAAATGTTTTCATAATATATTTGAAGTTTTTGAATAATTTAACAACAAAAATATGTGGAACCCCCGCGACCGTTCCGCGACATTGCAATGGAACTGGAGCCTTATCCTCCGTTCCGATCCCCGCTGCCGTTCCTGCGAACCATGGCACCATCTTGGTGCCTCTTATCCACCCCACCACACTCTAAGAAATTTAGCCAAGAAATATGGACCCCTAATGCACCTACAGCTAGGTGAGGTCAATACAGTCGTCGTCTCCTCTCCAGAAGTCGCAAAACAATTCTCGAAGACACATGATGTCGTCTTCGCCTCCCGGCTGTCTCTCCTCGCCACAGAGATCAACTGCGACATAGCATTCGCCCCATACAGCGAGTACTGGAGACAAATGCGAAAAATATGTACCATAGAGCTTTTGAGTGCAAAACGCGTCCACTCTTTCCGGCACATCAGAGAGGAAGAAGTCTTGGATCTTCGCAACTGGATAGCTCTGCATGAAGGATCGCCAACCAATCTGACAGAAAAAAAGCACGAAAAATTATGATATCATGGTCAGGGCAGCACTTGGGAAGAAAACTAATGAACAAGCTAAGTTCATTGGCATAGTTAAGGAAGCTATTGAATTCATGTCGATTTTCCGTATTGCTGATGTTTATCCTTCCATCAAATTGTTTGGAGTGATCAGTGGGCTGAAGAGGAACATAGAAGAACTGCATCAGCAATCAGACAGGATAATTGAGAACATCATCGACAAGCGAAAACAAGAAAATGCTGCAAAGGTTTATAATTAGGAAGACAAACATGAAGAGATCTGTTAGATGTCCAGCTGAAAATCCAGGATGCTGGATCACTTGAACTGCCTTTACGTACAGACAACATTAAATCCGTGCTAGTCACACTCAACTTGTGATGCACAGATACAGACACCACATGTTACCCGTGCACACAAAGAGAATAAATTTTAAAATTTTAGAACTTAATACGGTACTGACATGGCTTTCACATAATAGGATTTGTTTGGTGCTGGGATTGAGACATCGACAACGGTTGTGGATTGAGCAATGGCGGAAATGCTCAAGAATCCAAGAATCCTAAACAAGGCACAAGATGAGGTGAGACGGCTCTTTGATGAAAAACTTAGTACTGTTAATGAATCCCATTTTGATCAACTAAAGTACTTAAAACTAATCATTAAAGAGACTATGAGGATGCATCCACCAGCACCTCTTCTGCTTCCAAGAGAAAGCAGAGAGAGCTGCGAGATAAACAGGTACAAAATACCTGCAAAAACACGAGTCCTGGTGAATGCATGGGCGATGGGAAGAGACCCCAAGTACTGGGAGGACGCAGAGACATTTTAAGCCAGAGAGATTTCTTGAAAAAACGGTCGATTATAAGGGGAATAGCTTCTAATATATCCCGTTTGGAGCTGGAAGGAGGATCTGCCCTGGAATCTTATTCGACCTTGCAAATGTTGAGCTCCCACTGGCAATGTTTCTCTATCACTTCGATTGGATTCTGCCTAATGGGATGAAACCGGAAGAGATGGAAATGAGAGAGTCCTCTGGGGTTGCAGCTAGGAGGAACAATAGTCTTTATGTGATTCCTGTTGTTAGGAGGCCTTTGCCAAGCATAAAGGAAAATAGAAAGGTACCCACAACCCCCAAAGCCGCAAACCGCCATAGTCCCCATCCCACCCATCCATTACTCCCCACCCACTCACCCCCGAGTCAACAGTCGGGTTGGCCATGGCGTCGAGCCAGATCTGGCCGCCGGCCTTGGCAATCGAATTCAAGCAGATTGAAAATAGATATGGGAATTTATATGTATTTATATATATGTATATATTTATATGTATAATATAGATATGTGAATATGTGTAAATATATATTATTTTAAAATATATTTTTGTGGAGGATTTTTGTAGTTTTTAATTTTTTTAGTGAGGGTTAAATGGATGTTTCATATTTTGTGAGTTTTTTTATAAATGGATTAAATTTTAGTTTTTTTTTTTCATAAATAGGTAATAATTTCTGTCAAGATTTTAATCAAAAATTGGATAGAGAATAAAATATGTTTAAAAGTTATAGAATTTGGACTATAAATATTCAATACTGTAAGTTCGAGATTAAAAATACACACACAGTTTAATTATGGAAATACAAAGGTAATTTTTCAATTTGGTTTAATTAAATAAGTTTTTAATAATAAAAATTTTATTATTGGTAGTCATTTTTTTAGTTCAATGAACCATTTACATACACTCAGAATTAATCATCAACTAGTTGTACAGGTAGCAAGTTAAATGTACTTATTATGTTGCCAACTAATCATTAAAATGAAAAATTATGATTTCACATTTTAAATCAAACAGCTTATATTAAGTACATTTGTACATCCCTCACATGAGGTATGTACAATTAAGATTGCACCGTAAACTACTCCATCTAAGTATGAATCAATTATATAACATGTGTGTAATTCTACTTAAGGAAATACTTAATATTTAATAAAATTGGAATCGCTTTTTGGGTGCAGGTTATTGCATGCTTAACGCACAAGAATAGTTATTACTAATTAAAGTAGTGCTGTCAACATGTCGAATTCAAATCAAATCAATATTGAGAATTCAAAATTAATTACTAAAATATGTATTTGAATCCAATGCCGACCCGATGCCTATAGGACTATGTCAGTTAATATTGTATTCGAATCTACCCAGGATCTCATTCGGTTTAATATTTTTTATTTTTTTTTAATTTTGAATTGTATGATAAATGTTATATTTACTATGTAATTTGAACCAAATTTAAATTTTTGACATCTTTTTTATCATATATTGCCTCAAAAATTAAATATCTGGTTAATAGATCCTTTTTTTATATTACCTGAATAGCTAATTGGCCCAATGACATTGCCTTCACACATACAAGTGTGAAATCTAAAATTTAAACCTTAACGAATCTTTGTTGTGAGTATGAGTTTCTATAATATATATATATATATATATATCACATTATATATTGGTCCATAGGTAAATTAGTTACATACACCTCTTATTTGTTGGCTAAGGTCTAATGTCGATAGCAGGATATAGACGTTGACACCAATATATAAATTTTATTTAAGAAATTTTTATTAATATTATATATATATATAAGAAGATTAAATTAATAAAAAAATTATTAAAATTCAAATTTAAATTTTTAATAGATCATATTGATTAATTCCATATCGAATCCATTAATTTAGAATCACGAATATTTATAATTGGGTATGATCCATTGAATATATAATTTAATCAATTAAAACTTCTTAAATTAGCATCAAATTTGAATCAGACTCAAATTAAAATCCAGCCCATTCAGAATCTAAAAAGAGGAAAAATATATAAATCTTATTTTTCTAATTGGTAAATCATGACCTGCAAACACTTATATCCTACAGATAATAAAACGATTTTTCCTCTTAAAACTTACTATAAATTTAATGTTACGGACAATATTTTTTCGTTTTGTTAAGTTGACGATTTTTTTATTATATCAGGGATATAAAAATTAGATGCGCAACTCAAATAGTATTTTCCTTCTCTTTAACACAATCTTTTATATTTACCATTATAGGGACGACAATAGCTCTTCAATTTAAATATTGATTTTTCACATTTGTGTGGACAATTTAGCTCTGCTAAGATTATCCAGTGTTCATCAAATATGACTGGAGGGTTTGTGTGATTAAATTCTTACCATGTAATCTATCAAATTTATATCAAACTACTACCAGATAAAACATGAACTCTATGTTCGGATCTTAAATTATCAGACATCTTGCTTTTACTGTCTTTTTTCTCAGGAAAATCCTAGGTTCAAACATATTTAGTTAAAAAATGGAGCAATATTATATGTGCAAACATACATCTGTCTTGAATACAACATAGTAACATCTCTTGGTGCAAACAAATTAACAAATGATAACCAGAAAACCATCGTACTAATTCAGGTTACCTTCTTCCAGCAGCCCATTTCTGACATCCACCCCCTCTCATCTTGAACCTTGAATCTGGGAGGTCTAACCCTCCAGACCTGTTTATTTCTTTTTCCTTTTTTCAATTTAAAACTCATAAATTTAGCAAATACAGGTAACTTTGTCATGAACCCTAAATCCTAATTTTATATTTTCATATATAAGTATCTACTATTCTGGACGGATTTAGTTAAATCCATAACCCACATCAAATCCCGTGAGGTCCACAAAATTAGGACCCAACATCGATCACAAGACCAGTTTGTTTAACTCTGAACCCAAACCTATTCCCATGCCTAAAAAATTTAGGTTGATAGCACAGTCTAGCTAATCGTCCCTCCTCATTTATCATCCTACGTTTTTGTAGACTCAATCTGAAGGAGATGCCTTCAGAATCATTTGCATTAACCAGATTCTGCACTAACCAGCAGGAGGTTCTTTTCCCAAATGCAGAAAAACAAGGATCACATTTCAAATGCATAGTGATGGGCCTAAAAAAATATCATAAACCATAAAAGTGTAACATAATCATAATCTGTGCACCTGTTTTCTCAAGTTACTCTCATATAAAATACAGGATGCTCGAAAAATTTACTGGCAAAATATACAGATCACAACAATATTCTAGGATATACATATGAAAAATAGCAAACAGAAATCACATCATTATATACTTATTTGATATATATGTGTAAAAGATTCTAGGTATAAAACATTGTAATATCCTGAGACGAATTCAGCAGAGAGGGAGCTCTATTCTTGCACTTAGCTTCACAGAAAGGTGACAGCGTTTCTGTTCCCCTAAAACGAAATCATAGCAGCTGTAAGAGTGGCGAGCTAAAAACTTCCAGCAGAATGAGACTCAGACAAACCCATACAAGAATAAATCAGTACCAATAATTTCGTGACCATTACTCAAGAACCGCAATATGGACAAAGCCTAACAACACAGGATAAATAGGAAAGAACAACACAGATTGAATGTTGTCTTCCCATGAAGCATATTATCAGAACAACAATAGAGATGCAGAAGCCAGATAGAACGAGAGATGACGCCTATGAAGGATTGTTTTACTTTCTTCTTCTTTTCTTTTCCTTTTTTTCTTTTTTTTTGTTCAGGGGTGGGGTGGGGGGTGGGAGTGGGGGTAGTGGGTGGGGGAAAAACTCACTCAATATTCAATATGGGAGTTTGAGTAGCTAAAGCCTTGTGAAAACGAGCCTTGATGAGCAAACTGCCAAAGTCAAAAATAAGGAATATGTTTCATTTCTGAGTGACGTCATTGTAGGAGCATGTGTTAATAATGTCATTATCTGCTGAGCTAAAGATGGGGCATCAAAGAAAATCCCAAAGTTAACCTGTGCATCGGAACGCAGCTGAGTTCCAATTGCATCTTTCTTAGCAGTTCCATCTGCACTCCTGGCAGATCCGTCAACACTCCTTGCAGAGCCCTTTGTGTCCCCCTGGCAATAAAAATGTTAATGATATTATGAACTCAACGATGTTAAGAAGAAGTTGTAGAAAAAGCTTATTGCATACCTCTAACTGCAATGTCGAGGTTGTTCCAGAAAATCATCCAAGGCAAATGAAAAAAAAGTGAAGGGTTAGATTCAACTTCAATATCATTTTCATATAGTCTGGAAAACCAGCCAAAATAAGCTTAAAAGAACATATAAATGCAGGATACTTGAGTTAACTTCTCACTATCCTCTCATTTTTAAGCAAACCATACAGTTAAAGTGTAATAAACACCCAAAGGATTCTTGGAAAAAAGGTAAGAGGAAAAAGAAAAAAAATCAGAAACAATAAGGGAACTTCTCATACCTCTCTGTACCTAGCCAAATAGGCCTTCAGTGGGGCAACATATTCCTCAAACCCTAGGGTTGCCATTGCCCACAACAAATCATCCCCATTGATTGTCTTTCTTTTCTCTTTCTGGCACTTATCGCTAGCTCTATTCAACAAGCACAAAAAAAAAAGTGAAACAGCATTCATAAAAATCAAAAGGTTGATCACAGTCATTTCAGCTACTTATATTTCCCAGCCAATTATGAGTCACATGTATCGTAATATACATATATACACACAGATAATTAAGTGTTTGTGCAAATACTGAAGCATTAAATACACCATGCACAGAGAAACCCAGATGAAAAGGCTGGCATTCCCAGGACCACAGTCAAAGGCAACATCCAGCTTCGAGATGACAACGGTAAACTTAGCGTTGTTAGGACAAAGTATCAGTATAAGCATCAGAATAGTTAAAAGCTTCAAAAACTTGTTAATTTGGATCCAGTGTAGATTAATAGCTCATGGCCTATATGTTTCCTATAACTATGCCTAACTAAGAAAAGGTCGGTCGGAGGTAGCTAATAATCAATTTACTAAAACAGAAAAAGAACCAAAGGAATAAGGTTAATAGTTAATGAGGAAAATTTTGTTCTATATAATGCGTTGGGTTGGTTATCAGCCCATCTACCTTCGGGGCGCATAGGAGCAATAATAAGGGTGTACGATATGTATGTTGCTTTCTCATGGCTTTTACCAACACAAACATTTGCTACAGTGGCAACTACTTTGATGCTGCCATTAACTCTACATTTATATATGTACTATGTATGTCATATTACTCCAACATTGGATAAACCAGAAATGAAAGACAAGATTCATTCTGATCCGAAAGAGCAAGCTAAGAAGGGAACTCAAATCAAAACTAATAAGCCATGGGGAAAAATGTCAACTACTAAGCGCGACAAGGTGCTGACTTGCACCAGATTGCGGCTGCAAGGTGGCAACTAATGGAAGCTACAAGAAGAATATCCATTTGCAGCCATGGAAGCTTAGTAATTAAACTGCAACTTAGTGGAGCATAATATTCATGATATACAACACATACCTTTGCCATGTTTAGTGGAGCATAATATCCATGAAACATGAAAGATTCCATAAAAAATTCATTGATGTTTGGATGGATGAAAGTGAGAGAAATTAGCGGAAAGTGGGGGGACGGGAATGAACTTGTAGGAAGCTGCCATGCCAAATAGACTGATTTCACCTAATTTTGCACAAAATGAGGCTTTTTCTTTTCTATTTCACATCTGCATGCCATAATATTTCAAATTACCAATTAGTACTCGTATTGATAGGGTGTTGGTGGGTCTGATAGTATGAGAATCTCCTAGAAATTTTTCCCAGAACCACAAAGGCATACAATAAAACAAGTGTATGTAAACAAACTACAAAAAGATGACATTCTTAAAAAGGAGACATGTCAACATCAATAGTGACGACAGCCAACAATCTCAGATGTGGCATTTTCCACCAAAATGTCAGCCAATTGACATAAACACCAAAAAGAACCTCAGGAGGGAGGATATTAATTATTGAAAGCAGAATTTTTTCCCCTAAAAAAGGAAAGGAAGTTTATCAAACAAAGAGACCCTTTTCAAAATTAAATATAAAACACTGTAGACATAAATGCTGTAATTACTCATGTAATCATATAAAAACCTTCAAACTGCATATGCATCAGTGCTGTTTCCAGTCTGTGTATGTCTTTCATACGTAGAGAACAAATTTCCAGCTCATTTCACATAGAATTATCAATGCTCGGGCATAAATCCACATAGGTACAAAGTAAAGAAATTACTACAAGTACAGCAAAAACACAAGAAAGATATAATATCTACACATAAATTGAGTAGTTTCACATAATAAAGCATGCAGGGTAAGCAATAAACGAACATCATATGCTCTATAATACCAGAATAATCTAGTCTCTGCATAAAATAACGAGTTTAACAAAATGAACTGCACATCATAAGTATTATACTAATAACACACTCATCTATCATGATTGTTACTGGAACTCTTCGAGAAGACACTAAAAGGAGTACTTTGAGGTCCATGACAGCTGCACCCTGGATTTTCAAATTCTTTAGGATAACCTTGTAACATTGGATAATTAATAAACTCAAGTGACAATGAACACGAACTACAACACACCAAGAATGTGAATATCGACATGTCCCAGGAACACAAATATCAACATTTGTGAACCCTCCTCCCTCCAGCGCACACAGCAATGATAATTCGTACCATATTGAAGCATCAATTTACAAAGACTTAGCCTAAAAATCAAAACTTTTTACCAATTAGACAGCATAAGTGACCCATATACCACTAGAATCAAATTAACAACCCAATAACCCATTGAATACTTCTATTCAGCAATACGAACATGTAAAAACCTATAATCCATTTATTTGCAACCCATCCATCTATCATCGTTTGAGTTCATCTTTGCAAATATCCATGCTCATAAGCACAAATACAATTGCTTTTTCTAGAAATCAAGACTTTATCTAATTGAGGCAAGAATGACTCAAACAATGGTCAATCATCCTGAAGTAAAACAACTTGGAAGGTCAATCAATCACAGAGCAAATGAAAAGATTAATTCAGTCTTCAGGCAGAAAGCAACCATATTCATAATCAAAACGGGTCAACAAAAATCAATCCGTCCAGAATTAAAATAAAAAGGACAGACATGCTAACAAAAAACCTAAAGCAGCACAAGCACATACTCGCTGGTGACGAAGCTGATGAATTCGGAGACGCATTCCTGAACGGTGTCCTTCGCATCCTTAGCAATTTTTGCATTGGCAGGCAGGGCCTTCTTCATGATACGGCCGATGTTTGCAATCGGGAGGAAGCGATCCTGCTCACGCATGTTAGACTGCGGGCTCTGATCCCCTCCGCCATCTCCAACGTTCTCGTGGCTTCCACTGCCGCCGGCACCGGCATGGACACCAGGACTTTCCGCCATCCTTCTTCCTCAGAGCAAGAAACAAAACCCTAATTCCATATTTAAAAAAGAAAAACAAAAAAACGAAAAAACAAAAACACTCTTCATCATTGAAGAAATCAGAGCTAGAAAAATAACTAAAAATTCAACCTTTGGAAGCAAGTAAGCTGTATTTCATGTCATAACATAACATAATACATACAGAAACACATTCAGTGCGTGTGTGGCAGAAAGAAAGTGGGGATGGGGGTGGTACCTTGGGGTTGGGGTGGGGCGGGGGTTGGATTTGTATTTGGCGCGCTGGGAAAGGGAGAAAAAGGAAGAGGATTGGCTGATGGGTTTGGAGAAATCTGAGAGAGGAGAGAAGGGGCGATCGAACGACGGAGAGATGAGGAAGGAGACTTGTTTATTACTAGTCCCTGTGGCGGTCAATAAATAAATAAATAAATCTTGTTATTATTTTTTTTATTATTATTGTTCATAGTAGTTTTAGTAGAATGAATTACATGAATATTTCTTAGACTTGGCAAAGCTATAAATAGGAATGTCAATGAGTCGAATTCGGATCGGATCGGATCGTGTTAGATTCAAATTCAAAAGTAATATTTCATATTTAAATTTGATCCAAGATCCTATCGGATTTGTAGTTGATATAATTATATCTGAATTCAGATAAAAATCATATATCTGTCGAATATTCAAAATAATCCAAATCCGAATACTTCAAAAATCATCATATATTTATTATTTTTCTAAAAATTTAATAGATTCCAAATTCAAAACAGTCATTTTTAAAAAAAATACACAACCAATCAATAGAATTTAACTTAATCACATTCATTCACCAAATTATTGTATTTTAGGTTCTATTGCTGATAATAGTACGTATTTAGCACTATAAATACATAATTATACTTAATTTTTCAATCAACTAATTATAGACTCAAAGTTTTATAAAAAAGAAACTCATTTTGATCAAATTTGAATTGCATTCTTGTCATATTATAACATTCAGCTCCTATTCATTATTCTTCCCACATCATTTTCTTTTATAAAAATAAATAAACAAGTTATGTAATTATAATGTAAATAAGCTCAAAATCTAATAATTTATATGAAAAACATTTAATTTGATGTATTGTATAAAAGTTCATTATCCCCTTCATCCAAATATCCACTTTGGCATTGCTATAGAATCCTATGTATACATATGTATTATACTATTTATGTATAATATTATTGAGTCATATTCATATTCACTCCATTTATTTTGGATTACAAACTTTTTAAATATGATCATATCCATCGAATATTTTATCAATTAATTATCGGTTAATGATCCTAAATAATCGGATTGAATTCAAATCAAATTCAAATTAAAATTCACTACATTGACAGCCATAGCTATAAATTTCATCTTATTATTTTGGAAATTACATTTTGAGGATTGTAAAATTTGTGTAATTTATATGAAAATTGATCAAATATGATCATACTCTTATGATAAATTGAAGAAAAAAATTAAAAAATTAAAATTAAAAAGTTATGTGATCTTGATACCGTTGACCATATAAGGGGATCTATGTAATATTAAAAAATATTATAAGTGATGCCCAAAAAATAATGTAAAAGAACACCAATTAACCAAAAAAACAAGAAGCCAAAATCTTTTCTAATATGTATGAATCCTTTTTTACAACTTTTTGCAAGGTCTTTTATATGACTAAGGACCCCACTATCTGGGAACTGTCCACTAAGCCACTAATTATCTAACTATAACTGAATCACTAAAATGAAGACTTATGCAACCCATGTTCCTCCTTTTTCGGTTGTGCATTGAACTATAGGAACTAAAGTAAATCTGAATACAGCTAGGCTCTTTCTCTGAGTTCAGCTCAGCTCTTCTCGTGAGTTCAGCTCGGCTCCAACTCTAGTTGTATCAACCTTAATGTGCCTTTAGCTCAGGCTATTATATCCACGTCACATCTCCCCCCACAATTTAGTTCAAAGGAGTTTGAACTCTGACATAGTCCGAGCTAAAAGGTAGATTAGGCTTAATTAGTGCTGAGATGAAAAGGAGAACTTCAATTTTGTTACCATCTTTTCTGCCAAGATGAGCTACCTTGCAATTCCTGCTAACTTTATTTCCATAATGGCCGAGATATGTTACCATGTAAAACCGAGATGCGTTACCATGCAAGGTCGAGACATGTTGCCATGCAAGGCCGAGACGCCATGCAATTTACTTGATTTTATTGCCGAGACGCGGGATGATAAATTTGTCGAGACGAGGGACAAATCATTTGATTTTGCTCAACTTATTGCCGAGATGTGAGAAGGAAATCATTGGATTTCCATCAACTCATTGCCGAGACATATTTCTATGCAACTTTGATTTCGTTACCATGAAATTGTCAAAATGCCATGCAATTGCCGAGACGCCATGCAATTGCCAAGACGCCATGCAATTTACTTGATTTTATTCTCATACTTGCTGAGACGTCATGCAATTGCCGAGATGCCATGCAATTTACTTGATTTTATTCCCATACTTGCCGAGACCAGCGGCAACATTAATTCCACCAAATTACCACTTGCGAACTGAATGTGAGAACCAATTTTATCACTTCATTTCCTTGCCCACCGATGTGTATGGCGCCCACGACTATTCCTTCAAGAACCCAATTCTGAAGAGTAATGAATTTAGGCAGATGTTAGTGAAGAGGGCCTTGAGGTATTGTTACCATGGTATCAACACCTGCGCTGATCAGCTTCTGATTCAGAGGATGAAAGGCAAGTTAGTGAGGAAGGTGATAATGTCCCTGCCGAGCCATCCTCTCCGGCCGAGGTGTCTCCTATGGTCGAGCCATATGAACAGAATAATCCCCTTGATGCTACAACACCAGCCAAGATAACTGCTTCTAATGCGGCAGATGCTGCTCCCAATGCGGCAAAGGTTGCTCCCAGTGCAGCTTAGGATCTTCCAACTTTTCCATCATCTTGAAGCTGATGCTAATTAGGATATCTAGTACTGTAGGGACCAACTTTTCTATGAACTGCTTATTTTGTATGTGTTGACTGCTATGCCATGGAGAATTGCTCTTTGCCTCTTTTTGTAGTTTATGTATGAAAAAATGAAATGAATAGAACTTTTTTACCTCATATTACTTGTTAAGAACATGTCCGAACCAAGTGTTGGCACGTTCTTTACCCAAGATTCAGCTGCGCGTTTGATGGCCCAACCAAGTTAATAGCTCGGCTCAAGACCCTACTGCGGTGTTAATTATCTATCCAAGCCTCTTTTTTTTTTTTACCCTTCCATCTAGTTAGCTCATCTGAGTTGATTTCTGTTGGACATTCGTCCTTTGCTGGTTAGCTCATCTGAGCTGATTTTACTTTGGCATTCACCCCCTTTTTTTTCTTGGACATTCATCCTTTACTAGCTCATCCGAGCTGATTTCAGTTGGACATTCGTCATTTGCTAGTTAGTTCATTCGAGCCAATTTTGCTTTGGCATTCACCCCTTGGACATTCATCCCTTGTTAGCTCATTAGAGCTTATTTCAATTGGACATTCGTCCTTTGATGGTTAGCTCATCCAAGCTAACTTCTCTTTGGCATTCACTATTTTTTTTTTAACATTCGTCCCTTGCTTAGCTTATCCGAGTTGATTTTAGTTGGACATTCATCCTCTGTTGGTTAGCTAATGGAGCTGATTTTGCTGTAGCATTCGCCCCTTGGACATTCGTCCCTTGTTAGCTCATCCGAGATGATTTCAGTTGGACATTCGTCCTTTGCTGGTTAGCTCATCCAAGCTGACTTTTCTTTAGCATTCACCTTCTTTTTTTTTACATTCGTCCCTTGCTTAGCTCATCCGAGCTGATTTTGCTTTAGCATTCGCCCCTTGGACATTCTTCCCTTGTTAGCTCATCCAAGCTTATTTCAGTTGGACATTCGTCCTTTACTGGTTAGTTCATCCGAGCTGATACACTTTGCATGAGAGAAAAGGACTTTGAATTTCAAAAGCAACTTACAAGATCAAATTAAGGGAAAGGAAACTCAACATAATTGATCATGCGAAAGAAACTAGAGAACAGAAACTAAATGTAAATTTCAACGAAATAGGATTATGTGTAAAAACGTCTGAGGTTCTGCCCATTCCACGGCCGAGCTACCTTCTTCTCTTCCAGCATCTCCAGCTCATATGCTCCTCCCCTCAGTGCTCTGGTCACCTTGTAAGGTCCCTCCCAATTGGGTCCCAACTTTCCTACATTTCCCAATGCATTAGCCCTCCTTAGTACCCAATCTCCCACTTGAAAGCTGTGAGGCTTAATCCTTCTGTTAAAAGTGGTTTGCATCCTTTGCTTATACTTGGCCATCCTAAGGCAGGCATTTTCTCCCTTCTCCTCTATCATATCTAAAGAAACCTTAAGTAGCTCATCATTTCCATCAGGATCATATTACAATACTCGATGAGACTCTATCCTGATTTCTGCTGAGATCAAAGCATCCACGTCGTAAACCACACTGAATGGTGTTTCTCATGTGGCCTCTTATTGGTAGGATCTTCCCTATTCTCTTTCTTTTCTCTCTCAACTCCTTCTCATTTACCTCACAGTCCTCCTCTTCATGAATATACTTTTCCACCTACCATAAGAGCTTATCATAACTCTCTGCAAGTCTCATGCTCAAAGACATGAAGAAAGGGCCAGGACAGAGTCCTTGAGTAAAAGTACTGCTCAACAACTCAATAGTGGCTAATGGGACCTCCAGAGTCGCAGTAGTGAATCGCCTAAGAAAACTTCAGTGTCTCATTCTCTCCCTACTGAAATGAGAGCAAACTTTGCGCACTGCACCTATACTATTTGTTACTAATGAATTGATGCAAGAATTTTCTGGCAAACTCCCTAAAGGTATGAATGGACCGGGAAGGTAACTCTCCAAACTACCTCTAGGATGCTCCTCCCAAAGTAGTTAGGAAGGTCCTACACTTAACTCCATCTGAGAATTGATACAAAAAAGCTAAATTCTCAAATTCACATAGGTGATCAACAAGATCAGTTGTATCAGTGTATCTGGGCATAGCAAAAGATTTGTGATTCTTTGGGAACGGATCGTGCAGGATAGCTTCAATAAACGAAGAAGCCTTAACCTCTTCCCTAACCTTTTCTCCCATCATTCTCCTCATCTCACTTAATTCTCTCTTTATCTCCTCCATCTCCAAAACCAAGTCTACCCAAGGCTTCTATTTCTTATCCCAACTACGTCTTACTAACACCTGGCCTTCTACCACCGCCTCGGAGTCGCCTGCCAATTGAGTAGGGATTTTCGCCTGTGTCTCCCTGGGCAAACCATGAGTGCCTCCCAACTTTGTTGGATCATCCAGTAACCCTCCCATGGTTGCCACCATTAGCTCTTGTTCACCTACCACAAACAATCCAAGATTGTTAAGGAACGGTAGTTCAGTTATCACCGTGCCCTGTGCAACCGCTCCAGAAGCAGGTGCCGCCATAGGGGCTTGAGCGGGGGTTCCGCTTACAGGCATGGGTGTCGCCGATGTGGCTGCCATCTTTACCGACGATGTCAGATTAGCCAGCACATGGGCAGAGGGGAAAAGCACCGAGATAGTAGGGGATGGGACATTAGGTATGATTCCCGATAGATAAGTAATGACCATGGGGTTTGGCGGCATCAGCATAGGTGCTGCAGGCATCGCTCTGATAGACTGAGTGGAAGCGATGATACCAAATGTTGACCACAAGAAATTGGCCAGTTGCTCGGTAGTCATTTGTCCCACCATTGTAGGCAATGAAATGGTTCTTCCTTCTGTCAAGATGGTTGGCATCGCAGCTGGTGTAGGTGGAATTGCGGCAGCCATGGTTGCTAGTTCACTCTGCATCACAATCATCATACCCGTCTCCATGTTATCTCCAGAATTACTCATTTCCTCACGTCCTAACTCTTAATCTATTTCCCACAAACAAATTGATGCCCAAAAAATAATCTAAAAGAACACCAATTAACCACAAAAACAAGAAACCAAAATCTTTTCTGATGTGTATGAATCCTTTTTTACAACTTTTTGCAAGGTCTTTTAGATGACTAAGGACCCCACTATCTGGGATCATAACTGTCCACTAAGCCACTAATTATCTAAATACAACTGAATCACTAAAATGAAAACATGTGTCACCTATGTTCCTCCTTTTTTGGTTGTGCATTGAACTATGGGAACCAAAGTTAATCTGAATGCAGCTCGGCTCTTCCCGTGAGTTCAGCTCGGCTCGACTCTTCTCGTGAGTTCAACTTGGCTCTTCCCATGAATTCAGCTCGGCTTCAAAAGGGGTATTGTATCTGGGCCCAACTCTAGCTGTATCAACCTTAATGTGCCTTTGGCTCGACCTATTATATCCACATCAATAAGAAATATTGATATAATATCTCAAAAACACTTTCTTTGTTTTTTACTTTTTTATCCGGTATTTATAAAGGGACATATATCTTACTTTGACATTTTTACCTTATAACTATATATTGGGTATATGTAATAAGGGGTTACTGTATTATATTGACAATAAATAAGGGGTTCATATAATTTTTTTATATTATAAAAGTAGTATTGTTGCAATATATGCGTAACATGATTTTCACAAAATATATATATATATTTATATATATTATATTGGTGTTTTTTAATATTAAACTTTATTTTTCAAATTACGTGGTTCTCATTTTAATTTTTAACCCTCTTTTTTTTTTTTATCTATCAATAAAAATCTTACCAATAAGTATAAATTCGCAAATATAATAATATGTTGACCACATTGCTAGCCTAATCTTTTTAATTGTTAATATTTCATCCATTAATTATCATGGCATGTCGTCCATAAAACATAAATATAGATTATTATATTGTTGTTACTAATTATATTAACAAATAATAAAATATTTAATTTCTATACACATTGTAAGGATAAATAATATCATAATACTGCATTGAATAACAATGTATTAATTATCTAGTAATACAAACTTATATATGACAAATAATTCCTACATTAAAAGTCCCAAAAAATTAAATATAAGGTTGTACATTCCATAAACTTTTTCATTACATTTGACATATTACTTGTGTTTTTGCTATTCCATATCGGGTAAGAAACATATTATTTTAATATGAAAATCAAGGGTATGATTAATAGTTCAAAATTTAGTATACCACAATGCAATAATCATTTTGAGTGTAAAATGTCCTTTCTTTTTATATATATATACTATATATATGTAAATCCCTTTTAGCATAGTTACTACAGCGGTCTGCCCAAAGAAAATAATTTAACTTTTAGTATTAATTTTTTATAAAATTTAAGCTATCTGAATTATTACTTAGGGGATGTCTTGTGGAAGAACAGTTCAAGATGATAAAAAAGTTTAACACATCTCGATAATATCAACGGGATTGATATATATCCCAATATTTTTTCTTAAAAAGTATTAATTTGACCCATAAGCAAAACCAAGCATGTTGCCTGCATAAGTCCATATTTCCTTTAAAGAATCTCTAATTGTTTAGAGCAATTAGAAAGATATTCTTTAAGTATGCAGTTAATTCCACTTCATGCTCCAACTTCTTGATGATTCAATTTCTCTTCTTTAGGCGAAATAAAGAATATCTCAATAGGGGAGAGAACGGAAAATTTCCATATGACCTAATATATCTGGGCCATGTTTGATACTAGTTAAATAGTTTGTGTCTCCTAATGATACCTAATGTGGCGTTTGATGTGGGAGACAAAAACTGCGGGCCAGCCCGCAAATTGTGCATGGCCTAGCACTGTAGACCATATTACCTGCTATTGTAACAACAGCCTTAGGGGTACGATTGCCTATTGGTTGAATTACTTTAT
Source organism: Jacaranda mimosifolia (assembly GCA_018894105.1). Classification (NCBI taxonomy): domain Eukaryota; kingdom Viridiplantae; phylum Streptophyta; class Magnoliopsida; order Lamiales; family Bignoniaceae; genus Jacaranda; species Jacaranda mimosifolia. The sequence goes on from CM032125.1 coordinate 5,268,600, forward strand.
TACAAAATTTCAAAATTGCCCTCAATTTCACTGATTGATTTTCAATTATACCCTTTAGTTTAATCAATTAAATTTTCAATTGCTATTGTTAATCAATTAAAGTGATATTTTAGTGAATGTAAATTAGATATTTTATTTGATTTTATGAAAAATATATATTTTGCTCATAACAAATAATGTAGAAAATACCATATCTAACAAATAGTATATAATATATATTTAGTTTTAAAGTCATCCCAAATATAAATTGATTAATTACATATTTTTAATTCATATTCTTAATTTTTAAATTTTTTACTTTTTATGTATATAATATTAGAATTATTTTATATGATATAATTTTTTTAAAGAATTCTTTATGTGGTTTTTTTTATTACATTACATTAACAAAGACAAATTAGTAAAAACAATATTAGTAGTGAGTATCAAGCACATGACATGAAATTATTGAAAATTTAAATGGTGCTCAATGTATATATCAATCTCTCCTATAAAACATAATAATAAATAATCCAACCTTATATAATCATCCACTAATACTATTATTGATATGGGATGGCCCAAGCAGCTCGGCCCAAACCAAATTGGCCCAAAGATGCAGCGCCAGGCCCAGTCTTAAATTCGAGGCCCATAGGCGCATTCAACCTCTGGCTCGACCTGCGGTTCTAATATGTTCCCCAGAACGATCTCAGGTCGACCTTATCGACCAGAGAAGTCGGCACAATACAATATTCTGCCGCTGCATTAAATACATTGACAGGCGACATGTCTCCGCATTAATGGTTTATGCCGCCCCATTACCGCCTGACGCAGTAGGTGCTTCAACAGTGTACTATTCTGCCTTATAATCTGGGAAGATGGCCACCTGGAATGATATATGGAGGGGAGTTGACCAATTACCCCCCATGCAAGGACAAATGCCCTCTCTACACGTCAAGGGCATGACAGACAAATCCTCAAGTAGAGAAGGCTATAAATACCCCCATTCCAACTCTCTAGAGGTATGCTTTGATATATACAAAAAGCCCTTATTCTGCTACTCGGATTATCTCGTCGATCCATACTGACTTGAGCGTCGGAGCGCCACAGCTGAGGGCTCCTCGGCTAGCCTGACGTTTGCTATGTGATTGCAGGATTCAGCACTTTCCATCACAAGAGATTCGATCTCTGAGGTCGAATCCCAACAAGAAACTCCAGTAGACCGGTCCCTGACGGATCGAACCCTCATCATTTGGCATCGTCTGTGGGAAGACTCTGAATCCTCTATCGAAAAAATGGTGAACACCAGGCGAGCTCCCTCATGGAGAGAAGACAATAGGAGGTCTAGCTCCCCTCCCCCTTGGCCCCATCCGAAACCGAACGCCCAGAGGACCAACACCCAACTTGAGCCCCTGGTCACGTTGACAATGCCTCAGTTGATACAGCTCATTAGTGAACAAATTTCTACACAGATTTCGGCCCGGCTCTCAGCCGCACTGAATCAACACGCCATACAACCGGAGCTGGCGGCCCCAAAGAGAAGGCAACCCGAGGAGAACTCCCGGAGGCCAGAATCTCGAAGGCCTCCATCGTGAAGAGAACTAAGCCCAGGCCATTTTCCTAGAGAAATGGTCCGTCCCCCACCACGGGAAAAGGTAACAGATTCTGTTGACCACGGCATTCGACCCCTTCGAGCCCCGCAATGCGATAGGGTCGAGTGCTCGAGACTTCGTGCGGGCAAAAATGTGTCTCAGGCGGATCAGCAGGAGTGGGATGAGGTATCCCACCAGGTACAGCAGTTGAACAGGCGCCTAGATGAGATTTCGAGAACGAACGTAGAGAGGACTCTCCATCTAGAAGGACAACAGAGGTTTCGTAGGGAGCGAGACTCACCGTTCGTCCAAGAAATCATCGACGAGCGTATTGTTCTCGATGCCAAGATCCGTAGGGAGCGAGACTCACCGTTCGTCCAAGAAATCATTAACGAACGTATTGCTCTCGATGCCAAGATCCCAATCGGACTGCCGAGATATGATGGCTCAACGAATCCAAATGAACACTTACTGCAATTTGAGCACATGATGCAGCTGCATGGACACAATGAGTATATCCATGCGAAGATGTTAGTTACTACTTTTCAGGGAATAGCTCTCGATTGGTTTGTGAAGCTGTAGCCGGCGTCTATATTCTCATTTAACCAACTGTGTGACAAATTTTTGCACCAATTCGCGAGTAAGAGGAAGGCCAAACTCCCCCATATACTTGCATACAGTAAAGCAGAATGAAGGAGAATCTCTCCGTGAATTTTTCGCCCGATTCAACACAGAAGTGTTGAAGATTGACAGCCCGAGGATTGAATTCTTAATCGATGTGCTTTTCCTGGGCCTAAGACACAAAGAATGTGCAAATGCGCTCGTTCGTGAGTATCCCAGATCGATGGAGGAGCTTCTCGACCTCGCAGAGAGGTACATGACCCAGAAGGAGATGAATAAGCTAAAGTATGGCAACCTGGAGGTCGACAAGAAGAAGAACAAAGAAAAGGACGATTGACAAGCTAAAGAGAGGCATCGATCCCCTATTAAATGCTTTCATGAGTACACTCCACTCAACCTCCCAAGGAAAGAGGTATTGTTTGCCATTCATCATGATAACCTGTTGAAAAAAACCCAGGAAACTCACGGAGACAGAGGCCATGAAAAAATCAAGAAAATACTGCCACTTCCACCGGCATAAAGGCCACGACACCCAAGACTGCTTCAACTTACAAGATGAGATCGACAGGCTGATCAAGCAAGGCCACTTGAAGACGTATGTCGTAGAGCAGGCCAGACAAGAAGAGAACAGGCCTGACCGGACTCCCCGTAGAGAAAGGTCGGCCAGCCCGAGGAGAGAAGACACAGGGAAGAAGCCAGTCCAAAAACCCCACCCGCCCATTCGAGGGGTCATTGACATGATTGCGGGAGGCCCAACTGGGGGAGATTCCAGATCCGCAAAGAAGCAGTCTCAAAAAAGCCTACACTCGGCCAAGGCAACTAAAGTTGAGTCCACTAGCTCTCGACCATTTCGGAGCCAATCTATTTCACAGACTCGGACCTCGACCATATACGGAACAGAGGAGTTGACAGAAAAATAGATTGCCCTATGGTCGTCCCCCTTTAGATAGCCAACTTCGAGGTTAGAAAGATACTGGTTGATAATGGTAGTTCCGCAAACATAATATTCCTGTCCACTTTGAATAGAATGAAACTTGGGGAATTAAAGTTCGATCAAGTCAAGACGCCACTGGTCGGATTTGGTGGATCTGAAATCATTTCGGAAGGATCCATCAACCTTTCCACGATATTTGGGCAATGCCCGAGGAGTAGAACTTTGATGATCAATTACTTGGCGGTGGACGCCCCATTTGCTTACAATGTCATAGTTGGCCGACCAGCCTTAAACGACTTCAGGGCCATCGCAGGTGTGGGAGAACTGTTGTGCAACCTCCAGGATACATGGCGATGCTATACCATTTTCGTCGAAGCCAATGAACAGAAGAAGCGATCACAACTAAAACCCTCGAGGGATGCCCATGTAGCGAAACCCGAAGAGGGGTTGGAATCCAAAAAGAAGAAATTTGAAGACACCAGGGTCGAGCTAATAGGGGAATTTAAAACAATTGAGCTGGAGCCAGGGAACCCCGATAAAACCACTCGAGTCGAAACTGATATGGGGGACCGTTTGGAATGCTGCATGGTTGAATTCCTCCGATGAAATATTGATGTGTTCGCATGGAAAGCTTCCGATCTCCAAGGAATCGACCCGAACATCATCGTCCACCGACTCAACGTGGATCCCGCTCATAAGCCGGTGAAACAAAAGAGCAGAACCTTCAACGCAGAAAGGACCAAAATCATCGAGGAGAAGGCAACAAGCTCTTAGAGGCAGGATATATTGTAGAAATTCAATACCCTTCTTGGCTTTCTAATGTCGTGCTAGTTCCCAAGAATGAGGGAAAATGGCGCATGTGTAACGATTTCTCTGATTTGAATAAAGTTTGCCCTAAGGATCCTTACCATTTGCCTCGTATAGATTTGTTAATAGACTCCACTGCTGGTTGTGAGTTATTGAGCATGATGGATTCCTTCCAAAGCTATTATCAAATATTCATGGCACCCGAAGACAAGGACAAGAATTCTTTCGTAGTCCCCAATGGGGTATACTATTTTTTAGTTATGCCCTTCAGACTCAAAAATGCGGGCGCAACATATCAGAGATTAGTTAACTTCATGTTCAAGAAAGAAATAGGCAGGTCGATGGAAGTTTACGTCGATGACATGATTGTGAAAACTGAGAAGGTCGAGGACCATCTTGTCGACCTCGCCCATACCTTTTCCATTTTAAGGGCCTCCGGCATGAAACTAAATCCCAATAAATGCACGTTTGGAGTTAGAAGCGGAAAATTTCTTAGATACATGGTTGGACAACGAGGGATCGAGGCAAATCCGCATAAAATTCAAGCAATTCTGAACATCGCCCCGCCCCGCACTATTCATGATGTGCAACGACTGGTCGGGAGGATCATAGCCTTAGGCAGATTTATCGCAAGGTTGGCGGACAAGAGCCTCCCCTTCTTCAAAATTCTCAGAAATGCTAAGAAGTCAGGGTTCCAGTGGACCCCACAGTGCGACCAAGCCTTGGCAGAGCTCAAACAATACTTGTCTTCACCACCCATGCTCGCCTAGCCCGACCTGGGAGAGGTGCTACAGCTTTACTTGGTTGTATCCAAGGATTCTATCAGCTCTGTTTTGATATCGTCCAGAGGAGGAACACACCGCCTGGTGTATTACTGCAACAAAGCTTTGCAGGGACCCGAGCATAACTATCTAGGCATCGAGAAATTTGGTTTCGCTCTTGTTACCGCAGCTCGAAAGCTTCAACCTTACTTCCAGTCGCATGCGATTGTGGTGCTAACAAATCAACCGTTGAGGAAGGTCTTGTCGAAGCCTGACACCTCAGGACGACTTACCAAATAGGCCATTGAACTCAAAGAGTTCAACATCACTTTCCAGCCCCGAGCTACCATAAAAACACAAGTCCTAGCTGATTTCATCGTCGAAAGACTCGAGCCTCTGGGCCAAGACCTCAGCAATGCTATTGTATGGACATTGCACGTCGATGGATCGACAATAGCTTCAAGAGGCGGAATTGGCGTATCTCTTCGTTCCCTGCTTGCCGAAGAGTACAACTATGCCATAAAGCTTGATTTTTCGATCACAAATAACGAAGCAGAGTATGAGGCCCTTATCGCAGGGATGCGCATGGCCGCAAAATGCGGTGTCGAGCAGCTGGTGGCAATCAGTAATTCCCAACTGGTCGCAGAACAGATCGAGGGTAATTTTGAAGCTAAAGAAACCAGGATGACCCAATACTTATCTGAAGTTAAACGCTTACAACAGTCATTCAAGAGTTTTAAGCTGAGCCAGGTCCCGTGGTCAGAAAATGATTGAGCAGGCGCATTATCAAAGTTAGCCAGCTCCACCAAAGGTACGAGGGAAAGAACCATAACATTCCTAGTGGCTAGCAAACCTTGCATCCACGATGCTGATCATATTCTCGTCGGTTCCGTCGACCAAACCGCACCATCTTGGCAAGAGCCCATCAAGCTCTACCTCAGCCAAGGAACCATTCTCGAAAATGAAAAGGAAACTACCAGGCTTAGACGATTGGCGGCCAAGTTTGCACTCGATGACCATGGACAGCTCTATAGAAGGTCGATATGAGGACCCCCACTGAAGTGTTTAGCATGCGACGAGGCAAACGAAGTGCTACAAGAGATTCATGCTGGCATCTATGGCAACCATTCAGGTGGTCGGTCATTGGCGCACAAAGTCATCCGTTATGGCTATTTTTGGCCCACCCTACTGCAAGACTCAGTCAATTTCTCTAGAAGATGCCCATCATGCCAGATCCACTCGAACATATTGCACGAACTAGCCGCATCGATGGTAGATGTTCAGATAACTTGGCCTTTCGACCAGTGGGGGATTGACATAGTCGGATCCTTCCCCAAAACATCTAGCCAGCGCAAGTTTATCATCGTGGCGGTCGAGTATTTTACCAAATGGGTGGAAGCAGAAACAGTTCCAAAGATCACCGAATCGGCCATCAAGAGTTTTATCTGGAAAAACATAATATGTCAATTTGGCTTGCCCAGAATCCTGATCTCGGATAACGGCACTCAATTCCAAAGCAAAAGCATGAGGAAATGGTGCGAAGCCTTAGGAGTCAGCCAACACTTCACCTCCGTGGGGAACCCCCAAGCCAACGGCCAGACGGAAGTCACGAACAGAACGATTCTCGACCACCTCAAGGCTCGATAGTCGGCACAGGAGCCAGTTGGACAAACGACCTCCCAGGGGTGCTGTGGGAATATAGGACCACACCCCGAACAGCAACGGGCCACAGCCCGTACAGTTTGGTTTACGGATCTGAGGCAATAATCCCATCCGAGTTAATCCAGCATACCGCTCGAGTAATTCACTATAACCCGATCAGAAATGTGTCAGAGAGAGCATTCGACTTAATCACTGTCAATGAGTTACGCCACACAGCCTACCACATAATGCAACGTTACCGGTCGAAAATGGCGAAACGTTACAACAAAATAGTGTGACCCTGGACATTCAAAGTCGGCGACCTCGTCCTCAAGAAAGTAGAAGTATCAAAAAATGTAGCAAAACTAGATCCGAAATAGGAAAGACCCTACTCAGTGATTAAAATCTCAAAAAACAATGCTTATCGACTTGCGGATGCATTTGGCAACGAACTACCCCGACCATGGAACGCAATAAACTTGAAAAGGTTTTACGTGTAAAAGGCCCTTGGCCTCCTCTGTATTCTTCACCAGTAATGAAATTCATAATGTATTCTAACATTGTAGAATGCACACAAACCTTCACTACGTAGTCGACAAAGCAGGCTTCGCGCCGCCAAGTCGAGGCTTCTTCGCCAAGACCAAACTATCGACAAAGCAGGCTTCACGCCGCCAATCGAAGCTACTCAGCCAAGACCAAACTGTCGACCCCGCAATCGACAAAGCAGGCTTCGCGCCGCCAAGTTCAAGGTGTTTTCCATATCATCGACCACATTTGTTTCTACCCGCTAAGTCTAGACCTTTTAACCCATCATCGGATTAACTTACTGGATGTTTGTTATCCATCCCCAGCTCGTTGAATAATCACTTCGCTTAATCAAACAATTCATCAACATGATCGTTTGTGCTTTATCATAAGAGTTCGATAATTTTTCAGGGCGATCTTCTATGTTATATCTACAATCTATTCGACCATAAAGACATGCATCCAGCAGAAATAAAAATAGTTAAATAAGAAAGATAGCAAAGTCTTTCGTTCATACATAGAAAATAGTTCAGAGTACAAAGCCTCATCGAAGCACTTTAACCCAAAAAAAAAATTAACTAGAACCAGCACCCTCCTCAGCGGCAGGCTCGAGCTCCTCACCCAAGGGAACAGTAATCGGCACTGGCTCAGGCATAGCGATGGCAATAGGGACAGCAGCGGTCGTTGGCTGAGAAGGACCGGCTGTATTTTAGAGGAATTGCCTGTCGGGAATAGGAAAGTACTCTGCAGCGTCGATCGTCCCCTTCTTCACCTCGAAAGCAAAGTCACCAGCGAACTCAAACTCTTGAGTCACGGCTTTCAGCTTCCGCTCGACCTCGGCTCGCCTCCTCTGTTCGTCCGTCAGTGAGGTCGACAGTTGCGCCTCCGGTATGCCCTCCGCTATGGTGGCCTCGACCCTCGCTCCCTCAACCCCACCCTCGTCATCCGAGTAAGGCTGCAGCTGCTCATCGAGCAAATGGCTCAGGCGGTGTTGATCTTTTGGTCGAAAGGCATAGCCCAGAAAATGCAGCTGCTTAAGTGCCTTCTCGAAGGAGCTTCAGGCGTCGTCGAGAGCAAACACGAGACTCGCATCTTGGAATGCCGGGCTTAACATAAACTACTGCACCGCCTCCCGACACACCAGCGATAGTAGGCGATTGAACTCAGCCCGAGCCACATCCAGACCTGCATTCCAGCCAGCAGATCAACCAGAACTGAAAGTGACCTGCCCATCCAAATGCAATTTTTTCACCAGCTCGTCCATCTTCGTCTTCTCCTGGACAGATGCGACCAGCTGCTCGTCCTTCAATTGGAGCTCCTTGGTCAACTCCCCGACCTATTTTTCTAGCTCATCAACCCTCATCTTTAAAGACTCGAGCTGAGCCTTCAAAGTTTATGCATCCCCGCTAGCTTCCAGCTGCTCTCGATCTGCCAGAGCCAGCTCCGACCTCCGATAAAAGTTGTACCCCAGCTGGCCGACCTGAAAGACAGCGCTATTAGAGTATTGATTAGCGTGTAGCAATGTTATAATAAGGAATGAAACTTTACCATGTTGGCATGATAAGCCAACGCCCGAAGAGCCGCATCCTGGCTTAACCCCCCATAATCTTCCTCTAGTCAACCATGAACTGACCTGCTAGCAAAACTTTCAGTGGGGCAGCTCCTGTCGGCCCCGCAATCTCCATAGAAAGTGAGTTATACACGGTCATGCCGGGTTCAATCCCGAATCGAGGAGAAGTCAACTTCGATAAGTTGAACAGCACATCATCCCTGCAAACACCGAAGAGATTTTCTCTAGTTGGCGGGCTTGGCCCTACTGCTTTTCCCTTTTCTTTCTCGATAGCCGCCCTCTTCGGAGCAGATCCTGCCTGTTCCACCATTGCCCTCTTGCCCCGACCCGCAGGGCTGCTGCCTGTGGGTACGATCACTCGACCAGGCGATGGTGTCGGGGAGAGAGTAGGCGACGCGCCCTCTTGACAAGGTACCTCGATCGCAGCGGCTGCTCGACGAGCCGTAGTACCTTTTCGGCACTACTGGTTTCTCTCTACCCTCGCCAAAGCTTTCGCTCTCGACCTGTTCATGATTCCCTCGCGATATGTCGAATAGCAAAATAACAAGGGTCAAAATCGACAACAGTAATGGAAAAATAACAAGTTAAAAGAAGCACATTCTACCTAGTCGATCATTTGCAGGCAAATTTAGCGGAGCTGGCGATAACCCAGCCAACACCAAATACCTCTCCTCGATAAAAACCAAGGCCTCCATTTGGCCAAATTGGACGAAGGTGTTGGGCTGGGTCGGGGTAAGGTTACCTGGCATTTCGACATGCCCCATCCACCATCCCCGAGGAATATTGAAACCCCCAACCACTCGAACAAACAGGTACCATTTTTTCCATTCTTGCCCACATGAGGAAGCGGGGGCTACAAGGAACTTACGGCGCGGTCGAGCGGTCAAATAATAGAAGCCCGACTCGTCGGCGCTACCCGACTTGCGGGACATTGGCAAGTGAAAAAGGTTCAAAAAGTTTTCGAAACTGGTTGACTGGTTGAATAGGAGCATTAAAATAATGAAGTTACAGATAGTGGAGAAGCAGTTAGGCAATAACTGGGTTATACACACTTAAAGGCCCCTAACCAGGTCAATCATGGGAGCACTCAGCGGGAACCTAAGACCACATTTGAAAGCATCTTCGAAAACAATAATGCAACCCACAGGAGGACGGTGCATTCGACCAGTCTCCCCGGGAGTCAACAGTTCGTATTCAGTAGGAATATGATATAACTGCCTGAGACGTCTCAGGTCAATAGGGTTTATGGTGGACACAATCTCGCTATAATGATTCGGTGTAAATAGCCAACCTCGCGAGGGAGGAATCTAGCTCGGCCCAGCTTCATCTCCCCCGCGGTTGCTGCTCGAGCTGCTAGAATTAGAATTGTCGCTCGACAACTCACTAGACCCTCCAAACACATATCTAAGCCTATCAGATTGGGTGGCCTTACTATCCCCTCCTCAACTACCCTCGGAGCTAGATAAACCCAACATTATGTCAAAAATCTAAAGGGCACGGAGTAGAAGTGAAGGAAGCACTTCCTGAATCGAAGAGCTAAAAGCAGAAAATCTTGACTGCGAGAACGTTTGGATAAGCAGTCGACCAGAAGCTAAAGCAGTAAAAGTAAAAGATGACTGGTTTTACCGCGGATATTTATAGGTGCATAAACGCGGGAACCCAAATTCCTGTAATAATTCAGTAACCACCACGCCGCCCCACGCGCGCCACGATGTAACCGCTCAATAGATGTGCCAAACCCAAGTCAATTTTTGAAAAACCCTGGTCGATTCTTGAAACTGGCCATCAAGATACTTCCCAACGCTTCACGTCGAATCCTCGTTCAGCCTTAGGAAGTGGGGGGACTCATGATATGGGATAGCCCAAGCAGCTCGGCCCAAACCAAAGATGTAGCGCCAGGCCCAGTCTTACATCCGAGGCCCATAGGCGCATTCGACCTCAGTCGACCTATGGCTCGACCCGCAGTTCTAATATGTTCCCCAGAACGATCTCAGGTCGACCTTATCGACCAGAGAGGTAGGTACAGTACAATACTCTGCCACCGCATTAAATACACTGACAGGCGGCATGCCTCCGCATTAATGGCGCATGCCGCCTCATTACCGCCTGACGCAGCAGGCGTTTCAACAGTATACTATTCTGCCTTATAATCTGGGAAGATGGCCACCTAGAATGATATAGGGAGGGGAGTTGACCAATTGCCCCCCATGCAAGGACAAATGCCCTCTCTACACGTCAAGGGCATGACAGACAAATCATCAAGTAGAGAAGGCTATAAATACCCCCATTCCAACTCTCTAGAGGTATGCTTTGATATATACAAAAAGCCCTTATTCTACTGCTTGGATTATCTCGTCAATCCATACTGACTTGAGCATCGGAGCACCATAGCCGAGGGCTCCTCGACTAGCCTGACATTTGCTGTGTGATTGCAGGATTCAGCACTTTCCATCACAAGAAAATTGATCTCTGAGGTCGAATCCCAACAAGAAACTCCATTAGACCGGTCCCTGACGGATCGAACCCTCATCAATTACAATAGCCACTATTATTCAAATTTTATATCAAATGTGGCATTGACTAGCCGCACTATACAACAATCCACGTTGCATCTTCATTTCCAAGAATTTTGGAAAAGGTACTTTTTGGAACACCAAAAATTTTAATTTGTAATAATGTGATTAATCGGAGTGAAAAGGCAATTTAATTATCATTCATCAAATGATTGTCCAAAAAAGACACAAAATAGGTTATAAAGAAAAAATATGAAAACGGATGGTAAATGAAAAAAATACTTAAATTGATTGAGTCAAATGATAGGATCACTCATATAATTTACCCCTATTATTACTATGTAGTGGACTATTGATTTGAGATTAGCTCATTTTCATTTTTATCCATTTGCTTGCTATGTATAGAGAGAAATTGAGAGTTTAATTTTACTCTTTTGCAAATAAAGAAAAACAAAAGCAAGTTGCATATATAATTTATGTTAAGAATATATATTTACAAATTATTGATGACAATGGTGGAATAAATTTACCATGTAATTCTCCTTGAATTTGTGTCCATATAATAGGTTTAGATTTACACATATCTAGTAGAGGGATTAAAATTTATATTAACTTCTAATTTACACAACAAAATATGGGTTACTATTCTTAAATGTTCTTGCTATTAATTGAATTTATCTATTTATTTCAAAAAATTCCCATAAAAAATGACGATTAGGATATTTATAGGATATAAAAAATTAATAAATAATTATCAAAATTTCACAAACATTAATAATTATCAAAAAATTTATGAATACGATGCATGTCTTATCGATACGAATAGATAGAATAGTAGAATTGTCATATTTGATAAACATCTACTACCAATATAGCAATCCAAACATAATGTTTTATTCATTTACATAATTATTTTTTTATTTCGTACATATAAAATAAAAATATATATTACAAAAATTTATGTTGCATGTTTAAGGATGTTTTTAGGTGCAAATTATTTTTAATTTCCTAGATCGGTCTTATCCATTGAGTATGAAATTAGATTTATAATAGGTGAATTTATTGAATTAAATTTAAATTTTATTTAAAACTATTCAACCCTCCTTAACCAAAAACTCATATTCCCTGATTCAATTATTTTTTGGACATGTCTTCCATCCCATATACATCTCACCTTAACAATGTCTCTCCATATCCATACATTTCTTGTCACCATATTGATTCTTTTGCTTCATCATGGAAAATAATGATCACATGTTCTAACCTTATTCATGAATCTAATGTCTTGCACACTTTATTAGACCACACATCATAGAACAACTTTTATCCTTTCCTTTTTCCTTTTTCCTTTTTGCCCAAATTATTAAAGTTCCTCTTTTTAAAAGGAAGTTGTAGAAATGAAAAACATATGGGATGGTGCTTAGGGCAAAATTTTCATTTTAGAGTGTTTTCAATATTTAGTACATATATCATATATTTATAAAATATAATAGAAAATAAATATAAATTGAAATAGAGGATTCAGACTATATCAAATTGGTATTTCATCTTATATTTCAAGTATTATACAATTTTTCTTTATTTATTTACTCATTTTATTAATATACATGATGAGGATGAAGGAGAATGCCAGAAATACCCTTACTAAAAGAGATTTACATCTTTTTTCATGGTAGGTCAAATCCAATTCGAGCATTTCTTCGATATAGACAAGTAGGATTGCAACACGCCAACAGCTAGATGCTTGCCAATAATAAGCAAGTATCTATAGCGAACATAGGCTTTAAACTCAATGAAAGCTCAAATTCGACTTGATCTTTTCAACCCCGAGCTGGCTCAAGCTCAAACGAGCTCAATAATATTTGGGTCAAAAAGCTCGCGAGCCTAATGAGAATTTTTATTATAATATACATATAGTTACATCCCAAGCCCACATAATAACACCCATAAAGATTTTTAAAAAAAAATTTATGTATTAGCATCATTGGATTATATTTTTATGATATTATTTGTTGTGTAGGTTACAAATTTATAATTATAGATTTTGCTTCGAGCCCAAACAAGTTCGAGCTAATGTGAGCCTATACGAAATCAAGCTCATCCGAATCTATATGAATCAAGCAATTCTACTTCCCTATGGCAAACCTGATTGAGCCAAGTCTGAGCCTTTGTTTATCCTAACGAGCCGATCTTATTTAAGCTCGACTAAGCTCGAATCTGAACCTAAGTCCAAACTCACGAGTTAATAGACGAATCAAGCTTAAGCCTGCTAGATCCGAGTGCAATTCGATTCATTTACATTAGGGGTGGGCATCGGGCCGGGATTACCGGGTTCGGGACGACCAGGTCAGGTACCCTGCCGTCCGAGATTTAAATTTTAATACCCGATCCCGACCCAATTAAAGACCAGGTACCCGATCCCCGGGCTCGGGATTCGGATTCGGATTCGAGTTCGAGTATTTAAATAAATATATATAATGGGCCATCAAAAACTGGCCAGATTTATGGTTTAAAATCTGGCTAGCTTTTTGAATTAGTCCAGAACAGATTTAGCATCTTCCAGTGAGGTAGTGGCTGGTTGGGCGGGTGGCAGGTAGTAGTGGAAGGCCGAAGGCGGTGGCGGTTACGGGCAAGGCGACATTGCAGCAGGAAGGGGTGAAAAAAAAAATCGAAGAAACGAGGGCACGACAGAGGAAATAAACTAAGTAGCAGGATGGGGCTTTTATTGTTTTTTGGCTTTCTGTTTGTGAGGGTTTGCTGCCTTGTTGGGCTGCTGCTGCTGCTGTTTTGTTTCTCAACTTTCTATTTGTGAAGGGTTGCTCGGCTGCTGCTGTTTTGTTTTGTAAACTTTTTTTTTTTTTTTTTACAATTAAATGACCCAGTACCTAGTACCCGACCGGGCCTGGATTCAATACCCGAATCCCGGCCCAATTGTAAAGAACTAGGTACCTGAAAAATCGAGTACCCTGGAAAACTTGGAAATGCACAATTCCGATTGTGCATTTCCCGACCGGGCCGGGCCGGGCCGGGTACCCGATACCCGGACCCAGATGCCCACCCCTAATTTACATTTCTAACCAATACTACTATACTTATAATATATGTCACTTTGAGGTCTATTACTCTACTTTCCTAACTTACTATTATATACTTCAACCCGCACAATCTAATTTGAGTACTAAATAATTTTTATTGAGAATAAGAATGTCTCATAATTTTTATTAAGATTTATAATGTCCCAAAAACCCCTTAATTCTTTGTTAAAAGGCAACTAAAATGAGACAGTTGTGAACGTATGTTATGCAATAAAAGTTTTATTTGTCATAATAAGTGATATTAACAAGGTAAACTTCTACTAAAAATTAATGATAGACCAACTTTTCGTGATTTATCATTATCACCATTTACTGACATATGTATAAGACAACTAGTGATATTGTCAAAGTTGCACATTATTCCTTTATTGCTACAAACTCGGAAAAGAAAAAGGGGGAAACAGAGAGTTGTTAGAATCATACCACCCATTATCTTTTATAGAATGGTCAAATCAAAACAAAATACTTTTTAAGTGGTGATTGGTATATAAGAATGAAATTAGGTTGGAATGGAATAAAATTGGGAATTAATGATATTGATATAGTTTATCCTATGATTGGTGTGCACAAGGAATTAGCAATGAATAAAATCGGCATTCCCTCTTTAATTCCATTCTAATAATTGGTAAATAGGAATGACCAGTTGGAATGGAAAAAAAAATTTAAATGATCAAATTACCCTTTTGTAAAAAATTATTAAAATAAAAGTATTTATTAGTAAAATATTTTTTTTGTATACTACCATAGATATTTTTTTTGCAAGTCTATAACTATGCAATTTATTACTTTTAATGTTATTCGAATTACATCAATATATATATATATGCATTTTATATGTTATCAACAAGTTATATATGTTTACGCAAAAAAATAGGTGCACAATTTCTTTAAAATTATTATTTTTTCAAATTATAAATTAGTAAGCTCTTCTGAATTTTTTGATAAAATATAATTATAAAATTATAAAATACTTTATAACTAAAGTACTTAACTTTTTCGTGGCAAGGTTAGAACGATTTATTGCATATTTTTATAAGTTTAATTTGAAGAACTATTGACAGAATGGACAACTTTTCATTTATTAATTTTATATATATTTTTTAATGCGAATATAAATAATATTTTAAATTATATATATATGTATATATTTCATTAGTATGGACCAAATTAATGATACTTCTATTTTTTCATTATAAAAATTGAGATGTGCATATTCTTATTTTTATTATTTATAAGTTAGATTATATATAAGTTATTAAAAGAATATATATAAATTATTAAAAAATGTATTTTAAAGATAAAAATAAAAATATATTAAATAAAAACAAATAAAAAATGTGAAAATAAAATTTAAAAACGTGCATCATTTCCTCAATTCACAAGAGTTTTACTTTTGTGCTTGGATCCTTGAACATAAATCCATTTTTTTTCATTTTTTGAATTCATTGGATATTATTTTTGTGCTTCATATCAAAGCCCCGTTGCATCAAGATATCTCATCTATTTATGCAGAAAAATGAATATATCAATGACTTGTATTGTCACAATGTCACACCATATGATAGAACTCCCTTAGCACCTCAACAGAGGAAAATCATATATAAAGGCCACAAATCAAAATTAGGTAAATGAATGACAGTGAATGAAGATCAGCCTTTTAGTAAACGTATATAAGCAGCTTTTCAGTGCATAACCAATTCTTTAGCGGCCATACCTAAAAGTACATACAATGAAGGTTGGTCGAAGATGATATTACGCGACGTTCAGAATCAGTCTTGAAGTAAATGAATTAAAAAGAATAAAGAAGTAAGGAAATTAGACAACCGTTTCTTTAACTATATCATAAACAGATCTTCCCCTCTACACCAAACACAGAGCAACAAATCAAATGGGAAATTACATCTCTTTTCTGCATATTGTTTCAGCACAAATACACTTTGATCCCAACAGTTTCACAAGTCTAACAAATGCCTGTCCATGTTGTCAAGGAGTACATAATCAAATGGATTTGAATCATCGAATGAGAATACGATCATCTCAGAAAGCAAAAGAAACATCACCATGTATGATATAATCCAACGGTTCATAACTCAGTTGAGTAGTAACATTACATCAAACATCGTCAAGTGCCCCATTCGACATTATCGAAAGGAGACATTTTTTATGCATGCCAAAATATATGAAGGTGTTTGTTGGGTTTTTATACAAATTCTGGAGTAGTTTCAGGTCTATAGATTTTTTCCATATTTTCCCAGAAGAGGAAAGCTATAAATCAGGCTAAACCACAGATCTTGATCAGAATCAGTTCCAAATGATAGTAAAGAATTTAAGCTTATTTGTGCAGTCATATTAGTGAAGACTGAGTTATCACATTGGTAAGAACAATTAGGATCCAAACTATATATGTAAAGATCATCACCAGAAGAGAGCTGCAAACTGTTGCCAAATGCAACTAATATGGTGTCATTGAATTCCCATTATATCACAATATAACCACTAGGCAATGACGACAAACAAAGCCTAATACGATAAACGCTATTGCTCGTAATCACATTGGCCTTCTAAAACATCAATGGAGCATTATATGTTAAAAGCCAGTGATGTGTATCGTACGCCTTCTTACTTGAATACAACACGGTAGCATTCCAAAGTACAAACAAATGGATAATTGAAGACCAGAAAACATTGTTCGGATTACCTTCTTCCCATGGCCAATTCTGAGAACCATTTTGCAAACAGCTTCCTCTTTCAGGATTCGACCCACAATTCCCAATTACTAGAGAGCGCAGTAGTTAGACAATGCGAAGGCAGATAAAGGGGGCCTGCATGGAAAAAAATGAGAAATTTTAAGGCTGCAAAAATCCATTACTTGTGTAATAAACAAACAAGAATAATCAGGAACAAGCGAAAAAGAAAATAATGTCCAAATACCAAATCCAACTTCTACATGCTCCCCGCAGTGTGGAAAAATGTTATAAAATTTCACTTTAGTCAATGACGCAATCAAAGGAATACTTGGAACCATGAATAAAATACAAGTTATTGATATATGATGATTATTTAACTAAAATATAGAAAATATTTAATTTAAAAAAAGACCGCGAGCAGTGGAACAGCTATATCAGAGCTCGAACTTGGCTCGTTGTAAGGCTCAATCCCTGGTCGAGCTATAATCGAGCCAACTCGCAAGGCTTGTGAGCTAACTTCACTCATCTTACACCCCTATTAATGAGACAATTTCCACTCCATAAAACCATAAAATGCAATATAAATCAGTATCGGTAATACTCTGTAATATATCTCCAGGAATGAGTAATTACCATACTCTAGAGCTATAGCATCAAAGCCGCATCGTCTTGGGACTGAGGCAATGTGAGGGGCAAAATTTTTACTGAGATCAATGGTGAGTAACCTATCTGGTAATTAACAAGAGCCGGCCCAAATATGTTGAACTTTTCTGAACTATTGCGAGCAACTTCTGCATCAGAACCCCGTTTAAAGATCACTTTGGCACGGCCAGATTCGTGATCAACTTCTGTCTCGGATTCCATCAAAGGCCCAAACCGTCTAAACATTTTGTTCAGATTGATTTCTGATGGGACAGAATTCCTCTCTGCAAAGTTCAATATAAGCTCAGCTGGTGAAGACTCTTGCTTCCTCCGTTTAACATTCTCCTCTAACTCAATGGCTGCCATTGGATAGCTCCCAGTGGAAAATCTCTTTCTAGAATTTGGTTTTCGACCTGGTTTTACAGATTTTTCTGCACCAAATGGCCCTAGTTGAAGATTTCCATCTCCAGTCTCGCTATTATGCAACAGTTGCTCCTCAGAATAGTTCTGGACAATCCTGTCTGTCCAATAAGAGTCATTCACATCATCAAATTCAAAATCTTCACCAGATCCACCAACTGTTGGTTCAACCTTTTTCTTTCTACCTCTTTTATTTAGAACAATTGAACTTCTGAAACCCAAGAAGAAAGTATGCATATTACCTTGTAAGTTGTGCCCTTTCTTGGGATCCTGTGCCACCTCCTGAAGCTGTGATAGCATCTCATTCACAGAAAACGATTCTGCTGAACCACCGATTACCATTTCATCATTGTTGCCCTTTACCGATGATGTGGACCCTGTTAATTGGCTAGCTACTCTGCGGATGCATTCACCAATTTTAAAGGAAGGCTTAGGAATTTGACTTGTTGAGGTAGATATTTTTGCAGCATGGACGCTTTCCCTTTTATCTGACCCATCGGCTAGAGGATCTAGTGCTTTTCGTTTTCTCCCAGAAGACAAAGAAACCGATTTGCCCAGATCTTCAGCTAGAAACTCATCTTCAGCATCCGGGGAGTATCCCCTATCACCCATTAGTTCTGTCAAGCTTCTCTCCTTCCTAGACTCAGAACCATCTTTTGGAGTGTGTTTCCGTTTGTGGGAAGCAACCATTTCATCACTTAATTGTTCAGTATCTGCATCACTTTCTAGCAATTCCCTGGGTGAGGGAAATCCAGTTGGGCACCGGTATCCTTTAAAACGACAAAATGCAGACAGCTGTGCTTGGGTGATCACAAGATCCAGTCGATCTGCCCCAGAAGATGCACGAGGTGCCAAGTCAATAATATACTCAAGAAGTTTATCCGGTTCAAAAGAAGCACCTCTGCTAGACTGATCCACACCATGTCTGCGGCTTGATTCGTCACATATCCCGGCGTTCTCGACAACCTGAGTTTCAATCTTACCATAGGCATCTTTTGGTATACAAGAACATGTCAGACCTAACTCCACCCGTCTTGAAACCTCTTCCAAGGCACAGTTAACTGCATTTTGAAATGCTTCAGAATTACTTTGCTTCTCAATCTGGGAGAAATGTGACCTGAAAGGCCTTAACAGAGATGCATCATTCCAAGCAAATGTTCGATCTCCAAAATATGCAACCAAATAAGTCTCTTTCTTATAATATTTAACAGCCTTCTCCGAAGCATCTGCAGGATCAAATATTTGTCCAGGCCACCAGGGATGGCTCCGAACTTTACCCCAGACTAAATCTGATACCTCATAACGACCCTCATTTTCTGGAGGTGCTAGATAACCTGATTGCTTCATTCTCAAGGAGCTTGAATGCTTACTGGAGAACTTCAATTTGTCAGTCTCTGAAGTGGGTTCTTCAGTTCCTAACTCTGAATCTATCTCCTTTCCATAGTGATAAGTTACGTCGGATTCACTTCCCTCCTCTTCATCCGTGGGTTTTGCTTCAGAAGTACTTAGTGTGGAATTATCATCTGCTTCCCTGGGCTTATTTACCTCTCCACTAGAATTGGCCACATAACAAACAGAATTCTCCTCAATGACACCTCCATCAGGCAAAGGAGTATTAGTAGTAGAGATATGCAATTCCACCCTTTCAGTTATCTCTGGCAAGATGCTGACTTCTGTAACATCAGAAACAGCTGTAACACCAGTGACTTCATTTGGCACCACATCAATGCTCTCAAAATTGGCAACATCATGATTTGGTGTTTCCATTATTTGCACAGAAGTATCTTGTTCCTTACTTTGATGTGAACCACACTCTTCAGCAACATTGTCAACGCCAACTTCGGAATTGACAACAGGATTATTGCACACAACATGATCTTCTGTCAAACTAACATCAGCTGACTCGGCCTTTGAGCATGCTTTTTTTTCTGAAAGGTACATATTTTCAGTAGAAGCATCATGTGCTGGAATTTCAGCATTTCCCTGGCACTCTAAAGACTGCTTTGAAACTTCAGAATTATTCTCCTCACCTTTTTCACCAGACCCATCTCCATCCACAACTTCCCGGTCATCTATTACATCACCAACAGTTGTGGCGATGACAGGTTGCTCCGCATTCATGCCAGAGTCCTCATCTCCTGGACAACTCAAGCTCGTCATATTTGGCTGAGTTTCAGCTGAATCAGCTTGAATCTCAATATTGAGGCCTTTGTCTTTGTTCACTCGAGCAGTATCACCTCCATCAGCCAGCTGATTAGATTCATTTAAGAAAACATGGTTCTGATAAACCACATTAGTTTCTAGGTCTCCATCAGTCTTCAAGCATTCATCTTTTCCTACAGAACTTAAATCTGGCAGATCAATGTTTGGTGCACCATCTTTGAAATCTATTACATCATCAAATTCCATTTCTATAGCTTCTTCTCTTTCACTGACAAAAGGTTTTTCATGAATAGATTCTGGACTAGCATGTGAATTATCATCAGTCCGATGATTTGATTCAAATTTTATAGCATCACACTCATTTGAGCTACCTTGATTCTCACCCTGAACATCAGAGACTGGGGCATCAGATGTAAGAATCTGGTCCTTGCTCTTTGCGGCAAAAACTTCTTTTGCATCAACAACTTTTGCCTCTATGCCACCATCCCCGTCAGTATTTGCAGGTTCAGCATTGGCCTTAAAACTACCATCTTTCGGACTACCAGTGGCTAAAAGTTCTCCTCCAGCATTAGCATTAACTAATCCAGCTTCTCCAACAACACTATCTACCCCATCAACACGATCATTTTGCAGACCTTCACAGTTACAGTTGAGAGAGAACTCAGAAGGCGCATCTTCACCAGCTGCTGCACTAGCCTCCCCATGGGATATTGCAGAATCTGTACCCAAGTGATCATTAGTTGCAGAATTATCAGTTGAGGGCAATACCTCTTCTTTCTCCGCACTACCAACTTTTCTATCAACAGCAGCTTCCAAAGGATGGCTCAAAGGTTCAGGTGGCACAAAGTCAGCACTATCCTTATCAACTGCCTCATCAATAACCGTCTTCTCTTCACTAATAACAACAGGAGCTCTCTTTGTGCCTTCTTCAGTCTGCACGGTCACAATCTCCGACGCAGCTGAGGCTGACGCAGCCATTGCTTCAATTCCAGGATTCCAGGCCTGGTCATCCAAAACATCAACCCCTTTTGCCTGGTTATCCAAAACATCAACCCCTTTTGCCTGGTTATCCAAAACATCAACCCCTTTTGCCGGCAATGCACTGCCTGCACCACCCTCAACATCAACAGATTCACTCAAACTGACACCTACTTCTTCAACATAATTTTTTTCATCCCTCGACTCAGAGAACGCTACCTCACTTTCCTTCCCTTTACCTTTGGAAGAGACACCCATAGCTTCCGAAAATTTTTCAGTCCTGGGTTCTTCTCTGTTCTCCCACACATGACCCTCCAACTCCTCAGCCACTCCGGACGCAAAATCATCCTCTTTGTGGCCACTGACCCCGTCGACAAACACATCCGACCCCACAACCTCCACCATTATTTCCCCTCCATCCCCCTCTTCATAAGACTCCTCAGCCCGATTCTCACTATCCATATTTTTGACAGGGGTTTCACTGGGCAAATTAGCACTCAAAGGCAACTCTGAAACGCCACCACTACTCTCTGGACCCACATCACCTTTCTCATCTTCCATAATCAAGATTTCTGGATCAAGATCTGGAATTTATTAAAGAAAAAGACTTAAACTTGACAAGTATCCGAAAAATTAACATAAACCCTAATAGCAGAAGTACAATAATCTACATACGGACACTTAAATTCAAGAAAATTGCAAATAAATGTTTTTCGTGAGAAATAGCTAAAACCCACGTGCAATAACATTCTTAAAAGTAAAACAAGAGTACCTCAAGTCGAGTTTTCTTCTGGAAAAATGGAAGCTGGGACTCACGAGGGTTTTTAGAGAGAGAGAAAGAGGAGAGAGAAGTAGAACTTAGTACTGTTGTTGAGTTGAGATTTGAAGTACCAAAAATGTAAATATTGGCAGAAAATAACGAGTCCTTGTCCTTTCCCTGGTGGGTTTTGCAATATGCTAACGCAACAGCACAGTCGCCTTTTAAAAGCGTGAAATCACCCGTGTGTCAGTCGTCGATACAACAGTCATTGTAACAGATAAGATTGCGCTGTGACTCTAATGATTTTTACCCTTTCTTCTTCTTTTTTTTTTTTTTTGTGCTATTTTTCTTTTTTCTTCTGTGAAAATTTTGTTGCTTTTTCTTTCTCTTTTTTGGGTTTTATTTAAGTTTATGTTCCTTTTGAATAATTCTGTGAATTTTCTATTTTCAGGCCAATTACTCTTACTGTAAATAAAATTGCACTTATAATGTTACTCTTTTTATTAGTTCGTGTTGCTCTGTCATATTAATAATATCATAATGCTATATTTACATCTAAAACTTTTATCGTGACTTAATTTTTATATTAGTAATTAATATCATTATGTTATATTAATTAATGTCGAGTTGTCAAATTTAAATTGAATCTTCATTGCAAATTAATTTTTATATTGTTGGTATCATTCTGTCATATTAATCGATATCCTATTGTCAAAACTTAAATCAATTTTCATCATTGATTATTTTTTATATTAATTAGTGCTGTCCTACCATATTAATGATATTGTTCTGTAATATTGATTCATGTCATTTTTATCGAACTTAATTCAATCTTCATTACATATTATTTTTTATATTAGCTAGTGTCATTCTGTCATATTAATTCATATCTAGCTATTAACTTAAAATTGAATTTTCATTATATATTATTTTTTATATTTAGTTGGCATCGTGGAATCATATTAGTGGTATTTTTCTTTTGCCATATTAGTCAAACTTTAGTCGAATATTAATCTTAGTTTATTTTTTCATTAGTTGGAATTATGTCGTATCAATGATATTGTTTTGCTATTAATTGTCAAACTTAAATTCATCTAATTGCATATTACTTTTCATATTAGTTAGTGTTAACGTAATATTATTCTATCATACTATTTGTATCAAGATGTCAAACTCAAATCAAATCTTTGTCACATATAATTTTTATATTTGTTAGTGTTGTTTTGTCATATTAACGATATTATTTTATCATACTAATTAAAATTGAGTTGTCAAATTTAAATCGAATCGTTATCGTCTATCGTTTTTTGTATTAGCTGGTGTCATTCTATTATTTTATGATGTTATTCTGTATCTTGTTAAATTAATTAATACATCGTATTGTCAAAGTCAAATATTTATGGTAGCATATTTTTCATACTAGTTGATGTTATATTGTCATATAATTTATATAGTGTCCTACTAATCGATACCGTGCAATTGAACCTAATTCTTGTACTACAATGGTCTATATAATATTGGGGTACTATACTATACTTATGGTTGTTAATGGGTTGGATTTAGATCGAATCAATCATACTCGAATCCAAATCTAATTATCAAAATCCACATTCGAATCCAACCCGATATCATATAGAATCTTTGTTAGTCAATACCATATATGAATCTGATGAATATCCAAATTTCGATGAAAAATTCTACCCAATTTAATATTTTTTCCTTTTTTTCCCCTTCTGAATTGTATAAAAATATTGTATTTGTAAAGTAAATTTATGTTATATTTGAATTTTTAATGATTTTTTATTATATATTAGTCCAAAAGTTAAATATTTGAATACTAAACTCCTATTTCACATTATATTAATGCATAGACAAACTATTATACTGATATTGGGAAGTAAGACGAGCCCAATAGGCCCAATAGAACCAGTCCAGCCCCAAGAATACATTGGCTAATTGACCAATAAAGGCTATCAGTCTTCCTTCAATCGACCAGGCTATGGTTGAAACTCCCATTGCCAAAGAGTCGTCTCGACCCAATGAGGTCATGCATTCGACCAGAGTGGGCAAAGAGACCTACGGCTAGGGAAACCTCTTGACTAGAATAGGTCGACCAGAAGAGGTCATGCATTCTACCAAAATGGGCGGAGAGACCCACGGTCGAGGACATCTCTACCAGAAGAAGTCATGCATTCGACCAGAGTGGGCAGAGAGACCCACGGCCGGGCGGGGAGACATCTCGACCAGAATAGGTTGACCTGTGAGACAAGAAGTTTTCTCTCGCCACCAGTCGTTGTCGCATTGAATGCACTCAACCACCATTCTGCCACATTAAATACACTGACAAGCGGCTTGCCTCCGCATTAAATGCGGACATCTCCACCATATCCCAAAAGGATGGAGGGCATGCCACCTGGAAGAAGGATTCCAAAAAAGGAAAAGACTTAAAAACCCTCATGCAAGGACAAAGGTCTTCCCTGCAAAAGCAAAAGAACCATGGACATTTTGATCTCCCACTTGGGACTATAAATACCCCATTGCAACCGTGCATGAGGTTAGTTGTAACACCCCTGAAATTCAGGATTTTGGAAAATGAGGATTTAGAAATCAAGATATTGGTTGATCGAATTTTAGGGCTCGAAAAATAAATAAAAAGGATTGAATTGATAGGAAATTGAAAGTTTTGGGGTCGAATTGCAAATTGAGAAGACTTAATCGTGCCATTATTTAAATTAGGAGGGCCAATGTGTAATTTTTATTAGTTAGTGGACCCAATGTGAGGGCTATCATAATTTGGTGGCTAAATTGAACCTAACAAAGCTAATGGCGGACAACTCGTAATTTAGAAAAAGTTTAAATCTATAAATAACCTATTTTCAATTTCTCCCCCAACATTTTCCTTCTTTCCACTGAAACACCCTCTTCCCCCTTCCCCGGCGATATCCTCCAGCGAGATTCTGCTGCAAGGAACGCATACACGATATCCTCGTTGCAAGGAACGCATACATGAAGTCTGATCATCGAGATTCTGCTTCGATAATGAGATATTTGCTAATCAACCGAAAGAAACCAATTTTGTATTGCATGTGTATATATACGCATTCAAATCATATCAAACCTTGTATAATCGGAAAGAATGAACGGATCAACTGAAAAATATAGCCATGCATGGGAAATCAAACATGCATGCACGTTCTTAAGCTCGAAAAAGCCCGAAATTGTATTATTTCATGTGATCTATGGTTAGATAAGCCTATTAAGTGAAGAAAACCCTAATTTTATGTAATCATGACCTAAGAGATAAACTTGGAATTTTGATGATACTTGAACTATTAAAATCGATATGGTGTAACGTTATAAGAATTACGAAGTAATTTAGGGATCCGACTATATTATCCTTATCGGTGTGTAATAAGTTCTGCATATTTTCGTAATACCGTCAGGCATAGTCTATTTCATTTTGATGTAAACCGAACTAGATCCTAATTTATCGTAGTCGCCGAGCAACTGTTGATTTTAGATTCATAGTTGTATGACTATAATTATAGGATTGAATGATGTTTTAATTGTAAACCTACATTTTGGTTAGGTGCTGAAGAGTTGGATCCTACAGAACAGTAAGCCTTGATTTGCATTTCATTAAGGTTGTTATTTAGGTGAGGATCCACCGATCTGGTAATTGTTTTGGTAAAGCAATTGCATCGTGAATGAACCTGGTGAGGTTCCATTGTTCTGATACCTGTCTTTGACTATTGTTATCGTTTATTGTTGATTTTTGAACCCTGTGAGGTTCTATTGTCTTGACTGTCATTATCATTTATTGTTGATTTCTGAACCCTGTGAGGTTCTATTGTCTTGACCATCATTATCTTTTATTGCTTTGCAGATTTCTGAACCCTGTGAGGTTCTAATATCTTGACTATCGTTATCGTTTATTGTTGATTTCTAAATCCTGTGAGGTTCCATTGATTTGATCTTTGCCTTGTACACCCTTGTGAGGGTAATTGACTATCATTATCGGAATTGACTATCTTTCATTAATCGAATTCTATGAACTAATTGAATGGTATTTGTTACTGACTGAACACCCCAGTAAGGGTTTGTTTTCCTAAAATTGTTCTAATGACAAACTGACTGTCATGTTCTGGCCATGAACTTTCAATGTCTTGTTTGTTGTCGTCCTGATTGAAGTCGTATTGTACTGTTATTGTCTTTACCTTGTTAGCTATCGATTGATTGAACGTATTGTTATTATTTTCTCCTTGTTGGCTATCGATTGATCGAAC
This sequence comes from Jacaranda mimosifolia, assembly GCA_018894105.1. Lineage (NCBI taxonomy): Eukaryota > Viridiplantae > Streptophyta > Magnoliopsida > Lamiales > Bignoniaceae > Jacaranda > Jacaranda mimosifolia. The sequence goes on from CM032125.1 coordinate 5,294,574, forward strand.
GTACTAATTGATTGATGGTACTGAAAGATTTGTATAGGAGAATTGATGGGCCGAGTGCCTTGCCAAGCTGTCATGCTTGAGCTACTATTATTGCCGAGCTGTCATGCTCGAGCTAGTGAACTGAACTGAACTAAACTGATATGTTACTGTACTGTTATGGAGGCACAAGGATACTCCGATATGCATGTTGTATTTGATTTATTAACTTGTATATGTGATTAGGTTTGTTATTCCTGAATTGTATTTTGCTCAATGAGCAATAAGGCTGGAGTGATTTTCCAGTCTAGATCTGGCTGATGCCCCGAGCAAACGAGCCACAACTAAACCTCCCGACTGTGATCGATTGAGATAACTCTAAACCTCCCGAGCAGGATCGGTTGAGATGATCAGGTCATTGAGCCAACGGTCATAGCTTTCGACCTAGCATTTGCTAGTAGTCTAACCCCTTGATTGTTCTATTCTGGCATAACTTTGTTTCTCTTATGCTAAACTGCCAATGATTCCTGTCGTTGAGTTTCTAATTCTTGAAAGATCGTACATTGCTTTACACTATTCCTCACTGAGTCCTTATGACTCACCCTCGTGTATTATTCATTTCTATTCAAATAGGTTTGAGATAGGGAACAATGAGGACTGGCATATCTGATTGGAGTTTGTTGTATTAGCGTTTGAGTATGCATGTACTTATGAATACACCTTGGGATGTTTTATTTTAGAGATGTTATAATATGTCATGATGGATGTTAGACTTACGGTATGTATGATCCGTGATACTGGTGACGATATTTTGGTTTGAATGATGTTGGGCTATTTGTATGGTATATAGCACTCTGATATTAATTCTGTATTAAGTATGAAGCATGTTGCGTATTGATGATTGTTGATGTTAATGGAAAAATGTGAAAAAACTTATGGGCCTATCGGATATGTTGTTACATGCTAATAGGACTAAACTGAATAGCATTCCACCTTGCGGGCTATATCCCGAGTGGGGTGCCACAGGCGTGGTATCAGAGCCTGGGTTTGGAAACCTGAGCTACACTAAGACAGGATCCTAAGATACGACCCTTAGGTGTTTTGCATATGTTTAGAAATTCTATGTGATTCAATAATATAAGGTTTGATTGTGGAATTGAATAGGATATGAACTTTTGGGATAATGCTCGACATTAAGGAAGTGAAGGGTTATGACCGGGGTGGCCAACCAGTGTATAACCTCTTACTTCTTATATGTTAGGCACATAAATGTATGGTTATTGGAAAGGATGATATTGTTTGGAACTATGGCATCATATGAGCAATATCCGTTAAGGGTGAATCTGATGAGTAGCTAGCCCTAAAAGAATAAGGATGTTGGGTGATCATAGAAAGGAGAAGGAACTTGTGGAGGAGGAAAGCATGGAATATTTAAGGGAAAGAATTAAGAAGAAAATGCATGTCCCTTGGAATTGTGTCAGCGACCTGAAGGCTCTAAGGGACAGAAAAGCAGAATCATGTTACTTGAAACCAATACTTGCGTCGAGAAACTATACGGTAGAAAAAAAATTTGATGGAGGATATAGAGAGTTACTTTGGAAATCAACTCGTGCAAGTGATATTAGTGAAAGTTATATATGACGAGTAAGGATCATTCTGAGAAGCTATGTAGTGACCAGATCATGATTACCCTAGGATAAATAAATCCCTGCCACTTGCTTAAGGATGAGAATTAGGTTGTATGAATACACGAGAAAAGAATTGTTGCAGGAAGTGTATTTGGGAAATGAACAAATAATTATTGGGGATGAGGAATGTTCAACCTGTGTGTATAATTGGAATCTGAACAGTATGTTTATATTGGCAAGGGAGATGATGATAGGAATTTGAGACCATGGGTTATGAAATTAAGAAATAATCAATTATGGAAAAGCATATTTTTAGGATGACTAGTGTATGATCCAGTAATCTATGGATGCTGAGCACGGGACTCTTTGAAATTTGAAAAGGTGAAATTTGGAGATTTAGATTTATAAGTTGAGGATTCTCCTGAATTGAGTTGCATTTGATGATTTGAAAGTAATATGGATAGGTTAATATCTGATGAATTTTATAGTGTGACCTACACGATATACGAGATTTAGTAAGTTCTACCATCATGAATCAATGTCGGTTAGGTTGATCGATAGCTTAAATACTCTCAAGGACTACTAAGTACTAATTTATATGTATGTTGATAGTGTTGCGTGTGAACCTTGTATATAAATTAATTATATCATATACCTCGTATATGTCGATTGAAGTTTTAAGGGATCTTATCTTGCGATTAGATATCTTATATTCCCTAGGACATAATAGCCATTATGATAATATTACTATTCAAGGTGAACGCTATTGGCTAAATAAACTCGAACTTGTCTACTAAGGCCGAAATCACGATACGATGGGAAACGACATTACCAGAACATCCTTAAATATGAATGTGATCCTCTGTCGGCTAAATCATAGCGGATTGTCATCAATCATCGAAACTAATACGCTCAAAAACCGCAATGAGGATGCTGGAATTAGAAACATCTTGTGGAAAATCTGAAGATGACATTGGATCTCATTTCCCCTCCTGCTAGTAGATCCGAAGACAGGAACTTGTTACAATGGGACAGAGGAGCTCACAACCTTATTGATGAGCGAATTGGGTTAGGAATCTTAGGAGCATGATACATAAACCATATGAAGGATAGCCTCGAGGAATTTCTAGAGTTTTACCCCCCTCAATCACTGAAAAGATCAGATAAGTAAAACGTAAGAGTTAGAATTAAGGAATGATGAGAAAATTTTAAGTATCAAGTAAACTTGATAAGTAAAGGAATTTAGGATGCTACTTACTTTTGGGAAGGACCTTGCATCACTGATCAAGATTAGTAGAACAATAGTAAGAGCTTGACCAGACTCATCGAGTTTGAGAATTGGGATATCTTTATCCTCATAAGCTATTTAACCTAATACGAGCACTAAGGTTTATTTAAGGTCAAAACTAAAGATATGATACTATCCATAAAAATCTGAAAAGGAGATGAATTGAGAACTACCTTCTATTTGCGATACAGATATTATGAATCGAGATGATGTCTTGAGGTCAATTCGAGTGTGAATACAAGGCATAGAAATTGCATGTTGTATTAGGATTGATTTATAGTGATCTTGATGGGAACCTTTAATTGCTTGGAACTGAGGAATTAGTCATATTATATATGTGTCTAGGATATGGTCTCGTGAACATTAAGAGAATGATTCTATCAGAATCAAGACTACGGACAGTTACGTGCAACCAGAAAACATATCAAAGTAAAAAAGTTCCTAGAGTTTTTCCAAATTGTACCAATGGTGTATTCAGGGCTTTTCCAACCAATAAGTGCATTGGTGAAATCAACTAAGGAAATGTTAGATGCATATATGACTTGTAAAGGAGATTTGGTTGTACGAGAATGGTCTCATATTCCTTGGAAAAACTTAAGTCGTAGGTCAGACTATCTTATTTATGCTTAGGACTATTGAGATGGTGATTATTTTAAGGAAATAAAGATATCATCTGAGAATGAAAAGAGAAATTCTTACAGATTATTAATGTACTAGTAAGTGTGATTTGGATCAATCTAAGATTGACAAACACTCTAAGTTTGGAAATGAAATTTTTGTATTCAGCGGTTGGCAAAATAAGGGAAGGATAGGCATGACAATCACAAGGATAGGAAAGGTGGCCCCACTTGTTCTGGATCTTATTTCTCACCTGGGATCTAAGGAGCTTCAAATGGATTGCATGTGATTATATCTAGTATATATAGTTTTGTGGACCTGTAGCTAGCTATTTAGGAATGTATGACTTGTTACGAAGGCTAGCATGTTAAGTTGAACTCAACTACTCCTTAATATAAATATGAACTGGTAGTGTTAATAACCATTTATTGCCGTAGTGGTTTTGTGTTCTCTTAGAGAACCTCTTAAGTATAGAAATCATATGCAACGATGTGTATGAGGTTTACTCCATGGAAAATAAGCATTAAACGCTCCATGATTCTATGGGATTACCAAGGAGGTTTAAAATTTCTTTTCGGAAAAGTTTAATTTATTTCTTATAAGCTCAATTGTAGAAATCAAGAGAAACTTTAAGTTATGATGGGTAACAGACCCATGAATTTTGGGATTATTGGTCAATCTTAGAAATTTAAGGTGACACCACATACTTTAGTAAAAATGGATATGTTGGAAAGAATTAAAGAGAGGAGATTCCTAATATCTTAACCAGATGAATATCACCAAGAAATTGAGGAAGTATATCCTGACAATAAAGGAATCCACATGTGGTTGTGGCATCGAGGAAATGGAAGTGTTGACTAAATACTTGAAGGTATTTTCAGAAGAATTGAGTTCATTACTCCCCTACCCCACGTAGAAGAATTGTTTGACCTTTTGCGGGGACAAGAATCTTCTCAAAGATGGAGTTGAAGCAAGGGCACTACCAGCTGAAGACTCTAAAGACCACACAATGTACTTATGCATAGTTCTCGGAGCCCTGAGAGAGAGCATCAGTTGTATGCAAAGTTTGTAAGTGCAAATACTGATAGCGAATGTGGCTTTTCTTGGGCGTATCATATCCCGAGATGGGGTAGAGGTTGATTCCTCTAAGATAGAGGTGGTAGTCAACTGGAAGAGAATAAAAAACATGATAGAAGTTCATAGTTTTCTGTGTCTTGTCGACTATTGACAAAGATTATGAAGAACTTTTCTAATTAGCTGACACGTTGACTAAATTAATTTAGAAAAGTCAACCATTTGACTAGAATGAGGATCTGAACATGAGACAGTGTGATGGATGGAATAAGAGGACTACGATTTCTCCATTACCTATCATTCGAAAAGATAAATGTAGTGGCTAATGTCTTGAGTCGAAGCGCTAAAGTGGCTCAATTATTGGCAACAGAAGCATCAAAAAGCATAACAACGAGTGATGTGTTAAAATTACTACAGCGAATAGGATTGCAGAGATAAGTGCAGTTCGAATCATAGGCTGAAATGCGATGAACCCTAAGCCAAAGATATATGGATGTTGAAACTGAAGGAAAGGTTGAAAGATTTTGGAGAGTTTAAGTTCAATACTGGACCAAGGTATTCTTCTGTTCCATAAGAAAAATGTGTGCCGACAAAAGTAGAAGAGAGATTAGTAGATGAGGCACACCAGCCAAGATACACGCTGCATCCGAGTAGCGCGAAGATGTATCGGGACTTGAAGAAGCAATTCTAGCAGGACGTGCTGAAGAGAAGATGTAGATTAATCAATCGAATCTACTTATTTGTTGTCAGTCGGAACAGTATTCAAATGAGAATCTAGGGACCAGATTCTTTTAAAGGGGGAGAAGTGTAACACCCCTAAAATTCAGTATTTTGGAAAATGAGGATTTAGAAATTAAGATATTGGTTGATCGGATTTTAGGGCTCAGAAAATAAATAAAAAGGATTTAATTGCAAGGAAATTGAAAGTTTTTGGGTCAAATTGCAAATTGGGAAGACTTAATTGCACCATTAATTAAAAATTAGAAGGGCTAATGTGTAATTTTTATTAGTTAGTGGACCCAATGTGAGGGCTATCACAATTTGGTGGCTAAATTGAACCTAACAAAGCTGATGGGGGTCAACTCATAATTTAGAAAAAGGTTAAATCTATAAATAACCTATTTTCAATTTCTCTCCCCATATTTTCCTAATTTCCACCGAAATACCCTCTTCACCCTTCCCCAAAGATATCCTCCGGCGATCACCGGAACGCAAAAGTGAACCAACCATTCTCTTCTCCTCAGCTTCAGAAACACACAGACCCCACATGCACAGCGAACCGAGCAGTGGAGCCACCAAAAATCGCAACTGAAACTTGACCGACGGCGGAGGTTGGTGGGTTTGCATTTTTCAGTGACTAACTTAGGTTCTGGTGTAGGGGTTCTGTAGAGCGTAGCTTAGGGAGTAGTCAGGTGTCTTTGGTTTCGAGTTTGAACGACGAACGGCGACAAAATTGAGGGAAAACCGACGCGGCGGTGTTGGTGGTGCTGAGACTTTCAGACCGCAATTGACCTTTAGTTCGAAGGCGTTTGAAGAAATTGATTGAGGGGTTTGCTTCATCTCACTAAAACGCAGCTCTTGGTGGTGGTAGTGAAGTTCTCCGGCGGAGGCGGCAGCGCAGAGGCAGTTTTCTCGCCTCATTGCAAGGAACGCATACACGAAGTCTAATCATTGAGATTCTTCTTCGATAGTGAGATATTTGCTAAGTAACCGAAAGAAACCAATTTTGTATTGCATGTGTATATATACGCGTTCAAATCATATCAAACCTTGTATAATCGGAAAGAATGAACGGATCAACTGAAAAATATAGCCATGCATGGGAAATCAAACATGCATGCACGTTCTTAAGCTCGAAAAAGCCCGAAATTGTATTATTTCATGTGATCCATGGTTAGATAAGCCTATTAAGTGAAGAAAACCCTAATTTTATGTAATCATGACCTAAGCGATAAACTTGGAATTTTGATGATATTTGAACTATTAAAATCGATATGGTGTAACGTTATAAGAATTACGAGGTAATTTAGGGATCCGACTATATTATCCTTACTGGTGTATAATGAGTTCTAGATATTTTCGTAATACCATCGGGCATAGTCTATTTCATTTTGATGTAAACCGAACTAGATCCTAAATTATCATAGTCGTTGAGCAACTGTTGATTTTAGATTCATAGTTGTATGACTATAATTATAGGATTGAATGATGTTTTAATTGTAAACCTACCTTTTGGTTAGGTGCTGAAGAGTTGGATCCTACAGAGCAATAAACCTTGATTTGCATTACGTTAAGGTTGTTATTTAGGTGAGGATCCACCGATCTGGTAATTGTTTTGGTAAAGCAATTGCATCGTGAATGAACCCTGTGAGGTTCCATTGTTTTGATACCTGTCTTTGACTATCGTTATTATTTATTGCTGATTTCTAAACCATGTGAGGTTCTAATGTCTTAACTATCATTATCGTTTGTTGTTGATTTATGAGCCATGTGAGGTTCCATTGATTTGAACTTTGCCTTGTGCACCCCTATGAGGGTAATTGACTATCATTAGCAGAATTGATTGTCTTTCGTTGATCGAATTCTATGAACTAATTGAACGGTATTTGTTACCGATTGAACACCCCGGTAAAGGTTTGTTTTCCTAAAATCATTCTGATGACAAACTGACTGATGACAAAATCGTTCTGATGATAACAAGACGAGCCCAATAGGCCCAATAGAGCCAGCCTAGACCCAAGAATACATTGGGTTAATTGACCAATTAAGGCTATCAGTCTTCCTTCAATCGATCAGGCTATGGTCAAAAAACCCGGTTGCCAGAGAATCGTCTCGACCCAATAAGGTCGTGCATTCGACCAAAGTGGACGGAGAGACCCACGGTCAGGGAGACCTCTCGATTAGAATAGGTCGACCAGAAGAGGTCATGCATTCGACCAGAGTAGGCGGAGAGACCTACGACCGGGGAGACATCTTGACCAGAATAGATCGACCTGCGAGACAGTAAGGTTTCTCTCCCCACCAGTCGATGTCATGTTGAATGCACTCAACCACCACTCTGCCACATTAAATACACTAATAGGTGGCTTACCTCCGCATTAAATGAGGAGATCTCCACCATATCCTAAAAGGATGGAGGGCACGCCACCTGGAAGGAGGATTCCAAACAAGGAAAAGACTTAAAAACCCTCATGTAAGGACAGAGGTCCCCTCTGCAAGAGCATGGGTACCTTGGACATTTTGATCTCCCACTTGGGACTATAAATACCCCATTGCAACCATGCATGAGGTACGTTCACTATAACTTTGGCCCTCGCTTTGCCACTCTAAATTCTGGTCGATTATACTGACTTGAGCGTCAGAGTGCCCTAGCCAAGGACCTCCTTCACTAGCCTCACGTGTGTTGCTTGGTTGCAGGACTCGACCCGTTCCCATCACCACATTCATTTCCAACCAACTTTCTGGTTGACTAAAGTGGGAGATAGGCCCAATTTTCCAACCACCTAACTTTAGCATCATCATTTGACGCCATCTGTGGGAATCAAAGTCCGTAACTTGAGAAATGGTAAACACGAGGCAAGCTATTTTCGTAAGGAAGGATCCACTCAACCATGTGGTTGACCCCGTGGTTAAAGAATGATCAAGTCAACCCCATAGTCGCATGATCAAATTGGTTTTGCATCAGTTATTAAGGAAGGATCTAGTCGACCCTTTGGTCGACCACGTTATTAAAAAATGATCAAGTCGACCCCGTAGTTCCATGATCAAATTTATTTTGAATCAGTTATTAAGGAAGGATCCAGTCGACCCTATGGTCGACCCCTGTTCCACCCTGTGATTAAAGAATGATCAAGTCGACCTCGTAGTCACATGATCAAATTGGATTTAAATCAGTTATTAAAGAATGATCAAGTCAACCCCGTAGTCGCATGATCAAATCGGTTTTGAATTAGTTATTAAGGAATTAGATCTGGCAAAATTCAACCCATAGCCCGGGTACCCAAAAAAATACAGGTAATGGGCCTTGTTTCTCGTACCCAAAAAATTGCGGGTAATTTTACTCGTACCCAATTTACCCGCCATCTTTTGGCCCGACCCATGGGTACCTATGGGTAACCCGTAAATATTTTATATATATATTATATTATATACATATAAATATATATTATATATTTATATATATTTACATATAAATATTTTTAATCTAAATATTAATTTTTGATTTCATAAATTAAAAATCTATAGCAAATTAAATTAAATTATATCCTAAAACAACTTGTTGTGCATATTCCTATGGATGCAACATCTTCTTCCACAAGAACAACAATGTTTGATTGATATTTAAATTTTCAATTCAAAAAACTTTTGGCATGTAATGGAATTTAAGTTTGAACTTTTGAATGTGATGTATTTTAAATTTGGTAAATTTTAAATACTTAAGATATAGATTTTAAACTACAATATTATTAATATGCTTTAGGTATTTGTTCACTTTAATATTTGAAATTTGTAGTCTTTTTTTTTTTAGTTTTATTTAGTTAATATTTGAGTAACATCATGTTTACCATTAAATATTAAAAAAAAATCATGGGTACCCACGAGTTACCCTTTACCCATCCTCATGGGTACCCGCGGGTTACCCTTTACCCATCCTCATGGGTAACGGCTCCCCTATCTCGTACTCAATAAAAAATGGGTAAATTTACCCGTACCCAACCCGTTGGTACCCATCATTAGGTTACCCAATTTCCAGGTGTACAAGGAATGATCAAGTGGACCCCGTCGTCGACCACGTTATTAAAGAATGATCAAGTCGACCCCGTAGTCACATGATCAAATTGGTTTTGAATCAGTTATTAAGGAAGGATCCAGTCGACCCCGTAGTCGCATGATCAAATTGGTTTTGAATCGGTTATTAAAGAATGATCAAGTCGACCCCATAGCCGCATGATCAAATCAATTTTGAATCAATTATTAAGGAATGATCAAGTCGATCTCGTGGTTAAAGAATAATCAAGTCGACCCCGTAGTCGCATGATCAAATTGGTTTTGAATCAGTTAGCAAGGAAGGATCGAGTCGATCCCATGGTCGACCCCGTTGTTAAAGAATGATCAAGTCGACCCCGTAGTCACATGATCAAATTGGTTTTGAATCGGTTATTAAGGAAAGATCAAGTCGAACCCGCGGTCGACCACATTATTAAAAAATGATCAAGCTGGCCTCATAGTCGCATGATCAAATTGATTTTGAATCAGTTATTAAAGAATGATCAAGTCGACCCAGTAGTCGCATGATCAAATCGATTTTGAATCAGTTATTAAGAAATGATCAAGTCGACCCCGTGGTTAAAGAATGATCAAGTCGACCCCATAGTCGTATGATCAAATTAGTTTTGAATCAGTTATTAAAGAATGATCGAGTTGACCTCGTGGTCGACCATGTTATTAAAAAATGATCAAGTCGACCCTGTAGTCGCATGATCAAATTAGTTTTGAATCAATTATTGAGAAAGGATCCAGTCGACCCTGTGTTCGACCCTGTGGTTAAAGAATGATTAAGTCGACTCCGTAATTGCATGATCAAATTAGTTTTGAATCAGTTATTAAAGAATGATCAAGTCGACCCTGTAGTCGCATGATCAAATTGGTTTTGAATCAGTAATTAAGGATTGATCAAGTCGACCCCGTGGTTAAAGAATAATCAAGTTGACCTCGTAGTCGCATGATCAAATTGGTTTTGAATCAGTTATTAAGGAAGGATCAAGTCGACCCCGTGGTCGACCACGTTATTAAAGAATGATCAAGTCAACCCCATAGTCGCATGATCAAATTAGTTTTGAATCAGTTACTAAGGAAGGATCCAGTCGACCCTATGGTCGACCCCATTGTTAAAGAATGATCAAGTCGACCCCGTAGTCGCATGATCAAATTGGTTTTGAATTAGTTATTAAGGAATGATCAAATTGACCCCGTAGTCACATGATCAAATTGGTTTTGAATCAGTTATTAAGGAAGGATCAAGTCAACCCCGTGGTCGACCATTTGAATTTGGATTTGAATTAAAATCCGATCCATTAACAACCATAACTATACTTTAATAATTGTACAATTTTTAGTGTGACCAAGTATTATACACACTAAGTATTATACAATTAGAGATAGAAATAAAAAATAAGGAAAAAAATAATTAAACAATAAGGCCTATTTTCTGTTATTTCGAAGCTCATTTTGCAAGTTTATGGGCTGCCAAATAGGGCTTAGCCAAACTTAATGGACTCAATTAAAGGAAAAAAATTTCCAATTGGCCCAAAATGGTTGAACCTGCTGCTGTCCATTCGTACAATAGGTATGAATGGCATCTACATTTTTAATTTCTAGACCAGGCTCTGGTAGAAATTATTTTTTTCATTAATCATGCTATTTTATACTAATATCATATATTTCAAAATTGTTTATCTCAAAAGATGTATAACACCTGGGATATGTATAAAATACATATTAGATAGAGAGCTCATGTGTTGATATCTAATTATTGAAACTCATAACTTTCCGATCACCTTTTATCTTGTCAATAATCGATTAAATTTATATCGTGCCTGTAGGATTTTTTGAGAAAAAAGAAGTTAAATTGTATTAGTCAATAAATTATGTGAATATGATTAATCTAGTCACCCAGAAATTTTGTTAAATATCTATGTATTTTAATTTACTTTTATTAAATGAGACAAAAGTGTTCCTAAAATAATATTCAAAAGAAAATGAAAGGAACATTAATGAGAAGTATAACAATTAGACTTACCTTTTGTAATGAGAAGTTGTTATAATGTGAAATAATTTATTTGAAAAAAAAAAGTGAGAAAAGTAGTTTTAGTTAATATATATATATATAAGTGTAATAATTACAATGAATATAACATACCCTTTTATGAGAAATAATTTGGATACTTTTGTGACAAATCTCAAAAGCTCAGAATCAAATAATAACTTGGAGAAACTACATCCGTAAATACAATTTTTGAAAAAAAATTCACAAACAATCACAACCTTTTACTAGCCATATTTCATAGTTACTTCAATCAGAAAATATTTTTCATTTTATTTCAAGCATAACCTTTAATAATTTTCAAAAGTAGCTTTTTTAATTTACATCTAAATTTCATAAAGTTCAAAATGCAACACTAAACATTTATATTCTACATTCCACAAGCAATTTGTTTTATAATATCCTTAGATCCGATAAAAATATTTTTCTTTTATGTATGTATGCAAGCACACTAATAGTTCATTACGACCCAAATCCTAAATCTCAGACATATAAGTACGAGGGCAATGCCACTGGACCAATTAGCAACTCAACAAATCTGGTGAAAACATTAAAATTTAAGCTTCAAACACAAAGTTGAGACAAACCATGGAGGAAAAAAAACACTTATAACAAACTATTGAAGCCTTCAACAAAAGAACTAGCACCAAACCTGTTGTGCAAAGCATTACTAGAGAGTATTCTGTGCAACCTGTTTTCCTAAATCACCCTCATATTTGAATACTGGATACTCAAACCAAATTAGTGGCAAATTGTTCAGACCATAACAATCATTCTGGGATATACATATGACAAATGCTAAACAAGAATCACACAACTATACTTTTGATATATGTGTAGAAATATTCTGGGTACATCAAACGATATCAACGGACTGTTGTATCCTGAGGCAAATTCAGCACAAAGGAGCTGGATCTTTGCACTTAGTTTCCTGTTCAAAAGAAATGGCCATTAGACAGATAAATCACCTCCACCAGTTTGGATCTCTGCCTTAATGGGGAATAATCATCAGAACAGCAAATATACTTGAGGGCAGGTACAGTTGCAGAAAGAAAGAAAGATGGCCCCAAGAGGGCTTTATTTTTTTTTAATCCTTTACTTTTTCTTTTTTTTGGGTTGGGGGGAGGGGGTGAAAACTTACTCAATATTCAATTTGGGAGTTTGAGTAGCTGAAGCTTTGTGGAAAAGAACCTTGATGAGCAAACTGCCAAAGTCATCCACAGGAGTAAAAGTAAAGAAATGATTCACTTATGTGTGACATGTTTGAAGGAGATTAATAATGCTGGCATCTGCTAAGCCAATGACAGCATGAAAATAAAATTTTAACGGTACCTGCATATCGGAACCCAGTTGAGCTCCAATTGTATCATTCTTAGCAGATCCATCTGAACCCCTCGCAGATCCCTTTGTGTCACCCTGGCCAAAGGTCACAACTTATGATGATATAATGAACTTAATGATTTTTTTTTTTTTTTTTGGGGGGGGGGGGGGGGGGGGGGGGGTGTTAAGAAGTTGTAGAAAATGCAATTTGCATACCTCAAACTGCCACATCAAGGTTGTCCCAGAAATCAACCATGGCACAGGGGAAAAGAAAGCAGAGAATTAGTTTAAATTTGTATATCATTTTCTTCTAGTTGGAAAAAAACCAGCTAAAACAAGTTTAAAAGAAGATATAAAAGCAGGACAGAGAAAATGGGAACAACAAATTAATACAGAAAGATGATAATAAGAGAACCTCAGATACCTCTCTGTACCTAGCCAAATAGGCCTTCAGTGGAGCAATATAATCCTCAAAACCTAAGGTTGCCATTGCCCACAACAAATCATCCCCATTGATCGTCTTCCTTTTCTCTTTCTGACACTTATCGCTAGCTCTATTCGACAAGTACAAAACAAGGTGAAACATCATTCATAAAACTTAAAAACTTTATGAAAATCATTTGAGCTAATTATCACAGAAAAAAGAAACCTCCACTGTTAAGTTGCCAACAATAACCTAAGTTTATTCTAGGATGAAGTAACAGTACAGACATCGGAGTATTTTAAAGCTTCAAACAGAACTTATTAAATCAGATCCCTGTGTAGATTATGATCCTGTATGGCAGGTAGAACTATTTTTAGCCAAAAAAGAGGTTGGTCAGTGATTGCTAATAATCAATCCACTAAAATAGCAAATGAACTAATAGTATTACATTAATAGTTAATAAGGTAGATTTCATTCTTCATAATGTCAACAAGATACAAAGCAATGATAAGTAAGCCATGTGTGCATTGCTTTTCCAAGACAACCACTTGCTATAGTGGCAATCATTTTCTTCATATGATGCCCCTCTTTCTACATTTATTGAATTATATTGGTAGATTAGTTGACCAACAAATACTATGTGATTGGAGAGAGCAATTTAAGAAGGTAACTGAAATCAGAATTAGTGAGTCGTGGAAAAGAATGGCAACTACTGAGAGGGAAAAGGTGGTGACTTGGACCAGATTGTGGCTGCAAAGTGACCAGAGGGACCAAAAGGTGCAAACCAACACAACAGTGCAAGACTATTCCAGCCACAGATGCTTCTTTCGTGGCAATTGCAATGCATTTAGTGGAGCATATTGCCCACGACATATGAAGCATATGACAAATATTTTTTATTGTTTGGATTTAGAAAAATGACCAAAATCAGTATGGAGAGGGCAAGAGAGGATGAATTTAAGTTGCCACATGTAATAAATTGATTTGGTTAAATGTTGCACTAACTGAGGCTTTTACTTTTCTATTTCAGATCTTTAATTTTCTTTACATAATAATCTTTCGAATTACCAATTCTACCAGAATTGCTACGGTGGATCTGATAATACGAAAATCTCCTAAGAAGTTTTCCCAAAACCCTGAAGGCATTAACACAACCAGTGTATGCATGCATATACCTTCATAGATGGTAAAGGTAACATTATACAGTATGATGCTATTAAGAAGAAAAGGTCATGTCATAGTTGCTGCTAAAGAAAGCAAACACTCTGAAACATGATGTAAACACCAAAAGAACCTTACGAGTAAGTATAAGAACTGTCAAAAAAACAAATTTTTCCTTTTTAATTCTAGAAGAAAACAGAAGCCTATTAAGCAAAAGAGATCTGGGAAGAATTACAATAACTGAATACGGAAAACATTCCAGACTTCAATGTCCTAGTAATTATTCATTTAATAACAATAAGTTTCAAACTGCATACACATCCCTGTCCTTCCCAGTCTGTCTATATATATTTCATACACATAGTAAGAAATAATTTTTGGGTTCATATACATTTCATGAAATATAATTTCTTAGGGATAGATCCACACAGACAAAAAAGAAAAGAAATTACCATAACTACAGCCTAAATAAGAGAAAGATACAATATCTACACATAAAGTAAGTAGTCTCACATGGAGAAGGAATGAAGGATGCATAAGCAATATACAAATGCATTTATCTACTTACAAGGAACAGTACAAAGACCAGAATGATTTAATATCTATGTATTAATTAATGAGTTGAACATAATGAACTATTCATCATAAGTAATTTACAGAATACACATTCATCTATCATGATAATTACTGAACTTTTTAGAAAGATGTCAACAAGAGTATTTTGATGTCCGTAACCAATCCCTTCTCTGATCTTCACATTCTTTGGGTAAACCTTGTAGCATCCGATCATTAATAAAATCAATGTGGCAAATGAATGCCAAGTATAGAACACCAGAAAAATGACTATCAACATGCACAAAACCACTCCCTCCCTCCAGCACAAATACAAGTGGTAATTTGTCAGCACTGAATTGAGGCAGCAATTATCATATATTCAGCTTAAAAAACCAAAACTTATACAAATTAGACAGCATAAGTTACATATGGCTATAAAGCCCAACTACCCATTGGATAATTTTCTATTTGGCTAAATCAACAACACAAATAAAACCTGCAGTGAATTTAGTCCATGATCCAAGAATCTCTACGTGTGTTGAGTTCATCCGTGACATGCTCATTTACATAAAACAGGCTCACTTTCTACGAATCAAGGCAAGAATGACCCAAAACAATCAGCACTAAAGCCAAATAGCTTATGAGCTCAATCAATCGTGGAGCAATGAAAAAGGGAAAAATCAACTCTTAGGGCAGTAGGCACTCGCATTCTTACCGAGTTAAAAAGGATCAGTCCATCCAGAATTGAAATACAAAACAATTCACATTCTAACAAAAGCTTCTAATAAAGCAGCACAAGCACATACTCGCTGGTGACGAAGCTGATGAATTCGGATAAGCATTCCTGAACGGTGTCCTTCGCATCCTTAGCAATCTTTCCATTGGCAGGCAAGGCCTTCTTCATAATACGGCCTATGTTTGCAATCGGTAGAAAGCGATCCTGCTCACGCACGCTCGACTGCGGGCTCTGATCCCCTCCGCCACCGCCAAAATTCTCGTGGCTGCCATGGCCACCAGGAGGACTATCCGCCATCCTTCTTACTCAGAGCGAGAAACAAAACCCTAATCCCATATGAAAAAAACATTAAAACTCTTCACTGTAAAAGAAATCCCATGTAGAAAAACAACTAAAAATTCAATCTTGGAAACAAGCAAGCTGTATTTCATGTCATAACATCACAAGATAAGAGATATGTAACACATATATATATATATATATACACGCACCACACACACACACAGTCAGTGTGTGTATGAGAGAGAACGTGGGGGGTAGGGGTGGTACCTTGGAGGGTGGGGTGTGGGTTTATTGGATTTGTATTTCGCGCGCTAGAAAATGGAGAAAAAAGAGAGGATTGGCTGATGAGTTTGGAGAAATCTGAGAGGGGAGAGGAGAGGCGATCGGACGACGGAGACTTGAGGAAGGAGACTTGTTTATTACAACTCCTCTCTCACAGTTTTTTTTTTTTTTTCTTTTTCTAATTTTTATTATTGGCTGTAAATTTTGGGATTGGCTCATTTGCATTTTGTTTTTACCTTTTCTTTTTGGGCAATTTTTTATTGGAGAAGAAAATTGCAAATTATTTGTACATATTCTTTTGTAGGTTGTGTATTTTATGATTTGACAAAGTAGTGCATTCATCTTTCAGTTTTACAATACTATAAAAAATATAAGTTAGTGATAATATAAAAGTCTTCGAGCTCCAATTAAACAAAAAATTATTTAAAAAGTAAAAATATGATGTAATGAGAAAAAGTATTAAGAGAATGAAATGGAAAAAGAGATTAAGAAAAAGTTTAGTTTAACATTATTTTTGTTGAATATGATTAATTTTGATAATGCATTGAAAAAATATATAATGTTGGTCGCTCTGACTCATAAATAGAATAGATTATGGTTATAACCTAATTTGTCAAAATACTATTTCTACAATATACATTTATATAGGGTATTATCCTAAAAAAATATTTCATAAGGTGAGAAAGGGGGAACAATTCATAGACCCTTTTAAGATCCTCGATCGTTTGGATATAGGACAAGACGACATATTACTATAGTTGAAGGGGCTTAAAAAGAGTAGTCATAATTCTCACAGACAACTAATGATGATGACTCAAATCATCATCAGATATGAAAATTCACTTATATTGAGGTATCTATTTCGTTACCACACAATGACGAGGGTTGAGTTTTATCCTAATATAAAATTAGAGAGAGAGAGAGTCTTAGAGCCCATTTGGATTTATTTCCAAACCCCATTTTCAGAAATTCTACTATTCCAAAAATAAAACACATCACTTTTTATATATTTTCATCCAATGTCATTTTCATTTTTATTTTCAAAACATATTCTCAAATAACTTATATATCTTCTCCCAATAACTTATATATCTTCTCTCTTTATTCAATTATTTCTATCTCTCTCCACCTACAATCTATTAAAACCAACATAATCATTACATTTCCAAACATTTCATCCAAACACGTTTTCATTTTCACATTACATCACCTAATTACTTTTCACCAATTTGGAAATGCTGGAAACTGAAAATAAAATGAAAATAAATCCAAACGGGGACTTATAAATTATCTAAAAACTCTCAATCACTTCAATATAGTATTAAATTAGGTATCATGGTGTTATAAATAATATCAACAAGAAGTAGAGATGATTTCAGTGAAATTGTGTCAATGCTTGTACAGTTCCTTTGTAAATAATATCTATCACCACTTTGGGTTATCTATTTTATTTTTTTATTCCAATTTTGATGAATATATGTCGAATATTTATTTTTTAATCAATTATTTTTTATAAAAAATATTTAGTACTTTAGCATACATTTATAAAATAAATTAAGAGATTAAACAATAATTGAAAAAGAGATTCAACCTGCCTCTCACCTCAACAATGTCTCCCCTTTTCCATGCAATTATTGTCATCTAATTCATTATTTTACTTCATCAACAAAACTATGATCACATGCTCAAACCTAACCTTATTCATGAATCCTAACGCCTTAAATACTTTACTACAGCAAACATGATTGCACTACTTTTCTTCTTCTCCTTTCCTTTTTGCCTAAATTATTAACACTATGTTTGGTTCGAGGAATTTGATAAGAAAAGGACAATATTAGAGAAAAAGAAAATAAAAGTAAAAAAATACAAAATCTCCAACTTGTTTGGTTGTAGAAGAAAGTAATGAAGAAAAAATGAAACATGAATGTGTTGGAAAAGGAGAAAGAGCTCAAATGGACTTTTCTCTCATTTTCCTCACCATTTTGTGAGGAAAACTCATTTTCCTAAAATCCATTATATTTTTTTCTTAAGTTTTCCTTTCTTAAGCATTTTCCTTACTAACCAAACAATTAAAAATATTTTCCCTAACATTTTCTTTTCTTTTGCTTATCAAAATCCTTGAACCGAACATAGTGCAAGAAAGTCTCTTTTGAAAGAAATGGAAAACATGGGAATTGAAATGTTTTATAGGAAAACATTGGAGGTAGTGAAGTAAAAGGAAAAAGTAAGTGGTTTTCTTATATACATGTTTGGTTGTCTGAAATGAAAAACATTTTTCTCCACATGTTTGGTTCAATAAAGTTATTGAAACACTAATTTATGGGCTTTTTGATGGGGCAAAAAGGATTGATTGCCACTACTTTCACACAATCTACATGCTCAAAGTGGGTCATCTTATAGTTTACTTTATGAATTTAGCAAGCGGGAATTGTGGATTCATTGGTGGTGTTGGTTAATAATGTACTAAATTTGAAGTTTTTAATAATGTTGTTATAAATGTTGATAGAAGTATGCTGTAAGTTGGGGGAAGAAAGAAAATAACTTTATAATTCACAATTCTCCTACATTTCAATTATATTTTTCATGATTATTTACTGAAATAAGAATTGAAAAATCTTCCCTGCAAAAGTCAACATTCCTAACATTTCAATAGGTCGATTAATCCAATGACATCGCCTGCACATATATAACTGTGAAGTCCATAAATTCAAACCCTTAATTATTGTGTGTATTTAATTTTTTTTAAAAGATAAACATTTCTAATATATTGTTTGTAAAAGTTATTTTTGGAAGAACAAGACTCATTATTGAGAAGAATTCCTATTTTTGCTGTTCGAAAAAGATAAATAATAATGACATTTGAAGCCTAATATATATATATATATATTTCAAACTCGGGCTCGACTGCCTCCCTATGTTGTTTGTCATTCACATCCAAAACAAATACAAGACTGTTAGTAGATGCATCACAAAAACCAAAACGAAACAGATCAAGAGCCTTCATATTGGCAACAGATTCCCTGAAATGGAAATGCATTTTCAGCAACACTGGAAAAAGATGGTATTCTTGATATTGAAATGAGTTTCTGCTACCATACAAGGGGGAACAGATCAATCAGAAGTACATTCAACAGAGAAATCAACCCCTGGAGACGAGGGTGATTTTATTATGTTCACAAGATGGAAGGTTCTTGCTAGTTATCAGAGGGGGCATGCTTTCTCAAACTCCTTTTGCTCTTTGCGGCAAAATTCAAATTCATTCGTATGGTAATACATGCACCCAGCATAAGCATCCAGTTCTTTGCTGCAGCTCTGGTGGAGATCTCTCAGCCTACAAACACAATGTTAGTTACAATTAGTCATTGATGCACATATATTAGAGAGTTCTATCCTTTTTGCCTTCAAGATGGTACACATTCAAATATTCCATGTGGGAGTTGATAAACGGATTAAATTATGAGGTACTAATTGGGGGCATGTTGATGAAATTATGGGTTTCGATTAGCATGCCCAAACCTGACCTGCATTTACATTACATGTGTGAGCAGGTGTTAATTAAGATTCATAATGTTCTTTCTAATGTAATCCTCATGTTTTATAGCATTTTATATATCTTTCAGGCAAGAACAAATAGTCTATTCACCAGTAGTGCAACGATTTGTGACATTGTCATCTCAAGAACGGCGAATTTGATTTATGGCAAACAGATCTGGAAACATATAAATTATGTTCAATTTTGATGCCGTATGAGGATTATCTTTTATTCTTGGTTTCTCTTCAAAGTTCAAATTGCTTCTAATGAACGAAAAAAAAAAAAGTTGAACTAGTGTTTACACATCAGATTTAGATTTTTGGAGTGGAACAGGTGTGGAGGGAGACCAGACTAGTTGCAGAGCCATGGAATTAGCTAAGTCCTTTTCTTAGGGACTGGGGATACTCTAATCATTCCATTAATTATGTATCAACAGCTTGATATGCTATCTCCCTTCAATCCTTCAACGGAATTAAAAATTAGTTGGGTTTCCTCTTCCTTATTAGTCAAAGAAAAGGAATTAGAATCCTAAGATAAGAATTATTTTAAATTGATCGGAACAAATGTATGTAGCAAATTGGGTGTTATGTCAATTTGATAAAATATATGGAATTAATATACATATATATGAAGAAAGTAGACTGATCTATAGGAACTTAGCTTTTATCTTCTATTCTAAATTACAACTTTATAGACTAAGTTTATAGAGATTAGCGAGTGCAGGGGTAGGCTACACTGCAACAGGTTTCGTAGGCTAGGAAATTGGGATTTTACATGCATTTTTTTTTCTTCCTTTTTTCCGTGTATTCTGATTTGTTTACCTTAATTTTGTTACATTTTCAATGTTTTTCTTATTATAGGATTTCTAACTTGCAAGGTATGAGTGTGAAGTCTGACCCCATCTGGCTAAACACTGAAGAACTTTGAACCATAAACCTTCCAAAGGATGAATTGAGGATCTCAATAGTGAGTTGGGAATTGGGATATCCAGAAATTTCATCTTAATGTCCTGTATGAGAATATAAGAATATGATCTGAAGCAAACTCCATGAATTTCCTCTTAGACTGTATCCTTTCTATGAATTGTTTTTCATGTCATACTTTAAAGGTGCCCGACTCTATTCCTTGCTCCCTCATCCGTCTTTTTCTAGAGAGGGGTCATGTATGGACAAGAAAAAGAGCCCTGGATGTCTATAAATAGGGGCTCAGCTAGGGCCATGGAAGACAGGACAAAAATTTGGACATGGATATAAAATAGAAATACAAAAGAGAAAGGGCAAAATGGAAAGAGAGGATTCAAGAAGAAAACATAAATAGAGAATGGAGAAAATGTAGAAGAAAGGAGTGCGAAAGACATCGTTCAGGACACACTGTGGTAGAAGTAAAGAACTAGTTCATAAAACTTTATGACATATCAGCAGAAGAAAACAATAAACTACAAACCCATACAATTGCCACTCACTCTCATAATGCAGTCAAATCGCACGCTGTGGTAGAAGTAAAGAACTAGTTCATAAAACTTTATGACATATCAGCAGAAGAAAACAATAAACTACAAACCCATACAATTGCCACTCACTCTCATAATGCAGTCAAATCGCACGCTGTGGTAGAAGTAAAGAACTAGTTCATAAAACTTTATGACATATCAGCAGAAGAAACATTCAACTACAAACCCATACAATTACCAATCATAATGCAGTCAAAGGCCGGACAAAAAGCGTAAAGATTAACCTCTGTATTATTAATGTTCAATTCTTATTGCGATGAACCAAAATCTGACATAAAATCAGCTTTCATATACAGAAAAATCAGTCCAGCTAGTCACCATACTAAATATCCCTGCAACTTAGAACTGACTTCAAATCGGACGCTTGCACATTAACAAGATAGGACATAGGACCTGCCTGTCTTCAATCATATGGGATCTTGTGTGTTAAGAAGAAAAGGCCCCCAGTTTTAGTAGCTACCGCGCAGATGCCCAAACAACTTTATATCATAATTTAGCAGCCAAACAAGTTGTACAATATGAAAAAGAAAGTAGAAAGAATCTTTCTTGCATGACATCTACAAGTATCAAAATTTAACTTACAGGTGAAGCACGCATTGAGTTACTTGGCGTCCCTTATCAACGCATTTCTCAGGGTTCGGATCAGCCTTCTTGCACTTCAAATATTCTAAATTTTCGCCACGACATCTAGTCCCTATATGCTTTGCTGCTGCCATCAACACGGACGAAGTTGGGACTGATTCTCCGGTTGAATCCACAGTGCTCGCCATTTCTAACCAACAATTACAAAACTATCAGCATTCACATACGTGCCTTTAAGAAACTCATGTTTCAAAACAAACTTCCACACCTTATAATCCCAAATGTATGAGAAACAAAACAGATGCCTATGAAAATAGTGCAGACTATGAAGTTGTGCATTTCATACAAACCACAATAGTTCTTCAAGTTGAGAACAAAATGTCAAAATTCAAAGTGATCTGATATCCCCATAGTCCTCAAAATATGAAATCAATAAAACAAATGCCTAAGCATTATCCATTACACATCAAGGAAGTGCAACACAGGAATAACTTTTACCCTGAAAGCCACCTCCCCCCTTGCCCCCCAACTAGCAAAATATTTTCAATATTAACTGAAATGCATCAAAAGACTACATTTTTACACAATTTGTCAAAAACCCACTTCGACTTAAACAAGAAATCTTCAGTTTGTTCCGATTTTTCTACAAGAATCAGAATCCACAATACAATGAAAATCATCCATAAATGAACAAAAAGATTCGGCCATTACGAAAACACATCTGGACTAAATATAATTAATAATATCCAATTTCTCCTTCAATGGAACGGAAGAAAAATTGAAAAAAAAAAAACAAAACGAAAGAGATTAATCACCTCTCCTTTGCGTCTTGTTGGAGATTCTCAGAGTATTAGGCTTATAGAGAGAGGAAACAAAATGGGTCGGATTTTACCAGCTAGGCAGAGTTCACTCGCTCGTTTTCGTAATTGACACTGTTTGAAGGGCTACTTCTGTCTTTTTCCCTGAGTTGGGCCTTTATTGCCCCTGATTGGGCCTGTTAACGGGGAAGATATCATCCAATTTAAATTCGTACCCTAAAATATTAAAAAAATATATCATATAGTTTATCCTACCATAACATACCTAAAACAATGGAACTCTAAATCTAACCCATGACCCATTAATTCTAATTTATTAGACTTATGTTTTTAATGTATAAATTAATTTTTTCAATATATACTAAAAATATTATTTAGCATATGATCCAAAAAATATATTTTCTACATTTAATTTAATTTAGTCATTAAATTTAATTTAATTAATATTTATTTTTAATTTTTCCTTCATTAATAAAATTTTTATTAACAAAGTTTATTCCATGAACTGTTAATTTTAATATTGTTCGTTTTATTAATGAAAACTATTTAACTGTTACTGTTGCTATTGCACGATATATATTAACTTTGTTAATTTTATTAATTTAGTTTAATTTTTAATGAAGAAAACTATTTAACTGTTGATGTTCATTTACATATTGTAATTTTTATATATAAAAAATTTATTATTAATATAGATTTAAGTTCAGTATAAATAATTTTTAAATTAATAAGTTAAATTTAAGTATAATGTCATGAGTAATTTTTTTTTTACGGGTATAAGAGTAATTTATGGGTGTGTATCCTACCCATACTCATTGCATTATTTTTAATTAGTATGGGAACGGGTATAGGTATAAGTATACTTTTTTAGACATGGATAAAATAATACCCCACCCATTAGCAAGCGTACCTCTAATAAATGGGGCTTCCACCCATAGGCCTTTATGTAATAGTTGTTGGACTTATTCAGCTACAACTAGTCCAATTCTTAAGACCCAATTTTGGCAAAAAGAAAAAGAAAAGATTAAATATAAAATAACATTTGACAATCAATATGAGAATTGTTAATTGATCGAATTTTAATTCAAATTTAAACTAAAAAAATTAAATATTCCTCCATAATGTGAGATAGAGATATAACAAAATATATTGGCAATCCCAACCATACAAATTTATAGAGCCTCAAAGTATTTTTGTCCTCGGCATACTTAGTTACCAAGAAATGACTTTATAGGAACCAAAAATCAGCTAAAGATAGAAATGCCAAAGTTGATATTGGACCTAACTCACTATACGTAATTACGTATCATCCCACTCCAACATATCAACTTTTAAGAATCATTAGTTATCGTGATACATTATTCCTACATACATAAATTTAATTTATCATATTATTAATATTAATTATATTAATAAATAATAAAAGAATCTCAATTTTTTTATATGGTGTAGACAAATAATAACATAATTTTGACGATAACCACATTGAATAACATATAATATTAATTACTGATTAATACAACTTTATATATATCAAATAATTGCAATGTCAGAAGTTCAAAAATATGGGATATATATACCTACGTGTACTTTCAACATTGTTTTCATCATATTTTGACCATATTACTTGTGTTTCATAATATTTTATTGAGTTTACAAATACATTTATAAAATTAAATTGAAAATTAAAACTATGATTAGTAATTCGAAATTTAGTGTAATATATAGTGATAAATACTTTAAATGTGTAAAAGCCCTTTCTGTTTTATATAATACTAGCTACAGGTGCATACTCGATGCGTGTGCATTTAAAAATTGAAGCACAATTAATTTAAATACATATGCAAGGTACAAAATCTAATGTAAAGAAATTTGGATTTGTAAAATAAGATTCTTATAAAATTCATCCATAGACAAATTATAGACACATTTTAAAAGAGGAATGATAACTAATTAATACTATTTATTTGAATAATGTGTATGTTTTACTTTGATGACTATGGAGGACGTGAAAACATTAAAATATCTGCAACATACTCACAAAACAAAGCACCACCACTTTGAATGCAAAACTTGATATGAGTATTGCACAATTTCAAACACTACAAACTTTTCTCGTCAATAACTGCTAGAAACCTTCAATATTATTAAAAAGCCATAGATTAGCAAGGTGAAATTCTACATAAGCTTATGCTATGAGAAAAATTGAAAAGACTGACAGAAATGTAGACATAACATAAAAGCTAGAGTACTTCAAATCAATGGCGGCAACTATAAATTGAAATACGTAAAAATGAATAATATGCATATGCAACTATGAAATGGTGTTAGTTGATGATAGTGGGACGTTAGTGAGACAAAATAATTAACAATTATTTGTGTAGTTATAAAGAATTAAAACAAAAATTAAGGACATTTTAGTTTCAACATTCCAACACATACCACTAAGGCTCTCACGCTTTATTAATAGTATATAGATATAAATATAAATAATTAACTCTCGAATTTGAAGTCGAAACTGGCTTGTTTGAAGTAGAAGGTTAATGAACGGGTTTCTAAAAGGCAGTTGACAAGCATGACAAGAAAACATACAAAATTTTAATTTTCTCGAAGTTACGGACCCTTTTTCTGCATACTCACATCTTAAGAAAATGACACCATCTACAACCATAGTCCTGGAATTCAAAGAGAGCAACAATTATACACTCTGTGCCGTTTCTCCAGACAAGAAACGGATTCAACATCCATTGCGCAACAGCAAAAGAATTACAAAGTCAAACAGTGTGATACTAAGTGTGGTGGGCAAAAATTTTACAATAGAAAGAACTTTTTGCAACTAGTTGCATAAAGCGCATTAATTCATCTCGGTATATACAGTATATCCATCAGCAATCCTGATGAGGCATACTTCATATTGTTGAAATGATCAAAGGGCAGGTTCTCTATAAAGATGTAATCGATGACTTATGAGCAATGTCATATACAGATATGAGGATTTCAGCACCTATTAGGATGATAATCAGCCACTCGAGGAAATCTGATTTTCTGTTCTGGAGAATTTCTTGAAGAAAACGAATATTATGCTGCAAGAGTAAATATCAACATCAGCCAGGATAATTTACACCATAGGAAGGAAACGATAACCAGTATGGGTGTAAGGGCCCTCCCAAGAAGCAATACCTCGACGAACTTCAACTTGAAATCAAGGCTTGCAAATCTCTGAGTTAATTCGAATTCATCCCTGAGGTACTCCCAAATCTGAGCATATTTCGCATCCTTCCATGCAATATCTGATCTGGAAAGAACATATGACACCATCTCAGTTTTAAAAGCTTGAGAATGGACAAAAAGAAGTACATATATATAGAGAATTATATTGTCGCACAATTGCACATAAGTTGAAAAAGAATTTCACAGAAATAGAAATAGAAAACATTGATATTCAGGCAAAGAGTAAGCTGTACTTTGCTCTCAAATAGTGAAGACCAAAGACACAGACATAATGAGAGCACAATTTAGATACATGAGCTAAAGAGTAAAATGAGAAGTAACAATAGTCTGGCCATCCCCATGCATTTGTAATCAGCACAACAGAAGACAACTGAAGGAGCCAAACCAACAATTTCAGCCCAAAAGAAATGGCCATCCAACTTGAGGAACTTTTTCTTCCCAGTGTTGCTTAAGGTAAAAACTTTAGATTACACCAAAGGACATAATTCTAAAGCATAGCAAAGGAAGCCCCAGAAACTAAAAGAAAGCCACACCCAACACATCTTGGTGGAGAATTGATGTCACTAACAATAAAATGACCTCAAGCTGGAGTGACAAGATATCGCAACTAATTAACAAAAAACTATGATGGGCGGATACTCCAAAAAATGACTCAGTGCAAAGCTGGACATTCAGCAAACACGGGTAAGACTCGAACATGGGTGAGATATGTATCCCAAATGCCATGTGGCATGTCCAAAAATCAAAAGAAAATTAAAAAATGTGGACACGGTATCGGACACAGCTAAAGGACGTATCTGACACATCTCAGAACATGGCGGGGTCTCTTTTGCTATTTATGAGAAGTTTGGGGGCAAAAGAGAAGTTTTACGTAATTCATATTTCAAAAATTTATTCATTTACACATGATGTTGATTTACTTGAATCCATCTCCCCCTCCACAATTATTTGCTCTTTTCTCAATTTTCTAACCTGCTCTAATTTTTATTATTCCTTAATTATCATTTTACATTCTTACTCCAGTATTGTCATCTTTTCTCCTATAAGTTCTTATGGGACAACTCTATAATAGACAATTCATATTGGCTATTAAATAATTTTCAATTATTATGCAGTTTTAAATGTTATTTGCATTTTGATAGTTGAAAGAGGATTACATTAATTTATATAATTTGTTATCCATGTTTTGTTTCTAATTTGAGGTGTGCTTGGATTTATACACATATGATGTTACATGTCTACTTGAATATTAATGTACTCAATTACTATTACTAAAATATATATTTATATATATAAGTAGTTTCATTTACCCATTGAATGAAACAAATTTCATTAGCCGCAATAAAAGAATATTAATATTTCCCTAACTCTACGCTTACCTTTCAAAAAGTCCTAGCTTAAGGATTACATCAGCAAGATTTGAATTTGCCTTTCCAACCAATTGAAAGAGCTTTTTTCGTTCCATTGTGAAGGTCCCAGTTTTCTCCATCCCCCGATTGATATCAGTAAATTCTGCAACCATCCCATCAACCTGAAAGAGAACAGAAAGAGTTCAAGAAGAGATCCTCAAAATTAGAGGTTGTTTTCATAAAGGTTAAATTTGAAAGTACATTTGAAATCTACCTGACGAACATAATAGTCAAGAGCAATACTTTGACCAAGAACACTACCAATTGTACGGATTCCATCAATATTTAGGTACTGCAGCATTATGTAATCAAGCCCACCTTGCATCCATGTGGTCAGCGTTGGCTTCTCTCGCACCTCATATTCTAATTTTCAGAACCCACGTAGAAAGTCATAAGGATGGAGGAAATAGGTATAAAAAATTGTCACTGCCATGTGCTGTTATGTACATGATACATATGCACCAAGAAACTAGCAAATAAAAACACACATTGGAATGCATAATTGTGCTTTAGCACAACAACATACAATGCAATAAACTCTATACTAAAGTTCCTTATAAATGGTCCCCATTTGTGCATTTGTTAACTTGCTATAACTGGAATTATGGAAGACAATATGAAGAGATGAGGCTGCATCTCAAGAAAATGAGTAACACATCAACTTTTGGAATGTTCCTACTTCCTCCAACAAAAGGTTTAGAAAAAATGAAGGAAAATAAGTTTGGAAGCACTTTTTTCTTACTCTGCCAAAGCCTCAAACACATTTTCTGCAAATGCTTGGTAGAGACTTCGGTCAAATTTGGCACCATTTAATCATTATGCACCAAGTTACTGTTCCAAATGACTAGACCCACATGTGTGGATTCTTCCTTTGTTTTGGCTGGGAAAAGTAGTAGATTATGGATGGACGAGGTAGACTACATTACAGACGACCAAGATTCTATAGAATAATATACCATGCATGCCAGACTTAATTTGAAATCTTGAACCAAACACTGAGTATCGTAATTGAGCTCTCTTCTTAAAATAGCATCAAACACAATAGGAAGGAATATAAAGTAATAAAGTTAGTTAGGTAAACACTATATACAGTTTAAGCTGGGCTTACCATCCTTTCTCATCTCAGGAAGCAATCCAGAAGCATGCCTTTCTACAATTTTTAGATATCCATCAACTTCATGGTCACGGACATTGAATAGCACAATGGAGCCATACTGGAAAACTACCATGTAACAGCAATCATTACCGCCTAAACTAGAACCTAAACCCTGAAACAACGACATTCCATGTTTATAAAAATAGTCCAGTCCACCTCCAAATAAATGGGAGTCAAAGTTGCTTTTACTCGCTATTCAAGATAAATAAGGCTAATTCTATAAACAAAATACCAAAAAAAATAAAAAAAAAAAAAAAAATCATACGAAACTGAAAGGCACGTGAAAATAACAATTTGTAATACATCATATAAGTCTATCCATCGCATTAGTTTCAGGTGCAAACCACAGGAGCCATGCCATTTATTATACCTATTCGCTCCACCTCTTGAGCAATTGGTGAACACTTTCCGGGTCATTAAGTGTTAAAATGTACATAAAACACAGAAGAATTTAACATAATCAGGACATCAAGTACAATCTCGTTCCTTCTTATATTAATCATGTTCAATGGCAAAAAAATTGCAGCTCCAACTAAGTGAAGGCATCATCCTGTGCAGTACGAACAGAACTGCTGATAGAGACAAGCAAGAAGGCCTATCCACAAAAAGAAAACTCACATTAGGGTCGGGTTTCAAATCACCAAACCGTAAAACCACATAATTAGTCATTCTAGACGACGGCGGAATAAAATTCTGTTTATTCTGCTCCACCAAGCTCCTTAAATCCACGCTGCAACAAAACCGCCATAACCATAATAAAAAACCTAATCATCAAAACAAAAGAAAAACAACTTAAAAAAAAAAAAAAAAAAAAACTCAAACCTAGTGGAGAAGAAAAAAGCCCTAACGGGAACAGAAATATTGGCAGCCTCATTAATTTCATCCTCCAGCACCTCCACCCTGCCACCAATCTCCGAGCCCGGAACGGCGTCGTTCCACTCCACAGTACTACTGGCAGCAGACGATGAAATCGAGGACATGCATTTCGACACGGCGAACAGGGGGTTCCGCTGCAGAAACGACACCGTATGTGAGCTACTCAAACAACCGCCAGTCCGGGAGGAACTGCCCCGGCGGAAAACAATATATGAGAAAAAATTGGGGTCGGAGCTAGGTTTCAGGGAGAGCGTGGCGAAGTATCGCTGCGAGCTGCGAGTGGGGAAGGTGAAAATGGCTTTGCTGCGGGAAGTAAGCATTAGCAGCCTCATTTCTCAGCAGTTGTACTTTTGCTGCTCTGCGTACATTTCTTTGCTTTGTCCAGTGTAGGCGGAGCCGCAGGGCGAGGGAATTGCTCCTCTCTTTATGTGCTTTCTCTCCAAGTAACCTACAATGACTTCTAAAGTCGTGCTCTTTATTGGTTCCATTTAGTATTATTAACAATCTAGTTAAAAGTAGGAGTATTCATCAAATTGGATTTACCCAGTAACTCTGACAATTTGAATCAAATCAATCTAATTAATTCATATTGGATCGAGTAATCGAGTTTAATTGGGTAAAATCAATTCAAACAATTACAATTAGGTTGGACTCAAGTTTAATTTTTGTAAACCCAAATTAAACTAACTTGACCCGACTAACTCGATTAAAAATTAAAATAAAAGTTAACTTTTTTTTTTCCTCTTCACTTTCTCGTCTCTAGTCATACTTTCTTTGATATGTGTTGGAGTTTGATTAATTTTTCATTTGTCTTATTCATATGTATATAGATTTCTATCAGTTGGTTGAAAAAATTAGAATTTTATAACTTAATTAGTATATAGTTTTATGTATAAAAAATAAGGAGGAGGGAAAAAAAAAAAGAAAAGAAATTAAACAGGTAGACCCAATTATCAGATCCGGATCTACCCGACCTAAATTGGCTTGGTTTTTGTTCGAGTTTGAAGACCCAATTTCATAAAACCAACTCAAACCAACTCGATCGAGTTTAATTAGATTGGGCTGGTTTTTCTTGCAAATGCAATTCAACCCGACCTGTGAATAACTTTCTCGTCTCTAGTCATACTTTCTTTGATATATGTTGGAGTTTGATTAATTTTTCATTTGTCTTATTCATATGTATATAGATTTATATCATTTGGTTGAAAAAAATTAGAATTTTATAATTTAATTAGTATATAGTTTTATGTATAAAAAATAAGGAGGAGGGAAAAAAAAAAGAAAATAAATTAAACAGGTATACCCAATTATCGGATCCGGATCTACCCGACCTAAATTGGTTTCGTTTTGGTTCGAGTTTGAAGATCCAATTTCATAAAACCAACTCGATCGAGTTTAATTAGGTTGGGCTGGTTTTTCTTGCAAATGCGATTCAACCCGACCCGTGAATACCTTTAGTTAAAAGGGTGAAAATATGAAAGAAAATAATATATTGTGTGAAATTAATTCTAACTAAAATATTAGGATTTTATAAATTTTTATCAGTAAATATGTGTTTGAATGAATATATTTACAATAATTTATAAATTTCAATATTTTATAAAATATTTTCAAAACTCAATACATTATTTATTATTTAAAGATGAGCTCCTAAATCGTAAATTGTAAAATCAAGCTATCAAATGTAGTAATACAAGGTCATCTAATGGTCAATTAGTTTATGAATATCACTTTTATATTTATACGTGTCGAATTCAAATTTAGAAATTGAACTCTAATAAATCATTCACGTGAGTTTGTATAAATAAAAAATATAATACAAGATTAACATACGTTCATAATGTAGCAAATTATTTTTGTAATTTGCTATAGCATATCTCTTATATTTTCAAATGTTATTTTTCTATTGGATTCATACTTAAAAATAACTTATTGTAAAAATTATAAAAAATTTATAATTTTATATTATCATTCAATAAATATATTCTAGTATGCTTACGCAATGATGTCATGTTGTTACGATATCTATTGCAAGTTGTGCTAACTTAAATGCAAAGCAAAAAGTCAACTTATTCAATACTTAATTAGTTGAATGGCATTTCCTCATTTTGTATATGTAAAATTTGATGTTTGAATTCTATAATAAATTCTCTATAGACTCACATCTTGTATAAATATAAAAGTAGATCAAATAAATTATGTAATATATTACACCTTAGCAAGTTATGCAATTTAAAATATTAATTTGTGTAGATATTTATTCACTAACAATTATAACTTTTTTATTTAATCATGATTAACTAATCAAAATAATCTAATAATATCACCTTGTAATAATTATTTTGATTAAATATTTTTGTTATTTGTCTGATTAAATTAATTTTAAATGTGAAAAGTCATTAAATAAATTTATGGGTAACAGTAAAAAAAGTTTAAAAACATAAAAGTTATTATATGCATTCATAAACAACCAATTATTGAAACTTTTATGAGAATCACAAATATGTTTGAAAACACCAAATTTAGAATTTGGTCAAAAGTCTTGATTAGATTGAGTAATCCAATGGTAATACTTTGTATCAATTTTTCGTTTCCACACAAATTATAATTAGGGTAAATGGCACTTTACTCCCCTAAATTTAATTTTTTTAGCACATTACCCCACAAAATTAACTTAAAGTCACTTTTCCCCCCTTAACTTGGAGTTAGTGGAACACTTTACCCTCCAAAGTACAATTTTTAGGTAAATCATGTGGTTCGAGAAAAACTATTATTGCATTTCCACTTTTTTCCCCCCCTTCATATTTTCCTGTTTAGAAAAAAAGAACCCAACTACTCTTATCGTTTTTATATTTTTTAGCTCAAAAATAAAGAATTCATCTATCAAAACACAATAGGATACTGGATTCTTATTATTTTCTTACCTTCAATTAACTTGTTTACCATCTCCTATTGTTTGGGAAATTAATTGTTGATTAAAATACAACATAATGAGTTTTAGTACATGTTTAGTTAGAAGCATGTTTAGTTTTTTATTCATGTGGCATGAATGTTGGTTGTGCTGTAAGTGACATCTTCAAATGATTAATTCATTTTGTTAAAGATTGCTTAGCCAACAATATTAAAAAGGCAAAATCACTAACCTTATTATTAATACTAAGATCAATCAACATTTAAAGAATCAGATCATTAACTTTGTCATTACTTTAAGGGAATATATACGCAAGACATTATGTAAAATATCATACAAACATGATGAAAAAGGTGGGAAAAAGTGAAATGCAATATTAGCCTTTTTCTCTAACCACATAATCTACAAAAAATTGTATTTGGGGGGGGGGGGGGAGGGTTGGGGGGGACAAAGCGTTTCAATGACTTTAAGTTGAGGGGGTGAAGTGGCTTTAAGCTAAATTTAGAGAGTGATGTGCCAAAATAATTAAATTTTGGGGGGTCAAGTACGGCTTACCCTTATAATTATTTTATAAAGTTATACGTAATTAATCAAAATAATTTAAGAATATTAATATGTGTTCATCTTAATTAAATGCTCCCTTTAATGAATTTTAAATTTGGACAGCAATTAAAGATAATTTATGCATAAACCACCAAAGAAAAAATTTCTCTAAAAAATTTATAATATATTGAAAAATAACCAACTAGAGTTTGGTAAAAATAAATATAATTAGGGTCAATTACTTCTCTTATGTAACACTAAGGTCAAAACTTGAAAAGATAGCGAATTCACAAATTTCAAAAAGCAAATAGCGAGAAGATTTGTTATGGAATTTTAAATATCTAATTTGAATTTCTCTTTATTTGATTTGTCAAATATAGTTAAAAATAAAATTTATCATTTAATGACATTAAGTCTCCATTATTATGTATAAGAATTTGTATTCGAGCCCGAATGAGTTTCTTTGTGCACATCATGTGTGCATTTGTTGTGAAATTTGTGTTTTCATCTTCCTTAATTTGATAATTGAATTCTACAAACTTATTGTAAGACTTTTTTTCGTTATTTGTAATGTTTTCTTAGAAAAAATAATTAATTTCTAATCACCATTACAAAATTAAATTATTATTGCAAATTAATTTTCTCCATGCCCATGACAAAATAACCCCCAACCCACCTATCCATGATTAAGACTAGCCTCCATCTCCACACCATTAGTTTTTGCAAAGTTCCTATCTTAGTACATTTTGACTTAATGGTCCTAGGTCTAGGAAGCAATAATTAGGGCATATCCCTCTAATTCAATTTGAGCCCTCATCCACAATCCATTATCCTGTACTTCTCCACACACACACACGCACGCACACGTATGTGTGTGTGTTCTCTATCACTCAGTCATAAAGTGTGTGTGTGTCTATGTGTAAGCACAGATATATATATATATACACACACACATATTATATATATGGGAAAAAAGTTATTGTATTAAAAAGGGCCATCCATTAAAGGCGTCTTAATCCTGTGGTTTTCAATCATCACTTTGTGCCGTACAGACTCCCCAGAGTTGGTTCTCGCGTCTATCTTTCTATCTCTCTACATTTCTCTCTTTCTCTTTCTACACATCGCTCGCTGCCTTTTTTTCTTGATAAACTGTATGTAAGTTATTCTTTTTCTTTTTCTTTTTCTTTTTTTGAAATGTAACCTAAAAACCCTACCTTTATTGTTGTTGTGTGCGTTCATTCACATAATGTGTGTGTTTATAGATGTACTTGTGTGTATTTAGTGGCCGTACATGTATTTGAATGATATATTTCAATGTGGATGAGTTCGTACACGCGTTTTTTGGTGGGCATTTCTGGTTTTGAATTCGAAATGTAATGTGTTTTCTGTTTATCTGATCGGAAAACTTGTGGAAGTTTTAATTTTTGGGGCTTTTTTTTATTTAATTTTTTTATGAATGGCATTGTACTTTCACATTAGGGTTTGTATTTTGTTATTTCTGTTTTGTGTTTATATGGGCGCTGTTTGCTTTAATGTAGGTCTGGGTTAAATGTGGATATTTTTCCTTTTTCCTTTTAATTTCATTTAGTTCATTGAGATATGTAATTGATTGGATGACCCTTTTTCCCCCTTGTTTTTTTGCATTTTCTCTTTGGTTTTTTATTGCTGCAGAATTTTTTGTTGGGTCCAAAAGGCAATGATGAGCAACGAAGAAGAGAAGAGGTGTCCGCTTTGCGCGGAGGAGATGGATTGGACGGACCAGCAGTTCATGCCTTGCAAATGTGGTTATCAGGTTATGATTTACTCTGTGTAAAATGCTCTTTTCTGTTTTTGTTGTCGATTAATCAGCTATAGTCAACATGCAGCATCACATTGGACCGTTGTAGTTTGGGGGAAGGGGGGGGATGCTGCTGAGTTTTATGAATGGAATGTAGTCTAAAACCTTGATAGTTCATTTTCCAAAACAACTTTTTGGCATTGGATGATTGTCAGGAGATAGCCATGCTAAACTCATGTCTGATGTATATTTTTGTCTTTTACAACTTTTATTGTTTATTCTTTTTCATATTTGTATGGCACTCATGCTTACACGTGTCATAGAAATTGGTTTTAGAAATGGTATGTTTGAGGTTGTAGATTCATGATTTATGTTTTTCAAAATTTCTTATAATTGGGGCAGGGGTGGGGGTTGGAATTGATATTCTCTTATCGTTTTTTTGTTTTCTCCGGAGAGGTTGGGGTGAGTAGGGGGGATGTAGATTAGAAATGGTGGCTTCCTTTGCTTATCTTCTCACACAATTCCTTTGAATTTGAGAATCTGTCAACTATTAGGGTGCTATTGATGTTCTGTTGGGTCTTCTTAGTTTATGCCTGGTTTGGTTCCTTCGAGTTTCATGTGATCTTTGTCATCCCTAACTTTCCTTGCTATATTTCCGACATATTAATGCTGGACTATTAGAATGACTAACGGACATGCTGTCAAGAGTACTTGGGCATCAGAATTCAGATTTTACTTAAATACTTCCATCTTATTGGGCAAAGTGACTATTTTAATCTGTAGCAGTCTCTTTATAGTTTCACCTCTTACCTATATTTGATTTTTTAACTTCAATTGATTAATATGCTGAGACTGACCATTGATATTTTAATGACTTTGATTATTTGGTCTGCCATGCTACCTAATTGCCTTTAACATGGATAATGCTTGTTTGGTGAGCTAGACTTTCCTAGTCTGCTTATTTCTCTTTCTTTTCTACTTTTTTTCATCACTGGGACTGGCTACAAGGTTGGGTCTGATGATTTGTCTTGAACCCATCCCATGTAGTGCTAGCTGGGCTTGTGGATTATGAGATGAGTTTGGGCTTTGATTTTGAAAACGTTGAGGGTCTCAGTTGGATGATTGATCTGGCCATTGCCCCAAATATCATCTGTATGGTGTCAGACTGTCAGGGTAGTTCTCTAGTCGATGGTCCTGACCTGGAAGTTCACAAGTTTGACAATGCTGCCCAACTGCCATATGTTTTCTCCCTAAATTTTGAGTGAATGCATGTCAGCAATTACATACCTTATTCTTTTATGATTGCTTATGTTTTCATTAAGAGTGAGAATGTTATTTCAATGCTCTGTTGGAAGTTGTTACTAAGCTTCTGTCTAAGCTTGCTTTTGATAATATTACAGGTCTGTGTTTGGTGTTGGCATCACATAATGGACATGGCAGAGAAAGATGAGACGGAGGGCCGATGTCCTGCATGTAGGACAATCTATGAAAAGGAGAAAATTGTAGCAATGCAAGCAAATTGTGAAAAGTTATTAAGTTTTGGTGCTTTTTATCCTTCTCTATTTTTTGAAGCAGAGCTCTGATTTTAATAATTTCTTGAATATTCTTTTATGGCATAGGACAATGACCAAAATATCTAATAGGAAAACCAGACCACCCAAGGCCAAGCCAAAGGCTAATGAAGTAAAGAAGGATTTGACAAATGTTAGGGTGATTCAGCGG
Organism: Jacaranda mimosifolia; assembly: GCA_018894105.1. Taxonomy (NCBI): domain Eukaryota; kingdom Viridiplantae; phylum Streptophyta; class Magnoliopsida; order Lamiales; family Bignoniaceae; genus Jacaranda; species Jacaranda mimosifolia. The sequence goes on from CM032125.1 coordinate 5,330,808, forward strand.
AAAATGGCTTATGTGATTGGGCTACCACTCAGTCTAGCTGATGAAGATGTAAGGAGTTCATTTGCCTATTTTATTGGTTTCTTGTCAGAACATTTGTCTTCCATATCTCTTAAAGAAGTTGCCTTATATTATTATATTTGGTTTCAGATAACTTGTAATTTTTTGCTTTATTTCCTTCTAATCTAAGAGGCACATTTTTTTCTAAACACAGGTATTGCTGCGGAAGGAATATTTTGGTCAGTATGGAAAAGTGACTAAGATCTCTCTCTCGCGGACGGCTGGTGGTTCCATTCAACAGTTTATCAATGACACATGCAGCGTGTGAGTTTAGATCCGCCAATTAAGTTGTTATGTTTTAGGTTGGTCTAGATGATTGTTTTCTTCTAAGAAAATCAGATCAATCTTGACATTTAAGCTGGTTGTAATCTATTATTATTCCTCCTGAACTTCTATGCCCTGGTTTTGTTTGATCTGATTACCTTTTTTGCATGATTTGGTATATTTGACACCAAAATAAATCAAGCAAAGCTGAATGGAATGGAATATTTCATAAGCTAATGACTAGTGAAATGGTCCATTGTAATAAAATATTTGTTCATGTAGCTATAATAGTTGCTTGATTGTTTGCTTTTTTGCAATTTGTCATTTCTTAGCCTTGAAATTTTTATTATGTTATATGTGCTTTATTAGATACATGATTAAAGTGCAGATACCTTAAATTCTAAAATTGGTCATGAGTTTATATTGTAGTTATGCATTATCCTTGTGTTGTATGAATATACTTTCTCCATCTGGAACTGAATTAGAACCCATTACAGATCCAAATGCCAAATAGAAAGGACAATTTTTTTTTTTTTTACTTCTTGTTTTGTTTTCTCGATTTTCTGAACTCTATGCAAGATGATCTGTGAATTTTGTTTTAAGGTTAGTGATGCAACATTTTCTTGGAGGAAGTATCTGGCCTCTGGTTTTCCCTGACCTAAATACATAATTAAGATATGGAGTTTGATTGTCCTGCACCCATTTGCTTCTATCACTTTCTACATCCGCTAGCTCTCCCTCTGAAAGTGGTGCAAGATTGTTCATCTAGCTTATAATCACATGAAAATATGCTAGAGTAATGCATATATAAGAGATGAAGGCTGGTACAGCAGATGTTCTGATGGTAGTTTTAATTTTACAACCCTAAAGTGCGACAGTTTCGATAAGAGATTGTGGTTTAAATATCTCTGCTGAGAGGAAACTACAATAGCACAGATGACATAACTAAATTGCTGATCTGCTTGATATCAATGATTGATTGCTGTTATCACCTTTATGGTTTTGTTTATATTTCATATTAGGTTATTGGGTCCACCAGACATTTTTCAATGTCAGAGCACCATATTTCACAAACTTTTCCTTTAACATTTATTTCCTATATTCCATTTTATTTTGTCCTTATTATGTCACCTGCCAGATACATAACATATTCAAAAGAGGAGGAGGCCTTACGATGTATTCAATCGGTTCATGGTTTTACCCTTGAAGGTAGACTTTTGAGGTAAGCACCTTGCCTGTTACTGTAGTCTATGCAGATTGTTTTGACATTTTTTGTAATATTATCAACAATTACTTGTGCAGAGCATCATTTGGAACTGCAAAATATTGCCATGCTTGGCTGAAAAACATGGTAGAGATTCTATTCGATTGCTTTCTTTTCATGTTGGATCCTACAAGAAATTTTATTCCTGTGCTATACGAATGAATAGTTGTTCAGGGTTGTTTTTCATTTGGTTTCAGCCTTGCAACAATCCTGCTTGTTTATATTTGCATAGTATTGGGGCTGATGAAGATAGTTTTGGAAAAGATGAGGTTGCAGCAGTTCATACAAGGTATCATGCTTTCAACCTTTTCTTCTTCCTGTTTTATCCTCCAATTTTATACCTAGGAGTGCTTGCTTATCTACAGAATGTGTTTTAGCATGAAAATTATGCCTTATTTAGATGGCAACCCTTGGGAAAGACATGCAAAATAATCTTATCTTTGATACTCCATTAACTTCTGTTTGTCCGGCCATCAGTCTTTTGAAAATAATGCACATCTATGTGGTAATTATTCTTTCTTAAAGGAAAATGGATAGTTAATTGTGTACTAGATTTGAGAAGCAGCAATTTGCTCACATCTGTGGATATAACTGATACAATCAAATATTTTCTGGAGTACCAGTCTCTTTAGTCGATCATTGGTGCTTCTTTTTAGCCCGCTCCTTTTCTCTTACTTGCTTTGGGAGCTTATTTAAGATCATGAATGCATATTCAAAGATTTAGGATTTAGATCTTCTTACTTGGACTCGACATTTATAATTTATGGCATGGTTGTTCTTTACCAATTATCTTATTTAGGTTATTTAATATTCCAAGAATTGCGATGAGTACTGTAGATTTATTTATTCTTACGATGGGATATGTAGAAAGTTAATGTGTTGTTTCTACTTTTTGCTGATTTGACCCTTTCTTTTGTGGTTTTATAGGAGTAGAGTTCAACAAATTGTTGGCGCTACAAACAATGGTGTAAAGCACTCCGGCAATGTGTTGCCTCCTCCAGCTGATGATGCCTACTATTACAATAGTACCAGTACTTTTACTGACAAATCTGCCATAAAAAGTGCCACATCAGTAAGTGACTTTTACACATTGTCACTTGATTTTAACATTGATTAAGACACAGTCAGAGCACTATCATACGGATAGCTCCTAACAATTTGTTTAAGATCATTTTTGTGTTTTTTATGTTTGTCTTTTGCTGAAACATCATTGTTGTCTCTGGCGTCACTGTCCAGGAATCAGTTAATGGTTCTGCAAATAGCACAGGTGATATAACTTGCCCAATTCCCTCTAAAGAGAAGGAAGGAGCTATTGCAGTTCCCCACAAAATGACTAGTTTTGTAGATATTGTTGGACGGTCTAATAGTGCTGGTCCTGAAAAAGATGGAAATGCTCCTGAAGATAGGCGGATTCTAGACCTCTGTTCTGAATTATCTTCTGTAGCAATCAGTGGAGATATGCATGCAGGAGACATGTATTCTGTTCCTAACCCATTTAAAATCTCCTCTTCTAATCGATTTGGGAATGGGCTATCTAAAAATATTCCAGATGAACCACTCCGAGAGGATTCATTGTGGTCCAATAATCACGGATCTAAGGATACCAGTGGTTCAAGTCATAGGGGTTTCTTTCTTCATCCATCTTATCCTGCAAACATTTCAGAGGATTCAGGTGGTCCGGCATTATTACACAATAAGACACATGGTGTGAATGGTTTTGCTGTGGGTCACAATCCTGTCTATCATCGAAAAGATGAGGCTTGTTTACCTATCGGATGTGTAAATTCTGTATATGATTCATGCCAGGAGATGAAGTTTCAAAACTCTGCTAAATCGGATAGAATATATAGAAATTCCAAGTCATTTTCCAATGAAGAAATAGTTGAGCACTTAAGAAGAATAGATGATGGTAACTTGACCAATGATGCCGAAAAATCCGTTTTAGATGCTGTAGAGAGCAGTATAATTTCAAATATCATGTCAATAGATTTTGATTTGTGTGGAGATTCTTTGACAATGCCGAATGGTTTATCTGAGTTCCTCGATGAAACTGATGGGTTGGGAGGTTCTTCCTGGAGTTCCCTAAACAGCGACCAATCAGCTCGCTCACTTGTTAAACAAGATGGCTTTGCGAGTCAAATGGCTGGGTCATTCCTTCCGGAGTATGGGGATAACAAGGAGCAGTACTTGTGCAAGCCTCAGTATCCAGGTAAATGAAATAGATATTTTCTGGTTTTAATTTTTCTAAAGAAAATACTTTAAGATGCATATTCTTGGATCAGTTGATGATAAGCTGATTCTTTTTGTATCGGAGTGTCTACTCATTTCAATCACCCTTTTTATATTGCCTGATTTTGTGTTTTTGTATGCTCATTATCTCTTCTTACAGTAAGTAGGGCTCAAAGTTTGGCTCCGCCTGGTTTCTCTGTGCCGTCTAGAGATTCACCTCCTGGGTTTTCTACAAGTGAGAGAACGGGCAGTTTACCTCGCCCCTCGTCAGGTTTGTGCTCTCAGTTGCCATTCTTCCTCCTACTGTGTGAATTGTTTTATGGAAGAATTTCCAGCTTATCAAAACTGGAATTTGTGCATCTGGAAAACTTTCGAGTAATGCAAGACAAAAAAGACCCGAAATTTTGTAAATAATATGGAGTCAAATTTGTTGATTCTTTGATACGAGGATATATCAAATGGGCCACATCAAACTCGCATGTCTAGCAACCATGTGTGGCATTTAAAACATCAATCTTGATTCTCTAACACAACAAATTTACTGTTGAAAGTTAATAAATCAGCCAAATCTATTTATTTTCTATTCAAATTCTTGGTAATCAGGTGAGGCGGGTGCTACTCTCTTTATCTTTAGTCGTAGTTAATAGTTATGAACACTCTTGTTTCTTTTTTCTCATGTTTTGTCGCAGGTGGTCGTTTGGCTAATTCTTCCTCTTTTCCCACCCCTTTGCTTCAACCGTCTCCAACAATACTCAATAGCAGCATTGATGATGTTGATTTCTTTGATCCTGCCGTATCAAGTTGTGATAAAGGTAAACGAACAAAGGGTTTTAAAACCCCAAGCTTTGAAATGAGGCCAACTGTTGCTCCCCGGCTGAGTCCATTTGAGGATGAGTCGAGACTTTGGCTTCTGATGCAACAATCAGCATCTGCACATCAGGACTCCAAATTTTCTCAGATGTTTCCCCCCCGAACACAGCTGGGACCGACTTATACCGCTCATATGGGGAATGGGCCGTCTGGGCTAGACAACATGTATGGTTCATCTTCAAGATTAGTTGATGAACAACTCCAAAACTGTGATCCATCTTTCTTCACACAGCAGAAGTATGCAAATGGTTACATTTATACCAATGGCTACCGGCATAGTTTGGATGAGGTACAACAACACAAAGGCGAAATGGGCACAACAGAAATTCAGAGAAATGAGAGATTAGGTGTCGACAATTACTTCCCCGGGTATGGGGATCTAATGTTTAGTTCAGGCGATGTATACACCAGAGTATTCGGATTGTAGTTCTCCCATGACTGGTTAGAAAAAAACTCTCCTCCCTTATCAAAACTCATTGTCTGTGCAGTTTGAGTAGAAGATGAAATGTCATAATTCATCAATTCTGGTTTATTATTTGCGATTCTGGGCTCTCTTCCTGCATGCATATTGCATAATATAATTCCAAACTTTAACAGAAATAGGTTAAAAATATTCAATCTTTGGACTTATATCTGGGAGATGTGCGTGGAAAATTTTTATGGGAGCCTTTAATAATCTTGAAGAACCCTCAAGTAGTAGGGGTAATTTATTTATTTATTTATATAGGTATTTGCTAACAAACTCTGAATTTCATACTTATCAATGTGAGGGTGATGTCATTTAATTAATTAATTTGCTCTGTGGATTTGAACTTATTAATTTCGCAAGCTAATGCTTTTATGGGTAAAATTAGATTTCCATTAAGAGTTTTGGCTTGCATGGATTCTTTCCATTGATGAGGCTAATGGCAAGGCCTAGTATAAGAAGAGAATAAAGTTAAAGAGGTGGATGCAACTTTAAATTGTAACATTAAAATGATATATAGTATTATTATGGGTATTTTGTTCTAAAAAATTTCATTATTTTTTTTCAAGATATAATTTAAATTTCTACTCCAATGAGCTATACGAGTTTCAACATTATTCCTTCGAAGAATTGAATAAATAGAATAATTGGTCTATCGACTCAAGAGTTGATATAAGGTAAACACGGCAAAGAGGAGGCCATAATTTTGTCCTTCAAATACTCTCATTTTATTTATTTGTTTAAGGAAATGCTTTAGCATGCAATTACCTAACCTAAATAATGAAAAAGCAAATTCAAATAAACTTTAATTTTTCATAAGTCGGGCTAATTTTTAAATATATTTTTTAATGAAAATAATCCTAATCAAATCGATAATGAATGGGACCAAATAATTTCATGCAAATATGGCTGAACTGTATCTATAATTCCAACAACAATAGAATTGCAAACAAAACAAGTAAACAACCATAAGACTACTTAAAACTACAACTTCAATTTTTTTTTTCTTTTTTTGCTCAAAGGAGGGGATCACCCCTAATCTGATTTGAGTCCTTCACGGCTTTGAACCCACCGCGATTTAGGATTAGAATTGGTGTAATAGAAATTGTTTCGACCCCACGTCGCCCCGCTAGAGTCAAGGCACGTGCAACTGGGCTCAACGTACTACAACTTCAAATTGTATATAAATGCAATAGGTTTTTTAAAAAAAAAATTGTGAATTTTTTTTTACAAAAATAGAGCAAATTAGAAAGGTTTACAAATTTATAGTAAGTTGCACTCACCGAGTGCAACTTCTATTTAGTATTGTTGAAAGTTGCACTCAGTCAAATAGTACCCTCAGCCGCCGGTACTATTTGTTATTGTTGAAAGTTGCACTCGGTGAGTGCAACTTTCAAGAATACCAATTTTTTTTTGGTTTTTTTGGTTGTAAACCCCCAATACATTTTTCAACCCCCAAAACTTAAACAAACAAACACTACACATTCTCCAATTTCACTCCCAAAATACAAAAATTATTCCCAAAAAATTCCTATTATCCCCAACTCCACACCATTCCCCAAGGCACCACACATTCTTTCATCATTACATATATATACATATACTATCACTCATGCAATCTATATATACACATATAAATAATTTTAAAATATTCATTTCACTCTCAAACCCAACAAAAAAGTCATTGATATGACATCTTGTCCCCCCCAAAATATAAACAAACAAACCATTTTCTCCTAATTTATTCTTCCAAAACACAAACAAACAATTATCACATTCCCCAACCCCACTACCCAAAATCCATTCTCCCAAAATATTTTGGGAGAATAGCCCAATTCACAAACCAAACATGGCCAAATATAGATAGAGAAGAGGAAGGAAGAGGAATTTTTTTTTTTCTTATCAAAACTTTGCAACCTCTTCCCACCTTCGGTTTTTCTTTGTTTCAACTCCAAATTAAAAACTAAAATCATGGTTGGATTCCTCTCAACTCAAGGATCACAACCATACTAAATGTGAACCAAATTGACGGTGATTTCACCTGAAAAAATTTAAGGCAACGGACCAAGGCGGCGGAGGTGGTAGGGTTGCTCACTTCTAGAGGCGGAAACGTTGAAAGGTTAGGTGGGTTTTGACGGGCTCAACGAGAGGAACGTGTTGGTATGCTCCATTGTTGGTTTTGACGACCGACGGAGGAGTAATTGAGGCGGAAAGAAGGCGGCGACGCTAGGGTTTTAGTGGCGGTTGTCGTCCAATTCGTCGGCTAGGAAGTGGCGGATCGCGAAATTGGTTGAGGGGTTTTAACGGGCTTGGCGAGGTGCACCTTTTGGTCCAGACGGTTTCCACACAGGCGGCGGCAGCGAGCAGTGACCAGCTTGCTCCAAATTTAATTTTGGATGCGACTGGACTAAATTCGGGACGTGATTTGGACTTGAACTCAATTTAATTTGGTAATTTTCAATTCTATCAGATTATTAGCCCTGATTAATTAAAATTTCATTTTTATCATATTTTTAGCCCTTATTTGATATGATTGAGTTATATTATGACGAAATTAGATGCATAAATTAATGTTGAATGACATAAACGGTTAATCAAGATCTTGTTATTAGTCTCAAGTTGATACAACTTTCATTGGAAATTATTAAATTGGATTGATATAGATAGGAAAGCTGAAGAAAGGAATATTTAACCCATGAATTTATGAGTATATTAATTGTAGCCTGTTGAGTTACTGATGTTAATATACAGGTAGGTTTTGAAAATATTAGATGTGATTTATTATAATTTGATAACAAGTCAAACTCTTAATGGATGTTACTTGTGGGAATTAATTATTTGGTTTTTAAAAAACCTATTTTTTGTAATTCAGAGAACTTGTGGTATTGATTTGAGTAGCACGTCGGATGGGAGCATGTGTCTCCCGATCGGGGCGCTACAAAATTAATTCATTCAAAATAAGAAAATATTGTTAAATAGTTAAAAATATTTAATGTATTAATTAGTTTAAAATATTAAATACCTTACTAATTTTTAAATTAAAAATTATTTAAGAAGAAATGGTAGTTCAGTTATGCACAAAAATGCATTAAAAATGACCTTAAATATATTTAACTCATATTAGAAATGAAATTGTAATTTGTAATATAAATTCATAAATTGCAAATGTAAAAATTGAAAATAATTTCATATTAATTATTTAACTATTTTAAAATATTTAAAAAAAAAAAATTAAATTCATAATTTTGTCTGTATTTATAATTTATATTTATGATATGTTTATTTTTTGTACTGTATTATTTACATGAACATTTATTTATTGTATTTGTATTTTGTGTAGAATGCAAATTTGGAAGGAATTGAGCATTTCGATTCAATTTTCTTTTCTACAAATATTCAGGTTAGTGTATAACATGGATTGATTTTTTTATTTTATTTTTATCTTTTCTAATAATATTTTTGTTCATTGTTATATGTAGTGTTAATTAATTTTTGTACTGTAGAAATATTGAACAATGTAAATCTTAATATTTTATTAAACTTTATGATAGTTATTAATTAGACTGATTAATTAATATAAATTATGTGTGTATTTGTGGAAGGTATGTCGACTTCGAGTACCATTGTTGTTCTGATATACTTTGGTGGAAAAATTACTAGAGATTCTCGCTCAGTGGATTATGATCGTCCTGCATGTAGTATTATTAGAGTATCTCATGAAATAACATATTCTAATATGTGCTACGAAATCTATGGAGCGACAGCTATGATAGAAGCAGCTACGAACTAAAAATTCAATCAAAATTTTATTTGGATAAACAGTACGGGATATCTACACTTGTGGAAATACAAAATGATAATGGTTTATCTATGTTGTTTGGTCCACATTGCCAATTTGATAGTATGGAATTATATGTTGAGACATAAGCAATATGTCAGACTGGTGTTGATAATACTTTTGGAGTGAGGTTTTACATGGGTCTTCTGATGTAACCCGAAGGTCAATCTACCTCTAACCAAGATTTTGGATGGGATCAACAATATCCAACTCAATCAGAAATAAATGTTCCTGTGGTTACGCAAGGGTTTGCAAATGTTGGGATTAATGATTTTGGTGAAGGCCCTTCTACCTCTCATCAAGTTTTTGAAGATAACCCAACACATTTCGTTCATGATGGTGAACCAGAGCCACAAGTAGATAGTTTTCGTGATGAAGAGTTGAGGGATTCAGAACCAGCTGAAAATGATAGTGATGATTTTAATGGTAGTGACGGTGATGAGGGAGATATTGATACAATGGAAGAGTTATTGCCTTCACATGGCGAGGGAACATCTTCCCAACAACTACCACGTAAGACGAGAAGAATGACATCCACAACTATGCAACCAAGTCTATATCCCGTTTATCCATTCTTCTCTGCAATAGATGATAATGATATATTTATACAGGCATATTCTGTGGATATTCCCACCCGTGGTTGGACTAAGTTTTACGACTCAAGTAAAGGAGCACTCCACGTGGGAATGGTATTCAAGAGTAAGGAGCATTTTATCTCTTCTGTGAAAGATTATTCCGTGCGAATGGCGAGATGAGAATATCAGGTTCTTGAGAGCACATCAAAGTTATGGAAAGTGGTGTGCAAACATAATAACAAAGAACAACCTTCTTGTCCGTGGAGTGTGAGGGGAATATTTAAAGAGAAAAAGGGATTGTGGAGAATTACCAAGTATGGAGGCCTTCACACATGCCTTATGGATGGAGTTTCAATAGATCATCGGAATTTAAGCAGAAATATGATTGCTTTGGACCTATTGGACACTGTTCGAGTTAATCCAGGTTATGGGGTTGCAAGTGTGCAAATGATGGTAAAAAATAAGTACGGTTATGAAATTTCTTATGCTAAGACATGGAATAGCGTGAAATGTGCGAGGGAAAAACTTTATGGGACTTGGGTGACCTTAGTAAGAAAATTACCCAAATATTTTGGAGCTCTCAGAAGTGGAATTCAAGAACAATTGTTGAATGGAGTCATCTTGAAACAGGCATACCGGGGCAAAAGATGTTGAATATGTCTTTTGGGCATTTCGACCATGTATAGAAGGGTTCCAACATTGCCGCAAACTTATCAGTGTAGATGGAACTCATCTATACACAAAATATAAACATAAAATGCTTGTTGCCGTAGCCATGGATGCAAATCAGAATGTTATGCCTATAGCTTTTGCCATAGTAGATGAGGAAACTTTGATGTCTTGGAGATGGTTCCTTCAGATGTTGGCGAAACACATTATTAGAGGGGCCGATGGCTATTGTTTACTTTCTGATCGACTTTCTGATCGTCATTGTGGTATTTTGGCTGCTGTAGAGAGCATACCTGATTTCACGCCCCCTCGTGGAGTACATCGATTTTTTTTGAGGCATGTGTATTCAAATTTCAATAAACATTTTAAGAATGTTCAATTGAAGGATATGTGTTGGAAAACTGGTGCTGCAGTTCAAATCGAAAATTTGAAAAAAAGATGGAGGATATAAAGAGTATTAATAAGCGTGCTTACTCCTACTTGGAACGGATAGACAAGAGCCAATGGACATTATCTCATGATGGAGGATGGCATTTTGGCATATTGACCACAACTGATGGAAAGCATTGTCTAGATGCCAACTGATGAATGTTCTCAGCAATTAATCTATGATCATTCCTCATTTGAATAAAGTCCATAACCTCGGCATCATTGGCAACAGAATCACAACTGATCATCAAATTGTGCATTTGATCTATCTGCAAAAAATAAGACAGGGAACATAATGTTAAATATTATTTAAATCACTGAATGATGTATTGCATGCTTGATATACATACCACATGTTGCCAAGCGAGTGGATCCTCTGGATGGTACCCCTGTTTGTGTGTTCTCATATGATGGACCTATGATTCGACATGTAATTCGATCATACCATAACATGTATCTATTTTCCATAGTGGTTGATCCGATAATAGGAGGTCCATGCACAACAAGCTGCTCTATGTTAGCCCACTGAGCAATATAACCCATATGATAAATGGACCAATCTTGCCCAGGATGGCCTCTACGTGATACGTCATGTAATATTGAACATCTCTCAACCAGTGGTGGAGGAATATGTTGTCGCATCCCAAATTGCCTTAGGACTCGTTCTAGATGATGCATCTCAATTATAGCAAAGTTGATTAATGGACACGCTGCTGTCCAAAGGCTCGGGGCACACTGGACTAGCAAGGTTTGAATGTCTTGGATCGGGTCATATGGTTGCCATATAAAGTGCATATAAAAGTATTGAGCCATATTTATATAGATAAATAGCTTATCAGAATATTTGATGTAAAAACTATTATTATTATAGAATTTTTGACCTCATTTGACGACATTCTATCAAGTATATCTCTTATGATTCGTACAGAGTGACTTGCTGTTTGCATGAAAGAATTATAATGCTACCACCTAAAAATCCATTCAAGTGATATTAATAAAAGTCATATTATCCATATACGCAGAAAACAGTTGCATGAAAATGTTAATAAACTATAACATATATTATCTTACCGAGCACCATACGGAGGAATTGGAAGTCCCTCAACTACTACTGGCGCTTCATTGTCATCGACACGAGAAGTTAATCTCATAGGCGTCAATGTTGTAATGCGTGACCATGCCCAAATCTACAATTAACAATTTTTCAAACGTCATACCTAATTGCAAGAATTAATATAAAAGCAAAATAATACTACTGCACCTGTAACAACTGCATCGCTCCACCAATATTTGATCTTCCTCTATGTGATGCAGTGCAAAGCTCACGATACATGAATGATAAAACAGCACTACCCCAACTAAAGTTATGGACTTCATATATTTGCTTCATATGTTGTAAGTAAACCAGTGATACTGTAGAACCCGATGAGCTTGGGCATATAAGACCTCCAAGAAGTATCAACGCACAGACACGTGCGTATTGTTGGACCTCCAAAACTGTGCTATGATCCGTAATTCTATTATTATGAATATGGTTCGTAAGAGCAATAAGATGAAATTGTGATCCCCTAAGGTCTCACTCCTCTGGAATGAATTCGAGATAACGATGACAATAATCCTGCCACTGCGTGAGGTTGTGAACATGGTCTTTACCTATAACAGCAATACCGTCTATCGGTAATGCCCAAATAACTGCTATATCCTGCAACGCAACTGTAGCCTCTCCTACATGTAAATGAAATGTGTGTCTCTGAGCGCCACCTCTCGACCAGAGCCGTAATTACATGAACATCAGTCTCAATATTTCTACAACTGTAGACACCATAGAATCCCATCTCATTTAATAAAGATAATACACAAGGGTGTAGAGCTTCGCGTCCTATATTTCTCCAAAATCTTCTATCTCCTCGTCTAACAACTAAGGTATCATCTATATTTTCAGCTAATACACCCTCTGATCGATGGCCATCTTTCATGTATAAGACACTAGGATCACGTGGACCATATATATCTCTGATATCCATCCTTAAGTATTTGCTGGAAAAATAAAAATAATATGATTAGGTACATCCAAAATACTATAATGATACTCTAATGATGGTACATACATTATTATTATAATTAATAACTATCGTAGAGATTAAAAAAATATTAATATTCACATTATTCACTAGCTATACAGTACAAAAAATAAACATATCATGAATATAAATTATAAATACAGAAAAAAATATGAATTTAATTTTTTTTATTTTAAATAGTCTAAAATAGTTAAATAATTAATATGAAATTATTTTCAATTTTTACATTTGCAATTTATGAAAGTAATTTGCAATTTATAAATTTATATTACTAATTAACATAATTTATATTAATCAATCAGTCTAATTAATAACTATCATAAAGTTTAATAAAATATTAAAATTTACATTGTTCAATATTTCTACAGTACAAAAATTAATTAACATTACATATAACAATGAACAAAAATATTATTAGAAAAGATAAAAATAAAATAAAAAAATCAACCCATGTTATACACTAACCTGAATATTCGTAGAAAAGAAAATTGAATCGAAATGCTCAATTCCTTCCAAATTTGCGTTCTACACAAAATAAAAATACAATAAATAAATGTTTATGTAAATAATACAATACAAAAAATAAACATATCATGAATATAAATTATAAATATAGACAAAAATATGAATTTAATTTTTTCATTATTTGACATATTCTAAAATAGTTAAATAATTAATATGAAATTATTTTCAATTTTTACATTTGCAATTTATGAATTTATATTACTAATTACAATACAAATTACAATTTCATTTCTAATATGAGTTAAATATATTTAAGGTCATTTTTAATGCATTTTTGTGCATAACTGAACTACCATTTCTTCTGAAATAATTTTTTATTTAAAAATTAGTAAGGTATTTAATATTTTTAACTAATTAATACATTAAATATTTTTAATTATTTAACAATATTTTCTTATTTTGAATGAATTAATTTTGTAGCGCCCCGATCGGGAAACACATGCTCTCATCCGACGTGCTACTCAAATCAATACCACAAGTTCTCTGAATTACAAAAAACAGGCCTTTTAAAAACCAAATAATTAATTCCCACAAGTAACATCTATTAAGAGTTTGACTTGTTATCAAATTATAATAAATTACACCTAATATTTTCAAAACCTACATGTATATTGACATCAGTAACTCAACAAGCTACAATCAATATACTCATAAATTCATGGGTTAAATATTCTTTTTTTCAGCTTTCCTATCTATATCAATCCAATTTAATAATTTCCAACGAAAGTTGTATCAACTTGAGACTAATAACAAGATCTTGATTAACCATTTATGTCATTCAACATTAATTTATGCATCTAATTTCATCATAATATAATTCAATCGTATCAAATAAGGGCTAAAAATATGATAAAAATGAAATTTTAATTAATCAGGGCTAATAATCTGATAGAATTGAAAATTACCAAATTAAATTGAGTTCGAGTCCAAATCACGTCTTGAATTTAGTCCAGTCACGTCCAAAATTAAATTTGGAGCAAGCTAGTCGCCGCCCGCCACCCATGTGGAAACCGCCTGGACCAAAAGGTGCGCCGCGCCAAGCCCGTTAAAACCCCCTCAACCAATTTCGCGGTCCGCCGCCTCCTAGCCAAGGAATTGGACGACAACTGCCACTAAAACCCTAGCGTCGCCGCCTTCTTTCCGCCTCAATTACTCCTCCGTCGGCCGTCAAAACCAACAATGGAGCATACCAACGCGTTCCTCTCGTCAAGCGGGTCAAAACCCACCTAACCTTTCAACGTTTCCGCCGCCGGAAGGTGAGCAACGCACCACCTCCGCCGCCTTGGTCCGTTGCCTTAAATTTTTCCGGTGAAATCACCGTCGATTTGGTTCACATTTAGTATGGTTGTGATCCTTGAGCTAAGAGGAATTCAACCATGGTTTTAGTTTTTAATTTGGAGTTGAAAATAAGAAAAACCGAAGGTGGAAAGAGGTTGCAAAGTTTTGAATTTTTTTTTTTCCCTCATCCTTCCTCTTCTCTATCTATATTTGGCTATATTTGGTTTGTGAATTGGGTCATTCTCCCAAAATATTTTGGGAGAATGGATTTTTGGTAGTGGGGTTGGGGAATGTGATAGTTGTTTATTTGTATTTTGGGAAAATAAATTGGGAGAAAATGGTTTGTTTGTTTATATTTTGGGGGGACAAGATGTTATATTAATGACTTTTTTGTTGGATTTGGGAGTGAAATAAATATTTTAAAATTATTTATATATGTGCATATATAGATTGCATGAGTGATAGTATATGTATATATATGTAATGATAAAAATGTGTGGTGCCTTGGGGAATGGTGTGGAGTTGGGGATAGTAGGGATTTTTTGGGAATAAATTTTGTATTTTGGGAGTGAGATTGGAGAATGCGTAGTGTTTGTTTGTTTAAGTTTTGAGGGTTGAAAAATGTATTGGGGGGTTTACAACCAAAAAAGCCAAAAAAAATTTGGTACTGTTGAAAGTCGCAGTAACAAATAGTACCGGTGGCTGAGGGTACTATTTGTTACTATTAAAAGTTACACTCAATAAGTACAACTTACTATAAATTTATAAACCTTTTTAATTTGCCCTATTTTTGTTAAAAAAAAAAATTCACAATTTTTTTTTTAAAAAAACCAATGCAATGCATTGATCCATACTTATAATCATCAAATCAAAAAGGAGGGTCCAGCCTTTCCCCCTTTAAATCCCACCATGTGTTGCACACAATTTTTTTTTTAAAAAAACCAATGCAATGCATTGATCCATACTTATAATCATCAAATCAAAAAGGAGGGTCCAGCCTTTCCCCCTTTAAATCCCACCAGGTGTTGCACTCAAGCCCAATAGTCCTAAACCGGGTAATAAACGAATTCAACGAACCCAACTGTCCAAATCACCTCAGAACCAAAAAAAATGGCCACCTTGAACATAAGCTATCATCATAGTATTATCCATTACACTTGTAACAACCGTAATTCTTGTAATTTCTATTCAAATTTAGGATTCCTTTCCTTCAAGAAAACACTGATTTTGCCCCGGAAGAAGCTTCACAATTATTCTGCAGTTAGTGGAACTATACCAGTAGTATCAGCAATGGCTTCTGGGTATTCTTTTTTTCCTTTCAGTTTATTTTGTAAATGATTTTTACAAAAAAGAAAAGAAGAAAAATCCTTGTGCCTCCAATGTTTTGGATATTAAGAATTGATGGGTTTAATTTTCTTGCTACAAAAATGGTTTATCTTTGGTGGCAGGAATGTGAAAGAGATACTTCCACCTGTTCTTGATTCCTCTTCAGACCCACCAGCAATCTTTGATGGAACCCCCAAGCAAGCCATCTAAAACTAATATTTTACTTCATAATTTGTTGGGATTTTTCTTCATTATAAAATGAATTTGGTTTTGTTTGGTGGGATGTGGGGAGATGCCCATATGATACATTTGAAATTTGATTAGCATTAGTCATCATGGTGTGAGTGTGTGTGTGTGTTTTCATGAATTTCTATCTGATTCACTTTCTTCATTTTAGGCTGTATATATCTTTCTCGTGCCCGTATGCTCAACGTGTGTGGATTACCCGGAACTATAAGGTTGTTTGGATGGTTTTCTTTTCAATTTAACACAGTATTTGAAGTTGTCTTATGATGTCTGATTACAGTTTTGCTTGATGTGTGTAAGGTTTATGAAAGGATTTTCGTTCATTGACAGGGCCTGCAAGACACTATAAAATTGGTCCCCGTTGATCTTAAGAACAGGCCAGCTTGGTATAAGGAAAAAGTGTACCCTGAAAACAAGGTACAAGTTATTCAATCGAAGTAACTAATTGTCAAGCAATTTCATTACATTTTTAAATTTCAAGGGAGTGGAATTCAATCCGCATAATTCTTAAAACAGCTAGCTTATGAGATTGGAAATCTGTGCTTTGCTATGAAGTTAAATGTTATGATAATAATCTGTTTTGAACTGTGCATAATTACAAGCAGTTCTCTGTATATAATCGGCAGTATATATGTTGCTTCACTGGGGCTGTTTCTTGTATGCATTTTGTTCTCTAGGTGCCGTCCCTAGAGCACAATAATGAAGTTAGGGGGGAGAGTCTTGACTTGATACGATATATTGATAGTAACTTTGAAGGGCCTTCGCTTTTTCCTAATGTAAGATTTTGAACATGTTTACTATGTTAATATCTTATTCTAGTGTTTGCTAACTGCTTATCGGGGAGCTGAAGTGCTGAATGTTAATAGGATCCAGCCAAGAAGGAGTTTGGGGAGGGGTTGCTATCCTTTACAGGCTCCTTCTACAAAGCTTTAACTACTTCTATTAAGGAAAACAAATTGAATGAAGCTGGTAAGTTTTGATGAGAGTTAGAGTCTTTACAGTGACAGAAAGATGTAACTGAGGTGGTTATTTTCATAGGTGCTGCTTTTGACGATGTTGAGACTGCTCTTTCCAAATTTGATGATGGGCCTTTTTTTCTTGGCCAGTTCAGTTTGGTAAACATTTATGCTGTTTCCATTCTTTATTACTTCACTAGCATTTTGCCGAGATATATATATATAAGTTTGAATTTACTCATCAATGTTTTTGCAGTGTTTCAAATTCTATTCTTTGAATTTGAGATCTCTACTATAAACTTTTTTGCTTCAGTGCTAATTGTCACAATTTACTTCAGGTGGACATAGCCTACATTCCTTTTGTTGAAAGATTTCAGGCCTTTTTCTCTGTAGTGAAGAATTATGATATCACAAGAGGCCGGCCAAAACTTGCAGTGTGGGTTGAGGTATGGCAGGAATTATTTCTCTCTGTCTCTCTCTCTCTCTCTCTTTTATGTGGTTCTCTAATGGGGTTTGGGTAACAGGAAAGAAAAGGGATTGAACAAGGCTTAATGCTTATAATCACACTTTAAGTGTTAGATCATATTTCACTAGTAGTAGCATACTTATGGTAGGGTACGCATTAATCTAAGAACATTCTTCTTCACAAAACCACTAAAAGGCTTTTCAGAACCCCAGGAAGATAATTTTCAGCTATATATGAAATTAGATCCATATGTAAAATATGCTCGAATAACCCCTTAAGAGTGTATATAATCCTAGCTATTCTGGCCTTGATTCATAACCCGTCTCTTCCCGGAACAGATATACTAGTTCTTTGATGCAAGTTAGCTAGTAAAAGGGATATTCATGAGCTAAGAAATAGGTTGTAAAAGTTAAATGAGGTTATGTTGAGTGATTGCAATAATCGGGTTCATCAATATTTCTGGCTTAGTAAACATTATCAGTAGACCTGGCAAATGGGTATCCGTGGGTAACCCAAGAACGGGTAAGAATAGATTGGGTAAATTTACCCGCAAGTAAAATTACCCATTTTTTATTAGGTACGAGATAGTAAACCCATTACCCGTGACTATGGATAATAGGTAATCCACGGGCACCCATAATAATTTTTTATTTTTTTATATTTAAAGAAAAATTAATATTTACTTTTCAATTTACATAATATTATTTAAATGTTACCTAAATAAAATTAATAAAAGAAGCTACAAATTTCAAATATTATATTGAACAAGTATTTTAAAGCATGTCAAATGTTTTAGTTTGAAAACTACAACTTAAATATTTAAACATCTATTAAATTTAACTTATATTACATTTCGAAGTTTAAATTTAAATTTCATTATATGTCAAAAGTTTTTCGAACTAAAAGTTTAAGCACCACTTAAATATTGTTGATATCATTAACAAAAAAAAGTGTTACACCCTCCAAAATAGTTGCAAAAATTAGAGAAAATTTTAAATTATTATTCATGGGTTACCCGCGGGTTGGGCCAAAAAACGGCAGGCAATTAGACAGCAAGTAAAATTACACGCATTTTATTGGGTAGAGAAAATGCGGCCCATTACTCGCATTTTTTTGGGTACTCGTGGGTATGGGCAATTTTTTGCCAGGTCTAATTATCACACATAAAATCATACTTCAAACGACGGAATTGTTTGATCTTAAAGGAAATCTTCTAAAATTTATTGATTTGGTAAGCTTGCATACAATAAGATGAAACAAAATAAGCTTGAGTTCTTCTTTGGTTTCGCTTCGAGCTTATCATGACATTCATCATAAAAGCGGCTCTCCTTCACAAAGAGGCAATCACTAATCAATTTCTTGTGAGTTCCACTTGTTAATTATCTCTTCATTGCAATAAACTTATTGAAGTTCTATCGAGGTGAACATTCAAAAATACAACAAGAATGTTGCCATTTATGAGTGTTAAAAAAGGCTACTTTTTCCACAATTTGATATGGTAGTAATACGACTTCTACAGGAGATGAACAAGATTGAAGCATACAAACAAACTCAACGAGACCCAAAGGAGCATGTGGAGAGCTACAGAAAACGTTTCTTGGTAAGTTATTATCTTCTGTTCTTCTTGTTGAGTTCTGTTATTTTCATGAAATGCACATACAATCCAGAATGCTTGCTGAATACATATCCTTTGCTTTTCACTCGACTCGTCACTTTTGTTGTGCAGTCTTCTTCACTATGAATTCACTGGGTGTTGCCTCACTTGGAAGCTGAATATAATGTTGTCAAAAACTGCCTTTGAGTACATAATGTGGCTTTAGAACTGCGAGAAAGAATGTAAGTTTTGTTGCAGTAATCCAAGAGTGATGTTTTGAGTGGCTACTCTTTGCAGGACCGCCCTCTGTAGTCCATAACATTTTCCAAGTTTAAAAATATCTTGAATTTGATTTTTTTTTTTTGGATATTATTTTAGATATATTATCCACATTAAGAAGATGCTTGCAATAGTTTTTCTCTTTTGAAAAAACACGAGAAGTTGTAGAAAAGTTAGGAATATTTAGAAATAATATTAAAGAGTACAAAAGAATAGAAGATGAAGAGAGACAGGTCAATTCATGAGGGTATTTTAGAAATGTGAAACATTTTTAGAGGGTAAAATATCCAAAATAAATTTCAACTATCTTTATAAACACCAAAAAAGTCGCAAAAATAAACTCAAAATTATTTTTAACTTTAGTCTACTTCAAAACAGCTTAATTTCAGCTAAAAATTGAAAGCACTCTTGTAAATTTGTTCGATCACTCATTAAGCAGCATAAAAAGTTTATATATGGTGATTGTTCAGTCTTAACTACAATAAAATTTGACAAGTGAAAATTTCAGATATATCATTTGCCCGTTATATATATTAAAGAATTACAGAGACCATTATATGCATGAGACCTTCAAATTGATATGGCTTTGCTGTGAGGAAATTTCCCATCCACTTAAAAGGTTAATATCCTTCTCAAATCATACACAGATCTGTGCATGGCACCAAAGTGAAAAATCTTTTCTGAAGTATCATGGATAACCAAACTGCCCATCTAGTTGACTCTGAATTACAGACATATATTGGCCCCCATTTCTCAAAGGCTACATTACAGCTAAAAGTAGCCACACACACACACACACACACACGGACGAGCTAGCAAATGTGCAAGAAATCCTCAACCCAAGTTTCCACAGATGCAATTTTATATAGCCAAACATCAAAACCAGAGTTGAAGACAGATTATGAACAGCAATCAAATTCATTATAGAAGTCAGAATCTACACAATATCAGATGTGGTAATAATGGCAGACTCTCCAAAATTCTAGGGAGCATTGTACCAATCTATACATCATATAAACTTGGTCAATCTATTATTTGTATTATATGTATGATTGACAAGAGATAAATCTTCAATTGGCATGGCTTCCTTTACTAGCCAGATGTTGAACATATACTAAAATGAGGATGTTCTCCTTGCTCATTAAGGTTCATTGAAGGCTTTGGAAAGCAGTTGCCGGGAATTGTGCTCTAGATGTCAATGACATGACGGAATTCAAGTATGGCGAGGTAGCGGAAGAGAATCCTGATGATGCTGCAGAAGAAGATAAAAGCGGCACAGGGGTGACCCCACCATGGCTTGGCATTTTCGATGGCCAGTTTGAGAATCCAGGCAAAGGAACAACTTCAGCACTCGTTCTTGTTGCTCTTTCCTATCAGTTGGAAAAATAAGTCGCTATCACTTACTGCAAAACTAAAAATCACACATCTTTCATGTTAGACATGACATTTCCATTCATATTGTCCTCTCAAGGAATTAAAATGGTAAGGATTTGTATTTGCTTCTCTCTTTCAATGAACATGACAAGAAATTATTGAAATCAAATTCTCTATCTTCAAGAAACAACATGCAACACCACCCCCCCCCCCCCAGCCCCAGCCCCATCCACCCACCCACGCCCACCACACACACACACACACACTCACACACACACACAGAAAGAGACTAACTGGAAAAACAAGTGAAAAAAATGAATGTTGCGAAGGACTTGCTTCTAGCTTGGTAGGTATTTGCAGCACGTTTAACACAATGGAAAGAAAGATGAAATTAAGCACAACAAGAATATAGAAAAGAGTTCACTAGTGACCCTGGCAAAATCACTGAAGGATTATATTCTTAGTGGACACAATAGAGCAATTTATGGGAGGCAATTCATTCCACAAGTAAAAAAACGTAGAAAGAATATTACTGTTTGGGGCAAAACCATAATATATGCCAGCACCCTTAGTTGACATTACTATCTCTTGGGGAGAAGCAAAGGTGGTTTCAAACTATCAAATTGCAAAAGGATATCAGCTATCAGGAGTTTGAATGTACTATTTAGACAATACTGTCAGAAGAGAAACACCGATACATAGTATCTATATGTTACTTTCGCTTATGTCACCAGAAGAGAAAATAGGAAGGACAACAATTAAGCTGGCATTGGAGAAAGCATTCATTGGCTTAAGCAAGAAATAACAATAACCCATCAATAAAGTGAAACTGTCCAGCCTGTTGGCATGAAAAATAAAGAATAATTCCATATCACAACAGCACCAAAAAGGCGAGTACTGAAGAATTGGAGCAAGTTTAAGCATTTTATGAAGGAATAGGAATACCTTTAGTCTCATTCCATCAGGCAATTCGATGGATGCATGAGGGAAGTACAAATTTTTGCTAGTGTCATTCCCTTGTGGACCATCTGAAGATAAAGAAATACCAAGGTTGAGATCAAGATTGCTGCCGCTACCTGCATCCATGAAGAAATACCAAGTCAGCTGTCTGTCTGTTGTGCAATAAAACTATAAAAGACAAAGAAAAAGAGATAATATGAGTAAAACATGATTTATTATTTACCTCCATCTCTGGAACTGACATTCATTCCGCTGTCATAGTTACTGGGCTCAAAGTTTGTGACAGCTTCTCTACCATTAAACTGGATGGCTGCTTTATCATAAGCCCTGAATCAGAAAAGGAAAATGGAAGCTTGTTGATGAGACCCAATCGAAGAAAATTGGTCCTAGTGCAACACTAAGCCTTATAAGCATTATCAATTCATGATCATAAGGACCTTGCAGCTTCTACTTCGCTGTCGAATAACCCAAGATACACATACCTGCAATAAACCATTATAATCTTATAGATAAAGGGGGTTCTTCTCTCCATTTAATTGACTATATATCCTAAACTTGTTCCCGAAATCACAAAGCATAGATCAATCATGATCAAACGAACAAATATATTTCATAACACCAGGTAAAACAAATCAAATTAGTGTTAGACAATGGCAGCAATTAAATGATCCACAAAAATCCAAGGGACGTTCTTACTTCTTCCCAAGGAATTGACCCATTCTTGCTTCCCACCGACCACATTTGTGCAGGGTTACTCCTCTGTACTTTGAGCTTCCTCGAGAGAACCCGGTGCTGTGGCGGCGAAGAATGTGAACAAACTCTTCTTTTGTCAAGTTCTTCATCTGCAAATCGTCAAGCGTGCTAAGTTTCATTGAACTTAACAAGAAAATGCTGGCAATAATCTATAGCTGCAAACCTGTTTCATGTCCTCTTCGTAATCACTGATACTGAAATTGATATCAGCATCAACCCCACGAAACTTGATTGCAGCACGATCATATGCTCTGAGCCAAGAAAATAGTCCAATTTAAACAAAATTCAAAGAAGACTAACATCAATAAGAACTCAATTAAGAGGTATCCCAGAAATCCTTATGGCAAATCAAATTCTTACCTAGCAGCAAAATGAGCTGTGTCAAACCCACCTGAAAAGAAACCAAAACCAATTATCAAACCAGATAACCAAATATAAGATCAGTACTGCTAAACTAAAATTTAAGTTCTGGGAGTATAATTTCTTAGTGTTCTTACCCAAATAGACTTGTTTACCACAATCCCTGCAAGCAAATACCAAATTCCGTTACAATCATCCCAGGAAAAGACCAAGAATACACAAGAAGTACCACTGAATTCATCCCATGAATAACCCATCTGCAAAAATCTAGCCCATCCACAGATTTAATACCCCTGCTTTCACAGAGAAATCATAATAGTGCAAAATTTATACTAATTGATCACTCAAAATTATGCACAACAAATACTAACTATATTTCCAAATTTGAAGGTCGCTAGGCTGCTAGCTCTGAGAAAAACTTTGGAAAGTAGTAACAATTATTGACTGCCAAAAGTACAAGTACTGCAGCATAATGTATAGCAAACACCTCGGAAACACACACATGCATGCAACAATTATGGGACTATATTTATATCACTCTATATGCGTGTGTATATATTTATAGACGAACCAGATATGGGATTCCCATCTTCCAGTTCTCCGGTAGAAGGTAACCCCTCGATACTGCGAGCTACGGGAGCGGGGCCCACGTCTGCTCTTCTTCGCCTGAGGCTGCTGCACCTGATTATTCGCCGGTAACTGCGCCTTGTACATTCCCAATTCTACCTCTCTGCCATCTGAAACCTCCGGAGCCGACAAATTCAACCAATATTTAGCCCTGACCGCCGACGGAGATGGAGACGGAGACGAAGCACCCATCGGAAAAAGCTGCAACTCATTTATGATATTACCGTTACCATTATTCACGCCATCTTGACCCTCGATCACGTTGTTGTTGACGATTGAAAAATTAAAAGTAGATACGGAGTTCTTGAGCGTGGAGCTATTGCAGTCGACCTCATCGGCGGCGACGAAAGGCGGCATTGTTGGTGGTGGAAGTAGTGGTGGAAGTAACAGAATCTCCGGTGACCGTGTTGCGGCGGTCGGCTTCGTCGTCGCAAGAAGGGGAGTCGAGTGAGAAAACGGCATCAACATTCAGATCCAACATTTCACCCTCCAGTGCGTGTTTCTGCGCTGAAAACAAACAGTTTATATGTATATAACCGCACCCTTGTATGTATATATTGGGTACCTAGGTAGTTGCAGATATTTTCTTCATGAAACCGAGGTAAGTCACATGAAGAAGATGAAGAATATACAGAGAGAGAAGAAGATGGGCTTGCAGAATATCTGTGTATGTAAACATATAAAAAGAAAAGAAACCCAAAACAAGAAACAAGAAACCACAAGCAAGAATCAAAAGAAGTTCTGGTAGGCTGTTGGGTATGGATACAGGAGTTGTATGTATATGCAGAGAGAGATGAAAGAGGGAGATGGGTTTTTTCAGTTTCTGAAAAAGAAGGTCAGAGGGTGATCAGTTGCATTTTTAAGACTGCTGGGTGGAGGGAGTTGGGGTGGTTACTTGTGGGTGGAGAAATTTCTTGTGAAATTTTCTCATGATTTTTTGAGGAAGGAAGAAGAAGAAATGCAGAGAGAGAGAGAGAGCAGTCTAATAACAAAGAGAGGAAGAATATATTTATGATGATGAAGATGATGAATAGAATAGTGTGATTGGTAATATAAAAGTAACAGTGAGAGCATATATAGATATACACACACACACATATACATACAGATATATGGTTGTTGTGCACCTCTACTGCAACTTGTGTGAGTTCCCCATGCCCCCTCTGTTTTGTTAATTATTTTATTAAGATTTTTTCATTATATATATATATATATTTTTTTATTCTTTATTTTTTTATTTATATATTCGTACATAAGTAGTTCGTTAGGTTTCAACTTTCGACTTTACACTTTATGTAAAAAATTAATGCTAATGAATCGAATGATCAGCTAACATTGAAAGTTAGTGCTGTCATGTTATTATTTCAAATAAGATAATATTATGAAACTAATTATTTTAAAAATATCCAAAAAAATATAATTCGAGACCTAAAGGAAGTATTATATTATTATTCAAAGTTAGAATTTATAAAATTTACGCTTTAATAAAATCAAATTTAGGTCAACTCTTTATTATGAATCTTGTAAATAATATAATTCCACACATTCTCTTAAAAATCATATCAAAATAATGACATGAATAATAACAACAACAACAATATTAATAATTGATCGATTATTATCTTTTTTAGACTTATATATATGAGGTTCAGAGTTTGAATCTTTAAAGGCACCTACACGTGCACAAATTAAAAAATTAAAATTAAAATCAAGTGGTTTATTCCTCATAACTATATATAAAAAATTTCAAATTTAAATTTTAATGAATACTCAATACATTTGTGTGTGTGTGTGTATATATATATGTAAATAAAGAAAGAACAATAACAACAAAGATTATGCAAAGTGCCAAGAAGAAAAAGAAGACAAAGACCCTTTCTATGTGCAATAGGATATCATGAACATATCAACCTCTCCAGGAAAGCTCCAAATATCCCATTGCCACCTCTCAACAAAATATGCACATTAATTTTAAAAAGTTCTCACTATGTTGCTCAATTATCTTTCGGTTCAATACTGAGCGTCAGAATGCCTCAGTTGAACGCATCTCGCCTGACTTGACATTTGCTAGTGGTTGCAGGACTCGATCCCATCACATCTCTTCTTTGACCTCCAGCCTGGTCGACGGAACTGAATTTAAGCCCAAAACAGCACTGAACAACTCAAATCATCATCATCATATATATATGTATGTAAATAAAGAAAAAGCAACAACAACAAAAACAAAGATTATATAAAGTGCCAAAAAGAAAAAGAAAATATTGCTATTGCCATGAAGAGTAGCAACTTTGAAAGATGAAAATGCTCCAAATCATATCTTTTACATTTTTATCATAGAATGTGTTTCGCATGCCAACATTAATTTCATGTTCTTGACTTCACAAATATCGTTTTTCCATTTAGAATAATAATTCTTTTCAACAATAATTAAACAAAGGAAAAAAATTGATGACTAATTCAATAAGTAGCAAGAAAAAGATAATGTTTATTAACATAATCGACGCATCTATTGTAAATGACAAGAAAAAATTGACATTTAGTAATATAATCAATGCATCAATTGCTAGTTATAATTAATTAAATTAAAAAATAAAAATTTTAATCAGTTAAATCATACTAATTAACTAATTTGTTGAATATAACTTTTAAATATTGAATCCCAATGTATTGAGTGATACGTGCATATACTGTTTTTTTTGTATAAGACAATAATTCTTTTCAATTATGTAATTAAAAGACGATACAAAATATTGACATTTTTATAATCAATAAATCTATAATGATAAAAAAATAACGTTTCGTATTATGATTGATGCATAAGCTTTAAATAAAATTTTAATTTATCAAAAAGCACAAACATGCGACTGCATACTTAATAATTACTTTTTAAACATTAAGTTCCAAATTATCGAATTTGTATTCTCTTTAAATAAAAAGTCAAAGATTTTACTAAGTCTTTCACTAACAACTCAACATTTCACATCCCTCAACCAAACATGAAGAAAAATTTAGGAAAAACAACAAATTTTAACTCAACAAACATGTAAACTTGCAATAGTTCTTGCAACATAAGAGTCAAAGGAAAAGATTTTTCCTTCCTAATGTGAGTTATTTAGAGCCCGTTTGGATATATTTTCAAAGTTACTTTTTATTTTCTGTCAATTTCAAAAAGTAAAAAATTAGTTGTGAGTTTAAGTTTGAAAATAAAATACTGTTTAGATATTTTATTTAAAATAAAATGGTTGTATATGGTTCAAAACGGAATATATTTTGATGTTATTGTGTTTTTGTATTAAAAATCGTGTAAATAAAATAAGGAAAAATAGAATGTGAAAATTGGGTGGGGGGGGGAGAGTAGAAGTGGGTTGGGGAAATAATTTGAAAATAAAAATATTTGTAAAAATGGAGGAGAAGTTGATAGCTTTCTATTTTTATTTTCGGGAGAAAATAAAAATGGAGAATGAAAACAAAACCAAACGGACACTTGCAGCTAGTTTGGTTGTGTTTTTATTTTCAATATTTTTAAAATTTAAAAAGTTAGTTAGAATAAATAAATTGAAAATATGTTTGTATTTGGATATTATGTTGGGAAAGTAATGATTATATAGAGTTTGGTAGATTATAGGTGAAGAGAAACAGTAATAATGGAGAGTTATTGGGAGAAAATATGTAGGTTATTGAATAATATATTTTGAGATAAAAATGAGTTAAATATAAGTGAAAATAATAATAAATTATTGATAATTTATTTTCAAATAGTAAAAAATAATAAAAATGAATTTAGAAACATAATCAAACTAGCTCTTACTTATTTCCCATAAAAAAATTATTCCCCCACATCCTTTGTTTACTTCATTGGATGAAAGCCCGTTGGATATCTCATGGTCCCGCTACTGTGCTCACTGTTTATGGGATGTGAAATCCCATCAATTTGGTGGAATGGAAAAATCCCACAAAACTGGGTTATTTAACCCCTCAACCCTCTGTTTGCCGCAACCTGATTTTTATTTTTAGTTATAATTTTGAAGTATTATTATTATTATTATTGTTATTATAAAGAAAGGGTATAAATGTCAAATAGCTTTATCCACATTTTATTATTTATCTAAGTAAATAAATAATAATATTATCCATCATCATCCTACTTTTTATCATACAAAGTAATTATATTTTATCAGATATTAAATTATTTCAATTTCATCTTATCATCTCATATCTCATATCTTATATCTCATATCTCATATCTAAAAAGTAAGGGGGCCCTGAGAGGTTTAGGTTCCACGTGGCTTATTCTCATAGGTTGATAACAGCCGTGGGACGGAGCAAGAATCGTGCTGGACAAACGTGTAAAATACCAGAAATGGAACTATACTATGGAGGGACCACCCTGCCCCTAGTCATTTAACTCTTTTCCTACACACAACTGAAAAAGAAAAAAAAAAAGAAAACAATAATAACTAATAATAATATCATGGTCCCCTCACTAAAAATGGCAAAATTATAACACATGTTGTGTGGTTTCTTTAATTCCTTCGTGTACAAGCCCACCCTAAGTGGTAGATGCATTGTATTAAATAGGTTAGGTTGTATTGATTTTTAGCTTGGGCTCGAATTTTTTTATATTTTATAAATTTAATTTTTATATAAATAATTGAGATATCTTATATTTGAAATTGAATTACAATTTATTAAATTTTAAAAAAATAAATTTTATGTCACGCCCCGGGCCTGCAAACCTGTTGGACCCAAAATTGCCTTCGAACCCACCTAGTGCATCTTAGAATTAAGCTATAATCAATTTGCCCAAAAGGGATATCCAATAGATGTACATGAGTTCTTTGGCCAAAGCCTATATAGCATTCATTCTTTCAATATTTAGTCCATGTGGGATGGGGCATTGCAATCACCCCTTCTTCAGAACGCGACATCCTCGTCACGGCGTGACACAAACCCATGATTAGTCACCAAGCATTAGGACTTTAGAGGTAGTAGCTCCTTCAGGATCAAGAGGTGGTTCTCGTGTGTAGCATTTTGTCTCGCATGTTCAAGAGATGGCTCACACACATGTAGCACTTTGCCCAATATAATACTTAGTTTCCAATATTTTGGCTAGTGATGGGTTTAATATCATTTGTCACGCTCACACACATCTAGCATTTTTTCCACTTGTTGTTTGTCACTTTTAAAATAATTTCGATCTTTATTTAGTAATTTATTCATTATAACATAAGTTTCGCACAAGTCAAACAACGCAATTTCTTTTAATATTTTATTATTCTTGTTTCGTATAAGAAAATTTATGTTAATAAAGAAAAAGGGAAAGGATAACAAATTTTGGCCCAAAAAATTCAAAGCATGAATAATTACTAGGGATGGCATGGTACATAAATTTATTTAAGTACTTAGTACGTACGAATTTTAATGCTCTTTTGGATGTACCCCTAAAGTACAACAAAGACATGGTGTTCTTGCATTTGATAACAACTCTCCTTAGTTTTTGTTATGACTACTTTTTACAAGTACACTTTTTTTCTTTTTATTACATATGTAGTCCTAAATTTGGACAATCCTTTTTCCTTATTTGAACAATTATGTCTTTCCCATTTCTTTTGTTCTTTCTTGTTATGGTCAATTATGTAACAATTATGAACCTAATAATGTTTTGTCAATTGGTCATTCTTTTTGGCCCCCATAAATTTGATCATATGATAAAAGAATATTTAGAATAAAAGAGTCATACATGGGAACAAGGTATTCTTGTCCTCTAGCCAATGCCAATAATTTAAATAGTGAAAATTACTTTGTACAATCTTGAATAACGATAAAAAAAGATTTTGTCCTAACAAAGGGTTACATTTTCAATCCAATCAATCATGGATATTATGCATGATTTTTTTTTTCATTGAAATAATTTCTATAGTACTTTTAACTTTTAACATATATATCTAAACAAAATGCAGACTACTTACAACATTAATTGCTAAGCAAAATATATTAGCTATAGTTAATAATTTGATCGTAACTGAATTTCATACAAATTTTTATATAAAAAAAAATTATATTTTTCTGATCTCAAATCGAATGTCGTAATTTTATTATGCGTGTCGCATGTTCCTTCTTAAAGTATAGAGACAAATGGCGAAAAACCTTAAATTGCCAAGATAAACATAAAATTCCTCGGTATATGTGACAAGTGGGGAGGAATCTTAAATTGCAAATGTGTGTGTGTGTGTGTGTGTGTGTGTGTGTGTCTGTGTGTGAATGTTGGCCCTTCTCTAGGATGAAAAGACGACCATAATTCAAGATTTCATTTGATCTTGTGGGCATAGGATTTCCATGTCTTTTTTCTTGTACATATGCCAACGATAAATTTAAATAACAAGGAGATTTTTTTCTTGGTGTTCTTGGGATGATTCTAGGTTTCAACCTTTTAATAAAATATCCATATGTATGTGCATATCTATTATGAAAAGCGATATTTAATTGCATAAGATTGTCAATATTTTAAATAAAATTTAAAACTCATTTTTTGAATGTCAATAATAATTATGAAAAGTGGTATTCAATTGCATTAAACAATCGATATTTATATTTTTTATATTAGAAAAATAAGAATTATTGATGTCTTGTAGTTCTTAAACTTTTAAATGTCGTTTTTATCTATTAATTAACATCTTTTTTCCCCTCATTAATATTTATTTTAGTCTACATATAATTTTTTTTAATGTAATTTCTCAAAATATTTTTTAGCATTAATTAAAAAAAACTGCAGTAAGTACTCAAAATCTATACTATTATAAAAAATTTTGTATTTGAATTGGAAGTTATTTTTAAATTTTTACTAAAAATACCGTTAACTTAATTTGAAGGGTAAATTGGAGAATTTGACACATAAAAGTAGTTTTTTTTTTTTAAAGAACATATAAAAGTAGTTTGGATATCAAGTTTGTTAATATTCCAAATTTATTCTTTGAATTTTCCTAAAAAAAATTCTAATAAAAAGGATAAAATGGTACTTTTCATGAAATTCATTAACCCCCCCCCCCCCTTTGGAGAAGAAAATCACTAACTCACTAAACACTTACAAAAACTGCATCATCCTCACAAATCCCACTAATACTCACAAAACCATATCTCTCAACTTCCTGTAATTTCATCATCTATTCAAATATTAGAATAATTATATTATTCAAACACTCAAAACAAAATATATACATGCGGAATCGCATGCAACAACCACTAATAAAATAAAAAGACATAGTGAAAAAGATAAGCAATCATTTTTTTAACTTAAATTATTATGCACATAAAGTAGTACTTATTATTGCTGAGAATTGAGATCGCCTCTCAACTTTGCATTACAATTTTAAAATGTAAAAGGAAAAGAATTTTAATTTAGTTAAAGAATTGATAGTTACATCATTCCATCAACACTTAAAAACTAACATTTCATTTAATACACTCATAAAAAAGATATCTATAATTTTATTTTATTTTTAATAAAATTGGTTTCATGAAAGTAGAAATTTCTTAAATTTTTTTCAATTGGTTGAATTTTATTTTATTTTTTTTGTTTTTTTTTTATAATTTATTCTTTAATGAATATTTTAAGTTTTTCAATCCCCGCCAAATATGAAAACTTAATTTTATATAGTAACATACCTCTTTTCTTTCTCCGTCATACCTATTCAATTTAATTTTTATTACTGCAATTTATATAAGTTCTTTCATTTTAAATCATCATCATATCGAAAAGGTATAGTATGAGCATCTATCCAATTCATTCCATGTGAGGTACATGAAGCTATGTCGATTTACCTATGTCTCATTGACTAACAATCAATCTATCGAGCTAGCTTTTTGCGCCGCTCCTAAATCTGGACAATCAATGGGATTGAGTCCTACTTACTGCAGTTCGTGAATAAAAACGTAGTTTCGACATTTCTTTTGAGTTTAAATTACAAATAAGTTAATTTTCTAGGAAATATAATAAAATCCTAGTTTTATTAGTAACATACATTTACTCTATTTTCCACGCATTTTTTTATTATTATTTTTAATTACAACTATAAATAAGTTTTTATTTTTTTACTTATCATTATATATTTGAATTGCATATATATATATATATATACCATGTTAAGTAATTACATTAATTGATCAAACGACACCGTAAATTATCAAAAAATAATGATAATAAATTCCTACGTCCACATCCACGATAGTATTTTTTAATTTTAAATCTCATATTTATATACATGAAGAAGATGTTATTAAATCAATTAATCAAATTCGATTATTACAAATATTTACCATGTTAATGGTTGACTAAGATCAAAGTTAATATAAAGAAAAATCCCATCATGAAAGCTACAACTCATTTTATGTTAGAATTAAATGGACTGGGTCTCGGTTAAGACTAATCAAGGTTTCATTAATTCTATTTCTTCAACACAAACAATAATTGTACAAAATTATATCCAAACTACATACAAGTTTGGATAAGATTATATTCTATTTATCTTAGATGATAAGTTATATTTAACCAAAACATGCTTATCATCATGTTGTTTCCCGAAAGCTACATATGTAGCAAAATTAAATAATGAATTATTTATCTTAATTTCTTCGAGGTTTTCATTATTTAATTTATCAACTTGATACTGATAAATATTCTTATATAACTTATGGGATTAATTAAAAGAAAAATATGCCTATATATGTATTAATTGTGGTGGCTTAATTATCATAATCGCGATAAGATGTCATGAATGATGTCAAGTACACTAATGTAATTAAAAACGTAAATAAATATTTTATTTCCTCTTCTATTTTGTATAAGTGACATGAGAGGTTGTTAAAAAATATAGAGAACGTTAGAATAACGACTATGATGGTATGAGTATGGGAGGATGTCATCAATAGTAGAATATAAGTTTTGATCTTGGCATATTTAAAAGCATTTAGTAATTAAAATATGATGAAATATATGTCGAAGAATTTATCTTGCTAAGGAGATGCTCATAGAATATTTATATGTCAAAATTAAATAATTGAATTAGAAAATTGAGTTTGAAGTGGCAATAAATAAGGACATCATAGTGGATAGAATGAGTATATATATATATAAAGAGAGGTTGTCGGTGTGTTAATAAAGAATTTTCAAAAAAAGAAATTATTTTGAATTTGTTCCAGTTAATACACATATAGCTAGAGTTGTGACTTAAGCTCCTAACTTTTGAGTAGAGTTGTGATTCTTAGTTAAAGGATTGTAGTTTTATCTTTTAACTGTGTCCTTAAAAAGAATTACGATTGATAATAAAGAATCATGTCTAGTTAGGTAAGCTGTATTGCACAACTATAAATAGGATGCATTAGAATGTAGAAAAACTAACTGAAAAGAATACAAATAGCATTTGTGTGAACACTGCAAAAACACACCACACTAAATATTTTCATGGAAGGAGTTTCAAGTCAGTAAGGTTCGGAGACACAATCAATTGGAATGCCGCCTTTAATTGTGAATAGAATTGTTGTATATTGGAAAGTTGTTCATTAGAAGACCTTCATGCACCAGTGGGGGACGAATAAAGTTTTAATGAAACTGTGTGTTATACATGCCTCAATTCTACATATTTTAATTCTGCATTACAGTTGCTTATCTTTAAATGTTTATAGTATAATGTATTTGTAGGTCTCATCTGGTAAGTGGGCATTAGATTACTGGTATAATTTGGACTCTTTAATGTGAATTTAATCTAGTGAATTTAGTTGTTAAGTTGAAAGCTGTGTTAGATCAAATTTGATTTGAATAGAGAAATGTAGATTCTAAAATAATTTTAGAATATTCACTTTATTGAAGAAATATATAACATTACTCATGTTAATGTTGATTCTATTTAAGTCCATGATTAAGTGGCAAACAAAGTCAAAAAAGGGTGTAAAGATTGTGAATCTTTTTACATGTTAGGAAGGAACAAATGAGGTTACAAAGGTGATATTACTAATTTATTTTTCATTTGAACAATTACAAGTAGTATGTTGATCTCCATATATTGACATAGTCAACATCTATCTGTTAACTATGTACATATATATTGTCGAGTGGTCTAGTCACATAAGTCTTCCACATAATGTGGGAAGTCGAAAGTTTGAATTCGAACGAACTTCTGATATGCGTGGGTGTGTATAAATAAAAAATAAAAAATAACTACGTACATATATATTAGCTAAAATAATACCAACATCTAGTTTTAATTTTATGAAATCCTTCCTTGTACATAAACATATCACCCTTGACAATATAAAAAGGGGGGAGGGTCAACTAGATTACATTAAGATTCTTGATTTGAACAAAAACATCATGGATGATGTCAATTTCCAAGAAGATCAGGGGCATTCTTGTCATTCCACTCTGAAAAGGGCAGGTTAAACCCAAAACACATTTCAAGTAAAGATAAAAGTAATTCAAAAAAAAAAAAAAAAGACGCATTACAATGAAGAGAGAGAGGAAGAAAACCTTAATGCAGACAGGGTGTTTTGTCAGTGACAACAAATCATAAAAAACAAAACACCCAATCACTGTCTATCTCCAAAAAGGGAATGGAGAAGGGATTAACAAATCTGGACCGTCAAAAAATGTTGCCATTTCCATTCATTCATTAATTGACCCCCTACCCCCCCCCCCCAACGCCCACCCCCACCCCAACCCCCAACGACTTATTTTAATGAATGCGTAGATAGGATACAAAGGGGGCTGATTTGTCAATCAAGATTGATAGATACAAACCCCCACAAGAATCTTGACTGTGCTCTATACCTTTCCCCTTAAGGCAAATCTTTTACCTTAAAATTCTCTTAGTTGAATTCCTTTTTGGGTTACAATATTACCCCCACCCCACCCCACCCCACCCCACCCACCCCACCCCACTTCACTTGGTAGTTTTACTATATGAATATATATAGACTTGGTTTTAGTGTATATAGATCTTAAGTTGGGCTAAATTGATAGTGGAAACAAAAACACAAGTGGGGAGTTCTATAAGTGGAAATTGTTTGGGGATATGGGCAGGTGGGTAGTGCTAGAAATTATTTGTTGGCCTAAATACAGCTGCATTGATAGGGGCAGTTACAAGCTAGTGCCTTACCTAAGAGGCTAAATTCCTTGGTACTTCCACTTCTAACCATTTTAATTTCCTAGGTTGTCACAAGTGGTGCCCCCTTTTCTTGTCAAGATTTTTCCCATTCACATTCATACCCCCATGCTTTAGTCATTTCCTAAAAATATTAAGGGCCGTTTGGTTTTATTTTCATTATTTAACAAAAAAATAATTAGTGAAAATGAATTGAAAATAAATTTGTATTTAGATAAGTTATAAGAAAAATAATGATTATGTTGAATTTAGTAGGTTGAAGGTAAAAAATAGAAATAATGATGATAGAGAGAGGAAATATATAGGTATTGTGAAAACATATATAAGTTATTGAAAATGTGTTTTGATAATAAAAATAAAATATGTAGGCCTATTTGGTTTTATTTTCATTATTTAACAAAAGATAGTTAGTGAAAATGAATTGAAAATAAGCTTGTATTTAAATAAATTATTAGAAAAAATAATAATTATATGGTTTAGTAGGTTGAAAGTAGAAAAATAGTAACAATGATAATAGAGAGAGAAGATATATATGTTAATAGGTTATTGTAAGAAAATATATAGATTATTGAAAAATGTATCTTGAGAATAAAAATGAAAATATATTGGATAAAAATTTGTAAAAAGTTATGTGTTTTAATTTTTAAATAGTAAAAAATGTGAAAAGGGTGTTTGAAAATAAAAAAAACAAATGGGCCCTAACTTTATCTGATTGATCTTGAAAAGTATTATTGAGTGCGAAATCAAAGTGTCCACGAGTAATGTAAATTAAAAAAAAAATAAAAATGAAACGTATACACTCCTTTGATTGTCAAACCCTAATTCTTGCAATTAAGATGCATGGTGGTAAATTGTGCCTAGTTACATATCCCATAGGAAGGAGTGCTCTTATATATTTAGCAACTCCAATTTTGTTTATAGGGACTAGAACATATAGGTTGTGGAAAGTTTTGACTCACTAAAAATAAAATTTGCTATAATCAATGAGGATTGAACAATTATTCAATTTTAGTTGTTATGTATACAATATAAGGATTTTAGGGTTCATTTATATTTATTTTCTTGAGGCATTTTCATTTTTCGGTGAAAAAAATAGTGAAAAGTCAATTATAAATGTGTTTTTGAATATGAAATATTGTTTGGAGGTTTTGTTTAAAATGTAATGATTATTTGAGGTTGAAAATGAATTGCATTAAAAGTCGTGTAAATGTAAGTAGAACAAAATAAAAAATAAAAATGGAGAAATAATGTAAGAGTGTGTCTGAGAAAATATGCTAAAAATGAAAATATATGTGAAAATAGAAAAAAAATTGATAGCTTTCTATTTTTATTTACAAAAAAAAATGAAAAGAGGCTTTGAAAACAAAACCAAACAAGCACTTATTGATTTAAAATAGTGTATGATAAAGATTTTACTATTATCTATAGGTGACCGTCATTTCTATAGATAGTCCATCGTAATATGATTATAAGTTACATTTTTTACTCTCTTTTTGGTAATTTTGCAGTACTTTACGAAAGTAAGAAATATTAATAATTTATAACTTTTTGCCTAACTAAGGAAAGTCAATCCTTTTTTCGAAATCATGGTTTTTTGGCCAATTAAACTAATATTAAATAGGCATAATGGATATATTCTTGAGAATATATTCTTTTAGTAATTATCCTTTTGACAAATTGAAATCTTCATTTCTTTCTTAACATCTTATTTCATTATTATTTGTAGGACTTTTAGCCATTTAATCAATATTTTATTCTTCTTTTTCTCTTGGCTCAATTGATTTGACATTGTTGTTCTTTGTCAACTAACTTTAATTGGTGCAATAATTGCTCCCATTTTATGATTTTCAAATATCACTAGTTTAATTGTAGCATACTCTATGGATCAAAAGAACAATATACCCTATGAATCAAATAAAAGAGAGAAAATAAATGAGATATGTGTGCATCTATACTTTAGGTATACATAATTCTCCCCAATTTGTTAATCAAGCATTGACAAAATAATGGTTAGTTTTAATAAAATACGTGCCTTCATGTAATTTAGTAATTCTAAGTAACACATTGTTATTTTTTGTAGTATTATAGTCATTTATAGTTTGATTTGTAAAAAGTTAGCGGCATGTGAGAATGTAATACTCTATTTTATATGGACTAAATACTGAAAGAGTAATTATCATATAAATTTTGGTTAAAGAATTCATATGCATTCGTTAAATATATTTTTTTTGAGCAAGCTAATCATAGCTCAAATTCAGAATGCATTTAGTGGGTTTGGAGGCAATTCTTGCATCTAATGTACTTGAGGGCTGGGAATGATAAAGAATTAATAAAAATAGATGTTTTAATATTATTTTTTATTTCAAAAAATGTATTCCACTATTTCTCTTTATAATACCAAATATGTATGATGTGAATATGAGAAGTTTCGCTCCTTGATCCAAACTTGGGTGTTTTCATGTATCAACCAAAACCTAACATTGAAATCCCAAGCTAGTGTTAGCATCAACGGTAAACCCATTGAAAATCATTCGGCGCTCAAG
The DNA here is from genome assembly GCA_018894105.1 of Jacaranda mimosifolia. Lineage (NCBI taxonomy): Eukaryota > Viridiplantae > Streptophyta > Magnoliopsida > Lamiales > Bignoniaceae > Jacaranda > Jacaranda mimosifolia. Next base: position 5,367,990 of record CM032125.1, read on the forward strand.
TACTCGACTTAGTTTAAGACTCATGAATAAGGATAGTATTGTAGAGAAAATATAGGAATAACAAAAATATTACACCTCAAAATGTTAAATGTATAGATATTTATAAATGTGGGAAATTAATTATTTGGCCTTTGCCATGTGTCATCATATGATTGATTCAGCTTTATTAAGTTGTAGTAACCCTATTTTAATTTGTCTTTTTAGGCTAGCGGGTAGGTGCCTCACCTAACAATCTATGTTGGCTGCCAAAAACAAACTCATTTTATCCTAACCGACAATTAGAGTCATAAATAAATATTCAAAAATTTATTTATTGTTCACATTTGAATTCGTATATAAGACATATTGTCTGTATTTGTTTAAAATGAATATTATCCGTATTTGATTAGTGTATATTCGGCTGTAAATGGATATGCATATGTTAATTGCATATTCAATCTATTTAATATTATCTCCAAATATATATCTGTTGGATTATCCATTTATATATTCGATTATCCATAATTTAATTAAATTCGTTATTCGCATTCGATAAATAATGTTTAAAAAATTATTATATATAATATATTTTAATTTTTCATGTATTTTAATATATATAAATAATATTAAAAAAATTATCATATATAATATATTATTATACATAATAAATTATTTTTATTTTTTCAATATGAAATCTCATATTGTGCTTTTTTCTTAAATCAATTATTTTTTCTAAATTTTATTGTGCTAATTATTTGATTACTTTTTTTAATGAAATTTATTCAAAAAAATATGGATTTAATTACATATTGATGAATTCGGATATTCGGATATTTGTAAACGAATATTCAAATATTTATAAATAGATATTCATATAATAATAATAATAATAATAATAATAATAATAATAATAATAATCGGATACGAATTATCCTAATTCGATTAATATCGTTGGATATAAATTTGGACGTTATTATAAAATATATGTGGAAAACGGATATAAATATAGCGTATCTAATTTATTTAATATCCGTTGACGGTTCTACCAACATCAATATATATCGATGGAACAATAATCGTAATTGCAATCTAACATCCAAATATTAAATTCCTTGTATTGCTAAACAACGGACTATTACTATTATAATAATCCAACATATCTATTGAGTGCAATTATTTTCTTAAATAATGACACTAAATTTTATCTATTAAACACTGACCATGGTTAGGTTAGGTTGAAGAAAATGTAAATCCCCCCCATTAAACCATCACAATCAGGTAATCAACCTCAATCAACTTATCTCCAATTAGAGTTCGCCACGTGGACGCTTGAATGACGACTCGGATAAGGTACGGTCAACCGCTTCGTGGGTAGAGTGGTAGCTTTTCCCATTCAGAGTTGAGACTTTATTAATCGTCAATCACACGCGCCCTCCTGAGCGTGGATTATATGATGCCCCAAAGCAACGTGACTCAAGTTTCCAACACGTGCTGATCAATGATCAGTCTCTTTAATGTACGGTCAAGATTTCATCAACTCAAATGGATGTACAATTTGTCAATCATGATAGCAACATTAAATTTGTAATTTGTTATATTATTTGTACTTTGGCTTTCGTGATTTTAAATAATTTGTTAGTTATTGTTAAATAGATAAAATTTTTATTTAAATTTGCAAATAAATTCCGTATTTTGTATATCCATATTTGGATAATACAAAATCAAACGAACTAATCTTTCACAAATTTGTTATGCTAAATTTCGTGATAATATATTTGTCACATTATTTTATAATAATGATGGATATTTATAAAAAAAGATAAATTTAAATTTTCAACATTGCATTCATTAAGAAGGTCATGTTGATTGGCCTGCCATATAAATCAGACATTTATTTCTACTTTGATGTGTTTTTTGATGTACAATTAATTATTGACAAAGACTCGTATCATATATTTGAACATTCAACAAAAAAATAAAGACAATGTTTGATTATATTTTTTGTGTGATTTTAATGTGTTTTGGGAGAATAAATATCGAAAGTGATATTGGAAAATATGAAAGTTGTGTTGGAAAATGTAATGAATTTTTAGTTATGTTTTGAAAATAGTTAAAAATTAATTTTGGAGAGTTTTGGTATATTTATTTATGTTTTGGGGGGAGATGCTTTTTATTGTAAAAGTCAAATCGATGTTTTTTTAGTTAATTTTTGAGGTGAAAGCAAAATTGAGTAATATTTTTATTGTTAGAATAATAAAAAATATATATATATGATGTGTGTATATATATGTATTTACATATTAAAAAATGAAAAAGTTTTGGGAATCATAAAAGATAAGATAGGGTATTTTGGAGAAAAAATGAGGGTATATTTGGTTATATTTTTTCAAAATAATTTTGTTTATGGGAAACATAATCAAAGATTCCCAATGAATTTTTGGTTATATTTTGGAAAATAGTTAAAAATTAGTTTTAGAGAGTTTTTGTATGTTTGTTTATGTTTTGGGAGAAATATTTTTTTACTGTAGCAGTCAAATCAATATTTTTTTTAATTAAATTTTTATGGTGAAAATGAAATTGAGTAATTTTTAGTTATTATAATAATATAAAATAATATGATATATATAAAATATGCATGTATATATTGAAAAATGAAATTTTTTTGGAGATAATGAAGGATCAGAAAGAATATTTTGAAAAAAACTTTTTTAATGTTTTGAAGAAAAAATGAGTGTATGTTTTATGTTTCCTCAGAACAAACATTCCCAAAGTTGTCAATATTTTTTGAATTAATGAAAAAAATACACGAAACAAATCAAATCTTGATTGAGCCCTTAGTTCCTTACCCCATATTGAAGGGAGTGAGCAATCTTTAAACTTCATCATTATTTCCTAAAATGGAAAGCAAAATATGAATCCAATTCTCTATTCTTTTGTAATAAAAAAGCACATTCCTTAAAGATTGACATCAACTCACTCAAAAAGGAATAGCCCCATTGCTTAATGTTATCTTGCAAGTATCTAATGTTCTTTGTCTTGGCAACAAAAGTATATGACCATGATAAGTGGTGACTTTTAAAGAAGACCCCCACCCCCTCCCCCTCCCCCTGGCCCCACTCCCACCCCCCCAAGTGGGGTGGGCTTAAAATTTTTTAATGCCAATATTCTGCAAGTGGGTTCATGATTAAGTGGGAATTTTTCTGTTACTAATGTGATAATAATAATAAATTAATTTCCCAATATAAAAAATCAGCAAAGAAAATAATAAAAAAATTGTGTGAAAGCAGATAAGAAACCTATGTACAGGGAGAAGTTGTCGGCAGGGGTACGAGGTTTTAATGATTTTGGCTGTCTAGGCGACGTGGCCTCTTCTTCTCCTTTCGTACATAAAGCTTTCTCTTTACTTTCCTCTGTTTAGGGTACTATTTTCCCATTATTCCCCAAAATAACCCCCCTTTCTTTTCTTTCTTCCTTGGTGTTTGGATTAGTGTTAACCCTTTTGGATTTGGGCTTTACATAATTATAATTCTCTCTTATGAGCTTATTGCATTAGTAGATGAGATAGATTTGATCCATGTTGGCCATGGCTTGATGAGTCTCGTTCCTCGCTAGGGTGGATTCAAAAGTTACACTGTTTGGCGGATTTTGATTTTTATGATCATCATGTGAACTTATTGGATTAGTAGATGAGATAGATTTGATACATGTTGGCCCTGACTTGATTCGTCTCGATCCTCGCTAGGGTGAATTCAAACGTTACACACTGTTTGATGAATTTTGATTTTTATGATCAGTATTTGTTGTCTCAATCGATCAACATCCTTCAAAAATTTTAGGTTAATGCATATTTGACATAATGATTCATTTGGCAAATTTTGAATTTTCATGACCACTATTTACGATTTTGATCAATACCCTTTATGAAATCTAGATTAATGCACAATTTCATACTATGATTCATCTTTAGGTAATGTTTGGTTTTAAATTGTATGTTTTGTATTATGTGTCTTGAGAGAATGAGTTTTGAAAATGGGGTTGGAAATGTAAAGTTATATTGAAAAATGTGATGAATGTTTGTTTATATTTTAAATTTTTTTAATATGTTTGTTTATATTTTTTGGAAAATAATTTTTACTGTAACTATCAAATCAATACTTTTTTGTTGAATTTTTGGAGTGAAAATAAAGTTGAGTAATTTTTTTTATTGTTGGAATAATAACAAAATATGCATATATATATTGAAAAATTACAATGTTTTGAGAATAATGAAAGACAGAAAATGATATTTTGAAATTTTTAATTTAATATTTTAAAAGGAAATTTTTTGTATGTTTAGTTATATTTTGACAAAACACAATTATGTTGCCAAAATATAACCAAACATAGCCTTAGTAATTCATTTGACGGATTTTGACCTTTGTAGCCACCATTTGTTGTTTTAATCGGTCAACACTCTTTATGAAATCTAGATTGATATACACTTGGACACAATAATTCATCTTTAGCAATTCATTTGGCTGATTTTGACTTTCATGTTCACTATTTGTTCTTAATTGATCAACACCTTTTATGGAATTTGAATTAATGCACAGTTGGACCGAATAACCCAGTTGGCGAATTTGATTTTCGTGACCACCATTTGATGTCTTAATCGAGCAACCTTAATGGAATCTAAATTAATGCACAGCTGGACACAATAATCCATCTTTTGCTTATCAAAAATAGCCCACCCGAAGCTTTTAATAGCCAAGATTCTTGAACAAATTCAAACCTAATTCAAAGCAGACAGGCTTTGATGGTCTCAAGATCATAGTTGCATTTGAATCAACATGATGAATGGACCTGAATTAGACTGTTTGACTTTGAGGTCTAATTTGTGGATGTCTCATAATTATGATGCTGCAAATGTTTTGAGCCATTGGATCACTATGGCTTGCACAAGTCTGAACAAGTTTGTGACTATGACCGATATCCATATTGGACCGTTAGAACTTGAAATGGATCCAATGTAAGGCAACTGCTTAGAACTGGGCCGGTCGGACCGGCCAAGAGACTACTTTCTCTCATGAGCCAAGCAACCATTTACCCAAGGTTTCATTTTTGTTATTTCTAGATGTAACATAATGATAGAATCCTCGTTTCAAGACAAATAATTAACAGCATTAGATAGAAAAAAAACCTTGTAATACTTTAGAATGGGGAGACGGCTGAAACTATTCACTGAATCAAGCTTCTTAGGCCTGCAAAGGTTTCATCAGGGCAGATAAGAATGGCCTTCAAGTGAAGGGAGTTTAACTGCACCAGGTGCAGCCCTTTCAGGCGCAATATCCCTGCTAAAAGTATAATAAAAATAATCAGGGGCCATCGCTATCTAAAGTAATAGATTATGTCATCAAAATTTGATAGTAAGTAGTCAAAACATATACAAGTTTACAGCATCAGTAGTACCAATAATGATTTGCTTGCTCATGAGCAGATGAATCAGATGGGCATAATTTATCTAGAAAAGCATCTCTCTGTCCTTTGATTCTGCTCCTCCATATCAGTGCCATTTGGTAGAACTTTTCCGAAAGCTCTCATCAAGATCAACAAATTTTTACTTGGCAACTAGGAGAGGAAAAAGACCAGCCAAAGAACCCTTTGAACTATATGTATCACTAACACTCTATTGCTACCAATAGCCCCTGCACGAGCAAGAACCATCACGGAAGTGATGGAACCTATTGGTGTCTCTCAAGATGATTTCTCTATCAACCAACTTAGACACAAACTTAAATGCAGTATGGCAATCACCGCAGACTCTAATGTTTTTCTTTATCGAGATAGGGGTTCCATGTGGGGTATTCAGAAGTGCAAATGCAAGAGCGAGTTTTTCACTGTGATACTGCAACCTCTCTTCTCGTTCTTGCTCGTCTAGAAACCAAAGTACATGGCTAGTATCTGGGACATATCCAATTTTCTTGATTTCATCTCTTAGCTTCTCCCACATCTTACGAATTTCCTCTCTTTGTGGGTGGGAATCATCATTTGCCACAAAAACGTGGACAGCATTCCCCATCTCCACCCAACTACATGCGGGTTCCTTCTTAACCCCACTTTCATTCATCATCTTTCTCACTCGTGCAGCATCGTTCAATCTACCGGCAGAGGCATAGATGTTAGAGAGTAACATGTGGGGACCAGAATCGTGAGGATCAAGTTCAAAAACACGTTCAGCAGCATAAGCACCCAATTCCATATTCTTATGCATTCTACATGCTCCAAGCAAGGCTTTCCAAACAGCAGCTGTGGGTTGGATTGTCATTTCTCTTATGAACCTCTCTGCACGATCAAGTTGGCCGGCTCGACCAAGCAGATCAACAATTGCAACGTAATGTGTAATATCTGGCTCTAGCTTATATTTCCTCATCAACTCAAAGTAATACAACCCTTTGTCCAAAAGCCCAGCATGGCTGCAAGCATTCAACACACACAAGAAAGTGATTTCATTTGGCTGAAAACCACTACGACGCATTTCCTCAAGGAGCTCAATGGCTTCTTGGCCAAGTCCGTGCTGTGCATAAGCCGTGAGCATTGAGTTCCATGAAACCACATCCTTCTTCACCAGCCTATAGAAAACTTTCTTTGCGTCCTCAATACTTCCAGCTTTACCATACATATCAAGAAGAGTATTGCCAACAAAAGCAACAAGCTTCTGTCCCAACTTCACCATATCTGCGTGCACCCATTTCCCCAGTTCCAAAGATCCACTACTTGCACAGGCTGCAAATATACTAGAATATGTGAAATGTGTCGGTTCAAAACCTTCCCGTTTCATCTCTGAGAAAAGCTTCACTGCGTTGTGTCCTTTTCCTTCCCTCGCATTTGCTGCCATCAAAGCATTCCAAGAAACTTCATTCTTACTCTTCAGCCCATCAAATATGACCTTCGCGTCCCCCATCCTCTTACACCTCGTGTACATATCCACCAATGCACTCCCAACATAAACATTCTCCTCATACCCACACTTCACACAAACCCCATGAATCCCCCTACCCATCCCATCACTCTGCAAACCTCCTGCAGACTTGAGAGCACTCCCAAAAGTAAACTCATTTGGCTGTAGCCCCTTTTTCACCATATCTACATACAGCCCCAACGCCTCCTTAAACTCATTACTTTGTGAATACCCACTGATCAACATAGTATAAGAAACCATGTCCCGTTCAAGCATTTCATCAAACACTTTACGTGCCATCTCCATATCGCCACATTTTGCATACATATTGATAACGGTGTTTTGCAGAACAATGTAATGCTGAAATCTTGAGCCCAAAAAATGGGTGTGAACCATTTGCCCCTCTTTCAGCTTGCCCTGATCAGTGCACTTCTTGAAGAGCTCCATATACAATCTCGCGTCAGTTTCCATCGCGCCGCGATCCACAAGTTCAAGAACAAGGAGATTTCCATTAGAGGCCTTCTTGAGAAGATCTTTTTCTTGGATTACACCGGGAAATTGGTCTGAATCTTTGGTTTCTTCAGAATCTGAGCATTGAACTGGGCTTGATGTGGAGACGAAATTGCCAGGGGACAGCAAGCCGAGTGATTTCAGGTTTCGGAAAATTGATATGGTTGAGGAGTGGAAGATTCGAATGCTTGTGCATCGTTTCATGGATTGTTTCAATGGAGGAAGATTTTGAAGGAATGTTTATTTTGCTGCAATTCTTGTAGGACAAAATCATGGAGGGAAATTTTTCAAGAAATCCTTTCTTTTTTCTTTTTGTTATATTGAACAAATATTCTATTTATATGTACAAGCGGATTTTGAATTTTGAATTTTGAATTCTAACAAACACAAGATACACATAAAAATTCTTAGGTTATGTTTGGTGATGTTTTTTATTTGATTTTATTATGTGTTTATTATGTATTTTTGGAGAATAAATTATTAAAAAATGTGAAAATTATTTTTTTTATGTTTGTATGTATTTTGGGGGAGATATTTTTTACTGTAACAGTCAATCAATATTTTTTTGTTGGATTTTTTGAGTGAAAATGGAATTGAGTGATTATTTTAATATTAGAATAATAATAAAATATATATGATATATATAATATATTTATATATATTGAAAAATACGCGTTTTGAAGGAAAAATGAAGATATATTTGGTTATGTTTCCCTAAAACTTTTAAAGAAAAAATAAGGATATGTTTGGTTATGTTTTCTCGAAACATAAAGCAATTGCGCCACCCAAATTCTTAAATCTTCTTTAGTATTATTGCCAAAACAATTTCCATCCCAAAAAATAAAACCAAGAATGTCGGTCTATTTTCGAGGGTATTTCTTAATGATGAGGGTTTGATTCGTTGCGTATTGGTTCAACTCGGAGACTGAATGAAACTCGACCTCTCTGGTCGATATACTTGTTCAGGTGGGCTGAATCTTGCAATCACCAGCAAACGTCATGCTAGCTGAGGAGCCCTCGGCTTAGGCCCTCCGACGCTCAAGTTAATGCGGGTCGACTAGATAATAAGAGCAGCAGAGTATGGACTTTTTATATATATGTGAGCATACCTTTAGAAGGTTGGAATGGGGGTATTTATAGCCTTATCCACCTGGGGATTTGTCTGTGATGCCCCTGACGAGTAGGGAGGGCCTTTGTCCTTGCATGAGGGGCAATTGGTCAACTCCCCTCCCTCTGCCACTCAAGGTGGCCATCTTTCCAGGCTTTAAGGCAGATGAGTACACTGTTGAAGCACCTGCTGCGCCAGACGGTAATTGGGCGGTATGTCAGTACATTTAATACGGCGGCAGAGTATTGTACTGTACCGACCTCTCTGGTCGACATGGTCGACCAGACATCATTCTGGGAAACAGATTAGAGGCACGGGTCGAGAAAAAGGTCGACCAAGGTCGATTGCGCCTATGGGCCTCGGATGTAAATCTCTGGGCCAACTTGGTTTGGGCCGAGCTACTTGGGCCACCCCATATCATGAGTCCCCCCACTTCACAAAGCTGAACGAAGATTTGACGAGAAGCATTGGTAAGTAGCTTGATGGCCAGTTTCAAGAATCGACCAGGATTTTTCGAAAGTCGACCAAGATTTGGAGCATTTATTAAGCGGTTACATTGTGGCGCGCGTGGGGCGGCGTGGCAGTTACTTGCATTATTACAGGTGCTTGGGTTCCCGCATTTGCACCCCTATAAATATCCGCGGTAAAACCAGCCATTTTTACTTTTACTGCATTAGCTTCTGGTCGACCGCTTATCCAAACGTTCTCGCATTCAAGATTTTCTACTTTTAGCTCTTCGATTTAGTAAGTGTTCCTTCATTTCTACTTCGTGCCCTTTAGATTTTTGACATAATGTTGGGTTTATCTGGCTCTGAGGGTAGTCGAGGAGGGGATAGTGAGGCCACCCAATATGATAGGCCTAGATATGTGCTTGGGGAGTCCAGTGACTCGTCGAGTGACGATTCCAATTCCAGCAGCCCGAGTAGCAACTGCAGGGGGGATGAAGTTGGGCCAAGCCAGATTCCTCCTTCGCGGGGTTAACTATTTACACCAAATCATTAGAGTGAGATTGTGTCCACTATAAACCCTGTCGACCTGAGGCGTCTAAGGCAGTTATACCATATTCCAATTGAATACAAACTTCTAACTCCCGGGGAGACTGGTCGAATGCACTGTTCTCCTGTAGGTTGCATTACTGTTTTGGAGGATGCTTTCAAATGTGGTCTTAGGTTCCCACTGAGTGGTACCATGATTAACCTGCTTAGGGGCCTTCAAGTGTGCATAAGCCAGTTGTTGCCCAACTATTTTTCCACCATCTGTAGTTTCATTGTTTTAATGCATCTATTCAATCAGCCCACCAACTTCGAGTGGTTGGGGGTTTCAGTATTCCTCGAAGCTGGTGGATGGGGCATGTCGAAATGCTAGGTAACCTCACCCTGACCTGGCCCAACACCTTCGTTCGGGACCTGGTCGAATTTGGCCAGATGGAGGCATCAGCTTTTATCGAGGAGAGGCATTTGGTGTTAGCTAGGTTATCGCCAGCTCCATTAAATTTACCTGCAAATGATCAACTAGGTAGATGGTGCTTTTTTTAATTTGTTGCCATCGATTTTTACCCCTGTTATTTTGCTGTTCGACAGACCATGCGGAAATCATGAATAGGTTGAGAGCGGAGGTTTTGGTGAGGGCAGAGAGAAACCAGCAACGCCGATAAGTTACTGCAGCTCGACGAGCAGCCGCGGCGATCGAGGTGCCTCTTCAGGAGATCGCAGCGCCTCGTCGAGCAATCGTGATCGTAGGCGGCAACCTTGCAAGTCGGGGAAAGAGGGTGATGGTGGAGCAGGCAGGACTTGCGCCAAAGAGGGCTGCTATCGAAAAAGGAAAAGGGAAAGTAGCAGGGTCGAGCCCACCAACCGGAGATGATCTCTTCGGAGCTCGTGGGGATGAAGTGTTGTTCCACTTACCGAAGTTGCCTTCTCCTCGGTTTGGGACTGAACCAGGTATGTCTGTGCATAACTCGCTTTCTATGGAGACTGTGGGGTCGAAGGGAGCTGCCCCACTGAAAGTTTTGCTAGCAGGTCAGTTCGTGGCTGACCAGAGGAAGATTATGGGGTTGAGCCAGGATGCGGCTCTTCGGGCATTGGCTTATCATGCCAACATGGTAAAGTTTTGTTGCTTATTATTATATCACTACACGTTGATCAAGTATCTAATAGTATTATCTTTCAGGTTGGCCAACTGGGGTATAACTTTTATCGGAGGTTGGAACTGGCTCTGGCGGATCGGTAGCAGCTAGAGGTTGGCGGGGACACAGAAACTCTGAAGGCTCAGCTCGAGTCTTTGCAGATGAGGGTCGATGAGCTGGAAAAATAGGTCGGGGAGCTGACCAAGGAGCTTCAACAAAAGGATGAGTAGCTGGTCGTATCTGTCCATGAGAGGACGAAAATGGATGAGCTGGTGAAAAAATTGCATTTGGACGGGCAAGTCGCTTGGAGCTCTGGTCAATCTGCGGGTCGGAATGTAGCTCTGGATGAGGTGCGGGCTGAGTTCGATCATATACTGCCACTGATGCACCGGGAGACAGTGCAGTAGTTTATGTTAAGCGCGGCATTCCAAGATGTGAGCGTCGTGTTTGCTCTTGACGATGCCCGGAGCTCCTTCGAGAAGGCCGTTAAACAACTGCAACTTTTGGGCTACTGCTTTCGACCAGAAGATAGGATTCGCATTAGCCACTTGCTCGACGAGCAGCTACAGCCTTATCCGGAGGGTAGCGGTGGGGCCGAGGGACCAGGCATCGAGGCCACTGTAGTGGAGGAGGCTCCCCCACTGACCTCGTTGACAGATGAGCAGAGGAGGCAAGCGGAGGTCGAGCAAAAACTGAAGGCCGCCGCCCAGGAGTTTGAGTTCGCTGGTGACTTCGCGTTCGAGGTCAAGGAGGGAGAGGTCGACGTAGTCGTATATTTTCCTACTCCTAACAAGCGATTCCTAATCGATGCGATTGGTCCATCTCAACCGACAACCGCCACTGTGGCTATGCCCGAGCCTTCGCCGGCAGTTACCTCCTCGAGAGATGAGCTTGAGCGGGCCGATGAGGAGGGTGCTCAGGAGGCTGGTGAAGAGGGTGTTGGTTCCAGCTGAAGCTTTTGTTCATTTTTGTTCTTTAATATGTAATGAACATGCCTCGATGAGGCGTTTGCACTTTGGATCCTTCGTGATGATGTATAAACAAATGCTTTTCAGTTTTCAGTAAGTTTAGCTAATCTTTTGCCTTCCTTATCTTTATTCTTTTACGCGAATAAATTTATGGTCGAATGTTCGCAGTGTTATATTTTGTGAGATTCATTCAAGATCCTTAGCATTCAAAATTTGAACAACTTAGCAACTATGGAGTCGATTTCATATCATGAACGGTAAAGTTCAAGTAATTTTATTGACTGTGGAGTCGAATGTTTGGTCTTGGTTGATAAGCTTCGACTTGGCAGCATGAAGCTTGCTTTGTCGACTACGGGGTCGACTTTTTGGTCTTGGCTAATAAGCCTCGACTTGGCAGCATGAAGCCTGCTTTGTGAACTACGAGGTTGATCGTTTGGTCTTGGCTAGTAAGCCTCGACTTGGCGGCATGAAGCTTGCTTTGTCGGCTACGGGGTCGACTTTTTGATATTGGCTAATAAGCCTCGACTTTGCGGCATGAAGCTTGTTTTGTCAACTACGAGGTCGTCTGTTTGGTCTTGGCTGGTAAGCCTTGATTTAGCGGTGCGAAGCCTGCTTTGTCGACTATAGGGTCGACTGTTTGGTCTTGGCTAATAAGCCTTAACTTGGCGGCATAAAGCCTGCTTTGTTGACTACGGGGTCGACCTTTTGGTCTTGGCTAATAAGCTTCGACTTGGCAGCATAAAGCTTGCTTGGTCAACTACGGGGTCGACTGAAGAGAGGAGATTTTGCAGGTTTCATGTTGTCAGAATGTACTATAATTTTATTGATGGGGAGAGATACAAAGAGGGCCAATGACCTTTTACACATAGAACTTTTTCAGGTTTACTGCGTTCCAGGGTCGTGGTAGTTCATGGCCTGTCACGTTTGCTAGTCAGTAGACATTGTTTTTGGACACTTTAGTCACTGAGTAAGGTCCCTCCCATTTTGGGTCAAGTTTTCCCACATTTTTTTGACACTTCCACTTTCTTGAGAACGAGGTCGCCAACTTTGAAGCTCCGAGGTCATACTGTCTTGTTATAGCGTTCCGCCATTTTCGACCGGTATCGCTGCATCGTGTTGTAGGCTGCGTGGCGCTGCTTGTCGACAGTGATTAGGTTAAGCATCCTTTTCGATGTATTTCTGATCGGATTATAGTGGATTACTCGAGCTGTGTCCTGGATCAGCTCGGATGGAATTACCGCTTTGGATCCATAGACTAGGCTCTACGGGTTGCGGCCCGTGGCTGTTCGAGATGTGGTCCTGGAAGCCCAAAGCACCCCTGGGAGGTCGTCTGCCCAACTAGCCCCTGTCCCAGTTATTCGAGTCTTGAGGTGGTCGAGAACTGTTCTATTTGTGACCTCAGTTTGGCCATTAGCCTGGGGATTTACCACCGAAGTGAAGTGTTGGGTAATTCCCAAGGCTTCGCACCACTTCCTCGTGCTCTTGCTTTGAAACTAAGTGCTATTATCCGAGATTAAGACTTTAGGCAAGCCGAATCGACAGATTAAAATTTTCCAAATGAAACTCTTGATGGCCGCATCGGTGATTTTCAGAACTGTTTCGGCTTCTACCCATTTGGTGAAGTATTCGACCGCCACTATGATAAACTTACGCTGGCCCGACGTCTTTGGGAGAGATCCAACTATGTCGATCCCCCATTGGTCAAATGGCTATGTGATCTGGACGTTGACGATCGATGCAGCTAGTTGGTGCTGAATGTTCGAGTGGATTTGGCACGACGGGCACTTTTGAGCGAAGTCGACCGAGTCTTGCAATAAGGTAGGCCAAAAATAACCGTAATGGACAACCTTGTGCGCTAAAGATTGACCACCAAAATGGTTGCCGCAGATGCTGGTGTGTATCTTCTGCAGTACTTTGTTCGCCTCTTCGGGTGCTAGGCATTTCAGTGGGGGTCTTGATATTGACCTCCTATAGAGCTGTCCATGTTCATCTAGTGCAAACTTGGCCGCCAGTCCTCTAAGCCTGCGGGCTTCCTTGTCATCGGTAGGCAGGGTCTCTTGACTCAAGTAAAGATTGATTGGCTCTTGCCAAGAAGGGGCTGTCTCTATGATGCACCCGACGAGGCTATGATTGGTGGCTGTGATACAGGGTTTGTCAGCCACCAAAAATGTTATGGTTCTTTCTTTGGTACCCTTCATCGAGCTGGCTAGCTTCGAGAGTACGTCTGCTCGTTCGTTCTCTGTTCGGTGGACTTGGCTCAGGGTGAAACTCCTGAATAATTGTCGTAATTATCTTACTTCTGACAGATATTGAGTCATTTTGAGCTCATTCGCCTCGAAATTGCCCTCCACATGTTCCGCGACCAACTGAGAATTAGTGATCGCTACAAGCTGCTCGACACTGCAAGCTATGGCCATGCGCATTTCTGCGATGAGAAACTCATATTCTGCTTCGTTGTTAGTAATTGGGAAGTCGAGTTTTATTGCGAAATCATACTCCTCAGCAATTGGGGAATGGAGGGACACTCCTATTCCGCCTCTTGATGTGGTTGCTGACCCATCAATGTGTAATGTCTATACCGAGGCGTTCTCAACATTTTGTATCGGTAGGTCGAGTCTTTCGACGATGAAGTCGGCCAGGACTTGTGCTTTTATGGCTGTCCGCGGTTGGAATATGATGTCGAACTCCTCAAGCTCAATGGCCCATTTGGTGAGTCGACCTGAAGTGTCGGGCTTCGACAACACTTGCTTTAATGGTTGATTCATCAACACCACGATCGCATGGGACTTAAAGTAAGGCCGTAACTTTCGGGTCGCCGTAAAGAGGGCTAGAGCAAACTTCTAGACCTCCAAATAATTGTGTTCGGGCCCGTGCAAAGCCTTGCTGCAATAATACACAGGACGGTGGGTCCCTTCTCTCGTCGATGTCAATACTGAACTGATCGAGGCAGAGGATACAGCTAGATAAAGCTGTAGCACTTCTCCCAGCTTGGGTTTGGCGAGCATGGGTGGTGAAGACAAGTACTACTTGAGCTCTACCAAGGCCTGATTGCAATGCTGAGTCCATTGAAACCCAGATTTTTTAGCATTTCTGAGGATTTTGAAGAAAGGTAGGCTCTTGTCGACCAGCCGAGCTATGAATTTGCCGAGGGCTATGACCCTGCCGACCAGGCACTAGACTTCACAAACTGTGCAAGGTGGGGCAATGTTTAGAATTGCTTGGATCTTCTGAGGGTTTGCCTCGATCCCTCTTTGACTGACCATATATCCAAGGAACTTGCTCCCACGTACATCAAATGTGCACGTGTTAGGGTTGAGTTTCATGCCGAAGGCCCTTAATATGGCAAAGGTGTGGCCGAGGTAGACTAGGTGGTCCTCGACTTTCTCGGTTTTGACAATCATGTTGTCGACATAGACCTCCATCGACCTTTCGATCTCATTTTTGAACATGAAGTTGACCAATCTTTGGTACGTTGCATCCGCATTTTTGAGTCCAAAGGGCATGACTAAAAAGCAGTATACTCCATTGGGGACGACGAAATAGGTCTTGTCCCTGTCTTCAAGTGCCATAAATATTTGATAATAGCCTTGGAAGGCATCCATCATGCTTAGCAATTCACATCCAGCAGTAGAATCTACTAATAAATCTATACGAGGCAAGGGGTAAGGATCCTTCGGGCAAGCTTTATTTAAATAAGTGAAATCATTACACATTCTCCATTTTCCCTCATTCTTAGGGACAAGTACAACATTACAAAGCCAAGAAGGGTACTGAATTTCTATAATATATCCTACTTCCAAAAGCTTGCTGACCTCCTCCTCGATGATTTGGGACCTCTCAGCATTAAAGGTTCTTGTCTTTGCCCTCACTGGCTTGCGCTATATTGAGTCGATGGACGATGATACTGGGGTCGATTCCTTCAAGATCTGTAGCTTTCCAAGCGAACACATCAATGTTGCGTTGAAGGAAATCGACCATGAGGCATTCCAAACGATCGCCCATATCACTCCCGACCCGAGTGGTTTTGTCGGGATTTCCAGGTTCGAGCTCTATTATTTTGAACTCCCCGACAAGCTCGACCCGGGTGTCTTCCAACTTCTTCTTCTTAGATGAAGGTCCTTCCTCAGGTTTCACTACAGGGGCGTCCTCCGAGGGCTTCAGTTGAGGTCATTTCCTCTGTTTGTTGGAGTCGATGGAAATAGTGTAACAACGCCATGCGTCCTTGAGGTTGCATAAGAGTTCTCCTACTCCTGCTGGGGTCAGGAACTTTATCTTCATGGTAAGTGGAGACGATGGCCCTGAAGTCATTTAGGACTGGTCGACCCACGATGACATTGTATGCAAATGGAGCGTCGACCACCAAAAAGTTGATCATCAAGGTTTGGCTCCGGGAGCCTTGTCCAAATATTGTGGAGAGGTTGATAGATCCTTCTGGGATAATCTTGGACCCGCCAAATTCGACTAGCGGTGTTCTGACTAAATCAAACTTTAGTTACCCCAGTTTCATTCTATTCAATGTAGACAAGAACATGATGTTCACGGATATGCCGTTGTCGACCAATATCTTTCTGACCTCGAAGTTGGCTATTTCCAGGGTTACCACCATGGGGTAGTTTATTTTTTTGTGGACTCCCTTATTTTCCATATGGTTAAGGTCTGAGTCACTGAAAGAGATTGGCTCGGCACTAGTTGAGAGTTGGAAAACTGTCTCGACCTTGATTGATTTGGTCGACTCTAGCTGTCTTTGGGTTTGTTTCCTTGCGTTCCTGGAATCCCCTCCAGTGGGACCTCCCGCGATCATGTCAATGACTCCTCGAATGGGCGGGTTGGGTTCTTCGGCAGGTCTTTTCCTTTTTTCATCTCTCATCGGGCTGACCGACCTTTCTCTATAGGGAATCCAGTCGGTCTTACCCTATTCGCACCTGACCTGCTCCTTGACATATTTTTTCAAATGGCCTTGCCTGATTAGTCTTTCAATCTCATCCTTCAAGTTGAAGCAATCATCCGTGTCGTGTCCTTTCTGCCTATGGAAATGACAGTATTTCTTTGATTTTTTCATGGCTTCGGTCTCTGTGAGCTTTCGAGGTTTCTTGAGCAGGTTCTCATGCTGTATGACAAACATCACCTCCTTCCTCGGGAGGTTGAGTGCAATGTAGTCGTGTAAGCGTTTTGTGGGGGAACGACGCCTCTCTCTAACCTGACGGTCATCTTTCTCTCTATTTTTCTTTCTGTAGACTTCCAGGCTACTATATTTCAACTTGTTCATCTCTTCTTGGGTCATGTACCTCTCCGCGAGGTCGAGGAGCTCTTCCATCGTTCTGGGCTGCTCGCGAACCAAAGCATTGGCACACTCTTTGTGCCTAAGGCCCGAAAATAACACGTCGATCAAGAATTTGATTCTTGGACAATCGATCTTTAAAACCTCTGTGTTGAATCGGGTGAAGAAATCCTGGAGGGATTCCCCCTCCGCTTGCTTTATGGTGTGCAAATGTGTATGGGGAAACTTAGCTTTTCTTCTGCTCGCGAATTGGTGCAAGAATTTTTTGCACAGTTGGTCATATGAGAATATCGACACTGGTTCCAGTTTCACAAACCAGTCGAGTGCTATTCCCTAGAAAGTAGTCACCAGCATTTTTGCATGGACGTACTCATCATGTTCGTGCAGCTGCATCATATGTTCAAACTGCATTAGGTGCTCATTCGGGTCGGTCGATCCGTCGTATCTTGGCAAGCCAGTAGGAATCTTGGCATCGACAGTAATGTGCTCGTTGATGATATCTTGGACAAAGGGGGAGTCTCTTTCTCTTTGGAACCTCTGCGGTCCCTCTTGGTGGGGCAATCTTCCCGTGTTTCTCCTCAAAATCTCCTCCAATCGTCGGTTCAATTGTTGCACTTGGTGCGACACCTCTTCCTACTCCTTTTTATTAGCCCGAGATATACTTCTGTTCGCCCGATGTCTCGAGCGTTCGACCCTATCACGCTACGGGGCTCGAATCGGTCAGACATCGTGGTCGATTGAATCTGCTATCTCCTTGCGCGGCACAGGTCGAGGCATCTCTCTTGGATAACGGCCCGGGCTTCTTTCGCGCTTTGAAGGCGGCCTGGTCGATTCTAGTGGCTCACAATTTAATTCGGGCTGCTTTCTCTCTGGGGCCGTGGGTCTCGGTGTTGCGCTGGCTGCCGACTCCAATTGAGTGGTGTGTCGGTTCAGGGCCGCCGAGAGTTGAGCTGAAATCTATGCTGAAATCTGCTCACTGATAAGCTACATCAATTGGGGCATGGTCAACGTGACCACTAGCTCTGGCTAGGCGCTGGCCCCTGGTGCTACTGGCTCTTGGTGAGGCTTAGGCGGAGGAGAGCTGGATCTCATGCTTTTTTCTCTTCCTGAGGAGGCTCGCCTGGTGTTTACCATTATCGATAGCAGATTCAAAGATTCCCACAGACGACGCCAAATGATGAGGGTTTGATTCGTTGTGTATTGGTTCAACTCGGAGACTGGATGAAACTCGACCTCTCTGGTCGATATACTTGTTCAGGTGGGCTGAATCTTGCAATCACCAACAAACGTCAGGCTAGCCGAGAAGCCCTCGGCTTAGGCCTTTCGACGCTCAAGTCAATGCAGGTTGACTAGATAATAAGAGCAGCAAAGTATGGACTTTTTGTATATATGAGAGCATACCTTTAGAAGGTTGGAATGGGGGTATTTATAGCTTTCTCCACCTGGGAATTTGTCTGTGATGCCCCTGATGAGTAGGGAGGGCCTTTGTCCTTGCATGAGGGGCAATTGGTCAACTTCCCTCCCTCTGCCACTCCAGGTGGCCATCCTCTCAGGCTTTAAAGTAAATGAGTACACTGTTGAAGCGCCTGCTGCGCCAGACGGTAATGGGGCGGCATGCGCCATTAATGCGGAGGCATGCCGCCTGTCAGTGCATTTAATACGGCGGCAGAGCATTGTATTGTACTGACCTCTCTGGTCAACATGGTCGACTAGATATCGTTATGGGAAATAGATTAGAGGCATGGGTGGAGAAAGAGGTCGACCGAGGTCGATTGCGCCTATAGGCCTCGGATGTAAATCTCTGGGCCAACTTGGTTTGGGCCGAACTACTTGGGCCACCCCATATCACTTAATATACCTACAAAATATTTAAAAATTATTCCTCTTTCCATTTTTTAAAACAAACATAATTATTATGTGTGTGTGCGGGGTGTAGATATATTCTCACATTATAATTGTAAATATAAAAAAATATATTTTTACTATTTTAATAAGACAAAAAAAAAAAAAAAGTTTTGAATGATATTGATGGGGCATGTTTGATATTGTCTAGTAGCCTCTATTGGCTTTGCTAATGGAGGCTAATATATATTGTTTGATATGTTAGATGGAAAATCCGCAGTTTTTACATGGTTTGACATTGTATACTTAATTAGGTGCTATTTTTGTAGTGGTTCCTAGGGTGCAATTGTGTAATCGTGGTTCTTATTGCGGACTGCATTTGATTCAAAATAACAAAATTGCCCTTAAATCTTTTGAGCAATTTTCCAATTATATTCCTCTGTTTAACATGTTAATAGGGCAAATTAGTAAAAATAAAGTTACTAGTAAGTATTAAACACCTTGTATTAGATTATGGAAGATTTGTGTGATGCCTAATTTATATGTCAACCTCCCATATCAAACAGAATAATAAATAATCTAATCTCACACAATCACCCATTATTATAATATCCACTATTATCCAACTTCTATGGCCACATTTGATATAGAATTTGGATAATAGTGGCTATTGTAATTGTGGGTGATTGTGTGAGATTGGATTATTTATTATTTTGTTTGATATGAGAGATTGACATATAAATTAGGCACCATTCAAATTTTCAATAATCTCATGTGATTTGTTTGATACTCACTACTAATATTGTTTTTACTAATTTGTCCATATTATAGTATGCTTAATAGCCCACATTTCATATATTATTTTCTTGTGGTGAATTGGAATTTACAACCATGTGAAAATCGAAATGAGCATAAAACCCTTTTGTAATAAAAAAAATCACATAAAAAATTCTTTTAAAAAATTATACTGTAATGCCCCCACTCAGGGCAGCACCTAAGTTGAGGCGCTACTCAGTTCAATCTGAAATTGAACCTATAAATCAATCAATAGTTCATAACCGAACGTTTCAAACTCATCAAAAATAGCAGCGGATTCCAAATTTAGCAAACCTGTCATAAGATAATAAATTCAATCCTTAAACAATCCTGTAACATACATCACATATACCAAATACATGCTACAAAATCTCAAATTCAACTTATCAAAAGCAGCAAAATTTCGAACTTAACAGACCCATCAGTCGATTAACTAAATGCCATGATTCACATTATTACATAACAAAATATTTACGTTCCTTAAGTCGACCACATCAACATTATATATCACCACGTCTTGAGCCCATTCTTAGCAACCAGATAATTTCCATATATACATTCAACACTTGACCGATTACAAAATATTCATATCATGTATGGAGTCTAATCCTTCACTTAATCCCTGTCTGAGAGAATCAAAATAACGAGGGTAAGTCCTAAGGACTTAGTGACAGAGAAGAAAATGATAAGATGCGAAGGGAAACTATTGAGATATAATAATCAACAATAAAATTCGGTAATAAGCAAGACTTTTCAATAGGAACAGAATTTGGTAATAAGCAAGAATTTCTTTAACATGATCAACAAAGTACATGACACAAATGATATCGAACTTGACAGACTGTTGGCCATTCTGACCTTATTACTCCTAAATCAAATTATAATTGTTAGTACCGAGCATCGGTACAGTATAAACAAGATTTTCTTATCGCTCCATTGCTCGAGCACTCAGTTCTACGGGTAATAACTTGATGATATGGCATGGCCGGTTACATGCCGAATCCCGCCACTCACAGTTTGCTACCTCCAGCTAGCTGTAAGTCATGATTGTAAGTGGGTACTAGCCGTAAGACTTGTGTCCGTCGGACCATTCCGCCCAGCAGTCTTTCGGACCTAGCCCTTGGGCCCTAACCCCCCGTGGCGTCCCTCTGGGTGAAAACCGCCCATGGCGTCCCATGGGTTGAAAAGATATAATGCCAATAGATAAGATCTTAACCTTTCAAGTAATAACATGAACATTTCAGAACTATATCAGATTTGCCATTTACAAGGTAAAACATTTTCCGATAACGGTCGACAAGGCCTATTCCAATAAACAAGGTATACGAATAATTTAAGAGAACTTTTGACACGAATATGTCTAGTACTGAAATCCAGAGGTGTTACGGGATAGACTCAAGAGGAGCTCCCACTGGACATGTACTGTCAACTAGTGTGTGACTCTTTGCTCTGTAACAGACTCAAGAGGAGCCTCCCACTGGACATGCACTATCAACTAGTGTGGCCCTTTGTTCTACCCGACACATATTTTACAGTACTGATCGAACAAGATATGTAAAAGGGTCAAACCTTTTCAACGTTCAGTTGCCAATAGGGCAGGACTACTTAACAATTTTGCCAATAAGGCAATCAACAATACACTTGAACAATTAACTTCAAATAGAGTTTACAAGTTTAGAGAAATTCGCAGAATTCAACTGAAAAACAGTTATTTTCAGGAAAGTACATAAATATACCAAATAGTTTCAAATTCAGGAGAACCTCACAGGGTTCAATAATCAAGCAAAGCTAGTCAAGATAAATATCAAATCAGCAGAACCTAACGGGTTCAACGTTAGATAGGGGATAAGCTCATACAAGCGATAACCAATTGGCAGATCCCTCACAGGGGCAACAATAATTCAAAGAATACGATAATCAAGTCAGTACCAACCCTCACAGGGGTTTATCAATAAAATCGACAGGTACAGAGTGCCAGACTAGCAGATCCTCGCCTTAAAAGTCTCAGAAAGCAATCACAATCGGTCATCTACTGATATGTGGGACCTACTCCTTCGCCACCTATCAAAGGAATAAGTTCACAATCAAACCTTCTGAATCTGAACCATTAATATAACGAAAGTCATATCAAGCTTAAGGGTATTCCAACATAGTTATAATAATTCTTAGATATTTAAACAGTCCATGAACTTGTTTCCCAATTGATTTAAAGTTTGAAGTACATAACTTAAACCCAATATTGACTATGATTTCTCAATCATAATTCTCAATTTCATTTTACACTCAACTGTGCAAGGTAACCACTTATCATAGTCTTTAACTCAACAAGCCGATAAATTGGTTGTTAATATTTCATTAAAGTCTCAACGACAGTTTGATAATTCATCTGAGTCGAATAAATTCAATACCATATGAATTACAAGATTAATCTATAACCTTAGGCTAAATCATGGTTTAGCAATCTTAATTCTGATCACAGTCAACTTCGTCCAAAAATCTAAATACATTCAACAGTTCAATCGAATCAAAATTTGATTATTGAAATTTACCTGAATTGGGTCGAACCGGGACCCAGTCTCACGTTGGAACTAGTCCTGACGAGTCTGGAATCAAATTCTACACAAGCTGCTTGAACAACGTCGTCATGTGCCGCTGCTGGTGAAAGACACTGCCACCACCATAAGACGCGCCTCGATGCCAGGAGCGCAACGCCCTAACTAATTTCTAATTCCAGCCGCCGTAGGCCGGTCAATTGCGCCAAAAACTACCCTGAAACCCTAGCCTCACCGCCATCCTCCACCACCTTCAATTCCACTACCACCGTTCGCCGTTTCACTAAATTAACACCACCATCAGCCTACCCATAGCTCAGTGACCAAAACCCACCAAAACACATCCCTGTTCCGCCACTGGAAGCAGTGAAACTGTCACCTCCACCGAGCTCCGCTGTCGAGCTTGATTTTTTGGTGATTCCGCCAGTTGTTTTGGATGAACATTGGTATGGTTTTGCTCGCCTCAGCTGGAGGAAGCTAACTATGGCCTTGGTTTCGGGTTTCACGGCCAATTTTTGATGATTCGCCAGCGGGGGTGAAATTGGGCATTTTATGAGAATTTAATCAAAATGTGTCCTTCGTTCTATATATACAAAAATACTTTTCAGCCTTCTCACGTTAGCCCCAGTAGTTCTGACCGACTTCAGCATTACCCCAAAACTTTTAAACCGCCTTTAATTGAGTCCTCCAACTTCTATTTCTTGCACTTTAACCCCCAAAATTCCTGTTTCTGGACAATCAAGTCCAAACAAATTTATTTTGAGGTCCTCAAACTTTTGTTTCTCTCACGTTGACCCCCAAAACTTCTGAAATTTTTGCAATCAAGTCCATTTTTATTCATTTTCTCGAGCCTTAAAATCCGATCAATCGATATCTTGATTTCTAAATTCTTATTTGTTCAAAATACCGAATTTTAGGGGTGTTACATATATCATATAAAATAATTCTAATATTATATACATAAAAACTAAAAAAATTTAAAAATTAAGAGTGTAAATTAAAAATATATAATTAATAGTGTTATATTTGGGATGACTTTAAAACTAAATATATATTATATATTATTTGTTAGATATGATATTTTTCTATATTATTTCTTCAGATAAAAAAAAATATTTTTTATAAAATCAACAGAAATATTTAATTTCATCTCACTAACATATCACTTTAATTGATCAACAATACCAACTGAAAATTTAATTGAGGACAAATATTTTTTAAATAAATCAATTGATAAATTATAACATAAATAAATAAATAAATCCATTAAACTATTGGATATTCCGCAAAAATATTTGGTCAGTGCATAACACCAAAGTATAGGTTCAATTTGGATTTGACTTATTATTTCTTTTTTTTTTTAATTAGAAATTTGTGTTAAAATTTGGCATCAAAAGAAAAAAATCCAAAGAGTACAGTGCGTAGTTAGAGATTAAACATAGAGGTGCAGTTGGAAATTAATGCTCACAAAATTCATTAGCAAATTCGATAATTTGAATGCAACCCAATCAACAATCTCCAATGCTATTGGATAATCTAATGCCAAGTAGTGCAACAAGAATATAGGCTAATATGATGTACAATGCGGGCCTTTTAAAATATGTGGGCCGACCCGCTTTTTCAATCCTATATATCAAACATTATATTAGCCTCTATTAGAAGACTCAGTAGTCGCTATTATACATTGTCAAATATAATGACCTATACCAAACATGCCCATGGTATAATGTCTCATTTCAAAATAAAATCAAATATCTCAAAATAATCTTCAATCCCCTACAATTTTTAGTCAAGCATACAATCAAATTTTCTTGCAAAATATTTTTTTCAAACAACCAAAATAGCTATAATATTGCCTATGGAATAGTCTCATTTAAATAGCCCAAGTTAAATAATGAAATCAAGCCCATATATAGGTAAAAGGACTTGGGTGAAATCAAGCCTATTATTTTCACTCTTGAGTTTTCAATGAAAAAACAAAAGTCACATATATAGTAAAGTACAATAAAATAAATAACACATGAGAATCCTAGCACCACTTCAAATTGACTATGAGGCCCCAAGATTTTGACTTTTTCAAGTTCAATAATGTAATGTGATTGGGAAACAACATATATATACACCATATCATAAACTTTTCTTCTAGAAAGTCACTTTTTCACCATCAAGACTTGGGTATTTCTTTTAAGGAAACATTCTTAGTTGGTTTAGATTTCAAAACGTACAATATTTCATGTTATGAATCTATTAACCTCGAAAAATTTAAATGCATAAGTTTGAATGCAATTATAATTTTACTGAATGTTACAATCGAAATATGATATTTGATTGAACTTAAAATTGTAACTTTCAACTTGGCACAATGATGAAGTTATATATAATAAACTTTCAATCAATGAGCTTCTGAATGACTCCTGTTATAAAGAATCCAGCCATTATATACAAAAAATAGTTCAGTCTCATGTGATTGTATGATTTACTTTATTACATACGATGATATTATTACAAAATTATCATGTGTACATCAAATAAATTACAAATTCACCGCGAAACTCACATAACTAAATAAAGATACATATCCATAGTTGAATATCCATAAATTTTGTGATGGTTATCACTAATAAAAATGTTATAATGTAATGTTTGAATTGAGCATTGATAATTTAAATATTGTGCAGCATTGTCACACTACATGTCCATGATACCAAAAGTGTTGGCATCACACACACACACACACACACACACACACACACACACACACACATGGTATCTATGGAATTTGAAAGAATTTAGTTGACACGACAAGATTAGCCAACTCGTCAAAAAATATGGTATTATTCTTGGACACACGTGTAATATTCCACCACTAGGACTAATTAATCACTCATTTTCTTTGAATTTTCAGAACATTGTTTTGACCCATTTGACCAAAGTAATCAATTAGTACATAATTTTCAACTTTGTCAACAAGTCAAGGGTACAAATTGCCACATTTTTCTGTAGTGTTGGCTACTTCTCTTTTTCCTCTTCTATTTTGCACTATGCCCCTTGTCAATCAAATGAAGATTTTTTTTTCTATGCACACTTAGTTTAACTATTTCAATATACTTTGATAAGTGTGACATTATTCTATTCAGATAATTTTTTTTTATAATTTTATTAAATGATCAATTGATAGTAGTATTGTCTTTATACTTGTATGTGTGATGTTCGACATCTGAATTTTAACAAATTATTGATTTATGTGCACGTGCGAAAAGAAAAACATACTTTATATTAAATATTTGATTCAAATGGACTTAAAAGATCTAAAAGTTAATAATCCACAACTATATATAATTCTTGAAATTTAGTTTTGAATAAAATGAAGCAAAATTGAAATTCATAAGCTTACTAGAATATAGCACTAAGACGTAAGTAAACAGATTTGAATGAACTATTTTTGGACAGTTATTTTTTATTTTATATATATATATATCTTTTCATAAAAGATTTTATCTACTTTGTAGTTACATCAAAAGTTTATAATATCATACATTATTTATTATACAAGATAATGATTGGCAGATATATTAATTATATATCTATTTTATAATAATTGAGATTCATAAAAAATATATATAAATGTATATTGATGCAACGACTAAAATGTATGTAAATATATATATGAGAGAAGATTTTTGAGAATGAAAATTTATTTTTGAAAATATTATAAGAATGAGCCCAATATTCATTTGTCATATTAGTGCATTCATCCTCCGAAAAAAGAAAATATACCGAATAATTTAGTTCTCAAACATTTCTTGTCTACTTCTGCTCTTTGCCATAATTTCAAGTTTGAGATTTGGCTCAAGAAGAATTCAATTCCCCGACGCTATCAAGGATATTGTCTATTGTTTTTATTTTTCTAGTTCTAAATTCTTTGCCTTGATTTCAAGTCTTCAATTCACACTTGTGTAAGAATTATGAAGCTTTTTGCTATATATATTTCTATTTATACACACACATACATTAGGAATTCGTTTGAGTACGAACTCCCGACCTCACACAATGTGGGGGAAACTTATGTCACTGGATCGCATGCTACTTGATAGCTTTTTGCTATATATGGGTTGGTGGACGTGCTTAAAAATTACCAACCCCTAATATACCAAAACTAATGCACATCAAGGTATGAGGACCATACATGCATAAACAAGGTCCCAGAACTCTGACAATATTATTAAATTCTTTATTTAAATAATTTTTAAGTAACTTATAATTTATTGAATAAAAATACAATGATATATAAAATAAAAATAAAGATATTATTACATATGCTGAATTCATAATTGAATTGAATGACATGAATAAATCTTAATATATATATATATATATATATTTTGTTTTTATATACACACACATTTGTATTTAGAATATAAGAATGGTGATCTCCCTCCAGCTCAATCTTTGCCTAAATGGGCTTTGAGAATAACGAAGATAAGGTTCATAATTATTGCCCCACACATGTAACTCTTGATGACCTCATATGGTGACATGGTGCTGACATAATCAGCCAACCAAATCATTATATGTGCATCCAATTTGGACACATTTCATCCAATCCCTCAGGCTATATAGCTCCACTCACTTCGAACTTTTCTTTGCAATTCAATTCCCATTTCCAGGACCCCCCACCCCACCCCCACCCCCACCCCCACCCCCACCCCAAACCCTAGATTGAAGAATTCTTCTTCTTTTGATGAGCCATGGATAAAGAAGAAAAGAAGCCAAGCAGCAAAGAGAAGAAAAGAAGCAGCCTTCCACCAAAGAGAGATCAGATCAAAGCCGACATATTAGAGGAATTGAAAGAAAAAATGATGGGCCCCAAGAAGGGTGGTGACCATGGAAACAACACTACTACTTGCCAAGAAAGCTATGGGAGGAGCAATGACTCCTAATCTTGTGTTTCATTGGCTAGGCTAATTATAGTATTGTCTCATCACTATATAGTTTTGAGAAATTCTAACTTAAAATAGATTTAATCAAGTTTGATTTGATCATATGGTGAGTAACTATACTTGTCATGTGATTGATCTACACTTTAAGAGCATGTTCACTTTGTTTGATGTGATGAAACTTGAATGATTATCTTGAAAGGATGAAAAAAGTTGTGTTGATTAACTACTGATTCATTATGTTTAATTAGATAGTCTAAAATGTATAGATTTTGAATTAAAAACAATTCTAATAATTTAATGAAAAATTAAAGGATAAAATGGGTCTTTCAATTGATGTATAAAGGAGACTTCATATCTTAATTATTGTAACAAAATCTTTACTTAAATTCTTTATACAATATTTTTACAATTTTTTAATGAGCTATCTCTACTACAAACTTACTTCACCACAAAAGAATATTTCTTAATTAAGTTAAATGTAATAGTACACATAATCATTTCATACAAAGTGAATATAGTCTAAAAAAGTGATTGATCATGAGACAAATAAAATAATGTTGAATTTTAAAGAAATTAAATTTAAAAAAAAAATTATTTATTCACCGAAAAGGACGTATTATGTATGAGGAAACATTCTAATAGCTCTTTTATCCCAGCAAAATAGATAAAAATATGTATTACAATCCAAATTCAAACTCAACATATCTATCCATTTGTATCAATTAATTTTAATTTAAGGGTTTATCTTGAAGCAACTTTTGCTTCTTGCTATTGTCTGGATGTGAAATTTATTGATGAGTGACAATATCACTTTAGGATGAGCCTCCATTCTAGTTATAAAGGTCCCATGAGATGTTGTCCACTTGGTCCTTTTTCTTCTACAAATCCCTATTTTGTGTTAATTTTCAAAGCAAATTGAAGAAAAATGTTTTCTGAATTTGATCCAGTCAAACCTATTAATTAATGAACACATTCAATTATTTTCCACTGACTATTTGTACGAAATATTAATGAACAAAAGCAAAATAATTTAATTAGAAAAAAATAATAGATTATTTAACTATGAGGGTATAATGGTCACTTCTATTTCATTCCGATATAAACAAAATTTATGGCCTTGTCACATAAATAAATAAATAAATAATTGAGATTTTGTTTGATGTTGTTTTGGAGCATTTGACATAAAATATTTTTTAGATGACGTGTGTATGGGAATATAACGAATGTTTCATTTATTTTGGAAATAATTTATGTAATATATTTTCTGTAAAAAGTTATGTTTAGTTTTATATGGGGGTGATATTTTTTATGGTAAGCAATTTAATTCATAGTGTCACATCCAGCTTTGAGATTATTATACTGTTGTCTTACTATATAGTGATTAAAAATATATATTTATATTAAGGCAATAATTAGAACACGTAGAAATATAATAAATACATGTAAAAAAAATTATTAAATAAATTATTTCAGTATACATAAATATACATATAAAAATATTTAATAATTAAAATATACAGAATTTTTAAAAAAATATTTTGAGCGCACCTGTTGGAAAATGAATTCCAAAAAAAGAATATTTTAGAACAAAAGATAGTAATATCCCTGCTAAAAGTATAATAAAAATAATCAGGTGCTATGGCTATCTAAAGTAATTGGTCAAAACATATACAAGTTTACAGCATCAGTAGTACCAAGAATGATTTGCTTGCTGTTCCAAGCATGAGCATCTGAATCAGATGGGCATAATTTCTCTAGAAGGGGCATATCTTTGTCTTTTGATTCTGCTCCTCCATATCAGTGCCGTTTGGTAGAAATTTTCTGAAAGCTCTCATCACGATCAACAAACTTTTACTTGGCAACTAGGAGAGGAAAAAGACCAGCCAGAGCCCTTTGAACTATATGTATGATGTCGCAATAAATGATAATCAGTATATTAATCTATGGTCGAGAGGTCGACCAAAGGTTGGAGCTTGGGTGAGTGTTTTTTGGGCTCGAGGGCTAAACTAAGTAGAGGTGCGTGGTCATTAGGTAGGAAAGTTTGGAGTATGGGTGAGTGTTTGATCTCATTAATTGATTCCCATTACAATAAATGAGAAGGTATTTATAATTAACGGTTCAACTGATAGGGTACTGTTGAGTCCACTTATCCATCTTCTTGAACGTATAGGTGGCTGCCTTGAATGATCAAGATCTTCCCGGGTCATGGACCCGGGTCGGGCAGTCGGGTTGACCCATTTAAAAAAGACGCGAATCCTATGATCTTTTAATAATTCTTCTGTATCAATGTTACCACTAACACTGTGTCACTGCCAATAGTCCCTGCAGGAGCAAGAACCATCACGAAAGTGATGGAACCTCTTGTTGTCTCTCAAGACGATTTCTCTACCAACCAACTTAGACACAAACTTAAATGCAGTATGGCAATCACCGCAGACTCTAATGTTTTTCTTTATCGAGATAGGAGTTCCATGTGGAGTATTCAGAAGTGCAAATGCAAGAGCGAGTTTTTCACCGTGATACTGCAACCTTTCTTCTCGTTCTTGCTCGTCTAGAAACCAAAGTACATGGCTAGTATCTGGGACATATCCAATTTTCTTGATTTCATCTCTTAGCTTCTCCCACATCTTACGAATTTCCTCTCTTTGCGGGTGGGAATCATCATTTGCCACAAAAACGTGGACAACATTCCCCAACTCCACCCAACTACACGCGGGTTCCTTCTTCACCCCACTTTCATCCATCATCTTTCTCACTCGTGCAGCATCGCTCAATCTACCGGCAGAGGCATAGATGTTAGAGATTGACATGTGGGCACCAGAATCATGGGGATCAAGTTCAAAAACACATTCAGCGGCATAAGCACCCAATTCCATATTCTTATGCATTCTACATGCTCCAAGCAAAGCTTTCCAAACAGCTGCGGTGGGTTGGATTGTCATTTCTCTTATGAACCTCTCTGCACGATCAAGTTGGCCAGCTCGACCAAGTAGATCAACAATTGTAACGTAATGTGTGGTATCTGGCTCTAGCTTATATTTCCTCATCAACTCAAAGTAATACAACCCTTTGTCCAAAAGCCAGCATGGCTGCAAGCATTCAACACACACAAGAAAGTGATTTCATTTGGCTGAAAACTACTACGACGCATTTCCTCAAGGAGATCAATGGCTTCTTGGCCAAGTCCGTGCTGTGCATAAGCCGTGAGCATTGAGTTCCATGAAACCACATCCTTCTTCACCAGCCTATAGAAAACTTTCTCTGCGTCCTCAATACTGCCGGCTTTACCATACATATCAAGAAGAGTATTGCCAACAAAAGCAACAAGCTTCTGTCCCAACTTCACCATATCTGCGTGCACCCATTTCCCCAGTTCCAAAGATCCACTACTCGCACAAGCTGCAAATATACTAGAATATGTGAAATGTGTCGGTTCAAAACCTTGCCGTTTCATCTCTGAGAAAAGCTTCACTGCATTGTGTCCTCCTTCCCTCGCATATGCTGCAATCAAAGCATTCCAAGAAACTTCATTCTTACTCTTCAGCCCATCAAATATGACCTTCGCGTCCCCCATCCTCTTACACCTCGTGTACATATCCACCAATGCACTCCCAGCATAAACATTCTCCTCATACCGACACTTCACACAAACCCCATGAATCCCCCTACCCATCCCATCACTCTGCAAACCTCCTGCAGACTTGAGAGCACTCCCAAAAGTAAACTCATTTGGCTGTAGCTCCTTTTTCACGATATCCACATACAGCCCCAACGCCTCCTTAAACTCATTACTTTGTGAATACCCACTGATCAACATAGTATAAGAAACCATGTCCCGTTCAAGCATTTCATCAACCACTTTACGTGCCATCTCCATATCGCCACATTTCTCATACATATTGATAACGGTGATTTGCAGAACAATGGAATGCTGAAATCTTGAGCCCAAAAAATGGGTGTGAACCATTTGCCCCTCTTTGAGATTGCCCTGATCAGTGCACTTCTTGAAGAGCTCCATAAACAATCTGGCGTCGGGTTCCATCTCACCGCGATCCATGAAGCCAAGAACAAGGAGATTTCCATTGGAGGCCTTCTTGAGAATGTCTTTGTCTTGGATTGCACCGGGAATTGGGCCTGAATCTTTGGTTTCTTCAGAATCTAAGCATTGAACTGGGATTGATGTGGAGAGGAAATTGCCAGGGGACAGCGAGCCGAGTGATTCCAGGTCTCGGACAATTGGTACGGTTGGGGAGTGGAAGATTCGAATGCTTGTGCATCCTTTCATGGATTATTTCGATGGAGGGAGATTTTGAGGGAATGTTTATATTGCTACCGATGATAATTATTAATTAAGAGAGATGAAAGGATCATTTTGCCATTGGACTTCAACCTGAGTGTTCAAATAGGATAAAATCCACGTCTTTTATTCGAGTCAGATCGTGATCCGGACGAACTCGATCTGGACGACAAACCGTTGATCAAGAAAGAATATGACGTACAGTGAGGCGCCACCTCGATCAGTACAGGCAAGGATAGCTAGTTACCTATAAAAGGAAAGAAATCACCCACTTCCAGGTCATGTTGCCATTACTCACTCTCATTTTAAGTTTTTTTCCTTACCTTAAGCTCATTTGTTCTCCTTAGCAACTCACTAACTTAGGCATCGGAGAGCCTTAGCTGAGGGTAATTTCAGCTAGCCTAACGTGTGTTCTTATGGCGAGATTGGAGATCCAAATACACTAGTGTGGATCCCGGGTCGGGGTCGAGGTCGAGGTCGAGGTCATAGGCAGGGTTGATTTCAATAATTCAGATCGAGGATGAGACCGTAGGACCTAAGCTGCGTCAGTTGGCGCCGTCTGTGGGAATTCTGACTTGATTATTTGGTTATGATAGTAAGCTGTTAGTGATGGACAGAACTTCAGGACGAACTATGGATACTCCAATCTCTATATCACCTATATCTTCATTGCCACTGATACCACCCACAACGCCCACACCACCCATCGCCATGCCGCAGAGTACTCAAATTGGAACATGGCAAGGAACTTTGGCACAAGACCCCAGTGGAGATCAAATAGTGCAAATTAATAGGAATGACCTGGAATAGTTGGTTTTTGAGATAAGCCAGTGATTTTGGGATGAACATGAGCATACAAGCTGAGCAAAGGCGGTGGCGCCCTTTTAGGCAGCCCCTGTGCCGGTGAACTGACCACTGTTTCAAGAAAGGAGGTCAGGTCTTTCATTAGCCGAAGGGGTGCAAGGTTTGAGGATTTCAATTGGTGAGGAGATGGCGGATTCCGATAAGGTAGGGAATAAGGCAGCTAGAAGGCCAAATTACCCACTAAATGTTTACCAAAGGGAAGAAGGATCACGGTTGGAGCCATTAACATTGAACTGGGACGACCTCGCACTGAAAAAACCTCAACCTTCACTCTCCAGGGAAGAGGTTAATGAGATCAATGACCAAGTCGAGCAATTGTGTAGAAAGATAGATGAACTCAAGAAGAAAAGGACCTCATCATTGCAAAAAAAGAGCTCACCATTTTTCGCTAAAATATTGGCCGAGTCAGTGGCCTTACACTTTGAGCTCTTAGACTTACCTAAGTATGACGGAAGCAAGGACCCACAGGAACATGTAACAGCTTTTGAAAACATCATGAACTTGTATGGACAATCAGATGCCATAAACTCTAAGATCTTTGTAACGACGCTAAGTGGGAAAGTACATGAATAGTTTATGGGGCAGGTCCTAGGAACAATAGGTCTGCAACTTATCTGTTTATTAATGAAATGCTGGAGGTGCAAAACTTGCACATTGACATGATCACAAGCATTCTCATTCATTCACGAGCTCAAGAAAGGACCCCTAGCTTCGGCCCTTGCTAGGGAACCCCTTGAGGATATGGAACAACTGATAGAGATAGCTCAGCGTTACATTCATGAGGAAGAGATCAATGTCATGAAGAACCATGAGTGGACCAAAAATACTCCTCGAAGATCTGAAAAAGATCAAGGACCTCACAAATCCCGATCTGAAAAAGATTGCCACTATTCTCCACCCAGGAAGTACAACCATTATGCCCTGCTCAACACCACGAAATCCCACATGCTTATGGTCATTGAGGGATCTAAGATATTGCAGTGGCCTAAGAAGATGCAAGATACACCTGCAAGACGAAACTCAAATAAGTATTGTTGCTTCCACAAAGATCAAGGTCATGACATTGAGGATTGCATTCAGCTCAAAGATGAAGTGGAGAGGCTCATTAGACAGGGATACTTGAAGGAGTTTATTGCTAAGGAGTTCAGGTCCGAAGGGAAAGAACCTGAAGGAGAGCATATGAAGAAGATGAATCGATCCTGGACCCGGAGTAGGTCTCGCAGCAGGGAAAAGAAAGGCAACGAGGTTGCAAATAACCCAGTGGGGGATAATTTACCACGATGTAGGGTCGTATATATGATTGCAAGAGGTCCCACATCGAGAGATTCCCATAGTGCAAGAAAGAAACACGTCAGGTCTATTAAGAACTAGGTAAGTCAGAAAAAAAAACCCCGTGCTAAATATTGCTGACCACCCCATTATTACTTTTGATGGCAGGGATTCCCAAGGGGTTTTTGGGCCCTAAAATGACCCCATGGTCGTTACTACGGACATAACTAATTTCAGTGTGCACAAGGTTGGTGGACAATGGGTGTTCTGTGGATTTAATATTTTTAGAGGTCTTAAAAAAGATAGAGCTCACGCTCACAAGGATTTCTCCAGTTTACAACGGGATTTGGAGGAGCCGAAGTTACGCCAGTTGGGATTATAGACCTCCTGGTCTCCTTCAGAACAGAACCTTACCGAAGGACCCTTATACTTAAATTCCTGGTGGTTGATGCCCAATTTGTGTATAGTGTGGTCTTGGGAAGACCCGACTTGAATCGATTTTAAGCTGTGGTCTCAACTTTTCATCTCAAAATGAAATTCCCAATGAAATGGGGGATGGGAGAAGTATACTGTGACCAAAAAGATACAAGAGAATACTACCACATGTCTTTGAAAAAGAGACTCAAGATTGAGGAGGGTTCGGGGCCAAAGGGAGAAGGCTTGGGGTCGGGGTCGAAAGGTAAGAAAGCGATCATGACCTCTGTCGAAGATATTGCAAATTTGTAATTCCAAGAAGAGAATAAGAAAAGGCGAGTGGAGGAGTTCAGAATTGAACCAACATATGGGATCAAGGAGATTGAGCTAGTGCTAGGAGACCCGAGCAAGATAACAAGAATTAGGACCCAAATGACCCATGAATTGGAATTTTTAACCATTGAATTTTTGAGAAAAAATGCTAATGTCTTTGCCTGGAACCCTCAAATTTCAAGGGGATAGACCCCGAGGTGATAGTATCTTGGCTAAATGTGGATCCCCAAGTTAGACTCGTACAACAGAAGAAGAGGAACTATAGGGCGATGAAAAATCAAATCATAGAGGATAAAGTTAATAAACTTTTGGAGACGGGATATGTTGTCGAGATCCAGTTCACAACGTAGCTCTCGAATGTGGTGGTAGTGTCGAAGATAGAGAGGAGATGGAGAATATGCACAGATTACTCAGACCTGAACAAGGCCTGCCCAAAAGGCCCCTACCCTCTGCCTCGTATTGATGTGCTAGTAGAATCGACAATAGGGTGTGCTCTGTTCAGCATGATGGATGCTTTCCAAGGGTACCATCAAATCTTCATGGCAGAAGAAGATAGAGACAAGACAACTTTCGTTACCGAAAGGGGAATATTTTGTTATAACGTCATGCTTTTTGGACTAAAGAATGTGGGGGATACTTACCAAAGGTTGGTAAACAAGATGTTCAAGGACCAGATCGGGATAACTATGGAGGTATATGTGGACGACATACTAGTCAACAGCTTGAATGAGCTCAATCACTTAATGCATTTAGAAGAAGCTTTTGCCATTGTGAGAAAATACAAGATGAAGCTGAACCCAACCAAATGCACCTTCGGGGTTAAGGGAGAAAAGTTCCTTAAGTAGCTAGTCAGCGAGCGCGGGATAGAGGCCAACCTAGAGAAGATCAAAGATATAACTGATATGAGCTCACCTAAATTAGTAAAGGATGTGCATAAGTTAACCGGAATGATCGTATCCTTAAATCAGTTCATCTTCAGATCGGCTGATAAGAGTTTGCCATTCTTTAAAATCTTGAGGAACATGAAGAATTTCGATAGGATGGTGAATATAAGAAAGCATTTCAAGACCTAAAGGAGTACATGGCCTCGCCACCTTTGTTAGTGAAGGAGTACTTGTACTTGGCAACCTCTGAGCACGCAGTGAGCTCAGTATTGGTTCGGGAGGAGAACATGGTTCATAAGCCAGTATACTATATGAGCAAGGTGTTACAAGGAGCTAAAAGTAAATACTTGGAGGTCGAAAAGTTGGCCCTATTTTCAATCTCACAAAATTATTATCTTGATTAATCATCCATTAAAGCATATTCTTGCCAAGCTCGATGTTTCGAGAAGATTGGTCAAGTGGGCCATAGAGCTAAGGGAGTTCGATATAAAATATCAAAGCAAGAGCTCTGTGAAAGCTCAGGCATTGGCCGACTTCGTGGTCAAGATGGTAGAATAAGACCCCGAACTCAACAAAGAAACTTGGATGATTCATGTTGATGGGTCCGCCATGTCGCAGTGTGGAAGAGCCAAAATTTTCTTTAAATATGTAGAGCTTGAGTTCGCGGTCAACTAACTTTTGGGGTCACCAACAATGAGGCTAAGTATGAGGCATGATCGTATGATTGAAGGCAGCGAAGCGCATGAATGTTAAAAGGTTAAATGTCTACACTAATTCGCTGCTTGTGGCGCTTCAAATCAAAGGGACATTTGAGACCCGAGAAAAATCCATGACAGAATACCTAAGAAAGGTAAAGGAACTCACGTCGAAATTTGAATTTTGCTAAGTATAGGAGATCCCAAAGGAGGAAAATGGAAGAGCAGACGCTTTGGCTAAGTTTGGCAGTTTAACCATAGGAACCCGGAGCGCTACCATAACTCTGCTAGTAGTTGAGCAGTCTGAATTAGAGAATGACGCTTTTGAAAAAGAGGCGATAATGCAGATAGAGGTAGGGGCGACTTGGAAGGATGATCTGGTTCGGTACTTGATAGATGGGACCCTACCTAAGGACCTGATGGAACCAAGAAAGTTAGCCTTCAGGGCAAACCAGTTCGCTATGGTCAACGGGGAACTATATAAGAGATCTATTGAAGGGCCGCTGTTAAGATGCTTAGGACTCGAGAGGGCATAATACTTGATACAAGAGATCCATAAGGGCAGTTGTGGAAACTACTCAGGTCCTTAACACTAAAGACCCTTAGACAAGGCTATTTTTGGCCCACTATGAATCAGGGCGCAGCGGCCTTGGTGAAAAATATGAGAAATGCTAGTCCCATACCAATCTCACCCATCGACCTACTGTCTCGATGGAGCCAATCCCTGTGTCGTGTCTATTTGACTAATTGGGGATCGATATATTAGGCTCATTCCCACCTACCAAGGGTCAGAAAAGTTTTGTGATAGTAGCGGTTGAATATTTCAGTAAATAGGTAGAGGTAGAAAGGAGGTCATGAACTTCATTTGGAAAAATATTATATGCAGGTTCGAGAAGTGAGCCTACTCGAAGAGTCCTGGGGTATGAGCCAAAAAGTAAAGATGATGCTTGGGAGTTCGAGCTCGAGGTGATTGAGGAGAAATGAGACAAAGCTTATGTCAAGATCCAATAATACAAGAACATCATGGCTAGGCACAACAATAAGAAAGTTCAACAGAGGAGCTTTCGGGTAGGAGATTAGGTCTTGAAAAAGGTGGAAGTCTCGAAGCACGTGAGGAAATTAGACCCAAATTGGGAGGGACCATACAAAGTGGTCAAGGTGACTAGGTAGGGGTCATACAGGTTGGAAGACGCTAAAGCAAAGGAGTTACTGAGGTCATGGAATGTGTAGAATTTGAAAAAAAATTATGTTTAAGGCTGTAATGAATCCTATAAAGCCAGTATATGGCCAATACCCTTTGTAATGTGTTTCAATTACATGAATTAATCTTTACTAGTCCCAAGAATTTACTCTCTATATAATGTCGTTTATGCTCATTTCCAATACTTTCAAGGAGATCCCAAGTTAATGGGATTGAGATCTTGTATAGGATCTGCGCAAGATCCTAACGCCAAGAAGGTCCCAAGTCAACGAGATCGAGATCATGTATAGGATCTGCACAAGATCTTAACGCCAAGAAGGTCTCAAGTCAACGGGATTGAGATCATGTATATGATCTGCGTAAGATCCTAACGCCAAGAAGGTCCCAAGTCAATGGGATTGACATCATGTATAGGATCTACACAAGATCATAACGTCGAGAAGGTCCCAAGTCAACGAGATTGAGATTTATATAGGATATGCGCAAGATCCTAACATCAAGAAGGTCCCAAGTCAACGGGATCGACATCATGTATAGGATCTGCTCAAGATTCTAACACCAAGAAGATCCCAAGTTAACGGGATCGAGATCTTGTATAGGATCTGCGCAAGATCTTAATGCCAAGAGGATCCCCTCAACGGGATCAACATCTAGTATAGGATTAGCGCAAGGTCCTAAGTGCCAAGAAAATCCCAAGTCAATGGGATCGAAATATTGAACAAAGTTCGCACAAGACCTCAAACGTCAAGAGGGTCCTGTCAACGAGATCAATATCTTGGACAGGATCAAAATGCGTTAAGAGATTAAATGAATTGCAATAGAACTCATATACTTGCAAAATTTATTTTGGCAATTTTGGCATCTAAAGCATTCAAAGCGAGCTCAGACACTTAAAACAAGATGAATCCCATATTTCGTTGATTTAATGCAATTACAAGGATTTCATGGCTCGAGCCGCAATATAAGAAGTCAGGGGGATCCCGAGCCCTTAAAAAAATATTAAAAATCAACTAACTACAGGAGAGGCTTGGGTTCGCTATGCAGAGGCCCCAGCCTCTGCAACAGCACTTTTGGGATCCTGAGTTGTTGGAGCCATGGATGGGACCTCACCTTCCTTGGTGGCCACAGGAGGGACCTCAGTTTCTTTGGCTAAGAATGTAAACTCATCTTCAGGCTACTCTTTCTCAGGCAAGCTGCTAGACGGATAGTCTTTCAAATTAGCATTCTTTATGGGGTCGAGTTGATCTAAATCGAACCCTTCAACAATCCCGCCCACTTTCTTCAGTTGGGCTTGGCACTTCATGAAACTCGTAAAGGCATATTCTGCTGCCTTCTCTTCAATCATCGATTTGAACATGCCAGACCACCTAAAAGCTCGAGCTCTATCTAATTGGTGTCCTGGATCAACTCCTTATACTCAATGGAGCTTTCGAACTCTACGCGGCCTTTAGAGCAGCCTTCATCATATGCCGCCTTCTTCTCGGAGGCCAAGGACTTCTTTATTTTTGCTAACTTTTGCTCTAGGTCCTTGATCTTTTGATCCCGATATGCCAATTTCTCCTTATGCGACGTGAGCTCACTGTCGATGGATTTGCTGAGTTGACTTGAGATTGGCCTCGAGCTCCTCTTTGGCCTCCTTGAGCTCCATAACCTCTATATCCTGGGTCATGAAGTGGCTCATCCAAAAGGAATAAACGACATTAACTACGAGCTCAAGCAAATGGAAAGATAATTTAAGAAATATGAACGCTTAGAGATTACTTGCATAATGGTATGGGCACCATGTTCCTCGAGCCTAGCGAAGTTCATAGACGCAAGCAAGGCTTGGTCTTGGGTTATCAGGCATCCCTTATACAGCTCGAAGGAAGTCTCCCCGGATTGAGATCATAGCACTGAGTTCTGATCTATAATTTTCCAATTTGGGATCAGAACGGGGCATGGAGATTCACTGGGAAAGGTCAAGTTGATGGTCTTTTAACTCTTACGTGCATCGTTCAGCAAGGATTCACGCCATGCGATAATGTCGAGGTCGCAGGGAGAGGCGAGAATGAGATCGGGTTCGGATCGAGTCTTCTTATCTCAGTAACACCCATCACCTGACCCCTTACCATTGGATTTCTCCTACTGGCTTTTGCTTGAATGGCTATGGGAAGAGAACTTCGGGCTCTTACTTTTGGATCTATGCTTATGCTTCTTCCCCTTACTCTCCGAAACGTCTTTAGCCGCTGCCTCGGGTTTGGGGTTAGGTTGTGTGACCTCAATTTCGAGTATTTGGCTGAGGGGCATTGGCTGCTCTACTTCAATGGTTTGAACGGGCGCACTCGATAGTAGGATCGGGGTTAAGATAAGGATAGACGTGTAGGAGCGGGCACGAGCCTAGATGACTGAGCCTTGGCCAATAGAGCCTCCTTTTAGGCCTTCATCTTGTTAATTATCTTCAAATTCTTGCTTAATATGACTAAAACAAAACAAAAAAGGGGATTAGAACTCGATTTAACGCAGATGAGCAAGGAATGAAGAAAAGACGCGAATGACAGAAAAAATCATCATCAAGAGTTCTTTGAACCTAGATGTCGACTGGTGAGAGGCCAGCGATCTTGAGGACTTCCTTCTTTAGGAGCTCGCCAACTTTATATAGATGACCAGTAAGAGTGCCAATGAAGCCTCTCCCCATGTGACCTCGTTTGACACGGAGGGCTTAAGCTTATTGTACCTCCATTTAGACTAAAATCGCCAAGGACAATTAGCAGGAGCTCGAACAAAAATAAACCTTTCATTCCAGGGACCTAGAGAGGTGGGGACTTTATCTAAGACCTTACACATAGGCCTCGCGGTGAGGTAATAGAAACCACGCACCCCAGTCTGGGTCAAGTTCTTTATTGAATAAAAACACCAAAAATGAGTGAAGATAGGCTCGACCTCGAAGTACGTCATCAAGATGAAAAAGCAGAGAATATGTCTTATTGCATTGGGAATAAGTTGAGCAGGACAGGCGTCGAGCCCTAATAGATATTTTCTACG
Source organism: Jacaranda mimosifolia (assembly GCA_018894105.1). Lineage (NCBI taxonomy): Eukaryota > Viridiplantae > Streptophyta > Magnoliopsida > Lamiales > Bignoniaceae > Jacaranda > Jacaranda mimosifolia. The sequence continues at coordinate 5,408,023 of CM032125.1, forward strand.
GGATTGGGAATGGGGAATCTTAGACCACCTTCTAGCATGCCTATAGAGAAATTAGCACAGCCATTGTTAAGTCCATATTAGTATTAACTTTAATATCATGTTTAGGACTTAACAAATGATTTTCTTGTTTAAAAAAATTATAATTCCCTTGCTAATTGATGAAAATTTGGAATTACAGGAATATAAGTGGAGAAGCGAAAAAAGGGGACAAATTGACAAAAGTTGATGGGAATGCTGACAGGATGACACCTCATGATCTAATCAAAGATAGGCAGAAAAGTCTTTTTATTTATTCGAATTCTATTCTAATTAGAAGACTCTTTTAATCAGTGATAAATAGGCCTTTTAGACACTTAGTGGAGGAGGCAGATTTTTCTATTTTGGAGATCAGAAGTATCGCGAAAATTCAGGATTCAGTGAAGGACAAAGTAGAGATCAGATTCATCTAGGAATAGAGTTTTTTCTTCTTCCTTTGATTTTGTTTCTAATTCTGGATTTGAAAAGATATTTCATTTTATTCATGTTTTGTTTGACAATTCAATCATGAACTAATTCGTTATTCTAGGATTATGATGGATTTTTTTGAATAAATTGATGCATGATTTTCTTTCATGAAGGTAATAGCGCTTAAGGTTATTTCTTCTATTGTGTGCTTTTTCTATTTAATTGCCTAATCAACAGTCAAGTGTATATTTAAACCCTAGAGGAGTCTTGGAAAAGAAAATATAGGGATTGATTGACGATAGAAGACTTTAGGATTAATTGTTCAAATTGATGAACTAATTAATTTGTGAGTAGGATAGGAATATACCTACTTGCCCTAGGGAGTTAGTTGAGTGGTACAACCTTATTCTTAATTTAGTTAATTCACATAAGAATGTAGTGAATTGAATAAATTAGGGATTTGATTGCGGGTAATTCGGAAGAACCTCGTAATTGCATAAGACTCAAGACTAATAACCTGTTATTAATTTCATAGGGAGAAAATTATGTAATCAACTTATTCGATTGATGAAATCATAATTCTAGGCTTCTATATCCTGATAGAAATCTTAATCAATACCGTTTTTCTTATTTTCATTAGTTTAGTTTTAATTCTTATTTAATTGATTTTGTTTGGATAAAACAAGTGTGTGGAAAATTAATAATTAGCAGCAAATAATTTAGTTCCTCGTGGGACTGGCTCTTCTCATCATTTTATTACTTGTTGCGACACGTGCACTTGCGTATTTGTTTGCATTATTTATTTGGCACAACACAAACCAACAATTTTTTGGCGCCGTTGCCGGGGAACTAAAATTATTTTGTTTATGCTAATATTAATGTTAAGCGCCAAGTTTTAGTTCAAATTTTTTTACTTATTTATTTATTTATTTTGTTTTATCTAATTATTTATTTTTATTTTATTTTATTTATTTGTTTATTGTTTTTAGAAAATGAGGATACTAAAGAAATGGCATAGGAGGATGGATATTTGGGGGATTATGTTATCCCACAAATTCAGGGCTTTCAGACAGGAATCGCTAGACCATCTGTTCAAGCTAATAATTTTGAAATTAAGCCCGCTATCATTCAGATGCTATAGAGTTCAGTCCAATTTGGGGGTCTCCAATAGAAGATCCGAATGCTCATCTAGCTAATTTTTTTGGAGATTTGCGATACCTTCAAATATAATGGAGTTTCTGATGATGCAATCCGATTGAGGCTATTTCCATTTTCACCAAAGGACAAAGCAAAGAGTTGGCTATCATCTTTGCCATCGGGAACCATTGCCACTTGGGAAGATTTAGCCAAGAGATTCTTGGCTAAGTTTTTCCCACCATCACAAATAGTCAAGTTGAGGAATGAAATTACATCCTTTGTCCAATTTAATCAGGAAACAATTTATGAGGCATGGGAAAGATATAAGGAGATGCTCAGAAAATGCCCTCATCATGGATTGAAAAAATGGCTTCAAGTGCAAACATTCTACAATGGATTGATCGCACAAACAAGAGGGATAGTTGATGTTGCTGCAGGAGGTACACTTATGAGGAAAAAGATTGGGGAAATGTTTAAGTTATTTGAAGAGATGGCAGCAAATAGTTATCAGTGGCCAACTGATAGGTTAACTCAACCTAAGAAAACTGCAGGAATCTATGAGGTAAATGCTACTACATCTTTAATTGCACAGTTAGAAGCTTTAACAAAGAAGATGGACACACTTGCAAGTATCATGACCCAGCCAATGTAGCAAGAGATCCAATTTATTACTTGCGAAATTTGTGGTGATGCACATTCGAGTGATCAGTGTCAGCATACTTTGAAATCAGTGCAGTTTGTTGGGAACTTCAACATGAATCAAAGTAATCCATACTCAAATACTTATAATCCTGGATGAATACAACACCCTAATTTTTCTTGGAGTAATAATCAAGGACAAACTTCAGCACCTAAACCTCTACCACCAGGCTTCCAGCAACAAATAAATCCACCAACTCAAGAAAAGAAGCCATCATTAGAGGAGATGTTTATGTAATTCATGATAAAAACTGAAGCAGCAATTCAGAGTCAATCAGCTTCAATTAGAACATTAGAAACGCAAATGGGCCAGCTAGCCACTGCATTGAGTATGAGACAGCAAAAAACTTTGCCAAGTGATACTGAGGCGAGAACCACATGAGACGAGAAGAATGACATCCACAACTATGCAGCCAAGTCTGTATCCCGTTTATCCATTCTTCTCTGTAATAGATGATAATGATATATTTATATAGGCAGGTTCTGTGGATATTCCAATCCATGGTTGGATTACGTTTTACGACTTAAGTAAAGGAGCATTCCATGTGGGAATGGTATTCAAGAGTAAGGACATCTTATCACTTCTGTGAAAGATTATTTCGTGCGAGTGGCGAGACGAGAATATCGCGTTCTTGAGAGCATACCAAAGTTATGGAAAGTTGTGTGCAAACATAATAACAAAGAACAACCTTCTTGTTTGTGGAGTGTGAGGGAAACATTTAAAGAGAAAAAGGGATTGTGGAGAATTACCTGGTGTGGAAGCCCTCATACATGCCTTATGGATGAAGGTTTAATGGATCATCAAAATTTAAGCAGAAATATGATTGCTTTGGACCTATTGGATACTGTTTGAGTTAATCTAGGTTATGGGGTTGCAAGTGTGCAAATGATGGTAAAAAATGAGTAGGATTATAAAATCTCTTATGTTAAGGCATGTAATAGCGTGAAATGTGCAAGGGAGAAACTTTATGGGATTTGGGAGACCTCGGTAAGAAAATTACCCAAATATTTTGGAGCTCTCTAGAAGTGGAATTCATGAACAATTGTTGAATGGAGTCATCTTGAGATAGGCATACCGGGACAAAAGATGTTGAAATATATCTTTTGGACATGTCGACAATGTATAGAAAAGTTCCAACACTGCCGCAAACTTATCAGTGTAGATGGAACTCATCTATACACAAAGTATAAACATAAAATGCTTGTTGCAGTAGCCATGGATGCAAATCAGAATGTTATGCCTATAGCTTTCGCCATAGTAGATGAGGAAACTTTGATATCTTGGAGATGGTTCCTTCAGATGTTGGCAAAATACATTATCATAGGGGTCGATGGCTATTGCTTACTTTCTGATCATCATTGTGGTATTTTGACTATTGTAGAGAGCATACTTGATTTTACGCCCCCTCGTGGAGTACATCAATTTTGTTTGAGGCATATGTGTTCAAATTTCAATAAATATTTTAAGAATATTCAATTGAAGGACATGTGTTGGAAAGATGGTGCTACAATTCAAATCAAGAAAATTTGAAAAAAAGATAAAGGATATAAAGGGTATTAATGAGCATGCTTACTCTTACTTGGAGCGGATAGACGAGAGCCAATGGACATTATATCACGATGGATGATGGCATTTTGGCATTTTGACCACAAACATGTCCGAATGTATAAACGGGGTGTTAAAAGGTGCTCGCCGACTACCAATTGCAACTATTATTCAAACAACATTTGATCATTATATGAAATATTTTCTTCATCGAATCACTTATGCCCGTAGGATGAGGCAAAATGATCAATTATGGGCTGATTATGCTTTAAACATTTACACAAAATGGCAGCACCATTCTGTTAATCACTTTGTACAAAATGTTGATTATGCTTAACAATTAGCTTCGATCATTACTAAAATAGACACATCACATGGGAATCATACTCACGTTGTGAAGCTTCGGACATGAGAGTGCTCATGTGGAAAATGGGCTGAATATGGAATTTCTTGCTCACATGCAATGCAAGTATGTCAAACATTTGGGTCAACTGTGCATCACTTGTGAAGGAATATTATAAGGTGGAACATTACATTACAACTTATAAAGGGAGATTTGAACCATTGTGGTCGAAGGATTACTGGGATGACCCTAACTTTGAGCTAGTCCACAACCCTGCACGTCGGTAGAGACGTATTATAGGTAAAGACTGTACCACTCGAATTCAAAATGAAATGGATTAACCTCAAGCAAGAGCAAGATAACAAGCTCATCGCCTTCAAGAAGTTCAGAATACACAACAAGCCCCTGAAAGACTGAATCCCTAGCTTTTATATATTTTTTATATTTAGAAAGTTGTAAGCAAAATATCTGTGTTTTTTGTATGCTTTCTTTGTAATTTTTGTGTGTCTTCTTTATTACTTATTTTCATGTGCGTTCATTGTAATTTTTTGTGTCTTCTTTGTTATTTCTTATGTGGAACCAATATTTGCAGTCGTGATCCCAATTAAATCATTGAAATACAAATTGATAATTTGTATTTTATGAACCAATGATATTGTTACACAAGATTCTAATCTTCTTCATCAAACATGGAATAATCAAATTTATAGTTAGGATGGTTAACTACATTATGAATTTCACGACGTATAAGTCTTTAACCTCGTGCAAAAGCAAGTTCTTCTGCTAGTTGGAGTATGTGATACCTGCAACGACGCATAAGCATTCTTCTGTTTTCTTTCCTTATTCTTGCAACAGCTGTTGTACAATTTTTCTCTCCATTCCTTGGCATTGACAATGACCGATGCCGCGAAACTCTCACACCAAGTCTTTGAAGACCACTTACCAACTCCTCAGATTCGTTAACTCTATATGCCCATTCCTTTTGAAGTCCACAATAATATTCTATTGGATCATCATGCCAAAGTGATGGATAGTCATCATTTCTTTCTCTCAATAACCATGTGTATCCTTACTTAAAGAATGGATCATCTCCCATTTGAGATGAAATATAGAAGATAATAAAATTTTAAATGTTAGTTGTATGAGTGTTAGGTTATGCACTTTTAGGTGGAAAAAAAGGTGATAAATCACGCGTCAAAGTGGTGTAGTCATTGTGGACTTTGAAATATTGATCATTAGTTGGCATTATATAATTATTTTCTGACACTTCATGTGCCTCATTTTTTGCAAGATTGATAATGGTGAATGCATGTCTTTAGTGCAGAGTATAGTCTTTGTCGTCCTTGCGTGCCTCAGTAATAATATGAAGTTTCAATGAGTGCAGAATGTAGTCATTGTGGACTTTGAACTATTGATCATTAGCTGGCATTATATAATTATTTTCTGACGCTTCACATGCCTGATTTTGTGCAAGATTGATGATAGTAGATGCATGCCTTTAGTGCAGAGTATAGTCTTTGTCGTCCTTGCGTGCCTCAGTAGTAATATCTATTGAAATAAGTGCCGAGTGTACCTCATTTTTAATTTTAAATTGTCTATAAATATGTAGGATGATAAAATTTTAATCACTTGTCAAAATAGAACCATTCAAAGCACCAAACTTACATTATATTCTAGGTGATATTTTTTGCGCCATGGGTCGTAGTTGACTTTTGGACGATAATTATTGTTATTCATTAGATTCAAATCAAAGATACTTTACCTTATATTTAGCAACAATGGAATATGAATGGCAACACTATGTACAAGAACAAGAATGACTTGTAATAGATGGTCATGATCTTGGTATTCCTCATCCTCGATGTAAAGCCATCACCCTGCCCCGAGACACAGCTGAAGAGAAAACATTAGCTCTCAATCACATACGTGAAAAAAATAATAGGATGGCTATGTGCATATATCGTCATAATTTTCAACAAATATTGAGAGACTATGCATCATTAGAATTAATCAATGAAGCAAGAGATAGGTGGGCACTTAGCATTGGTCCTATTTATCGGTCCGATGTTGAAATGTCAAATGAAGAGAATCATTAGAATTTCTTTTAGATGTCTTAAATTTTGTAATTTTTATTCTAGCGGTTTTTTTTTGGACGCGTTAATTTATGTGCATTCAAATCTTGAACATTTTTCCTTTTTTCCTTTCTTAGGGTTTAAATGTTTAGAATTTCATATTTGTGTTTAATATATTTAATTTTTTCATTTAATTATCATATATATATTCGTAGTTAAAAGATCTTAAAAAAGTACATATACATGTCAAATTTGAAAAAATAGTTTACATACACATGTAAAAGGTAGCCCTAATAATGTCATCCAGTTCCACAACCTCGTCGTTGTCTTCGTGGTCGTCGCACCCTTTCATCATGTGCAGCATCATGTGATTGATGATGGCTTGGACCAGCTGCATGCTGATCACAATACTCCATAATACTTGGGAAAGGTACTGACGAGAAATGAAATGAGTGATGTGCTGGTGTTGAACAATCATACTACAATCATACTTCGTTGATCCCCATCCTAGACCAAGATCAGTATCCACTAGTCCAGATACTGATTGATTGGTAGCCGACATATATGGTGGTATAGGTATTAACTCATAGGGGTGTTCATCGAATTAACCCATTCCGATGAAGATTGGTTCGGTTTAGATCGGGTCAAATTCGATCAAACCTGATTACATTTGGTTCGGTTCTCGAATTTCATATTCATCGACCCGACCTGACCATTTAATTAAAATAAATAATTTTTTTTAATTATGACTTTTATTATTTATATTTATATTTAATGTTCAACTTAGAATTGGATTTGAGATTTTATATTATCAATCATGGCTTGTGGTAAAGAATGAGATAATTTATAACAATTATGACTTGTGGTGTTCTGGTGCAATACTATGTGCTTTTGAATTTTGATGAATGTTTTGCAAATAATTTGATTGTCTTGATTTCCTAGTTAAAGAACTAAAGAAAATTGCAACTGATGCTTTCTTCTCCTTCTTCTTCTCATATTCCTTTTTTTCCTCTTTTTTCTTTTTCCTTGAACCCCATTACCTGAACCAAACCAACCCAATCTAGATAGGGTTGGTTTGGTTTGGGTACAAAAATTAAAAATCATAAAACCCGAACCAAACTAAACCAATTAAAAATAATTAGCTTGGATTCATTTCCCCCCCAAACCCTACCTAACCTGACCTGTGAATACCCATATTAACTCATCTGCTCCTCGTGGTTGAGGTACATAGCAATTGGCATACAAGTCAGGATGTCTATTAGAGGGACCTCCCACATCACTACCACTACCTGACCTAAAAGAATGAGTCTCTTGAGCTAATGAATTACTACCAGTGACCTCATGAATGCTATCATCATCAATCGTGTTGTTGGATCTAATGTTGCGTTTCGTATGTCTACTACCACTGACTTCTTGTTGTGGAGAAGGCGGTTGTTGTTGAGGGATATGGATTGGAAAGCGTTGTTTAGATGCCAATTAATGAATGTTCTCAGCAATTAATCTATGATGATTCCTTATCTGAATAAATGAGATAATCTTGGCATCATCGGCAACAGAATCACAACTAACTATCAACTTGTGCATTTGATTTGTCTGGAAAAAATAAAATGGACAACATAATGTTAATTATCATTTAAATCATTGAAAGATGTATTGTATGCTTATATACATACCACATCTTGCCAAGCGCGTGGATCCTTTGGATGGTATCCCATTTGTATGTTCTCATATGATGGTCCTATGATTCGACATATAATTTGTTCATACCATAAAATGTATCCATCTTCCATAGTGGTTGATCCGATAATAAAATGCCCATACACAACAAGCTGCTCTATATTAGCCCACTGAGAAATATAATCCATCTGATAAATGGACCAATCTTGCCCAAGATGACCTCTACGTGATATGTCATGCAATATTGAACCTCTCTCAATCGGTGGGGGAAGAATATGCTGCCGTATCCCAAATTACCATAGGACTTGTTCTAGATTATGCATCTCAATTATGGCAAAATTGATTAATGGGCACGCTGTTGTCCAAAGTCTCGAGACACACTAGACTGGCAAGGTTTGAATGTCTTGGACCGGGTCATATGGTTTCCATATAAACTGCATATAAAAGAATTGTGCCATGTTTATATAGAAAAATAACATATCAGAAGATTTGATGTGAAAACTATTATATTATAAATTTTTTGACTTCATTTGCCGACATTCTATCAAGCATATCTCTTATGAGTGAGTCATACAAAGTGACTTGCTATTTGCGTGAAAGAATTATAATGCCACCACCTAAAAATCCATTCAAGTGATATTAATAAAAGTCATATTATCCATATACGCACACATTAATTGCATGAAAATGTTAATAAACTATAACATATATTATCTTATCGAGCACCATACATAGGAATTGGAAGTCTGTCAACTACTACTGGCGTTTTATTGTCATCGACACGAGAACTTAATCTTATAGGGGTCAATGTTGTAATATGAGACCATGCCTAGATCTATAATTAACAATTTTTCAAAAGTCATACCTAATTGCAAGAATTAATATAATTATAAACAATATTACTTCACCTGTAATAGTTGCATCGCTCCACCAATATTTGGTTTTCCTCTACTTGATGCAATACAAAGCTCACGATACATGAACAATAAAACTGCACTACCCCAACTAAATTTACAGCTTCATATTTGCTCCATATGTTGTAAGTAAACCAGTAATACTGCAGAACCCTATGAGCTTGGGCACATAAGACCTCCAAAAAGTATCAACGCACAGACACGTGCGTATTGTTGGGCCTCCAAAATTGTGCTATGATCCGTAATTCTATTATTCTGGATGTGTTCCGTAAGAGCAGTAAGATGAAGTTGTGATCCCCTAAAGTCTCGCTCCTCTGGAACGAATCCGAGATAACGATGACAATAATCCTGCCACTTTGTGAGGCTATGAACATGGTCTTTACTTATAACAGCAATACCGTCTATCGGTAATGCCCAAATAATTGTTATGTCCTACAATGTAACTGTAGCCTCTCCCACATGCAAATGAAATGTGTGAGTCTCTAAGCGCCACCTCTCGACCAGAGCTGTAATTACATGAATCAGTCTCAATATTTCTGCAACTGTAGACACCATAGAATCCTATCTCATTTAATAAAGATAATACACGAGGGTGTAGAGCTTCGCGTGCTATAATTCTCCAAAATCTTCTATCTCCTCGTCTCACAATTAAAGTATCATCTATATTTTTAGTTAATACATCCTCTGATCGATGACCATCTTGCACGTATAAGACACTAAGATCACGTGGACCATATATATCTTTGATATCCATCCTGAAATATTTGCAGGAAAAATAAAAACAATATGATTAGATACATCTGATATATTGTAATGATACTCTAACGATGCTACATACAGGATGATTATAACTAATAACTATCATAGAAGTTAACAAAATATTAATATTCACATTATTCACTAGTTATACATTACAAAAAATAAACAATTCATGAATATAAATTATAAATACAGACAAAAATATGAATTTAATTTTTTATTATTTTAAATATTCTAAAATAGTTAAATAATTAATATAAAATTATTTTCAATTTTTACGTTAACCGTAATTTAGGGTAATGGAAATTTGCACAAAAGATGCATATGGCCTTCAATTTATCAATTATTGCCCATGAGTGAAGTGATAATTAATAAACTGAAGGTGCGTTCCTAGTGCACGCCTTCAGTAATTATTTGCGATTTATGAATTTATATTACTAATTACAATACAAATACAAATTACAATTTCAATTCTAATACAAGTTAAATATATTTTAATATATTTTTAATGTATTTTTATTACTACTAAACTAACATTTCTTCTGAAAGAATTTTTTAAATAATTTTTTATTTAAAAATTAATAAGGTAATGAATAACTCTTCTAATTAATTAATTTAATTATTTTTAACTAATTAATATATTAAATATTTTTAACTATTTAACAATATTTTCTTATTTTGAATTAATTTTGTAGTGCCTCTATTGGGAGACACCTGCTCCCATTCGAGATGCTATTCAAATCAATACCACAAGTCCTCTGAATTATAGAAAATACGTCTTTTAAAAACCAAATATTTAATTCTCACAAGTAACATCCATTAACAGTTTGACTTGTTATCAAAGTATCATAGATCACACTTAATATTTTCAAAACCTACATGTATATTCACATCAGTAACTCAACAGGCTACAATTCATATACTCATAAATTCATTGGTTGATCCGCATTGGGTTCAATATTCTTTTCTTCAGCTTCCCTATCTATATCAATCCAATTTAATAATTTCCAACGAAAGTTGTATCAACTTGAGACTAATGCTTAAACCCATAACAAGATCTTCATTAACCGTTTATGTCATTTAACATTAATTTATGCATCTAATTTCGTCATAATATAACTCAATCGCACTAAATCAGGGCTAATAATATGATAAAATTGAAATTTACCAAAGTAAATTGAGTTTGAGTCCAAATCACGTTCCGAATTTAGTCCAATCGCGTCCAAAATTAAATTTGAAGCAAGCTGTCCAAGAACCACCAGAGCGACCGCCTGTGTGCAAACTGTCTGGACCAAAAAGGTGCGCCTCGCCGAGCCCGTTAAAACCCCTCAACCAATTTTGCGATCTGCCGCCTCCTCGCCGACAAATTAGACGAGAACAGCCACTAAAAACCCTAACACCGCCGCCTTTTTTTAACCTCAATTACTTCACCGTCGGTCGTCAAAACTACCAATTAAGAATACCAATGTATTCCTCTCGTCGAGCCTGTCAAAACCTACCTAACCTTTCACCGTTTCTGCTGTCGGAAGTCCATAACCCGCCACCTCCATCGCCTTAAATTTTCCCAACAAAATCACTATTAATTTGGTTCACATTTGGTATAGTTGTGATTCTTAAGCTGAGAGGAATCCAACCGTGGTTTTACTTTATAATTTGGAGCTCAAACGAAAAAGAACCGAAGGTGGGAAAAGGTTGGGTAAATTTTGAAAATTTGGTTACCTCATATATATATATATAAGTATTTTTGGACTTCTTCAATTTGACCTCCTAAGTATAATTTCAAATATTTTATAGCTATCCTATAACAATTGATTAACACTACACATATGAGTGAATAAAAATACTAATAAAAAAGAAAAAAAATGAAAATAATACACTAATATGAGTATTGATAGAAAATAATGTTGAATAATAATATTGTTTAACTCTTTCCAATTTTTCGTTCTACACAAATTGCAAACACAAAGAATATATATATATATACATATATATTTATTTATTTATTTATTAAAGCAAAAAATTTTAATTTAGCACTCAAAATTTAAATTCTTACCTTAATAAAATTTCTCCACCTTAAATAATCAAACAATTACTACAATAATTTTTTTTCTTTTTTCTTTTATCTCTTTTTTTTCCCTCTCCTTTTCCTCTCCTTTCTGCGTGGAAATTATGAAGCCTACAGGCTTCACAAAACGCGTGAAGGCTGCAGGCTTTAAGTTATGTGTGCTAGCCAAAATTGCAACCTTTACAAAAAGTTACTATTGAAAGTTGCACTCTACAACCGCAACTTTTAATAGTACTATTTCTTTCCCTTCGTTGGCTACGAAACTAGTTGATAAAAAAAAAAAAAAAATAGTTACTATTGAAAGTTGCGCTCATCGAGTGTAACTTTCAACAGTACATTCAGAAGTTGCACTCACCGAATGCAACTTACCATAAATTTGTACAACCCCCCAAATTACAGTATATTTGTGATTTTTTTTTCCACAATTTTTTTAAAAAAAAAATCTCAAATTGACTATGAGGCTGCCAAGGTTTTGACTTTTCCAAGTTCAAAGTATTGGGAAACAACATAGTACTATGAATGATTTGTGTAAAGTCTACCACTCATTTTGAAATGGGCCATGTATTGACCATATCTAGGGCTGTAAATGGATATTCGAAAATTCGTTTACCGTTCGCATCCGAATCCGTTTATAGGGCTATTATCTGTATCCGTTTAAAGCGGATATTATCCGTATTCGATTAGTAGACATCTGACTATAAACGGATACGAATATGGTAAATGCCTATCCGATCCGTTTAATATCCGCTCCGAATACATATCCGTTGGATATATCCGTTTATATATTCGATTATCCGTAATTTAATCAAATCTGTTATCCGTATCCGATAAATAATATTTAAAAAAAATTATATATAATATATTCTATTTTTATGTATTTTAATATATATATATAATATTTTAAAAAATTACCATATATAATATATTATTATACATAATAATTTATTTAATTATTTAATTATTAAATTTCATAATCTATATGTAAATGAATATATGTATAAATTAGTAATTAAAGAATTAATAAAAAAAATAGATGGTAATGATGATAATTAAATAATATTAAATCAAAAAATTTGAAAAGTTAATATATTAGTGAGAAAATTGATCAATATAAAATTATTGTTGCTTTACTTTATAATTAATTTATATTGGTGTCATTTTATTAATATTAATTAATCATAAAGTGAATAAATAATTATAAAAAAATTTAACTAAATTAAGAATAATTAACTTTTTAATTCTAAAATAAAATACTAAAATACTAAAATTATTAACTAGCTAAGGGGATATTAAGATTTAAGAGGGTGTTTGAGTGAGCTTATAAGCTTCTTAAAACATCTTATAAGCTCTTAAGGTAAGATGTTAAAAGTTTATAAGGTATCAAAAAGTATTTGGTAATTTGTTTTTAAAAAATAACTTATAAGCTCTTAAGAGAAGAGTTTTTGCAATGTTAAACAGATGAGAAGTTCAAGCATGTTCATGTTGTTGGACTATGTGAATAGTTTTCTTGTATTGAAATTAATTTTTATTTTGTTTATATTGAATTGTTGTATTATGTATTGGAAATTATTATTTCTTTTATTCTTGAGGAGATTTGTATGCTTGTTTAATTTTTGGAGTATGCTAATTTTATTGTTTGTTTGTTGTTTTTTTTAGATTTTATTTTGTTATTTATATGATTATTTTTTTAAATGAAATTTATTAGAAAAAAATATGCATTTTATTATAAATTAATGGATTCAGATATTCGGATATTTATAAACGGATATTCGGATATCTATAAACGAATATTCAGATATCTATAAACGGATATTCGGAATAATTATAATCGAATACGGATATATCCGAATTCGGATAATATCCGGCGGATATGAATTCGGATATTATAAAAAAATATTCGTCGGATACGGATACGGATACGGTAAAAGTTAAATGGATACGGATACGGATACTGCATATCCGATCCGTTTAATATCCGTTTACAGCCCTAACCATATCATAACTTTTTCATCTAGAAACTCAGGCTATGGTTGGTTGTAAATTCGACAATTTTGTCAAAATATTTTGATAAAATAATTTTTAAAAAATATAATTGGAGAATGTGCTGATTATTTGTTTATATTTTTAGTGATAGGTGGATAATATTTTGAGAGAAAATTGTTTGTTTGGTTGTGTTTTGAGAGGGGATAAGATGTCACATCAATAATTTTTTTATTGAGTTGATAGACTGAAATTAATATTTTAATATTATTTATATTTGTGTATATATAGATAAGGTAGGGGGACAAAATATGAGAGGGCTAGACATTAAGGAATGTGTAGGAAATGAATTGGGAGGGTATTTTGAGTCTTTTTGGGTGTGTTTAAGAAATGGGGTTGAAAAATGTGTATAATTTATTTGTTTATATTTTGGGAGTTGTAAATGAATTGATAATTTGCAACCAAATATAGCCTCACTTTTTCACCATCAAGACTTTGGTATTTCTTTTAAGAAAACATATGCTATTGCCATTAACTATAGCTTTTTGCACATATATACTTAATATATATTCTAGATTTAATATACATACTTATCTTGATTTGACTGAATTGAAAATTGACAATTTAGCATGAAGGTAAACTTACATAATCTTCAAGCAATAAGCTTCTAGACGAAATCTATTAGAATGAATCCAACCATTATTATATACAGAAAATATTTCAGTATCGTCAAAATAGGATCGTACAATCCATTTTAATACATATGATGATATCATTACAAAATCACCATATGTACATCCAATGGATTACAAATCCACCATAAAATTCACATAACTAAATAAAGATACATTTCCATAGTTGAATATTGCATAAATGTTATGATGATTATCATTGATAAAAATGTTATAATGTAATGTCTGAATTGAGCATTCATAGTTTAAATATTTTGTCACATTGTCAGATGGAGTCCGCCCAGATGAATATCCTTACAACTCATTTTGCGCTGTCTTTCACTTCCGAACTGGTGCATCTGTAATTAGGCTCATCTTGGGTAAGTTGCATACGTTCATATATATATATATATACATACATACATACATACATACATACATACATACATACACACACACATGAGTTGGCTAATCTTGTCCTGTCGACTAAATTCTGATTCTTTCAAATCCAACAGATCGCAGATGCCATGACAGTGGAAAGCACATTGTCATAAAATATGGTACTATCCTCGGACACACATGTAATATTCAAACACTAGGTCTAATTAATTACTCATTTTCTTTGAATTTTATAACCATGTTCACATTATTTGGATCCATTTGACTAAAGTAAATTAGTACATAATTTTCAACTATGTCAACAAATCAAGGGTACAAATTGCCACGTGTTCCAAAGTGTTGGCTAATTCCCATGCTTAAGTTTGACTAGTTCAACATACTCGATAAGAGTGATTTTTTTTCGATTAATCCAATTATTTATTTATTTTATTGAACAGCTAATTGATAGTGGCATTCCATCATATTTGTATATATTAACGGTTGCTATTTAACAGTGGCATTCCTCATATTTGTGTATACATTTTGTAATAAATTGGGTGGACAAATATTTTAATCCCCACGATCAGACATAAAATCCAAAGCTCATGCAATCAAATGAGTTACAAATTCATAAATTATTCAAAAAATAATCAAAGATAAACATATTCTTTTTTAATTTTTCTACCATCATCAATAATAAGGTTAGAGGGTACTTGAAAAAATTAGGGATCTCCCTCCAAATCAATAATAATAATAATTTGTATTTAAAATATAGGAATGGGGATCTCCCTCCAACTCAATCTTGCCTAAATGGGCTTTGAAAATAACAAAGACAAGGTTTGTAATTATTCCATTCACACATGGAACTCTTGATGACATCATACAGTTACATAAATCAGCCAACCAAATCATTATATAAGGGTCCAATTTGGACACATTTCATCCAACCCTTCAGGATCTAGGTCCACTCTCTTCAAGCTTTTCTTTTCCAATATCCTCAACACCCCACCCCACTCCACTTTTCTTGTAGTTCAATTCCCATTTCTAATACCCTCCCCCCTCCCCACCCCACTTTTCTTGCAGTTCAATTTCCATTTCTAATACCCTCCACCCTCCCCCTCTACCCCCACCCCACCCCACCCCACCCCACTTTTCTTGCAGTTCAATTCCCATTTCTAATACCCTCCCCCCGCCCCACCCCCAAAACCCTAGATTGAAGAATTCTTCTTCTTTTGATGAGCAATGGATAAAGAAGAAAAGAAGCCAAGCAGCAAAGAGAAAAGAAGCAGCCTTCCACCAAAAAGAGGTCAGATCAAAGCCAAAATATTTGAGGATTTGAAAGAAACAATAATGGGCTCCAAAAAGGGTGGTGACCATGGGAACAACACTACTACTAGCCAAGAAGGCCATGGGAGGAGCAATGACTCTTAATCTTGTGTTTATTGAATAGGCTAATTATAGTACCACTATACAGTTTTGAGAATTTTTAACTTGAAAGAGATTTGATTAGATCATATCACGTAGTGAGTAATTGTACTTGTCATGTGATTGATTTATAATTCAGATTACGTTCACTTTGTTTGATGTGATGAAATTTGAATAATTGTTTAAAAAAATGAAAAAAGTGTATAGGTTAATTAGCCACAAATTATGTCTAGTGAGATAGTCTAAAATTGTACAAATTTTAGAATGCACTTTGAAATAAGGATAATTTTAATAATTTAATTAAAAACTAAGGGATAAAATGATATCTAAAATGATATATACATGAGACATCAAATCTTAATTGTTATAACATAATTCTTGACTTGGATTCTTTTTATAATATTTGGCATTGAGCTATATTTGTATCATAGACCTTCAACGACAAAATAGTATTTTTTTAAATTTAAATATTATATATAAGTATATCATACAAAGTGAACATACTTTAAAAAAGTGATTGATCACGAGATAAATATAATAAGATTGAATTTTAAAAAATTTAAATTTGAAAAAATATTTTTTACAGTTTGTTGATCGAAAAGGGTTATTAATCTACGAGAAATCATTCTAGTGTGCTCTTTTATCTCATTAAACAAATAAAAGTATATATTATGATACAATTCAAAAAATCAGCATGTCTTTCATTTTTCATATAATTAATTTTAATTTAAGGGTTTGTCCTAGAGCAATTTTTGCTTATTGCTATTGTATTATTTTATAGATGTAGAATTTAGTGATGAGTGACAATATGGCTTTATGAAGAGCTTGCATTTTAGTTACCGTCTCATAGGATGTTGTCCACTTGGTCCTTTTTCTTCTAGAAATTCATATTTTGTGTTAATTTTCAAAGCAAATTGAAGAAAAATGCTTTCTGAATTTGATCTAATTAATGATCTTATTATTTGAATGAAATATTTATGACAAATAGGGCTGTAAATGGATATTCAAAAATTCGTTTACCGTTTGCATTCGTATCCGTTTATACAAAATTTATTTACATTCGTTTAAAGCGGATATTATCCGTATCTAATTAGTAGATATCCGATTATAAATGGAGACGGATATGGCAAATGCGTATTCAATCCATTTAATATTCGATTCGAATATATATTTATTAAATAATATATTAGTTATATTTTTCAATAAAAATCTCATAATCCATATATGTATAGATGTGGAATTTAGTGATGACTGACAATATGGCTTTATGAAGAGCCTGCATTTTAGTTAACGTCTCATAGGATGTTGTCCACATGGTACTTTTTCTTCTAGAAATTCATATTTTGTGTTAATTTTTAAAGCAAATTGAAGAAAAATGTTTTCTGAAGTTGATCTAATTAATGATCTTATTATTTGCATGAAATATTTATGACAAATAGGGCTATAAATGAATATTCAAAAATTCATTTATCGTTCGTATTCGTATCTATTTATACAAAATTTATGCGCATCCGTTTAAAGCGGATATTATTCGTATCTGATTAGTAGTTGTCAGATTATAAATGGATATGGATATGGTAAATGCGTATTCGATCCGTTTAATATTCGATTCGAATATATATTTATTAAATAATATATTATTTATATTTTTCAATAAAAACCTTATAATTCATATATGTATAGATTTGGAATTTAGTGATGACTGACAATGTGGCTTTATGAAGAGTCTGCATTTTAGTTAACGTCTCATAGGATGTTGTCCACTTGGTCCTTTTTCTTCTAGAAATTCATATTTTGTGTTAATTTTCAAAGCAAATTCAAGAAAAATGTTTT
Organism: Jacaranda mimosifolia; assembly: GCA_018894105.1. Classification (NCBI taxonomy): domain Eukaryota; kingdom Viridiplantae; phylum Streptophyta; class Magnoliopsida; order Lamiales; family Bignoniaceae; genus Jacaranda; species Jacaranda mimosifolia. Next base: position 5,425,966 of record CM032125.1, read on the forward strand.
CTGAATTTGACCTAATTAATGATCTTATTATTTGCATGAAATATTTATGACAATTGACAAATGCAAAATAGTTTAATTAGAAAAACAATAGATTATTTAACTATGAGGGCATAATGGTCACTTCCATTTTGTTCCGACATAATCAAATTTTATGGCCTCATGACATAAATAAGTAAATAAATAAATAAATAATCAATAATCGAGATTTTGTTTGATGTTGTTTTGGAGAATTTGACGGAAAATATTCTTTTGATGACATGTATAAGGGAATATAATGTATGTTTCATTTTATTTTGGAAATAATTTATGTAATATATTTTTTGTAAAAAGTTATGTTTAATTTTATATAGGGGTAATATTTCTTTATGGAAAGCAATTTAATTCATAGTGTAACATCCAGCTTTGAGATTATTATATTGTTAATTACTATATAGTGATTGAAAATATATATTTATATTAAGCTAATAATTAGAAGATGCAGAGAAAAATACGTGTAAATTTTTTTTATTAAATGAATTAATTCAGTATACATAAATATGAATATAAAAATTTAATAATTAAAATATTCAGAATTTTTTAAAAATATTTTGAGCGGATCAGATGGAAAATGTGCTCTAAAAAAATAGAATATGTTATTTTTTAGGGGACACTTATTGAAAAGCACCAAATGCACTTTCCAATTTGGTGATCAGTCCCCACTTGTTTTTTGTTAGAACAAACTCCCTAGTTTTGTTAAATTTTTAGATATTACTCCCTACTCATTTGATTTGACAAAAATGCCCTTAAGTATCATATTTTTCATTCATTTTTTCTCACATCTTCTCCATCCGATAAGCAAACAGTAAATCCGATCATACGTTCATTAACATAAACAGAAAGAACAGAAAAAACACAACAAGCTCCACGGCAGGAACGAGAATAACGTCAGAGCCAACAACCACCAACTCGACATCTGTATTGTCTTCTTCTCTTTTTATTTTCATCATTTTCGAGTTTCTTCTTCTTCTTCTTCTCAGTTTCTTCTCAGTTGCTTCTGAGTTTCTTATATTTTTCCGACAATGTCAACAAGTAGTGAAGTAGGAGTGTTCAATCAAGTTAATGGACATGTACATTAATCTCGCAAGAGAATGGAGTGAAATCAACGCCGAACACTTCAGTTTGCAATACATAACTCCACATCAAAGATTGTACGTGAGTTTGACTGGTGATAACGGTGTCATGAATATGGTCTTACTGCATTTGACATTGAATATGAACATTGTTGACATCCTGATAAACCGAAAGGATGAATTAAGTAGCAGTGCAAAGAAGAGCAGCGATGGTTTAAGGTAATACTTCTACAAAATCTAAGTTGTACTGCAGTTTGTAAAATTTTGTACTTGAAGTGTTCTGAAATTGTACTCTATTATGTAAGTTTTATACTTCAAGTGTTCTATAATTGATTATCCAAAATTGTACTGCAACTTCTAGCGGTTTATACTTGAAGACTATACGTCTTCTATATAAAATTATACTTTTGATTTTCTGAAATTATACTTCATTTTATTAAAGATTGTACTCGATTTATTGAAGTTATATACTTTAAGTGTTATATTTATTGATTAACCAAAATATACTGCAGTTGCTAGGACTTTATACTTCAAGCGTTCTGAAATTGTACTTTACTTTATCTAAAATTGTACTTTTATTTTCTGAAATTATACTTTCTTTTGTACTTCATTTTACCTAAACCTGTACTTTATTCATTGAACTTCTATACTTCAAGTGTTTCGAAATTGTACTTCATTTTATCTAAACTTATACTTTAGTTATTTGAATCTATTATTTAAGTTTAAAGTGTTTTACTAATGGATTATCCAAAAATTGTACTGCAATTGCTAAGGTTTTATACTTCAAGTGTTTTGAAATTGTACTTCACTTTATCTACAATTGTACTTTTATTTTTTGAAATTATACTTCATTTCATACATCATTTTACCTAAACTTGTACTCTATTCATTGAAGTTCTATACTTCAAGTGTTCTGAAATTGTACTTCATTTTATCTAAACTTGTACTTCAATTATCTGAATCTATTATTTAAGTTTTATACTTCAAGTGTTCTACTGATGGATTATCCAAAATCATATTACAATTGCTAAGGATTTATACTTCAAGTGTTTTGAAATTGTACTTCTATTTTCTGAAATTATACTTCCTTTTACATAAACTTGTACTCTATTCATTGAAGTTCTATATTTCAAGTGTTTCAAAATTGAACTTTATTTTATCTAAACTTGTACTTCAGTTATTTGAATATATTATTTAAGTTTCAAATGTTCTACTAATGGATTATCCAAAAATTGTACCGCAATTACTAAGGTTTTATACTTCAGGTGTTCTGAAATTGTACTTCACTTTATCTAAAATTGTATTTCTATTTTTTAAAATTATACTTTATTTTATACATCATTTTACCTAAGCATGTACTCTATTCATTGAAGTTCTATACTTCAAGTGTTCCGAACTTGTACTTCATTTTATCTAAACTTGTACTTCAGTTATTTGAATCTATTTTTTAAATTTCAAGTATTCTACTAATGGATTATCCAAAAATTGTATTGCAATTTCTAAGGTTTAATACTTCAGGTGTTCTGAAATTGTACTTCACTTTATCAAAAATTGTATTTCTGTTTTTTGAAATTATACTCATTTTATACATCATTTTCTCTAAACTTGTACTATATTTATTGAAGTTTTATACTTCAAGTGTTCCGAAATTGTACTTTATTTTATCAAAACTTGTACTCTCGAGTCAAAGTCACTTTCATAGTATGACTTTACCGATCAATATTACCGAGTTGAGATGTATCAACAAGCATATCAAGCAGTGATAAACCCTATTCCTACATATGATATGCATATGTTCCCTCTAGATGATGATGGCGTCATTAATGCACCTAATTGCCGATCTCAACCTGGGCATAGAAGGACACAGAGGATTCCATCACAAATTGAGAAATGTGTAATTAAGTGTAAAAGGTGTGGTAGAACAAGACATAATCGTCGAACCTGCAAAGAATCAGTAATCTAGCTAAATTTTGTAAATTAATCTAGGAGATTTATACTTGATTTCTTGATATTTGTACTTTATTTCGGTAATCATGTACTTGATTTAGCGTGAAATTGGCATTTTTGTATATTGACTGAGATATCAGTTATTTTGCACCGCAATTTGGGAGAATTATACTTGATGTCATGACAATTGTACTTCATTTCTGCAATTATGTATTTAATTTAGCATGAAATTGGCATTTTTATATGTTGTCGGAGATATTAGTTATTTTGCACCATAATCTGGGAGAATTATACTTGATTTCATGACAATTGTACTTCATTTCGGCAATTATGTATTTGATTTAGCGTGAAATTGGCATTTTTGCATGTTGTCCGAGATATCAGTTATTTTGTATCTCAATCTGGTAGAATTATACTTGATTTCATGACATTTGTACTTCTTTTTGGCAATAATGTACTTGTTTAGCATGGAAGTTATCGAATGGATGTTGTCCAAGATATCAGTGCTTTCGTACCTCAATCTGAAAGATTTATACTTGATTTCATGACATTTGTATTTCATTTTGGCCATTATGTACTCCATTTCTTAATATTTTTACTAATATTGTTGAATTGAAATTTGTTCCATGATTTGATTTTTAAGTCTCAGTAATTAATAACCAAACTCTAAAAATGTGTGTAATATTTATTATATGAATAAAATAATATTAAAGTTTTAAAGTGTTAACCACTAATGTTGAACGAATGAATGTTATCAATCGCAGTAATATAAAGAATACTTATGCTTTCAAAGATGTAAATAAATGAGCATTTGACAATAATATCCACCCTATAACCCGTACAAATATGTACTTCACCTTATTCGATAATTTCAAAATATTATATTTGACCATCACTACAATTATTGGAGACTAATTATTCAATTGCAATAAGTGTACTTCAACATAACACCATTTATACTTTGTTTGTTCTACATTTGTACTATATTTTCATTATATTATACTCAAATTCATTGTCCGGTTTCAATTGAATTGAAGTATACTTTAACATAACACCATTGATACTTTGTTTGTTCTTATTTGTACTTCATTTTCATCATATTGTACTCAATTCACTTCCTGATTTCAATTTAATTGAAGTGTACTTCAACATAACACCATTTATACTTTGTTTGTTTTATGTTTGTACTTCATTTCTATGATATTTTACTCAAATTCACTGTTCGATTTCAATTTAGTTGAAGTCTACTTCAACATAACACCATTTATATTTTGTTTGTTCTAAGTTTGTACTTCATTTACATCATATTATACTAAAATTCACTGTCCAACTTCAATTTAATTGAAGTGTACTTCAACATAACATCATTTATACTTTATTTGTTCTACATTTGTAGTTCATTTTCATCATATTGTACTCAAATTCACTATTCGGTTTCAATTTAATTGAACTGTACTTCAACATAACACTATTTATACTTTGTTTGTTCTACGCTTGTACTTCATTTCTCTCATATTGTATTCAAATTCACTGCTCGATTTCAATTTAATTGAATTGTATTTCAATATAATACCATTTATACTTTGTTTGTTCTACATTTATACTTCATTTCCATCATATTGTACTTAAATTCACTACCTAATTTCAATTTAATTGAAGTGTACTTCAACATAATACCATTTATACTTTATTTTTTTTCTATATTTGTACTTCCTTTCCATCATATTGTACTCAAATTCACTGCTCGATTTCAATTGAATTGAAGTGTACTTCAACATAACACCATTTATACTCTGTCCGTTCTACATTTGTAATTCATTTCCATCATATTGTACTGAAATAAAAATATTATAAATACTTGATGAAAAATTATACTTACATACAAAATAATATTATAAATAAAGTATGCTTCAATTTACATATGTATGTACATACAAAGTATGATTTAAACCCTATAGGCTTAAATATTTTGTACTGCAGTTGCTTCTAAAATGTACTATAGATACACATGTTATATACTAAATTTTCAGTTAATATGTACTACATGCCTGAATGTTTTTGTACTAAAGATGCTTCCAAAATGTACTGCATATATACAAATACTAAATTATAATTTAATTTAATCTACATGCTTGAATATTTTGTACTACAGATGCTTCTAAAATGTACTGCAGTTACATAGATTATATGCTAACTTTTGCCTGATGTGAACTGCAAGCATAAATATTTATACTACATTTATTTATAAAATGTACTGCAGTTACAGAGATTATATACTATACTTTTATTTAATGTATACTGCAGGCTTAAATATTTTGTACTATAGTTGCTTCCAAAATGTACTGCAGATACACAGATTATATACTATATTTTCAGTTAATGTATACTGCACGCTTGAATATTTTTGTACTACAGATGCTTTTAAAATATACTGCATGTACACAGATTATATACTATAATTTCATTTAATCTATAGGCTTGAATGTTTTGTACTACATTTTCGCAACTTCCTCTCCCAATTTCCAAATCACTTGCCGCTTAAACCGTTGGATAGCTCTCGGCTTATACATTAACTCCACAAAGTTCCAGCCCCGTCCGATTCTCCATGGAATAGTAATTTCCCTCGCAATAAGCTGGAATTACAACAATGCCACTGCACTGCCGCATTCTAAAGATCTTCGCCATTTCCTATCCAAACGGAACCGTCTACTGGTGAAACTTGGTGGGAACGTTGCCAACACTTCAAGGAACACCCCATTGAAACAGTTTCACAAAATTCCTTTTCCAAGACACTCTTCTCAATGCATCTTTGTACTGCTTGCATGCAGTAAGACCGCTCTAGGTTGCCCTCAATGTTCGGTGCCCAAACGGACACGGAATGACTTCAAACTTGGTGGGAAGCATCCTCATATCTCAAGGAATATGCCATTGAAACAGTTTTTCAAATTGCACCTCGTAAGAGTCTTTGCTCATGGGCCTTTTTCGCCTTATCGGGTGAGCCGACAATGCCTTGTCGCTCCTAATGCCCCTTCAAGTCACGGTCGCAATTCTTTTCCAATGAGCGACCCATGACATTCTCCCCCACTCGATCTGTTGATGTCCTCGTCAACACATACACAAGGACTCAAAGTGTATGTAGTGCCCCAACTCAACTCTGATCTCTTTTTTGCACCGGATGAGTTTAGCTCCTCTTTACACAGATTATATACTACACTTTCATTTAATATATACTACAGGCTTAAATATTTTGTACTATAGATACACAAAATTATATACTACATTTTCAGTTAATGTATATTGCATGCTTTAATGCTTTTGTACTATAGATGCTTCTAAAATATACTGCATGCACACAAATTTATACTATAATTTCATTTAATCTGCAGCTTTGAATATTTTGTACTACAAATGTTTTTAAAATGTACTGCAGTTACACAGATTATGTACTACACTTTTGCTTAATGTGTATTGCAAGTTTGAATGTTTATACTACATTTGCTTCTAAAATATACTTCAATTACATAGATTATATACTACACTTTTGCTTAATGTGTACTGCAAACTTGGATGTTTTGTACCACAAATAATATACTACCACTTTTAAATAATTTTACAGTATAATTTCAGGTAAAAAGAAGTATAAACCTCAAAAAAGTTAAGTACAACTTTCATGCCTTTCAAGTACAAATAAAAAACTTCCTATCTCACAATAAAAATCATATATATCAATTGGGTTCAAGTGTTTAACAACTAAAAAGGGAATAAAAACCCTAAACATGAGAAAATAGACAAGAAATAAGTACAACACTGAAAAATCACAGACATTTAAAACTGTAAATGCAGAAAACATATATTTGTTTCTTTCGATCACTTCTTTTTGTATTTCGCTTCTTGTTACCGTTGTTTCTCCTTCCATTGTCACAAAAAAAATGGCAGAAATTTTGGTGTTTTTTTTTTCTTTTCTTTTTCTCTTTTTCTTCTCTCGTCAATGGCAGAGGAACGATTTCGTGCCCTTTTGTTTGGCCGCTTGGGGAAGTCGTCGATTTCAGAAAAAAAAAATATGAAAGCATTCTTCTTGAAGAGAAAAACGCATTTCTCAGTTATTTTTGTTGTTTTCTCTAGTTATAAGGATATATGTGTCTTTCTAAAAAATATGGGGATTGATTTCTAAGTTTTGTGAAAAAATAGGAAGTTTAGTGTGTAAAAATTTAAATGGGGACTGAACACTAAAGTAAAAATAGGTTTAGGGATTTTTTTCTAATTGACTTATTTTTTAGACCATTCCCAGAAAAATAAAATAAAATAAAATACCAAACATAGCCTTAATTTACTCGCAGATAACAAGAAGTATGAGATTCCGATTCAAACGGCCGGTACCACTGTCGTTGCTCCGGCCGCCGCAAGCGGCGGCGTCGCTTCATTCAGTCTCCAAACAGTTCTGTAATTCTTTATTCACTATTCGAACACGCTTAATTTAGTGTAATTTTATGTGAAAATGTAACCTTGTGCATGTGTTCATCTTGAATGTTTGTTATTTGCAGTTCAGCGTTCGGGATTGCATTTGATATAGATGGTGTGATACTTCGTGGTACAACTCCGATTGGAAATTCACGGAGGGCACTGAGAAGATTGTACGATGATTCTGGTACACTCATTTCCTTACAAGAAACTACAAAAATAATCAATTCCTTTTTGTATGGATTTGTGAGTTTGGAAAATATGGCTGCTGCATAGTTGTTTGAGGTGAAACAATGTTAATTAGTCAAATGGGTTCTTTAAGCTGTGCATTTGAAGATAGTTGATTGACTAATATGGGACTTTGAAATTCTGTTATCGTTGCTGGACTTTATTGTCTGAATTTTGTCCAAGAAAATGAAGGAAAAATTAGGAATTTTCGTGAGCAAAGTTGATAAGTGTAGATAAATGTATTGTTGGACAAGATTTTGTGGAGCAAGGATGAACAGTAATATGTGGTTATACTGGTTGGATGCGATTAGAAATTGAAGTCTATGGAACTTTATAGTGATTCTTGAGCAGACATGTAGTCATGTACTCATAATCTCCCATTTTGTTCCTCTGGATAACTATTTTCAAATCATTAGCATTCTTGATTCCTAAAATGCAGTTCATTGAGGTTTTGGGATTCCTAGTGCCTCTGAGCTGTTAAATTGGTTGAATTTTAACTATGTCATTACCTTAAAATCATAACCACGTTCACTAAGAGAGGTAACTCCGAAAAATGATGTAAAAGTGTATGATGGCAGTGCAGCTTTTGGTGCTTTCTTTGACATGAAAAGTCAAACCAGAATCCGAATTTGGGGTTGATGCAGATAATCCTACCACCTGAATATAGGACCCTTCACATGTTCCACGAAAACTGTTTAGGCTTGGAGTTTGGGGAGTCTAAAATTACCTTGAATTTTATTTTATGGAATTAATTTTTTGAAAATCAGTCATGTGCTTGGATTCAACTTCAAGAATCACATTTATAAAAAATTAATTGGTTATTCTTTTAGATTCTGTTCAGCATTGCTGGATATGTCTTTATTGGGTGTATAATATGTAAAAGCTTCATTCTGAAAGGATATTGTTGTTTGTATTATTTGGAATGGAAATGCATTTGTCTGTAGTAGTTCGCATTTACTCCTCCTTGCAGGTGCTTTGAAGATTCCATTTTTGTTTCTGACAAATGGTAGGTCTTCGAATTTTTCACACTTCCAATTCAGTGCATTTTATTAGCATTATATTTTCGTTTTAGTTAGACATAAAAAAGACTTTTTTTTTTTTTTTTCTTTGTTTGGTTGGTAATATTGTTATTCATTTTGTTATGGGTAGTATTTTAGTGAATTGTACACCGACAGAAACCAGCATTGCACACTGATGATCTTGATCAGAATCATAATTTACAAATGAATATATACTTTTCCATTGTTGTGATACTTAAGGATTCATGCTTGATTTGAGGCATTGTGAGCTTTCATGTGGCTGTTCACGAGAAAGCATATTTATGGCATATATACCTCTGTTCTCAGGCAAAAGATTGACAATAAAAATCTGAAGGAATTAATATGATTGACTATGTGTCCTAGGTGGTGGTATTCCAGAGTCTAGAAGAGCTTCTGAGTTGAGTGATCTTCTTGGAGTGAAGATTTTACCTTCTCAGGTATGGTCATAATACTTCTATAAGGGTGTCGTGTGCATAACTGTTCTTGTGCATGATTTACGTGCCTGTACTTTGGATGTAGGTAATGCAGTGTCACTCACCCTTTAGAACTTTGCTAAAGAGGTATATTAACTTTTCGTATTGAAAATTTTCGTCACATCCTGCTTTAGTATTTGTTTGTTTAATCTCTCTTAGATTATATTGAATATTTAGCGTAGAAGAATTTATTTATATTTGGAGTTGAAGTATGAAACGAATGATTACTTATATTAATATGAAACATTATTTTTTATTTATTTATGATTGACTAATTGTGAAATAGTATTATTTTCTAAAAAACATATTTAAAAATAAGTAAGTTGAAAAATTTTCAAATAATATTCTTTCTATATCAATTGAAAGTTTTATTTTTTGTTGATATTAAAATATTATATATTTTTATAAAATTAAATATAATTATTACATCATTATAACGTCATATCGGTCCAACCGGTTGAACCAGTAACCAGTAAAGTCACTGGTTTTTTGTCCGGTTCGATTTTGAGAACATTGCTTTTCATCTAGAAACTCAGGCTATGTTTGGTTGTAAATTCGACTATTTTGACAAAATAATTTTTAGAAAATAGGATTGGAGAATGTGATTATCGTTTGTTTATATTTTGAGTGGTAGGTGGAGAATATTTTGACAGAGAAGTGTTTGTTTGGTTATATTTTGAGAGGAGACAAGATGTCACATAAATAATTTTTTGTTGTGTTGATAGAGTGAAATTAATATTTTAAAATTATTTATATTTGTATATATATATGATGAGGGTCCGAATCGTAATACAGGTACTTCGATTCCAATCTCTATAGGGGTTAACCCCAAAGGTGGATATCTTCCGTTGATGACATTTGAGAATCCTGCAATCAAGGCAAACGTTAGGCTATTCGAGTGGCCCTCGGCTTTGGCCCTCCGATGCTCAAGTCAGTATTTCTAGTATCTAACAATGAAGTAAGATAAGTTCAGGGTGTCTTTTGCGCATACCTTGTGAGGCAAGACAGAGGAGTTTTTATATTCTTCCCCTTGTAGGAAATGACTGGGAAGCCCTTGGCTTACCCTTAGGGTCTTCAGCCTCCTCCAAGGGGCAATTAGTCTATTCCCCTATTTGAATTTTGCCAGCTAGATGTCCTTTCATGCTACAGGACGGGACGGTATACGGGGTGGCGCCTGCCGTGTCAGACAGTGAGGGGATGGCATGCGCCATTAATGCGGTGGTGTGGTGCCAGTCCATGCATTTAATGCGGTGGCAGAGTACTGTGCAGAGTTCGACCTCCTGTCAGCCTGACTGGGGTCGAATATGGTCGATATTGTCCGAGGGCTCTGAGGCGCCCGCCTGGGCGTGGGGGGACTGGTCGAATATTGTCGACATGTCCCATGGGCCCTGGGCCGTTGTCTGAACGTTGGGCCCTTCGGGCCACTATCTAGTCGAACATGGTCGACGTGGATCATGGGCCTTGGGCCGTTGTCTGAGACGATGGGCCCTTCGGGCCACTATCTGGTCGAACATGGTCGACGTGGGTTATGGGCCCTGGGCCATTGTCCAAAACGTTGGGCCTTTTGGGCCACCCTATATCAATATAGATAAGGTAGGGGGACAAAATATGAGAGAGTTAGACATTAGGAAATGGGTAGGAAATGAATTGGGAGGGTATTTTGAGTCTTTTTGAGTGTGTTTAATGAGTGAGGTTGAAGAATATGTATGATTTATTTGTTTATATTTTGAGAGTTCAAAAATGAATTGACAATTTACAATCAAATATAGCCTCACTTTTTCACCATCAAGACTTTGGTATTTCGTTTAAGAAAACATATGCTATTGCCATTAACTATAGCTTTTTGCACATATATACTTAATATATATTCTAGATTTAATATACATACTCATATTGATTTGATTGAATTAAAAACTGTAACTGACAACTTAGCATGAAGGTAAACTTCTATATAATAAATCTTCAAGCAATGAGCTTCTAGGGAAATTCTATTAGAATGAATCCAACCATTATACACAGAAAATATTTCAGTATAATCAAAGTAGGGTCATACAATTCGTTTTAATACATATGATGATATCATTACAAAATTATCATGTGTACATCCAACGAATTACAAATCCACCAGAAAACTCATATAACTAAATAAAGAAACATTTTCATAGTTGAATATAGGGGTGTAAATGAAATGAAACTATTTGCCAACGGTTTGGGCTCAACTCAATGAAAGCTCGTATTCGGCTCAATCTTTTTGAGCCTGAGCCAAGCTAAGCTCGAGCTCATCAGTCAAACGAGTTGAGCTGAGCTTAATAATATTCGGCTCAAAAAGCTCTCAAGTCTAAACGAGCTTTTTTATTATATATATACACATATAATTATAATCTATGCCCATATAATAATAATAATAATAATAATAATAATAATATTTCACTTTTTTATTTTTGGAAAAATATATAACAAAATTATTTAAAAAGTTTATAATTATAAATTTTGTTTTGAGTCTAAATGAGTTGAGTTAATTCAAACCTATACGAGCTCGAGCTCATCCAAGCTTAATAAATCGAGTTTCTCTGCTTCTCTATGACGTCTTATCCAGTCAAACTCGATAAGGCTCGCCAAGCCTTCGTCTATTCCAACGAGCCGAACTTGAACTTGGCTGTTTAGGCTCAACCAAGCTAGACTTGAGCTCGAGCTCGCGAATTAATAGACGAGTCAAGTTTAATCCTACTAGATTCGCGCTTGCCCTTGATTCATTTACACCCCTATGAATATTCATAAATGTTATGATGATTATCATTAATAAAAATGTTATAATGTAATGTTTGATTTGAGCATTCATAGTTTAAGTGTTTTGCAGCATTGTCAGATGGAGTCCGCCCAGATGAATATCCTTACAACTCATTTTCCGCTGTCTTCGACTTCGGAACTGGTGCATCTGTAACTAGGCTACTCTTTTCCATTCCCTCATGATAGGCTCATCTTGGTTGAGTTGCATACGTACATACATATATACAGACAGAGAGACATGAGTTGGCTAATCTTGTCGTCTCAACTAATTTATGATTCTTTCAAATCCCACGGATCACAGATGCCATGACAGTGGAGAGCACATTGTAAAAAAATATGGTACTATTCTCGGACACACATGTAATATTCAAACACTAGGATTAATTAATTACTCATTTTCTTTGAATTTTAAAACCATGTTCACATTGTTTGAATCCATTTGACCAAAGTAAATTAGTACATAATTTTCAATTATGTGAACAAATCAAGGGGACAAATTGCCACGTGTTCTAAGGTGTTGGCTACTTCCCTTTTTTCTTTTCTATTTTGCAGTTTGGTCCTTGTCAATTAAATGAAGAATTTTTTCCATGCACGCTTAAGTTTGACTAGTTCAACATACTTGATAAGAGTGACTTCTTTCTGATTAGTCTCATTATTTATTTATTTTATTGGATAGTTAATTGACAGTGGCATCCCTTCATATATTTGTGTATATTAACGGTTGTTAATTAACAGAGGCATTCCCTCATATTTGTATATACCTTCTATAATAAATTGGGTGGACAATTATTTTAAACTCACATAAAACCCAAAACTCGTGCAATTGAATTAGTTACAAAATTCACAAACTGTTAAAAAAATGAAAGATAAACAAATTTTTCTTTAGTTTTTCTACCATAATCAATAATAAAGCTAGAGAGTACGTCAAAAAAATAGGGATCTCCCTCCAATAATAATAATTTGTATTTAAAATATAGGAATGGGGATCTCCCTCCAACTCAATCTTGCCTAAATGGGCTTTGAAAATAACAAAGACAAGGTTTGCAATTATTCCATTCACACACGGAACTCTTGATGACCTCATATAGTTACATAAATCAGCCTGCCAAATCATTATATATGAGTCCCCAATTTGGACACATTTCATCCAATCCTTCAGGCTCTAGGTCCACTCACTTCAAGCTTTTCTTTTCCAGTACCCTCAACCCCCCCCGCCAAGACCCTACTTTTCTTGCAGTTCAATTCCCATTTCTAATACCCACGCCTACCCCGTTTCCCACCCCCACTCCACCCTACTTTACTTTTCTTACAATTCAATTCCCATTTCTAATACCCTCCCCCCCAAACCCCACCCCCAAAACCTAGATTGAAGAATTCTTCTTCTTTTGATGAGCAATGGATAAAGAAGAAAAGAAGCCAAGCAACAAAGAGGAAAGAAGCAGCCTTCCACCAAAAAGAGGTCAGATCAAAGCCAAAATATTTGAGGATTTGAAAGAGACAATAATGGGCTCCAAAAAGGGTAGTGACAATGGGAACAACACTACTACCGGCCAAGAAAGCCATGGGAGGAGGAATGACTCTTAATCTTGTGTTTCATTGAATAGGCTAATTGTAGTACCACTATATAGTTTCGAGAATTCTTCACTTGAAAGAGATTTGATCAGATCAGATCACATAATGAGTAATTGTACTTGTTATGTGATTGATTTACAATTTCATATTACGTTCACTTCGTTTGATGTGATGAAATTTGAATAATTATTTTAAAGAATGAAAAAAAAAAAAAGTGTGTAGGTTAATTAGTCACAAATTATGTTTAGTGAGATAGTCTAAAAATGTACAAATGTCACAATGCACTTTGAAATAAGGATAGTTTTAATAATTTAATTAAAAACTAAGGGATAAAATGATATATAAATGAGACATCAAATCTTAATTGTTATGACATAATTCTTGAGTTGGATTCTTTTTATAATATTTGGCATCGAGCTATATTTCTATCATAGACCTTCAACGACAAAAATAATTTTTTTTTTTAATTTAAATGTTATATATATAAGTGTATAATACAAAGTGAACATACTCTAAAAAAGTGATTGATCAGGAGATAAATATAATAAGACTGGATTTTAAAATTTTAAATTTGGAAAAATATTTTCCATAGTTTGTTGATCGGAAAGGGTTTATTAATCTACGAAAAATCATTCTAATATGCTCTTTTATCAAATTAAACAAATAAAAGTATATATTATGATCGAATTCAAAAAATCAGCATGTCTTTCATTTCATATCAATTAATTTTAATTTAGGGGTTTGTCCTAAAGCAATTTTTGCTTATTGCTATTGAATAGATGTGGAATTTAGTGATGAGTGACAATATGGCTTTATGAAGAGCCTGCATTTTAGTTAAGGTCTCATAGGATGTTGTCCACTTGGTCCTTTTTCTTCTAGAAATTCCTTTTTACTTGGTCCTTTTTCTTCAAAGCAAATTGAAGAAAAATGTTTCCTGAATTTGATCTAATTAATGATCTTATTATTTGCACGAAATATTTATGAACAAAAGCAAAATAGTTTAATTAGAAAAACAATAGATTATTTAACTATGAGAGCATAATGGTCACTTCCATTTTGTTCCGACGTGAAACAAGATATTTGGCCTCATGACATAAATAAGTAAATAAATAAATAAATAATCAATAATCAAAATTTTGTTTGATGTTGTTTTGGAGAATTTGATAGAAAATATTTTTTTGATGACATGTATAAGGGAATATAATGTGTGTTTCATTTTATTTTGGAAAAATTCATGTAATATATTTTTTGTAAAAAGTTATGTTTAATTTTATATAGGGCTAATATTTTTTTATGGAAAGCAATTTAATTCATAGTGTCATATTCAGCTTTGAGATTATTATATTGTTAACTTACTATATAGTGATTGAAAATATATATTTATATTAAGCTAATAATTAGAAGATGCAGAGATATAATAAATGCATGTAAAAAAAAATTTATTAAGTGAATTATTTCAGTATACATTAATATACATATAAAATATTTAGGTAATGTTTGGTTACAAATTGTATGTTTTATATTATGATTTTGGGAGAACGAGTTTTGGTAGTGAGATTAGGAAATGTGATAAATATTTATTTATGTTTTGGAGAATAGTTAAAAAATTATTTTAGGGAATTTCGATATGTTTATATATGTTTTGGGAGAAGACAATTTTTACTATAGTGGTCATATCAATATTTTTTTGTTGGATTTTGGGATGAAAATTGAATTGAGTAATTTTTTTATAGTAAGAATAATAATAAAATATATATTATATGTATATGATATATATTGGAAAATAGTAAAATTTTAGTGATAATAAAAGATAGAAAAAGGATATTTTAGGCAAATTTAATTTGGTATTTTGAAAGAAAAATGATGTATGTTTGATTATATTTTGTTTTGCCAAAATGTAACCATAATAATTAAAATATTCAGAATTTTTAAAAATATTTTGTGCAGACCGGTTGGAAAATGTGTTCCAAAAAAAGAATTTGTTATTTTTTAAGGGAATTAGAGCATTCTCAAAAAAAATAAAATACCAAACATAGCCTTAATTTACTCGCAAATAAAACGAAGTATGAGATTCCGATTCAAACAGCCGGTACCACTGTCGTTGCTCCGGCTGCCGCAAGCGGCGGCGTCGCTTCATTCAATCTCCAAACAGTTCTGTAATTCTTTATTCACTATTCAAACACGCTTAATTTAGTGTAATTTTATCTAAAAATGTATCGTGTGCACGTGTTCATCTTGAATGTTTGTTATTTGCAGTTCAACGTTCGGGATTGCATTTGATATAGATGGAGTGATACTTCGTGGTACAACTCCGATTGGAAATTCACGGAGAGCACTGAGAAGATTGTACGATGATTCTGGTACACTCATTTCCTTACAAGAAACTATAGAAATAATCAATTCCTTTTTGTATGGATTTGTGAGTTTGGAAAATGTGACTGCTGCATAGTTGTTTGAGGTGAAACGATGTTAATTAGTCAAACGGGTTCTTTAAGCTGTGCATTTAAAGGTAGTTGATTGACAAATATGGCACTTTGAAATTCTGATATCGTTGTTGGGACTTCATTGTTTGAATTTTGTCCAAGAAAACGAAGGAAAAATTGGGAATTTTCGTTAGCAAAGTTGATGAGTGGAGATAAATGTATTGTTGGCCAAGATTTTGTGGAGCAAGGATGAACAGTAATATATGGTTATATTGGTTGGATGTGATTAGAAATTGAAGTCTGTGGAACTTTATAGTGATTCATGAGCAGACATGTAGTCATGTACTCATAATCTCCCATTTTGTTCCTCTGGATAACTATTTTCATATAATTAGTATTCTGGATTCCCAAAATTCAATTCATTGAGGTTTTGGGATTCCTAGTGCCTCTGAGTTGTTAAATTGGTTGAATTTTAACTATGTCATTACCTTAAAATCATAACTACCTTCACTAAGAGAGGTAACTCTGAAAAATGATGTAAAAGTGTATGATGGCAGTGCAGCTTTGGTGCTTTCTTTGACATGAAAAGTCAAACCAGAATTTGAATTTGGGGCTGATGCAGATAATCCTACCACTTGAGTATAGGACCCTTCACATGATCCAAGAAAACTATTTAGGCTTGGAGTTTGGGGAGTCTAAAATTACCTTGAATTTTATTTTAGGGAATTAATTTTTTGAAAATCAGTCATGTGCTTGGATTCAACTTCAAGAATCGCATTTATAATATATTAATTGGTTATTCTTTTAGATTCTGTTCAGCATTGCTGGATATGTCTTTATTTGGTGAATAATATATGAAAGCTTCATTCAGAAAGGATATTGTTTTTCGTATTATTTGGAATGGAAATGCATTTGTCTGTAGTAGTTCTCATTTACTCGTTCTTGCAGGTGCTTTGAAGATTCCATTTTTGTTTCTGACAAATGGTAGGTCTTCGAATTTTTCACACTTCCAATTCAGTGCATTTTATTAGCATTAGGTTTTCGTTTTAGTTATACATAAAAAAGACCCTTTTTTTTTTTGCTTGGTAATATAGTTATTCATTTTGTTATAGGTAGTATTTTAGTGAATTGTACACCGACAGAAACCAGCATTGCACACTTGTGATCTTGATCAGAATCTTAATTTACAAATGAATATATACTTTTCCATTTTTGTGATACTTAGAGCCTGTTTGTTTTCATTTTCTACACCCATTTCATTTTCTCCTCAAAATGAAAATAGAGATTTATCAACTTATACACCATTTTCTCATACATTGTCATTCTCAGAACATTTCTTTTTACATTCTCTCTCCATTTTCATACCTATTTCCCCTATTATTACCTATATCTACTTTTTTATCTTTCCAATACTTCTCAAACATCATTCATCACAAAAATATTATTTTATATTATTTTTTCAAATAAGTACACATCACATCATCAATTCAAATTCAAAAACTTTCTTCCTATTAATACAAAAATACCCAACATCTAAATAAATCTCATTTTCACACTTATAAAAACCTATAATTTTAAACAACACATCCAAACACAATTTTATTTTCGAAAACACTTTTTTAACTAATTTTTTACTATGCATTTTCATCAGAAAATGAAAACACCTCCAAAAAATGAATCCAAACAGGCCCTTAAGGATTCATGCTTGATTTGAGGCATTATGAACTTTCATGTGGCTGTTCATGAGAAAGTATATTCATGGCATATATACCTCTGTTCTTAGGCAAAAGATTGACAATAAAAATCTGGAGGAATTAATATGATTGACTGTGTGTCCTAGGTGGTGGTATTCCAGAGTCTAGAAGAGCTTCTGAGTTGAGTGATCTTCTTGGAGTGAAGATTTTACCTTCTCAGGTATGGTCATAATACTTCTACAAGGGGTGCCAAGTGCATAACTGTGCTTGTGAATGAGTTATGTGCCTGTACTTTGGATGTAGGTAATGCAGGGTCACTCGCCCTTCAGAACTTTGCTAAAGAGGTATGTTAACTCTTCGTATTGAAAATTTTCTTCACATACTGCTTTAGTTTCCTTTCAACTTTTCAGTACACTCCTGTCTGCAAAATTCTGGATTTATTCTCACATTGCAACTTAGATTAGGAACATCCTGCCAATGGATTGCCCTTCTCAGGCCTAAATTTAGGAAATGTTCTTACTTTTCTGATATAGCAGTAAGGACACTTAGTTACAATATCATCTGTCCAACGTGATTACAGTGAATAACTGCTGGTTATCCATTTCCACCGAAAGGAATATTAAGTGAACTTGTGGCTTAGGTGCTATCAACTGTAAAAGATATTTCAGTTCTATACTTTCTTTCCAATCTTGTCTCATGTTTATTGGTGATATCTTCAAGAATATACTAGTGGTATTATCAAATTATTCATGAAATTTTATTTTTGCTAGTTGTCTTCTCTTCTAGATTTGAAAATGAATTCATTGTTGCTACTGGAAAAGGGGAACCTGCTGTTGTGATGTCTGAATATGGCTTTAAGTAAGTTCTAACTTGTCAGTTATCTGTTACCCCAACCACCCAATTTGTTCTTCCTTCAGCACATTTGGTGGCCATAAGTCAAACCTACCTGCAGGAGAGTTATCTCACTGGAAGAATACGCATTACACTTCCATAACATTGATCCTGTAGCACAATACAAGAGGTGGACAACTATGCAGGAATTGAACTACTCACGAAATTCTGGAAAGATGGTCTCAAGCCACATTGATTACTCTCAAAAAGTCAAAGCTGCATTTGTTGTTAGTGATCCTGTTGACTGGGGGAGGGATATACAGGTATCTTTGTTACATTAATATACACAAGCACCAGAAGCCTGTGTATTTGTTGCTGAAACTTAAGGAAATTAGATTTTGAGACACAGTTAAAGATTTCCTTAGCCAATCAATTAATCTTTCATCATCATAGGTACTTGTGATCTCAGAACCAATTCTTGAATTGCTTGACATATAATGATACTCTGGAATCACCTTCTTCAGGGAGTTCAAAATCATTATCGTTTTTATATTCATTTATGATCCCTTCATTTACATTAATATTCAAAGTAATGAAAATCTCTGTAGACAATTACAAGCATGCCCCATTGTTTTCCCTTCGTCTACTCATGTGATGATTCATGTTACTCTCAAATTCCCATCTTTGAAACAACTGACAAAATTTAGGTTCTGTGCGATATTTTGACATCTGGAGGTGTTCCTGGAGAGGAGAATGGACACCAACCACCTCTATATCTTGCTGCTGACGATCTACAGTACCAGGTTGGTAATAATTGTTACTATGGAGATCTTGGATCCCAATATCTTAGGCTTATAGAGAATGCCCAACAAGCAAATTGACAAGAATAAAACTGATAATCTAGTAATAATTTTGATATCTTCCAGTCTCTAGAAATTTTTCTCGGCTTTTAGTTTGAACTTTGAATTGGGGAAGTTGGATGAGAAAGAACCTTACATTATGATATGGCAAATGTGGTCTTAACTTATAAATTGAATTTATTCATCCTATTTGGTGCATAATGCTGATCTAGCTTGTAAACTATTCTCTGGATTTGTTATCATGCTTCTGCAGGGGCCTTTTGGAAAGTTTTCAATTTTTTGAGAATGTACTGATTAGTTGTCAACTTATTACAGGCTGCATTTCCTTCAGAACGTCTTGGTATGGGTGCATTTAGAATTGCGCTTGAGAGTGTCTTCAACAGGTACTTTTGCCGTTGTAAATTCCTTACATACTATGCTGGATCCACCTACACCAAAGGCTCTTCATTGATCTACTAATTTTAGACATGTCCAAGTATGAATTCTGCGGTCAATCTCATTGGTTAAGCACTATTAGTTGTTTTATGATTGAAGTGAGGTCATGCCTCCATGTTCTTATCCTTTCATAAAGAAAATCCTTTCAATATTCATGGATGCATGAGTTTAGGAATTTGACGGCATGATCCTTTGAGAAAAAGCAAAATTTGAAAATGATATAGAACAAGATGCAGATTTGAAGTCTAAACAAAAGCAACATTTAGGACTAGAACTCTTAACTAAATCATAGAAATTTCCCAAAAAGCTAACATAGATTCTTCTCTCTGTCATAACAATAAGGCCGTTTTGCTCATGATTAAACTTGTTGGAAAGATGAAATATAACCAAGTATGTATTTTTTTTTATTAGAGTTTTAATCAATCATCATCAGAAGAACGAGGCCAAAAACATTAACTAAACTTGATCGGTTGACGCACTAGTTTTTCCCACAATACAAACATATTTAAGTAAATGTTGTTTTGTAAGAGTATAATGAAACTGCAATTTTTGTTTTTCGGAAAGCTCTTTGTGCTCTGCAGTTGTGGTCAAAGTTTTGGAGTTTTCTCACTAGTGACATGATTTTAACTGTCTCTTTGATTCCACCTTCTCTTTTACTCTTCCATTCAGTCAATTTTCTAGCTAGTGAGGGATTTCTTTTCTTTTCTTTTCAGAATCCACGACAAACCTTTGGAGTACACGTCTTTTGGGAAGCCAAATCCATTTGTTTTCAAAAATGCTGAAACTATATTGAGACATCTCCAACAGTCTCCCTGTCCTGGTAACGCCACGACAGAAAATGCAGATGTTGAATCACCTTCTTTCAGAACCCTTTATATGATTGGTGACAATCCTTTGGTTGATGTCAAAGGAGCACAGCAGGTGTCTTCTCTTCCCACTCTTAAACCCAGTTGCTTAAACAGGAAACATCATAAAAAACAACTACTTCGGTGTGCACAACAATTAAGATTTGTTTCTGAGACAGCCTTAATCTTATTCCACAGGCAGGGTATCCATGGTTTTCAATTTTGACCCGGACAGGTGTTTTCAGGCAAAGGGAGAACCACACGCAGTATCCAGCTGATATGGTAAGGCTGCTGCTGATGCTATACTGTCGTTTCTTCTTCGTTGCTACTGCTGCATTTTTGGCCCCATTTCTTTTATATACATATTGCTGGCCTTCTATATCATACGTGAGTGGACAAAATTGGAAGCGATATTCAGGAACCTTATGAAGCAGTGGCCACTGAATTTGTAACGTCTGATCGGTTGTGCAGGTTGTTGATACTGTGGAAGAGGCAGTGGAATTTATATTGAAAAGGGAGGATGCTTCTTAGACTATATAACATTGCATATGATTGATGAAGCAATAGGGATGCTAAAATCTCTTGGCTCCACCAACTATATTATTCAGTCACTTTTGCAGTTTAATGTAATCTCTAGAATTCTTTGATTCATTTACATGTAATGGTCATTGTGAACAAGAGAGTTTAGATAAGTTTTAACCACGGAATCATATTCATGGGTAAAGTTGATTGTGATAAGTGTTATAGTGAAACGGAGATTGTATCTGTATCCAAAATTGATATAAGTGAGTTGGTAGAAAATACTTAGGATTGAGATTTTTTTTTTTTAAGAAATTCGATGAATTGTTTCAAATTTCGGAGAAAGGATGTGGGTTGTATCCCCATAGAGAGGGGTTATCTACTAAAAAGTCATAATTTGACGATTATGTTCAAAACATACAACTATGTGAAAAAAGAAATGTATTGGTTGGGGCATTGTTTTATTCTAAGATTGAATATGGATTTTAAGAGAAGCGATATTTTCTCTTAAAGATCCGAAAGAAAATTATTAGTTTGACATTATTTTGTTGAAGGTTGAGTATGATTATAGGGATAACAATGGGGCGGGTTTGGCTCAATTCAAATCCTGTCATTCTAGATTTTATCTCTCCCTACACCTCGGTCAGTCCCAAGAAGACCCTGCTTCACCACCGCTCCATCTCGTCTCATCAGTTTAACCCGCCAACCCAAAACGAATTAGAAAAATTAAATCAGTTAATGAAAGTATTAAATCAAAATTATTTGACAACAATTAAAATTTAAATTTCAAGTACAAAAATGAAAAATCCATACAAATAAAATAAGATTCTAGAAGCAAAATAGGAGATAAGAGTAGAATTAAAGTAACAATTCTAAATTATTTGGAGATTATTTTTAAGGGTTAATTACAGTAACCTCCCCTGAGGTTTGGCTTAATTACAGAAACTATTCCTGAGGTTTTCAAAATTACAAATACCTCCCTTGGCGTGAACTGCCGTTTAGGAAATACGATAGAATGGGCAAAATGACCGTTATACCCTCACATATTCATAAAAAATAAAAAATAAAAAAATGTTGAAAAAAAAGACGTTTCTACCCCTTTCTCTATGAAGAACATAAATGGGCTTTTTTCCTCCATTCCCGCCAATCTTCCCCTTCCCTCTCACCTGAGGCCTATTCCTCTCTATTGGTGGTGCATACTTGTGTTTTAGCTACAAAATCTACCAAAAAAACTTTAGGTTCTTCATTTCCTGCACACTAAGTGGCGTGGTTGTGAAGTTTTTAGGACATTTTATCTTTTCTGTCAAAAACGGCACACAAAGGTATGGGCGTGTCTTATTAAAACTACTTTTTTTTAAAAATTTTGTGTTATATCAAGTTAGTTTTAGTGAGATTTTGTGTTGGGCTTTTTAGTTTTGTGATTTGATAGAGTCGGGTGACTTACTTTTTCTCCAAAAATATTCTTTTTTATAGTTCTTGAATAATATTATGTGTTGGAATGTTTATTTGATGAATGTATAGCTTTACTTTGCTTAATTTGATGTTTTTTATGAAAAAGCCTAATTTTTTACTGTTGACACCAAATAAGAACCCTATCTTTTGATTATTGTACTCAGTTTTGCTATTTTTAAAAACTTTTGATGTTGTGTAGAAAGAAACCCTACCTTTAGGATTAAATATTTGCATCATTTGAAAGAAACTTATTCATGTCCTTTGATGTTTTGTTTAGGACAAAAAATTTGTGTAAAACATAATCAAGAATGGTGTTAGTTCTTGTATTTATGTTATGAAGAATAAGTCTAGTCACATTATTGTTCTTTTTCTAATCATTATGCAATGTTAGGCTTTCTATTTCCTAGTTTCATATTCTGATGGAGTATTTGTTATACCAAAATATATTTGAGGTATGATTTGAAATGCGTATCAATTTTAAGGGTGTTAAATATAATATTATAAACCTTATAAGGGTGTTAAATGTAATGTTATAAGTTTTGTATTTGGATATTTGGCACTATTTAGTGTTGTAGAAATTGCTAAAGTGAAGCACTTGTTTTGTCCAAAATTATTTAATGTCTAATTTACAATCAATAAAAATGTGGAGGTTGTTAGTTGTGATGTCTTAAACTTTGAAATTATTTTGGTCTAGATATTCTATAAGTGAAATGACCTTGTTGCTGGTGGAGATGATTTTATTGCTACTACTGTTGGAGATGGCCTTACTGCTGTTGCTAGAAATGCCCTTGCTACTGGAAATGGCCTTGTTGATAATTATATTGACTTTAATGATAGATTTTAAGCCACTTTTGATAGAATTGTAGAATCAATTGTGGTAAGTGTAAGTAGAGGTGGAGGCTGTATAAATGGTGGAGATGGAGTAGGTAATAAAGCTAGTACTGGAGGAGTTGATGAAGTTGGGGGGAGGGGGGGGGTTATGATGCTATTGGATGACAATCATTAATGCAATTTATTATCACTACTTTTGTTATTTTAAAGTATTGATTAACATCCAAGTACACAACTCTTAGTTGATGTTTTTCTGCAATTGGTTGATTTTTTGTATTGCCCTTTAGAATTGTATAGGTTTTATTATGTGATGAAAATTTGTGCAAGTTATGGCATTTGTGACTGATTGAGTGGTTAAATATGAAATAGTTTTTGGCTATATACTTTGTTTTCAAGCATAATGATTGGATTACGATGCCTTTTGTTTTCATTTTCAGGCATAATAATTGGATTGTGATGTTTTTTGTTCTCTAAAGCTCAATATTATTGACTATTTATAGGGACCTTATTGTATGTTATTAACTTGACAAGGGAGGCTTAATGTATTGTAGGCTTTTTGCAAAAGGGATTTATGTAACAATACATTCATTTAAGGGTGTTATACGTAACTTGAAAGTTTACAATAAATATTCAAATAATATAAAATTATATTAAAATAATAAAAGTAAATGAAAATATTAATTAATTAATTTCCAACTGTTACGTTAATAATTTGTTACAATAACCCCCCCCCCCTCCTAAAGTTTTCATAATTACAAGTAGATCCACACACGTATGTAATATGTAAGGATATTTTGATCTAATAACATGGTCAATGGTCAAATTCAGTCAAACTCCAGTCAAACAAAGGGCAAAACTGAATTTTCAAAAATTGTCAATGCTAACATCAACAAAAACTATTTGTTTGACTAACGACAGAATCTATTTGTTAGACGGGGACAAACCACAAGGAAGATAGTTGTAATTTGCAAACCTCATGGATAGTTTTTGTATATGCACCAAACCTCAAGGGAGGTCCATGTAATTAATCCTATTTTTAATCTGAAAAATATAAAATAAACTATATATACTATTTATTATTATTATTATTATTATTATTATTATTATTATTTATATGGGGCATGTTGGGACATATTTGGTAAATTCTATATTTTGCCCAAAATACTTCAAGTTATGAAAATCAAGCTCCATCCCTCGGCCCATATGCTGTTAAGTCACTCGAAACCCATCCAATTAGGAACGGCTTGAGTTTGGATTTGGGTTTTGACAACCCCCCACCCCACGCCACCCCACCCCCACCCCCACCCCCACCCCCACCCCAATTGTCATCCCTAATACGAATTTTTAAAAAAAAGAGAAAAGTAAAGAAAGAATTCTGCAGGACCCAAATGTGCTTCGCAGAAGAATACGACGCCGTATAAACTGTCCTCTTCCAAAAGTACCCTTCTTACAGCCATGCTGTTCAATCAACAGATAAGGCACCCCTTCAAGACCAACTGACCCATTCTTTCTTCCCCACTCTCTCACTCTCAATCCTCTCAACAATGGAAGCGACCCTCTTCACCTTCCCTTCCTCCAAACCTCCGCCGCCGTCCTCCGCCGCTTCCACCGCCCTTTCCCTCAAATCCCACTTCAACAACCCCTTCCTCACAACTACCCACCACCACCACGCCCTTAAATTCTCACCCAAGACTCAATCTTTGCCAAAAATTCAAGCAGCTATAAGCCGCACCAAGAAAGAAGAAACAGTAGAGAAAGTGAAACAAGAACTGGAAAACTGCCATCTTATTGCAGGCATTGGGTACAAGGGCTTCACCGTGAAACAGTTTCAAGAACTCAGAACCCAACTCCCAGAGACCGTCCAAAATTTTGGTTGCCAAGAATACCCTTGTCCTTAAAGCCATTGAGGGCACAAAGTGGGAGGTTCTGAAGCCATGCATGAAGGGTATGAATGCCTGGCTCTTTGTGCACACTGAGGAAATCCCTGCTGCTTTGAAGCCTTACAGAACTTTTCAGAAGGAGAAGAAGTTGGAAGATAATGAATTTACTGGGGCTGTTTTTGAAGGGAAGTTTTATGGGCCAGATGAGTTTAAGGCTTTGGAGAATTTGCCTACGAGAGCTGAGATTTATGCCAAGATTTTGGGATCTTTGAAAGGACCTGCTTCTGCTGTTGTGGGGACAATTCAGGCTCCTGCTAGGAATTTGGTCATGGTGCTGCAAGCTTATTGCAAGAAGTTAGAGGAAGAGGGTGCTGGACAATAGTGGTAATGTGTAAGTTTTTTTGTTAATTGGAGCAATTTTCCTTTTTAATGTTTAAGGAAAATTGTAGCATAGATTCTTTTGTACAATTGATGATACAATTGCTGATGCTTCATCTGTTAATCTACTGGCCAAGTTTTATATACTTTATGGATGGATTGGAATTTTATCTTATTTTCTTCATGAACTTAGCACTATCATATTATTTGTGCTCCATGACCAGATTGTATATTTCATATACTTTGATTTGAGCTCAGAGAAGTTTAAATGTTTAATGTTTAATGTTGTCTATTGTTCTGGTTTAAACTTTGCATGATTTCTGTTTCAGCTCATGGGACCGGGGTTCTTTCTATTTCTCTGAATGTCTTTAAGTTTTTTTCATTACATGATGTGGATTGATTTTGTTGAATATATCTGGCTATAAATTGATTTTTGAGACCGCAAATTTCGTTCCAAGTGAAGTCTTCTATTGGGACTGATATTGGTGAAAAAGTATTGTCATTTGGGATTCTTGATCACTATATCTTGAGGTATGATATATCTGCTTTAAGACTATATTAATCAGTGTCTTGAAAAATTATGGCGGAGTTTTCCATGTGATGGTTTGTTGTCCTGCTGCTAAATTATGTTGGTCAGTGTCTGATAAAAATCCCTCGAGTACCTGATATCTGCCACATTGTTCTGTTAATAGTTCGTTCAATAGATGAGATGATGTCTGCAATCAGAAATTCCAAATTGAGGTGTTCCTTTGTAAATTAATGAAGATAGCAGTTGCAAGACTACAAGGGGATTCCACTTTCTAAACTATGGAAGAATAAAGATGACTGACACTCAAAATCATTGAAATTTCCCTACTCATCTTTCTTTTAAAGGGTGAGGTTCTCGAAGATGCTTCATACATGGCATCCGATTGAAAGAAAGATAGGGGTTGGTAAAGGAGAACAACCATTTCATCATTGATGGGAGATTTTCAGGAATCAATAACTCATTACCTTAAGCGATTTGTTGATCTTTCTTTTCAAGAGTGGCACAACAGTGACTAGCAAACACAGGAAATAGGTTTCTTGAGTATTCAGTTCTTCTGAGCTGAAGGACCTTCAATGTTGGTAAACTGCAAGGTATTAGTAATATATCTAACGTAAGCTACTCTTGTTAACACAAGGATAAAGCTCCGGATCCTCAGGACTTGACAGCATATATGACTTCTGGGAGCCTTTTATACTGTTGGGAATCCCAAATCTCCTGTAAATTTTACTATTTAAGTCATTGATTACGCTTTGCTGTTTGCTTTTAACGAATCTTGAAGTCTTGTCTTTATTCGTGCTAAACTATGTTGTCAACTTCCCCTTTCTGGAGGACTTACCCTTTTCAGAAGCGAGCATGCTAACAATCTAGAAAATTTGTAATTATGTAACCTGAGTTCCTTAGGCGCTTGACAGATATTGCTCCCATCATGTTGACATTGAAGTGAATTATCTTAGATCTTAGGACATGAGATATGTTAATACAAAGAAAATCTTATTCAAGTAAGCTTGCATTAATGTGCATTTGTCCAGAGCAGTCATCTTTGTTGCTCAATATCCATTGTTACTTATCTGTCCATTTTGCTCTGTAATGCAGAAAATATAGGTATAATGCTTCTTTACTGGTGTGTTACTATGTTAACCTCCTATCATCAACCGATGCTTGTAATTGTGCAATATGCTATCCGAAGATACATTTCTCCAAATAGTGCATTCTTCACTGTGCTTTCTGCTGAAAAAAGTTAGAAACTATGTTAGGAAAGAACATAGCCGGGCTGGCAGGACGGCCGCTCTTCCTTTGTATATGGAAAAATATGAAAATAAAATTTCCTTTATATATGGGAAAATATGAAAATAAAATCATACTAAGAGAAAAAGGGGATATGAAATAATTGTAATAGATGCATATTATCTCGTCAGAACCAGATTTTTTATTTTTTATTTTTTATTTTTAAATAGGGTGAATTCATCAATTTTGATCAGTCATTAATGAGTCCACGTCATCACATTCACATGTATAGGGGTGACGTTTTGAATCCTAATGAACCCTTGATTTGTGAGTATAAATAATAATCTTAATGTGGATGGATTTGGTCAGAAAGATGGGAAGATGCAAAGATGCAGAATTTAGATTCGTTACATTTTCAAGTGCGTTTTTAAGGTCTTTTATTCTTCTTAGCATATGTTATTTTGGCACAATTCTTTTTAGCTTTTCAAATGAAATAGTAAAGGTAGTTTAATTGGTTGTTATTTTGGTAGAAATGTTTTTTCCTTAAAATAGAAACTATTCCAGAAGGATGATTCATTTAGTGGTAATTTAAGTTTCCTTTGGGCAAACTTTTCAAATTTTGGCTTATATAGACTGGAAATTTAAGATTTTGGATTTTTTTGAATGTAAAATGCATAAAACTCTCTATATTTTATTGGAATTAGGAAGAAAAAAAAAAGGGAAAGAAAGAAAAAAAACTATATGTTAAAAAAATAGTCAAAAAGGCCAATTGAACCCACCTTCTCACTATTGTTCTACCACGTGGGGTTAATGTATAATCTTGGCAAAATATTGGGGGAAATATGCAATTTACCACCAAAAAGTAGTTTTCTTTTTTAATTTTTCAATTCAACATTTGAATTTCCCAGTCAACTTTTTAAATTTTAATCACATTAAGTGAAATTGCCATTAAATTAATAAATGGTGAAGTAAAACTACAAAATAAGTGTTGAATGATGATCAAATTCGTTGTTGAATATATAGGCTTAAGGCCACAGTTGATATAGAATTTGAATAATAGTGGCTATTATAATAGTGGGTGATTATGTGAGATTGAATTATTTATTATTTTATTTGATAGGAGAAATTGACATATACATTAGACACCATTGTAATCTTCAAGAATATCATATGATATATTTGATACTCACTACTAACATTATTTTTCCAAATTTGTCCTTATTAATGTAATGTAATAAAAAAAACCAAACAAAGAATTCTTTTAAAAAAAATTATATCATATAAAATAATTCTAATATTATATGCATAAAGATTAAAAAATTTAAAAATTGAGAATATGTATTTAAAATATATAATTAATAATTTTATATTTGGGATGACTTTAAAACTAAATATTATTCAACACATAAAAAATTGTTTTAAAGAATTATATCATATAAACTAATAATAATGTTATATACATAAAAACTAAAAAATTTGAAAATTAAGAATATACACAGGAGCCCTAAACTAAAAATATATAATATAGTTTTATATATTTAAAGAATATTATATATTTTTATAATATATAATATATTATATATTAAACTAAATAAATTATAATATAATTATATTTTTAAATACAATATAATTATATAAATTATATATTATTGTGCGCAAGCTGAGAGAGTTTTTTTTTTTTTTCTTTTTACTGGTTTTCAATTTTTTGGGAGAATCACATGTGAAATTCTTAATTACGTATAAATGGAATTAATCAGATTGTTGACAAGGCTAGATTTGTAATTTTATTCCTCAACAATTTTCATCCCCACCTGCGACAAGATAATCGCACCCTCATATCCCAATTTTGAATAAAGCCTAATATTTGCTACACTTGTGGGCCCTTTAAAATTTTCGAGTCAGCCCTAAAAAATAATAGATTCAATTAAACATGCAACTACTATGATTACCCTGCATTAACTAAGCTAATACACGGTATCAAACGAGCCCTTAGTCATTAAGGTGTGACTGTGATCTAAATGGCACATATTTGCTAGGAATTTTATTCCAAAATACGACTCTAATAGTGAAAAAGGAAAACTTGTTTATAAACTATTTAAAGACTACATCAATTGATGTGTAACAAGATAAGTGCTATCGTATCTTTTGCTTGATGAATTTAGAAAAAAAAAATAAGTGTTATCGTATCTCCTGATTGATGAATTTAGAAAGAGATACATGATCATCATATAATAAGCAGCACAAAATGATTTGGTTTCTTGATAATGGTATTAAATACTTGGATTATAGTTTTAATGCAACAAATCAAATAATAGAGAGAAAAAGAAATAATAGTATTTTTATTACTTTTAATTGAATGCCTAAAATAAATACATTTGGACTACTTATAAAGAATTGAGATTAACTTATATTGGTAGACCTTCGTAAAGTTTAAGGGTTCATACATTTATTACGTCAATAATAGTTTATAAATCATTAATTTTATCGTAAACTTACTACTTATTTTTATGTAGATGAATTAGGTTATGCTCTTTACATCAGAATCATTAAATTTAAAATTTTGGTCGAATTTAATTTTTGAAGGTTATGCAGGGGTATTTTGGTCTTGTAATTAAACTTTTATTTAGAAAAAGCCAAAGAAACAGGGCGAGGGAATTTTCACCTGCAGCTCCCCTTCTGTGCCATTGCACACAGTTCTGTGCATTACCTACTAAAGTCGCTTAAAAGTCTTCCTAATAACTCAACATCAAGAAAAGACGGACACGCGACTTACCTTTAAAGTTCGTAAAACTGGAGAGGAAAATGAAGGTGACCCAAATAAATTACTCTGGTAAAGAAAGAAACTATTTGCAGCTATTGTTTTTTCCAATTCTTACATCAGCCATCACTGTCTCAGTTCGAACTCTACAAAATCAATAATCGAAACCCAGAACTTGAAAACCAGGCAGCAACGAGAACGGCCCTTCAACTGTGTTGAGCTGGAAGAAGGGCCTGAAAATTGAGGGAAGAATGGACGACCATACGAGAGAAATGATGGATTTAAAGACCCTGGTCACTCGTACACTCGAGAAGAAGGGCGTCCTTGCCAAGATCCGTGTTAGCATTACTGTTCTCCTTTTGTTTTCTTTTTTCTTTTCCCCCCATTTTCATGGATTATATTTTTTCGTTAAAATTTCGCATTTTCGTATGTTCTCCCCCCCCCCCCCCCCCCGGCACCGTTTTTCCTGTTTGTGTATGCGGAATTTGATAGCTTCAAAGTTGGGGAGGTGGGTGGGGAAGAAAGTTTAGGCGATCGGGTAACTTCGAGATGATTATTAAGACATTCTTAGAAATTGGGGGTTTTGCTATTTGTCAAGAAAGTTGGGGATTTTTGTGTTTTGCTGTAGTGGGGTTCTATAATCTGTATAATTCTTGTTAATACGTTGATTTCTTGCTTATAATTAGCTTCAGATTTGGACTGACTGGAAAAATTGAGTACAAGAACGCAGTGCTCTTTGCAGGTCGTGCTTAAATTCTCTGAAGACCGTGTCTTTCGACTTTTCTGGGCTCTTAGTAAATTGGTGTCGGAATTGTTTCCTTTTGTGCATCCTAATTACACTTAGATCTTTTATATCTAATTCGATGTGTGAATTTGTGTTTTAAAAGGTTGTCAAAGATTTCTAAAGTTTCTTGAAATTTAGTACATAGACATACAACATAAGTTAAATTGAAGTTCCTTAAACTATCTTTAGATATTTATTGAAGGATTTGCTAGAACTATCAATCGGTCCAACAAAGTATTGGTAATGCTTTGTGGACAAAAATGTGCCTCTTTAGTTGGTTGAGTTAAAGATGCTGAAAGTTCTACTTTTCTTCCTTATCAGGCTGAATTGAGAGCTGGTGTGTTTGAAGCAATAGAAGAGGAGGACAGAGTGATAGATAAAGGGGAAGGACTGCCTCCTGCACTTTTGGGTAGCTGCAATGATCATGCAAAGCAACTCCACAACTCTCCTTCGGGTACTTTTAACTTCAACAATGTTGTTTCTCTTTATGTCTGTGCCTATGTACTAATTTATATGCCCAGGTCATACTCCTTCCGGCTGTTCCCATAATCCTGCATTAGCCCCTGATATAAAACATGTCCTGCGACTTTGAAATCTAGAAGAATAGTCCATCTACATATGCTATATTGCTATGCAGGCCAAATTAGAAAAGAAATTTAGTGACTTCAAAATTTACAGACAGATACTAAAGCATATTATTATTAGTTAACTCTTTTCTGAGTTCTGAATGTTATGGATTAATATTTACATTTTCCAACTGCTTAAAAGTTAAAACTTTTATTAGAATTATAAAAACTTAAACAGGTGCATTGGGAGCTTCGAAGAATATTTTAAGATCAATGAGACTTTCTGTGATGCAGGAAGGCTTCTAACTGCATTGATATGTGAATATCTGGATTGGGCTCAATTGAACCACACGTTGAAAGTTTACATACCTGAGTGTAATTTGGTACTATCTCCACTTGTCAATTGATCTATTTTCTTAGTCAAGTTTTTTTGTTTATGGTTTATATTTATGCTAACCTCCTTTCCAATTTCAGCCCAAGGATTCCTGGAAATCAGAGTTAAAAGAGTTTAGCAACAAGAACGGGTACGACATTAATCGGAATGGAGACAATGAGCCTTTGCTTTTGGATGTTCTTGAGGGATTTTTGAAGTATGAGGTCTGATGAAGTCCACTCTATTTTTATGGAGGCAAACGCGAAAATGCTATTAATATCTCTGTTTTTGCTAGCTAAAAATGTTAAATGGGTGTACAGCTTGCAGTTATTGCAACATGGAAGTTTTCTTGAATCCCATTTTTCTTTTCTCTCTCCTTTGTTTTGGATTTTCAACATAACATTCAAAGACTTGGAATTAACAATTAGATTTTGTGGCTCCATGATATTTCTCGTATGCCTGAAGTATGGATATCTTTTGTGACAATGATGTCATTGGGTGGAGGTTTTACTTGATGTCAAGTTGTAGCATATTATTTCATCAATTTTCTGTTTCTTAGGAAGTGTTCGTTTTCCTTAACATTTTTAATGTGTTCTTGCAGAATTTATCTCAAGGCAGGGGTAACAACAGGAGATTGACCACTCCAGATGCCGAATCTCTACCCAACATGGAAGCTAGAAACATGAGGAGACCTACATCTTCCTCTGTTGCTGGGGGTTTGCCTCCATTAGGAAGGTTGATCGTCAATAATCATTTTCTTTTATTTTTCTCTTCTGTAAGTTGGATTGAAGTTTCATAACTTCTAGTTAATGTGTTAATCATTGCAGGCCTCTTCCTGTTTCACAATCATCTGGTAAGTAGTAAAAGTATTTTG
Organism: Jacaranda mimosifolia; assembly: GCA_018894105.1. NCBI lineage: Eukaryota > Viridiplantae > Streptophyta > Magnoliopsida > Lamiales > Bignoniaceae > Jacaranda > Jacaranda mimosifolia. Next base: position 5,458,836 of record CM032125.1, read on the forward strand.
AAGTTGGTTCTGTAACTTCAGTTAAAAGTGTTTTCCTTTTTCTCATTGTGTTAACTTCCAGATCGTCGAGCGGGGTCATCTACATCTGGCTACAGGAAAGACGAATACAATTGGAGATATGACAATGATGAACTTCCAGAAGATGTAGTCCGTGCCTCAGCTGCATTGGAAAATCTGCAGCTGGATAGAAAAGCTCGTAACTTAAGCACTTCTTGGAGGTTTGTTTCTGAACCTTGACATCATCATACTTAATATTTTACTTCATACCTGGGGCTACTTGGTCTAAGAAAGAGCAACTGCTCCATTTGGTGAAAGCTTTGGAAAATGTTGGCTGATGTTACATAAAATGCTGATATCGAGTGTTACTATTACTTCAAACAATTATGATGGGATAAAGCAGTGGAACACATTTTGTCAATTTGGAGGCTTAATGAAATATGGATGCCTTGGTGTCATATTCTTGTCCATATGTAATTATGTAGAGAAAAGGACGGTGAAAAGAAAAAAATAATTACTATAGTAGTAAAGTGAAGCATTTGAAAGAAAAAGTAAACACACCCTGAATTTGAATTTAAATTTAAAACCTTATTTTTCAAGTGATTGATCTGAATAGATGAACGATTAGAGGAATATATGCTTTTGGCTGGTGGTACTAGGTTACCATCATGCGGCCCATGGAGTTTGTTGATGGTGGTAACTTTTCAGGTTCTATTAGATTAACTTAAATACTCTACTTGACTACTTCGGAAGAAAAGATTACCAAGAAGACTTCAAAAGTTGGCTCAGACTTTTCAGGAGATAGAATATTGTTGATGCTGAACCAATAATCAAGATATGTTTAGTCTTATGATCCATTCAATTTGGTTGCAGGCATGCCGGGGATGGAATTTCTGAGGAATCCAGCCGAGTAGACCACATGTAGCCATATGATCTTTGATTTAGTTTGGGTGATTTTTGTTGATCGTACAGTTTGTCCCTATGCGATGGAATTGGTTTTATATAAGATCAGCATGTACTTGTGTATTTCCGATTTAGTTTTAAGCTCTTTTTTTTTCCCCCTCATCTTCATATTAACTTTCTACCCCGATTTGGTTCTTCTTTCACACTTTTTTCCTTCTTGGCATTAACATGTTAGCTTGGGAACAGGTTTCCTGTCAGGTGTGAAGATTGTATCTACACATTATTTGATTGTTGTTTGAGCTAAGTGTAAGGCATATTGTTTAGCAGCACACATCTCTATCATTCTTTAAGAGTTAATGATCATGTAATTACATAAATTAGCAGACATTAGGGATGTTAAGAGTTATAGTTCAGATATGCAGACAACATCAGGAGTTTGCCGTTTTGCTGGTATCGTTTGATATACCTCAACTTGTACTCATGGGCCCTGGATGGTGTGTTGTGTTGTGTTGTGTTGTGTGTGTGTGTGGGGGGGGGGGGGGGGGGGGGGGTAGGGGGGTGGGTGGGTGGTTGGTTGCAGAAAATTCCAACCTCTTGGCTTATATGATTGTCCAAGAATTTGACTGATGTGAGATATTTATTGTGTCCATCTTAGAATACGAAGATACGTTCTTTGTGACTTATTACATTTTACAATGTCTATCAAATTTTTTTATGGATATGAGAAACTTATCTTGTCCATTCAAGAATTTGAGAAATTTGTCGTGTTCATTCTTAACTTTGTGTCCATTCAACAATATGGTGATTTTATCGTGTCCATAGTTCCATGCGAGAAAACGAAAAACTTAACCTATTCATTCTTAATTTAACTTATCAGTTGTGAATGAGCATTAGACCGTTTGAGAAACTTCGTGTTCACTCAAAAATGAAATATATTGTGTCCATCCAAGAATTTTACCAGTGTGAAAAATTAGGCAAGTGAGCAACTGGGAATAGGTGGTCAACAAGTCCAATTTACTGACATTTATATGTCCATGAAAACCATATCAACGCCCAAATCTGTTGGGTGAGTGTTAAAACTCAAGTAACCTTAAAGTTTGCCACATTCGTTGACTTTTAATCATAACTTCACACAAGAGTCAAACGTCAATCATATTTTCATTTTTTATTTTGAATCAAAAATTTGAAATTTATCATGCTTATTAGGAGCATGTTTTCTTGTATTTTGGGCGAATTGTAAAAAATATTTTAGAAGAATGCGTTTGCAATCCACACTATAATATTAGAATTATTAAAAATTATGTATCTTTAATTTCTTTTTTTCTTTCCTTAGTTAACCGGTAACCCAAATCTATAACTAGATTACACCCCAAGCCACCCAGAAAATACACGTGCTTCTCTCATTTCTGTCTCTTTCTCCTTCCTTTAACCTTTTCCTCGTGGTTCAATTCAGTCGCTTCCCTTCGTCAACCTTTGCAATAACACAATAATAACTACAATCCAACCATCTACCTTTATCTGTGACTCTAAGGCAGAAATCCAGCGAACCATCCAGAAATTCGAAAAAGAATTGTAGTTTTTTTGCATAATTCTGCCTGTTTTGATCAATAATGGCGGTTTTGAACCGTCTTATATGCAGAAGAGCCGCCTCAGTTCGGAATTTCTGCTCCAAATCTACCGAGGCTGAGCTCCACAGAGTTTCATCAGCTCTTTCTTCAGCCCTTCCTGTTGAAAATTCAAAAGGGAAGGGAAGAAATGTCCAGTGGGTGTTCCTGGGCTGCCCGGGAGTCGGCAAGGGCACCTACGCTGCTCGGCTGTCGAGTCTCCTCGGCGTGCCCCACATTGCCACCGGCGATCTTGTCCGTCAGGAGCTATCTTCACGTGGGCCCCTCTCTTCTCAGGTCTTTTCGTTGCGTTTCTGCGTAAATTAATTAACTTTACGCTGATGAAATTGTGGGGTGTCGTTTTTAAGGTTTTGCTAGTTCTCTGTTATGTTATTTTTTACTCTTTTCTTGTATAGGAGCGTATATAAGTGCTCATTATGTGTGTAAGATTGACTGTTTTTACAGATTATAGTCTTCGACCGACAGCATATTCTTTATCCAAGATTATATTCAAGTTTGTAAATCATTATCTTAACAGATGATAGTTACTGTGATGGGAGAACAAAAGAGTTCCTTTTTTAGCTTGGAAAGTGCTTTTTAGCATTCTGGCAGCCTTTGTATTGTGATATTTGAACAATTTCAGGTTAACTTTTTGGGTATGAGAGTCCTTTTCTATCTATGAACATAAGCTTAGAACTCATTATGGTTCTTACGCTGAATCATATTTTACCCTTGACCTGTTTGTTATATTGTCTGTGTCATCCCTGTATTTATCATCTTTCCTTGTGCAGCTCGCAGAGATTGTTAATCAAGGGAAATTAATCTCAGATGAGATTATCATAGATCTTCTCTCCAAGCGTCTTGAAGATGCTCAGGCTAAAGGTGAAACGGGATTTATTCTGGATGGCTTTCCTCGGACTGTAAGACAGGCGGTAAGCAATAACTGTTAAGAAAATTTAACTGATTAATATGATGTTTGATACACACTTTGGGAGGGAAGGGCGGAGGATTATCCAAACAAGGTCCGCTGGTTCGCATTAATATAAGTTTTGCAGTGTAAGCTGGGTTTGAAAGTAGCTTTGCTTTTGTAATTAACCCAGCTCCAGGCTTAAATTTATTCTGCATTCAACCACTTTTGCTAATTGAAGTGTTGGTCTTCCATTGGCAGTTTTCTCAAGAATAATTTCTAGAATTCCTGGATGAAGAACTCAGAAGTGCATTATAAACCTTGATGCCTGTGAAAACTTTTTATTGTAAATTTTTTCTGAATGTTTTGCAGAAGTTCAACTTAAATAACCCTCAGACAAAATTCTTTACCAAATTGGTTAATTTTTACTGATGTCTTATAAGGTATACAGAGATCAGAAGTTATATTCTCACTTTGCAACCCCCCCCCCCCCCCCCCCCCCCTTCTCTGTTTTTCTCTGTCTCTTAGTGGTTTGCAATTCTCTATGTTTTTTGGTAGGCTACTTGTCTAGCTACATTTAAAACCATTAGACAATCCATTTTGATTGTGCGATTCAATTGTGGAAAATAGTACAAAAATCATTTTCTTTGGTTTGGTTTGCAGGAAAACATTAAGTGAATCTTTGTAACATGATCGTAATTGATCTTTGCAATGAAAATCAATTTTTCCTATTTTCTTTTCCCTTCAATTTCTTTCTTTAAACTCCAAATGGATCTTGAATTGTGGTAGGCTAAACATTGAGGATCATATGCCAATATGATCATTGTTTCAAGGGAGTCATGCCACTGTAATCATTCTTATTATTTCATCTTATTTCAATTTTCAACTGTCAATAAAAAATCTTTAAGTGGATTGTACTTTGTTGGGAAAGTGGTTTCTTTGCAATTTTCACTTCTGGTTTACCTAGTTCATAACCAAGATTAGGCTAGAGCTTAAACTTATTGAGTAACATCCGCAGGTTAGTTTCTCTATGTTCAATGTCATCCTTTATCAAACTAGATTAATTTTATTTATGGAGGTTCTTATGGCTGTTAACCACGGTCTGATCACCCATTGACTCTTTCAATCCCTTAAGGTGGATGATCATGATAAGATCTGTAGTTTTTTCCATTTCGTTTGAAGCTCACCTTTCAAATATATCTGCATGTATGCTCCCTTCAAAGTATAATAATATCCTCTTAACACCCTTGGACTACATTTTGATGTTTTCTTTCTGTCATACTAAGATTAAATCCTGTAATCCTGATGTCTGCCATGCCTATTTTTCACTCAAGTCTAACAAGGACCAACTAAATACAGCAATTAGCTGCATCATTACTTGTTTGTCATCTTTATTTTTGCCACCCCATTTTTGAAGCATTCTTTGCTATTTTAGTGGTTTGTCTATTCCCAGTACCAAGGAACAGTCTTCTAGTCCTTATATTTTCCTCCCTGACTTGATGACGTAGGAAATTTTGGAGGGAGTGACAGATATTGACTTGGTAATCAATCTGAAACTTCGAGAAGAAGCATTACTTGCAAAATGCCTTGGAAGAAGAATTTGCAGTGAGTGTGGAGGGAACTATAATGTTGCCTGCATCGACATCAAGGGTGAAGATGGAAGACCAAGAATGTACATGCCTCCCCTTCTTCCTCCTCCACAATGCGAATCGAAATTAATCACACGTTCTGATGACACCGAAGAAGTGGTTAAAGAACGCCTGAGAGTGTACAATAAAATGGTAATTCTTCTTGCTAAAGGTTCCAATTTTTTGCAACTTTCTCAACTTTCTTTCTTTCTTCCAATTAACTTTGGGCCAAGCATTCTGTGTTTTGTCTGCATACACTGAAAACTTTGTGAAAGTAACTAAATCGATATACGTTAGTAGATTTACCAACTCTCAAGCGCAATGAAACGTGGCAGAAGAGAAGTATTTTTCTTTCTTTTTCCTTCCCCCCACCCCCTTTTGTGTGTGTGTGTGTGTGTGTGTTTGTGTTTTGTGGGAAGGTATGAAGTTTGCATGCATAATACTTGAGTCCTCATTATTGTAGTCTCGACCTGTTGAGGACTTCTATCGTCTCCGAGGAAAACTATTGGAGTTTGATCTTCCTGGAGGAATTCCTGAATCCTGGCAAAAGTTGCTTCGAGCTTTAAATCTTGACGATTCTGATGATAAAAGAACTGCTGCTGCTTGATTGTCACGATGCTGTGGCAGATATAATCTAGGTAAGCAAGTCATTTTTTGCATGTGAATTTCACATGCATATTGAACCCATCTGGGAATTTGTTTTCACACACACAATAACAGTTGCAGAAGTAGACACTTAAATGTACTCTATTCTTTTAAGGAGATTTTGTGAGTTTCTATGAGGTGGTCTTATAAGTCTATATAGGTTGAGGCAGTCTAGCTGCTTGTTATAATGTTACAGAGCATGTAATATGATTTCTAGTTTTGTATTGGTGGATCTCTGTGAGAGCTGCCAATCCCTGTGTTTTCAATTGAACTATTAAATGTTGTAACGTCGAGGATGATATTTTTCTTTTACCGTGGTATATGGGTCAATTTTGGCTTATATTAATGAATTGAGAAGAGGCTCGACTGATAGGAAAGCCGGTTAAAACCCTTGACAATTTTGGAAACTCAAAAGGGAAGTAGAACATACATCCCTTCAACATGGGCCAGGCGAGAAGGAAGTCTGAGGTCAAATACATTGCCAATATGTCTCAGCCTTGGAATATGTTCGTTCCATATTTCCAATCAACTTTGTCTAGTTGAAGGCCCTTTAAGCCAATCGATTCTCGAATTTCACCAACCCAACTACCATGTTGTGGGATTCCTTGATCTGCTTCCAGATCACATGTTGATTCAGTCTTAAATCCAACACAAGGATTGCAAGATGTTGATTATTTTGGCTTATTTTTTTGTTTCATATATTCCTATTATTTCATTTTAGGTCCTCTTTTCCATTCATGTCAAGTACCTTAAGAAAAACCTCTAATCTTGTTTACAGTTGCTGTAACGGATAATATAAACAAAGCCCATATCCTACTAACAAGAGTGAAACTAGAAACAACAAAAACTCAAGTATTATCAGTGATAAGGTGAATCTTTGGAGCTCAATACCCCTCATAATTTTTGGCATTTTCCTCTGATTCAGCTTACATGAAATTGTTACTGCCAATCATTTCAAGTCTTTCATCCGGGATAGAAATATTCAGCACTGCTATCCTTAATCCTGAATTTGTAATTATTAACCGTGCTCCTTGATTTGCCAGAGCTATCTTGAATTCCTTTGTTTGTAATGGTCAACTGCCAATAAATAAAAATTATATAAGAACGGAGCCAAAATGAAATGCAAGTAAAAAATTGGAGGAATTCAACAATTTACATGCAGATTATCTTGAGCACTCTCTATGGATGGAAGACACACACTATTACTTCCCTTAGTTGCGTAAACTGGAGATTTACTCTCTAAAGGATCATGATACAGCAATGCCTTTCTATTTCCAATAACCATAAAGTTTTACATCTTCATGTCCATCCAGTTTTTGAAAATAATTTTATCAGAAGTGAGCAAATATTGCAACTCTCAATTGCTCAAATGCATCTACCTTAATGATGCACTAAAATGTTTTCAACTTCCATAAATCAATTAAGTGATGATTAGCTAGATGAAAAATAACAACACTTCGAACAATTATACCTGTCCATGAATATCAGTAGCTAGACCAGTAGCTAAAGGTTCAACCTTTATCACTATATCTGCCAGGTATTCCAATTGTAAAAGCAGGGAAGGTCGATCCGTAGTTGAGTACACATCATGATGGTTAAGAGTGATAAGTGAACAGCCCTATTATGAACAGACGGTAAAAACATTTTCATAACAGTGGCAGCATAAACTGGAGTGAAGTACAAAATAGAAAAATACATGACAAGGTATGATAGACTTACAAATTGGGCTGTTAAACTGCGGCAATAATTCACAAAATCCAGGACAAGGTTTGACAAGCCATTAGCATCGACTTCCATAAGAGAGACATCATCAATTATTATAGTAATATGCCTTCTGTCCTCATGGGATAGACAAGCTTCTACTGCTTTCTGAACTTCTCCATACAATGCAATAAGTATATCCTCGCTTGTTTTCCCTTGGTCTCTATCTATCATAATGCAGCATCAATAATTTTATCATCAAAATGACCAAAAAAATGTGATATAGCACATGTAATTCTCATGCAGCTCAAGGCAAAATGCACTGAAAAATTGAACATAATGCATGGTCTCTTTCATCTTTTTGTTCCAGATTTGAAATCGACAGGAACATGCTACGCCATCTTGCATAGTTTAAAACATCACAAATTAACATGAAAACATGACTTACAAAGCAATGGGAATTCACGGATAGGCCTTAGGAATAGAGTGAAGTAACAAAAGTATATTACACAAAGAAAAATCAATGAAGCATGAAAATTTTAATCTTCTGCATAAGAATCTCACCAAGACGCTCCATCATAAGCATGTCAAAGAACAGCAATCTCTTATTATCCCTCTGGACACTTAAGTTGCAGCCCTGTGAAATCGAAGAACTTCATTAGCTTTAGAACTTAAGAATACCGAAACACATATTTACGCAAAATCAATAACACTTCCATTGTTCGTAACAAAGAAACCTAATTCACATTTTAACTAAATTCTATATGGCATAGAAGAGGGGGGAGTTTACCATTTTGCGGAGAATGCGATCGTAGTGAGAGAAGGGGTGGGCGAAGGAAAGGAAAACGACGAAGTCGGAGGAGTCAGGGGAGAGGGAGCGCTTCAGTAGGTGGTGGACCACGAATGCTCCGCTGGTCTCCACGCAGTCCTCCACCAGGATCATCCTTCCGCCGCGAGTGGCCGTGGAGGAAACGGCGGGGCCTTTGCCGTCCAGGGCCTCGTCTAGAAGGTTACGCGGCGGCATCATTGGCAGAACTGATTTGCTAATTTTCCGTCTGTTTTTTGCAGGTTGATCTTGCTGTCAAATTGGGGGTTTTGAATTATAAGGCAGGGTTTTGGGAGGACAACTTGAAATTAGGGCATTTGTAGTCAAGCCTTGTTTGGTTTAGAATTCGTGGAAAGTTGGAAAAATATTTGAAAATAGCATTTTCTATTTAATTACAAAATGAAAAATTAAACTCATTTTTATTTCTCTTTTTTATGGATATAAAACTATTTAGAATGTTAAATTCTTTATTTTTCTCATAATATCTATTTTTTATTTATTGAAAAGAAAAATATTGTGACTAATTTCCCAACTCTCTATGGATAGGAATTTGTGACAGAACTAATTCAAAATATTTTGTAACTTAAATATTTTTAAGATATTTTAAAAAGTTTATAAATTATTAAATTTTAATAAGAATAACTTTATAAATTGAATTTTTAAGTATAGAAAGAGTTTGTTAAATTTATCAGTGATAAAATAAAATATTATCATTTATAATTTTTGAACATTTTATTTTATAACGTACAAACTCCTTTGCTGCACTCTATTTTATAACTTGCAAACTCCTTTGATAAAGTTTTTGTCATGCATTTGAATATATTATATATAAATTATCAACGTTTATAAAAGAATTGAAATGTTAGTGTATATAAAATTTTAAAAATCAAAGGATTGTAACGCCACCATTTGTGCTTGTGCATAATAAGGTTTAAAAGAAAAAAAAGAAAAACTGCAGGGCAAAATTGGATATATAAAAAGAAAAATAGGAGGGTATAATTATTCTAAATAATTTTCGATTATTACAAAAATGTCCAAAATTCACAAAAGTACCTTTCCCAATGGTTTTAACTTTGGGTCACTGTGGCAAGTCTTCTTCGTCTTATCTCTATCATAAGTTCTTTTCTTCTCGATTAGAGCTCTAGTCTGGAGGAGTTGTGGTAAAACTTTATGGATTCGTTGATAGACTATTTCGCGAAAATTACTTTAGAGGAGGAGGAGGAGGAAGGTGGAGTAATAATGGAAGATCAAGAGAAAAACGTTGTCCTTTAGCCCTAATTCTACATGGTTGGCAAACTCTTAATCAATAACCACATAAATTTTGTGGCTTTCAAAAACACCATGGCAATGGTCTGGCAACTGGTTAAAGGAGTCTGTGTTAAAGAATTGAACACCACAACCTATCTTTTTCAGTTTTTCCATGAAGTAGATCTGCAACGCATTCTATTAGGAGGACTATGGACATTTGACCAACATCTCCTTATCATCAAGCAAGTGATGCCCGGAGAACAGCCACAAAATGTCCTGCTCACTCATATCAGTATATGGGTGCAAATCTATGACTTACTTGTCGGATTTTTTTCTAAACGAGTGTGCAAGAGCATAGGAGATTATATTTGAACTTTTATGAAATAAGACCCAAAAAATTTCAAAGGCATATGGAGGTTATTCATGAGGGTTAGAGTCTCCATAGATATCAGAAATCCCCTTAAGCGGAAAATGAAACTGAAGAAAAATGGTGGAGAATGGTTTTGGATCCAATTCAAATATAAGAGACTCCCAACTTTCTGTTTTTTTTTCTATGGTATTCTCGGCCATTTATAAAGATTTTGTTATAAACTCTATGGCTGTGATCAACATCTTACTGAGTTGGCGTATGGAACTTGGATGAGGGCACCTGGACGTCGACAACAAGCCAGAATCGGTGAAAGATGGATCTGGTATATAGTGCCAGATGAGGGACAATTGAAACAAGGAGTCCAGAAGGAAGGAATGTCTATAGATGGGGGAGATTTGATGATCACACAAAATCCGATGGAGGAGAATACGGATAGAAGAATTATTGGCGAAAATTTAAGAGACCATGAAGGCAATAAATCCTAGTTTGACGGTAATCAGAACAACTATCAAATAGTGGGGAAAAGAATCTTCTCAAGAGTTGATTCCTATACATTTCAAAAGACGACGTACGATAGAAGAAAGGGATAGTTGGACTCTAGTTGATGAAAATAACCAAAGCCCATCATTGGAAATGCTTCATTGGCCAAAAAACTTATTGTTGGCTGGCCCTAGAGTCCAGGCCCGCTAGCATCAATGAGCACTTTAAGCTGGTATTGTCATGGGCTTGGGAACCCACTGACAATTCATGTTTCAAAAGACTTAATCACTAAGCAGCCCAACATTGTTTTCCTTATGAAAACTATGATAAATCAAGCCTAAATGGAGCGTATCAAAGTGGAGATATCTTCCGAAGGATGCTTTGCAGTTGACAGTACCAGGAATGGTGGGGGAATTGCAATGTTACGGCGGAAAAAGGAAATGGTGAACATAATAGGTTATTCGAGAAACTGTATTGATGCTGAAGTGCTAATTGAAGGCTTGGAAAGCTGGAGACTTCTGGTTTTTATGAGTATGCAAAGAGAACAAAAAGAAGATATTCCTGGGACCTTTTATGTAATCTCCATGATCAATCAAACTAGTCGTGGTGTTGCATAGGAGACTTTAATAACTTGTTAACCCCAATGGAAAAGAATGGTGGAAAAATTCTCACCCTGTTTGGCTTTATACAAGCTTCAGAAATGCAATTGAGTTATGTGGTTTGCGGGATTTAGGGATGCAGGGCCACCCCTTCAAGTGGGAAAGAGGGAGAGGTATCGATGGCTTTGTTGGGGAGAAATTGGATAGGGCATTAGCTTCTACTTCTTGGATCAGGATCTTCAAAGAAGTTAAGGTTTTCAGTCTCAATACTGCAAGTTCGGATCACTTCCCTTTATTTTTGAATCTATTGAAGTGGCTTTATAGACCTAAAATCCGTAAGTTTCGTTTTGAGAACGTTTGGTTATGGGAGGATCAATGCAATAAGGTGGTCTATGAAAGCTGGATCAAATACAGGGGTAATTCTATTCGAGATAGATTAAGAGCCCGTGGCCGAGATTTGAGTATTTAGGGTAATGAGTTTGTTACCAACTTCAAAGATAGAATAGAAGAAAGCAAGCATTAGATGACCCAATTCAAAAGGGGCCTATGATAGAAGTTCTATTGATCGTTACTCTAAAACATAATAGGACCATTTGGTGGTTTTAAAGAAGTAGGAAGATTTTTGGAAACAACAGGGGAAACAGTATTGGCCACAGGAAGGAGATTCTAATTCCAGTTATTTCCATGCTAAAGCATCTGCACGGGTTAAGAAAAATTCGATCTCTCGGCTAAAAGATAAATTTGGAACCTAGAAGACATGGTGCAATGGCCTTGAGGAGGTTATGGTTGATTATTTCTGTGAACTTTTTTCTTCTGCGAAATGTGCTAGTGATAAAGAGTTTTATTGTGTCTCTCACAAAGTAACAGAAGAACAAAATGAGTTCTTAACCATGGGATTCAACGCAAAAGAGGTGAAAGATGCTGCTTTCTTAATGCACCCTGACAAAGCCCGGGACCGAATGGTATAAACCCAGCCTTTTATCAAAATTTCTGGTCTATTATTAGTGATGATATTACTTCTGCCTATTTAGAGTGTCTTAATACAAGTAGTCTTCCACATGGCTTGAATGACATAAATATTACATTGATTCCGAAAAAGAATAAGCCTGAGGTTATGGCTGATCTGCAGCCTATAGCATTGTGCAATGTTCTATATAAAATAATGCCAAAAGTGTTGGCTAATCACTTAAAGAAAATCCTTCCTATTATTATCTAGGAGGCTTAAAGCACTTTCGTTCCAGGACGATTAATTACTAATAACGCTATGATTGCTTTCGAGGTAATGCATTTCTTGAAAAGAAAATCTCAAGGAAGAAGTGGAGTGGCAGGCACTTAAAATTGACATGAGTAAGGCGTATAACAAGGTCGAGTGGGACTTTCTTATGAAGATTATGCTGAAACTGGGGTTTGATCATAAGTTTATGAGTATTGTTATGAATTATGTGAACTCAATCAAATATCAAATTGTGTATAATGGTTTTGAAAGTGACTTTATTATCCCACAACAAGGGTTACATCAAGGAGATCCTTTGTCTCTTATTTATTGATCTTGTCTGCAGAAGGCTTAACCTCTCTTCTTACGAAGGAGAAAATTCAAGGCAACCTTCGTGGTTGCAGAATAGCGAAAAGAGCTCCTCCTATCACTCACTTGTTCTTTGCAAATGACAACTTGTTTTTCTTTCGAGCTATTTTAGATGAATGCAATACAGTTAAGAGATACCTTAAGTCATATGAATTGCCTCCGGCCAGTTGATAAATTTCCAGAAGTCAGTTTATTTTAGTAAAAACACAAATTTGGAAATCAGGGATGCCATCTATTCTGCACTGAATGTTCATATTTATGGAGATAGTGGGACTTATTTAGGATTGCCATCTTTGATTGGTCGTAAGAAAAAGAAGATTTTTAAGTTTGTCAAAGAACAAGTGTGGTATAGAATGCAAGGTTGGAACAAAAACTTTTTCCACGAGCTGGAAAGGAGATTCTCATCAAAATGGTTGCCCAAGGTATCCCTAACTATGTGATGAGTGCTTTTCTGTTACCAAATGATCTTTGTAAAGAAATTGAAAGGATGATGAATGCCTTTTTTTGGGGTTCTAGTAGAGGTAATTCAATTGGAATTAAATAGATGAGATGGGATAGATTGTGTGCCAAAAAGGATGATGGAGGCCGTGATTTCAGAAAGTTAAAGGATTTCAATCTAGCACTATTAGGGAAACAAGCTTGGAGGTTGCTCTCTCAACCACAAGCATTGGTTTCTGAGGTCTTTTGGGCTAAGTATTACCACTATAAATGTTTCATGGAAGCAAAATTGGGTTCCAATCCTAGTTTCCTGTGGCAAAGTGTCTTTGCAGTAAAAAGCATTATCAAAGAAGCTTCTAGTATTAAAATTGGGAATGGGGCTAATACTTCAATTAGATGTGACCCATGGCTGGCGAATAAGAAAAATCCTTTCATCACTACAAGTTTGGATGTTGACTGGAGATCAAAGAAGGTAAGTGACTTGATTAATCCATAAACAAGAAGTTGGGATGTTAAATTGATTCATTCTTTGTTTAATGAAAGGGGTACCGAACTGATTCTTAGCACTACTTTAAGCATTAGAACAACCCACGATTGTTCGTTTTGGTCTTTGGATGATAAAGGAAAGTACATAGTTAAGAGTGCATATAATCAGATAAGGACAATTAAAACACATCCAATCTAAGATACTCCCTTAAAGGTATGGAAATGGATTTGAAAATTACAAGTTCCACCCAAGGTCAAAGTCATGGTGTGGAGAGCTCAAAAAACATCCTTCCAACAAAGGATAATCTCTTAGAAAAAAAGGTTGAAATGAGCCCAGTATGTCCCATTTGCCAAGTTGAAAATAAATATGCTCTACATGTTCTTGTTCAGTGTAATATTATTATGGCTTGTTGGAATACGAGTGTCATTTGGAACGTCTCAGGTGAGTTTAGTAATAGGCTGGAATGGCTGGATAACCTTTGCTCAAAAATAAAGAAGGAAGATGGAGATCAAGTGACAACGCTTTTATGGAGCATCTGGAGAAATAGGAACCAAGCACTTTGGAACAATAAAATTAGTTCGGTGCAATCTATTACACATAGTGCTTCCTCCCTATTACAACAATAGTCAAAAGCTTATAAGAGCAAGCAGAAGCCGGTTTCTAATCAAAATGCTTCAGCGATTAAAAATTGGATGCCGCCACAACAGGGGTGGCTCAAATGTAACACAGATGCTGCAATCTTTCATAATGAACATAAGTATGGGTTGGGTGGTGTTCTCCATGATGAATTTGGTCATTTCAAGCTGCATTTGCTGCCCCTCGTCATGGTGATATCTCACCTTTATTGGCAGAGATTTTGAGTTTTCGGAAAGCCTTAAGTCAGATCAAACACAATGGTTTTTCTCATGTATTGTTTGAGTTAGATACGTAGGTGGTGGTTGATGCCATGTTTAATAATTGGAATAATTTGTCTTTTTTTTGGTTTGATTATTGATGATCGTAAAAATTTGTTAGCCGAGCTACATGATCAAGTTAAATGTGTTAGGCATTCAGCGAATTGGGTGGCTCATTGCCTAGCAAGAGCTTCTATTTCTTTGTTTGAACTAGTAGTGTGGGTGGATGATCTCTCTACCCTCCTCCTTGATGTTATATCCTTTGATTTGAAATAAACTTTCTTATTTAGTTTAAACAAAGAAAAAAAGAACTTTTGGTCACTTTTTACCTTTTTTAGAATTAAAGAGAAGCAGAAGCGGGAACCCTTTTTTTTTCTTTTAAAAAAAATCTTAGGCCTAATTGACTGTGTTCATTTAATTTTTTTGTTATGGAAAGTTCTCTCTTGTATTTTTATTTTATTGTTGTTTTGGATGTAAAAATAAAAAAATGATTCAATTACTCATGTATGGATTTTGATAAAAATTAAATTGAAAATAATATTTAAATTATGTAATTTTGTATAGCTTTATCAATTAAATTAGATTGAAATAAAAAATTATTATTTAATCCAACTTTAGAACACTTGTCACCCTATATTGATACAAAACAACAACTTTTGTCAACTTTTATCTAAGTCAAAAGCTTATTGAGTGGCCGATTGATTTAACAGTATTGCTTTCACGCATATAAGTGTGAGGTTAATAGACAGGTCAATTTGTCCGATGACATCATTCTCATATTAATATATGTGAAGTTTGAGATCCAAAATCCAACCAACTCTTAGTGTGTGTGTGTGTGTGTGCATGTATAAATTAAAAAATATATATTGACTTAATAACATTGCCATCACACATATAAATGTGAGGTTATTTGAGTGGCTAATTGATCTAATGACATCATCCTCATATTTATATGTGCAATGTCCGAATTTTGACACATAACAGACCTTTAATGTGTGTGTGTGTGTGTGTTTATGTAACACCCCCAAAATTCGGTATTTTGAACAAATAAGGGTTTAGAAATTAATTTGATAATTGATCGGGTTTTAAGGCTCGAGAAAATACATAAAAAGGACTTGATTGCAAAATTTCAGAAGTTCTGGGGGTCAAAGTGCAAGAAATAGAAGTTGGAGGACTCAATTGAAGGCCAGGGACTCAATTGAAGGCGGTTGGAACTTTTTGGGGTGAAAATGAAGTCGGTCAGAATTTTTGGCGCTAAAGTGAGAAGGCTGAAAAATGTTTTTTTATATATAGAATAAAGGACACATTTTTGTTAAATTCTCACAAAAGGCCCAAATTCACCCCCACCGGCGAATTGTCAAAAAATCACTGCGAAACCCAAAACCAATACCATATTCAGGCTCATCTCAGCTCAGGGAGCACAAATATACCAAGTTTACCTAAATCCACAAGCAAAATTGTCGAAAAATCAAGCTCGACGGCGAGCTCGCGGCTGGTTGGTTGTTCTCCGACGTCCGACGGCGAAAATGGATTGGAATTGGATGGGTTTTGGTCACTGAGCTATAGATAGGCTGGTGGTAGGTTTAATTTGGGGTTTTGAGGTGCGGCGGTGCTGGAATTGATATTGGTGGTTGACGGCGGAGGTTAGGGTTGGCCGCCGCTTTAAGCAGCCAATTGACTAGCCTCCGATGGTCGGAATCAGAAATTAGTTGGGGCGTTGTGCTCCTGGCGTCGAGGCGCGCCTGCTGGTGGTGGTGGTGTCCATCGCCGGCAGCAGCGCGTGGCGACACTGTTCAGGCATCTTGTGTAGAATTTGACTCCGAACTCATCTAGACTAGCTCCGATGTGAGACTGGGTCCCAGTTCGACCCAATTTTGGTAAATTTCAATAATCAAAGTTTGATTCGATTAAATTATTGAATGTAATTGGATTTTCGGATGAAGTTGACTATGATCAGAGTTAAGATTGTCAAACCATGATTTAGCCTAAAGTTATAGATTAATCATGTAATTCATATGGTATTGAATTTATTCGACTCAGATGAATTATCATCTTGTCGTTGATGCTTTAAATAAGATGTTAACAACCAATTTATTGGCTTGTCAAGTTAAGGACTATGATAAGTGGTTACCTTGCACAGTTGAGTGTAACATGCAATTGAGAATTATGATTGAGAAATCATAGTCAATATTGGGTTTAAGTTATGTATTTTGAACTTTAAACCAATTGGGAAACAAGGTCATGGACGGTTTAAATATCTAAGAATTATCAGGACTATGTTGGAATACTTTTAAGCTTGATAATGACATTCGTTATATTTATGGTTAAGATTCAGAAGATTTGATTGTGAATTTATTCCTTTGCTAGGTGACAAAGGAGTAGGTCCCACAGATCAGTAGACGGACGATTGTGGTTGCTTGCTGAGATTTTTAAGGTGGGGATCTGTCAATCTGGCACTTTTGTACCTATCGATTTTATTGATAAGCCCCTATGAGGGTTTTTATCAACTTGATTATCGTATTTTGTAAATTATTGTTGCCCCTTTGAAGGATCTGCCAATTAGTTATCGCTTGTATGAGCTTATTCGGTATCTGACGCTGAACCCGTTAAGTTCTGCTGACTAGATATTTGTCTTGATTAACATTGCTTGATTATCAAACCTTGTGAGGTTCTTATGAATTTGAAACTATTTGGTACATTTCTGTACTTTCCTGAAAATAACTATTTTTCAGTTGAACTCTGTGAATTTCTCTGAACTTATAAACTCTATTTGAAGTCGATTGTTCAAGTGTGTTGTTGATCGCCTTGTTGGTAAATTACTAAACTGTTCTGCCATATTGGCAACTGAACGTTGAAATCTTGACTCTTTTAAATATCTTGTTCGGTTAATACTGTAAGATATGTGCCGGGCAGAGCAAAGGGCCACACTAGTTGATAGTGCATGTCCAGTGGGAGGCTCCTCTTGAGTCTGTTACATAGCAAAGAGTCACACTAGTTGACAAAGCATGTCTAGTGGGAGGCTCCTCTTAAGTCTATTACAGAGCAAAGAATCACACTAGTTGACAGTGCACATCCAGTGGGGGCTCCTCTTGAGTCTATCCCCATAGCACCTCTGGATTTTAGTGCTAGACCTATTCGCGTCAAAAGTTCTCTTAAATTATTTATGTTCCTTAGTTATTGGAATTGGCCTTGTCAGCCATTATTGGAAAATGTTTTACCTTGAAAATGGCAAATATGGTAAAGTTTTGAAATGTTCATGTTATTACTTGAAAGGTTAAATTCTTATATGTTGGTATTATATCTTTTCAACCCATGGGATGCCACGGGTGATTTTCAACTCATGGGACGCCATGGGCAGTTTTCACCCAAATGGACACCACGGGGGTTTGGGCCCAAGGGCTAAGTCAGGAAGACAGCCGGGCGAAATGAACCGACAGACACAGGTCTTACGGCTAGTACCCACTTACGATCCTAACTTACAACTAGCTGGAGATAACAAACTGTGAGTGGCGGGATCTGGCATGTGACTGACCATGCTATATCATCAAGTTATTACCCACCGAGCTGAGTGCTCGAGCAATGGAGCGATAAGGAAGTCTTGTTTATACTGTACCGATACTTGGTACTAATAAATTATAATTTGATTTAGGAGTAATAAGGTCGGAATGGCTAGTAGCCTGTCAAGTTCGATATTATTTGTGTCATGTACTCTATTGATCATGTTAAAAGAATTCTTGCTTATTATCGAATTCCGTTCTTATTGAAAGGTCTTGCTTATTACTGAATTTTATGGTTGATTATTGTATCTTAATAGTTTCTCTTCACATCTTATCATTTCCTTCTCTCTCACTAAGTCCTTTGGACTTACCCTCGTTACTTTAGTTCTCTTAGACAGGGATTAAGTAAAGGATTGGACTCCAGACATGATATGAATATTTTGTAATTAGTCAGGTGTTGAAGGTATATATGGAAATTTTCTTGTTGCTAAGCATGGACTCAAGACGTTGTGATATATCATGTTGACGTGGTCGACTTAAGGAATGTAAATATTTTGTTATGTAATAATGTGAACCATGGCATTCACCTAGTCAGTTGTCGAGTCTGTTAAGTTCGAAATTCCGCTGCTTCTGATAAGTTGGATTCAAGATTTTGTAGCATGTATTTGGTATATGTGTTGTATGTTACAGGATTGTTTAAAGGCTGAAATTATTATCTTATGATAGGTTTGTTAAATTTGGAATCCGCTGCTATTTTTGATGAGTTTGAAACGTTTGATTATGGACTATCTATTGATTTGTAGGTTCAATTTAAGATTGAACTGAGTAGTGCCTTAACTTAGGTGCTGCCCTGAGTGGGGGCGTTACAATTTATATGTTAATTACATATATGTATACAAGTGTAAGGTTAAAAATTTAAACGATAAAGAACTATTAAGGCTCATTTGGATTAGATGATGAAATTAGGAGGATTGGCAATTTGTAATGGGATTCTGTTACTAATTTGAAGAGACGATGCCACTCTTATATTTGGTAATTGTAATTAAAAATTGGCATTTTTCGACTAACAACGTTACTTCATATATTTCAAAATTGCAGCAATACCCTACCGAAAAATGGAGGATAATTAATTACTTCAATATAAGATTTTTGATCAGATAGAGAATCAATCATGGGCTAAACTCCAGTATACCGTGTTGGAAATTGATCTTCTTTGACCAAATTTTTAAATGTGGGCAAAGCATTAATTTTTAAGAAATTGGTAATTGTCTTAAACTACGCTGCGGGTAGATGACGATAATGTGTTTAATTGGCCAAAATCAATTTCGAGTTAATGAGAAATTAATAGTCGAAGTGAGCTACTTGATGGTTGATTAAGAAGATTAAAAATGAGCCAAATGAATGGAAGGAGAGAAACCCCATCCCACATTGTAAAATAAGTATAAGGTGGACTTGAATATGATGTTTCAAGTGTAGAGATAAGGGATGGGCCCCTTAGAAGTACCACAATGTTTGGAGGGGAGATGACCTGCATGGTAGTGGGTTCAATCCAACCCATGCGCGCACACTGCTTTCGTCGCCTGGCTGGGCCTGGTCGCTGACTTGGGCTTTGGGCTTGGATAAAATTAAATTGGGCCTTCAATCTAATATTAATTTTTTGGACCAAATTTATTTTGAATTGTACTTAGCCCAACAGAAATAATAGAAACTTTCTAGCAGAAATTAAATCTACTGGAAAAACACGAGTTCAATTTTGAAAATTCGGAATTAGCATATGGGAAAGCCAAATATGAGTATCTCCCAGCCTCCATCCACCAGCTGATGAATATGGACAAGCAATCTTCAAACTGGCTGCATTGGAAAATTGTTGCAGCACTGAAAAATTGGTTGCTAGATTTGACCAACTTTTGGTGCACCTTTGGCTCTATAAAATAACTAGTCCTGTATCTGCATAGACAGACATAATCACATGTGCATAAGTTTTCCTCATATACATATAACATTTCTGCATAGATCAAAGACTTTAGTGCGCGTAAGTTTGAAGTGTTCAAACAGTTTGTTGTGTTGTTACTGTTTGAAACGTCGTTATATCCTAGGAGATGATAGCCAGTTTGCCGTTAGCACCAGTACGGGGCTATTCTTCTTAAAAACAAAGATCTCCTCTCTCACCTCGACTAGTTGACCATAGAATTCTATATACTGAAGTAACTAATTCTTATTTAAATTTTTTTCTCAACATCATTGTTCATAAACAATGTAATAGTGCAGCTCAATTCAAGCAATCTAATGGTCTATATTTTATTTTTATACAATTTCTTGCAATGACCTTCAATAATTTTTAATGCAAATAATAATTCATGAAAAATTTCTCAAATAAATGGGAGTTTATAAAATGTAGCCAAACTCTATATGTATATAATCGATCTAGATTACCCAATAATACAACCATAATAAAGTTAATGTAAATGTAGATACATGGAATGGCAACAAACATCGTAAACCAAGTAAAATTAGTGACGATGGAGTACCTAAGCTTTCTAGTTGAAAATTTTGGTTAAATCAATTTTTAACCATTTTTTATAAAAATTAATCGAGCCGAATCGAAAATCAATTGACAAATCAATTCAGTGAATTCGATTTCACTTTGATCAGTTAATCAATTTTTTTAATTAATGAATAATTTTACTCACTCTAAAATTAAGTTCTTGACATGCATATATATAAATTAAAAACAAATTTAAAAAAAACAGAAAATAAAAAGGAAAAGGCCACAGCTATAGGCAGAAAAACCCTTTGAATCACATTAGAAACCAGTTGGCATTACCAAGAATTTTATTTTATTTTATCTTTTTTCAATTCAATGGGATAAATTTGGCAATACATTTATTGGAGGACTGAATCAGAGCATGAAAAAGAGCTTTCAAGACAGCCATTACCTTTGATATTTATTTCTTTCCAACAAATCATAGTACTTTTTTTTGGTCTTTTTCAGTCAATGCCTAAGGGCTAAGCCTACAAGAAGAGACATGGTAGCCTCAATTTCTCTTGTAATAATATTATTGATTAATGCCTATTGCCTAGCTTAGTAGCCAACTCTTGTAGGGCTAAATTATGACAAAGTCTTTACTATAAAATATGAAAAATAAATTCTAAAAATGCAAAGGTAATACGTTTTATATTTGAATTTAATATATATTTTAAGAGAATGAATGTTGCAAGTGGGATTAGAGAATATGAAAATTATATTAAAAAATGTAATGAATTTTTTGTTATATTTTGAAGAATAATTAAAAATTTATTTTGAAGAATTTTAGTATGTGTATTTCTGTTTTGAGATGAGACATTTTTTACTATAACAATCAAACCAATATTTTTTTATTGAATTTTTTAGATAAAAATAAAATTGAGTAATTTGTATATTGTAATAATAATAATATATATGATATATGTGTATATATATTAGAAAATATAAATTTTTTGAGAATAATGGAGGATAAAAGAGAGTATTTTGAAAAAATATATTGTAGTGTCTCGGAGAAAAACTGAGTGTATATTTGGTTATATTTTCCCAAAATAAAATTATTTTAGAAAAATATAACCAAACACTCCCAAAGTTTTAAAATTCAATGAAAAGTATATATAATTTAATTTTATATAAATTTGAAAAGATGGATTGTCATTAATCATTTTATTCTGTCCTTACTTACCTAACTATCAAAAACATTACAAAAAGGGCAACTTTTTTATATAAGATGCAAAAATCAAATTCTCTTCATCAATTGCCAATCCACAAAAACCATGGAAGGCACACTTATGGTGTAACATCATTCCACAAATTGAATGAGGAGGACAAGTGGGAAATGTCAAATGAACATAAATCTAACTAAGATCTTGTAATTTAAGTCACAATTTCATTGAACTAATATATATGTATGTACATATATGCATATCTTCTTAAATGTTTCAAGAATTTTTACTTTGGAAGTGAAAAGTTATTAAAAAAGAATTTGTAAAAATGAGACGAAAATATGTGAAAATAATATGAAAATAGGATTTGAAGTATTTTGCATAAAAAATAATCGACACATCTCCACCCTTTGTCTATTGATTTGGAGGGTGTTTGTGTGAGTTTATAAGCTTCTCAAAAGATCTTACAAAATGTCTGAAAGTTTATAAGATATCAAAATGTGTTAATTTTTCTTTAAAAAAAAGCTTATAAACTTTTAAAATAAGATGTTACGAGCTTATAATTTTTTTTCTTAAAAACTAATTGATATGGGATGGCCCAAGTGCGTAGGCCCAGTATGAGATGACCCAGATGCTCGAGCCCAAACCAGCAATGCCCAATTTGGGGATCAGGGTCCGTAGATCTCATTGACCTCACTCGACCATATCTACTCAGGCCCAGTCTGGCGCCCAAAGGCCCACGTAGCTCCTCGACCTTTGTTGACCTGGTTGGGGTCGACTCTGAGGTCGTGAACAGTACAGTACCCTGCCACCGCATTTAATGTACTAACGGGCACCACGCCTTCGCATTAATGGCGCATGTCGTCCCCCTCACCGTCTGACACGGCAGACGCCGCTGCAGTGTACTATTTTGTCCTTGAAACTTAGAAGGACAATCAACTGAAAATATTTAAACAGGGGAAATGACCAATTACCCCTGGAACAAAGCTAAGGGCCCCTGGATGCACCGAGGGGCTTCCCAGACATTTCTCAGAAAGGAGGAGGATATAAATACCCTCAACCCAACCTTCTAAAGGTACACGCACTCATACACACCTAAAAGCCCATACTCCTCTAATTGATTCTTGAGTTCGAATTCTACTGACTTGATCGTTGGAGGGCCTAAGCCGAGGGTCTCTCGGCTAGCCTAACGTTTATTGTGATTGTAGGATTTTTTCCCTAACCAAGCAGGAATATAAACCATCCAGGTCAAGTTCCACCCTTATTCAAACCCAGATCCTAATCCTGCAAAACAAACCCTCATCACTAATGAACTCCCAATTTATTTTTAAGATTTTAACAAACTCTTTTAATTTTAATCATATTAATTACAAAATTATCATTACCAACATCTTATAAGCTCGAAAATTTTATTTTATCCAAGCGCTTTAAGAACTTATTTTTTAAAAAAATGTAGCATCTTATAAGCTCAAAAAACATCTTATAAGATATAACATCTTATAAAACCTTTTAAATAAATTTAGGCAAATACTCTCTTAATCATATTAATAGAACAAGCTTTTCGAATTATTTCTCCATTCTTGATGAATATTTGATAACAAAAGGTGAGATTATTTTTGGTACTGCATATATAATCAAATCATTCAAACTATACAACCAAACACAAGAAATAGAATATCAAGTTATTCAAATTATACAAGCAAACATTATATAATAATACTTTAGATATAAAATTAATAAAAATTTATTCATATCATACGTACCATATTTAATTCTATCACACTAAACAAATGAGTCCCAAAAATATTATTAGCTTCGAGCCCCGCAACTACGTATGTATCTTAACAACTATATTCAAATACTTTTGAGACCAAAAATAAATATAATGACAACATTTGTAGTCAACAATTAAACAATATTTTATTTATGCATCTTTATATTTATAGAATAAAATATGTGTAAATAGCAGGCGACAAATATCTTATAAGTGAAGCCAACGGCGCATTATTATTTTATATAAGGCCACAAAATATGGCTTTTGACTTTTTCTTTCTTGCTCTCTCTTTATTATTATGAAAAATAATTATATATTAAACCAATTATATAAAATAATAAATTCTAAAAGTAAATAAGCTAATAATTACAATAACCAAACACAGTTTGACCAAAAAAATGATTAATTCCCCTAGATTATGTCGTGTAACTAAAAAGTTGATCAGAAAAAGCCTCGAATTATTTTGGGAATGTTTGTTTATGTTTCCCCAAAATAATCTATTTTGGAGAAATATAATCAAATATATTCTCATTTTTTCCTCAAAATTTAAAAAAAAAAATGTTTTCCCAAAATATCTTCTACTATCATTCATTATCTTCAAAACTTTTCCATTTTTCAATATATACATGCATATATTATATATACACTTATATATATATTTTATTACTATTTTAATAATAAAAAATCACTCAATTTCATTTTCACCCCAAAATATAACAAAAAAAATATTAATTTGACTGCTACAGTAAAAAATATATCCTCTCAAAATATAAACAAACATACCAAAATTCTCCAAAATCAATTTTTAATTATTCCTCAAAACATAATCAAAATCAATTATATTCTCCAACACAACTTTCACATTCTCTAATAATTTATTCTCTCAAAATATATAATAAAATCACACAAAAAATATAACTAAACATTCCCTGTATTTTGTATTGCTCAATTATTAGATTATAAGATAATTGGTTAAATTATTTTATGGGATAAGAACTTGGATTTGAGTCCATTTTTGCTTTTGGATCCTCACTTGTGCAGTGAGAGGACAATTCTGCCCTCAGATTATGCTAGGCGAAATAAGAAACGAGGAGGTTAGATTTGTCTTAATATGCATATTTATTTCATTGGCCTTGGGCGACATTGTGTTGGAATGACAGCCCACTGTTTTAGAGTATTTAGAATTTTATCCCCAAATAAATTATGTTATTACATTTTGATCGCCAAAATAATAATATAAAATTTACTTAAATATTTTAGATGCGCCCCAACTTTCTTTGAGATTGAACAAAAATAATGATAAAACTATGATTAATTTTCACTTCGTTTCATTTTTATTTTTTTTCAAATTCAAAAGATCTTAATTATTATCTACTTACAAAGTTTGTCCAAAAATCTTTGCAGTAAATATATTTCTTTTACATTGATATCAATATGCAAATTAATACATATTAAATCGATGATTAAAAACTTTGCTTATGATATCATCACATATATAAATTTTTGTGATTTTTTTTAAGAAAATTATTGTGATGTGTATCTATTTTACTTGTTTCTTCCTATTTAATAAAGTGTTTCATTCCATAAAAAAAATAAGACATTATTTTTAACTATTTGGTTTTACGTCCATTTATCTAGATTTTCAAAACTCAAATAATAATTTAACTAAGTGGTAGGATTTTTAAATATTTGATATTAAATTCTAAAAAAAAGAAAGATTACGAGATTGGTATCCAAAATATGAGTGAGGAAAAAAGAAACTTAAAAATTTTAAAAAATAAAAACTACAAAAAATTTAATAAACTCAAATAAAACAAATACATCTTGAGAGAGACAAACTAAAATCATGAAATCAAATAATTAGAGTACGTAAATTAAGAATTTATTTAGCTAAACTGTTTACTCAATTAAACAAAATCATTTACACAAAACATGAGTGACACATTAAAGAATGCCGTCACTTTAAAAAAATAGAAAGGTAATTCAGAGATGGCCCTTTTTTTTTTTTTTTAAAGTTTGTCAAATGATAGTTCGACGTTCAAAAGCCCTACAATTCGACTATCAAAAAGAAAGCGGGGAAAAAAAATGAACAATATAAAGAGACATGAACAAAAAAAATTGCTATGATAGAAATCATAAAACATTCATTCGAATTCACTAATTAATTTTTTATAATATCAAAATGCATGGAGATCAATAAAAAATCTTATACTCACAAAAAATTCAATATTAAATATACATTAAAAGCCCAAACTAGCAATCACCTATTGGAATAAATGTCTGATTTAAATTAGATAAGGATGCAATCCAAATAAACTCATTGATAAAATTGACAATATATATATATATATATATATATGGAAGTTAAAAATAAAAATATTTTTTTTAGCTATACAAAATATCCATTTTAAGAGAAATTTATGGCTGGTCTGAGAATAAACCAAGAAAGAAGGGACCAATAATGCAAAAATGAATATAGAGCCAGAAGGCTTATACCCAAGGAACCCCCCACCCACCCCACCCTATGTCTGAATTTAACTTCACACTCTCTCTCCTCTCTCCCTCTCTGTCCATCTCCTTTCCTCCTCTCTCCTCTGTCTGAAATCGTGTTTGGTCTGCCTTGTTGGACCCACCCCCCCTCCCCCCTTGTTCTCCCTCTCACCTTCCTTCCTATTTCTTCAAAGCGTCACTCCTTTGTTATTATAGACAGAGGGTAGCAGTGTGAAATATAGGGAGAGAGGGTAGAAATGGGCTGGTTCCTTTGCTCGGGGAAATCAAAGAAGAAAGCAAAGAAAGAAGAGGGCAAGAAGTCTGATGATCAGATCCCGTCAAATATAGGTACTCATGAAATGAATATGTAAAATGAAATGTTTATGGGATTTCTTGTCCTCCTTTTGGGTCTCAGAATTCTTGCTTTGTTCTGCTCTGACCCACTGCCTTTATTTCTTTTCTTTATTATTTTGAAAGTTTTGGACTTTGGTTTATATTATTGTCATTTTCTGCATTTCTATGTGAGGAGAACATGCGGGGTTCAAGCTTGTTTGGATGATTTTGTACATCTTTCATTTTCTTGATTCAAGTTACTTTGGTAGAATGCTTTGTGGAAAGTAATCTCTGCAGTTCTTTTAGCATTGTTTATATTATTGTGATGGGGTTTATGTAAGTTGTGGTTATTTGCAAAGAATGTGGTTTTGTTGTAAGTTGTTGTTATGTGGCAAAGGTTAAATCTTTGCATATTATGCGGCTTTCCGGTTGAACTGAACTTATGCGGATGATAATGTTGACATTTTGGTCATATTATTTTTCCAATGTGTTTGGCTTTCATTGGTTTTGGATAGTTATCCATTGGGTAACTAGATTTTCGGCTGATCAAAGTTTTAGGCTGTCTCTGAAAGCAAGAAATCACATGATGAAATCGGAAATGAAGTAGAATAACTTGGAGTTAAGCTTATAGTGTTGCATTAAATTATGGTTAGGGCACTTTTCTTGCTTCCAGTATCGTAGATTTCAATGAGCAGAAATTGTAAATATGTAAATTGAATCTCTTTGACTTGGAACTTTGTTTACTTGTAATAGTCTTTGACGATGAGGCAATTATCATAAAAAATTCATCTTTTAGTGGTAAAGTACATTCATGTTTAATTTTTCTTGAAAGCTATTCATTTGTAGTATCTTGTCCAAGTAGCTTAATTAGACTGTGTCAAGAACTGTAATAAGCTGTTATGGGACTGGAGAATTTCTGTTGTTCTTTCATGATTTGTGATTGGTGATGAAAGAAGTACTTTTTTGTCAAATACGTGTTAGTAAGCAATGGGTTATCTTTAGTGTTTTGATATTCTGCATTCCAGATATCAAATTGGAAGCTGCTGCTATTGGTTACATTTTCTTTCTTATGTGCTATACATATTTTGCATGGTTATGGCTCTTGACTCGTTTGCTTTCCTTATGGCAGAAAAACTAAAGGTAAGTTCGTCATTTGATATAACGAAAGAAGCCTCTAAAGATGGAAGATGTGGTTATATTGCTGCACACACATTTACCTTTCGTGAATTGGCTACGGCAACCAAGAATTTTAGGGCAGATTGTCTTTTGGGTGAAGGTGGATTTGGCAGAGTATATAAAGGACGACTAGAGAGCACTAATCAGGTTTGTTCTTGTACCATTATGAAACCTAAATGTGAATCACAGAGGCATTGCTGCTTGGAGGACCTAAATGAACTCGAAATATTTGTTTTCGCTGCATGCATTTCTTGTTGTTGTTTCTCCACTTGGAGTGCTTATTCTTGTATGTGGAATCTCAAATATCTTTGTTAAATATGGAACTTATATAGTATCTAACTGCAAAATGAAAAACTTTCAAAGTTCTCCCTCCAAAAGTGATACTCAAAATAAAGTCAATTTTTTAGTTTATTTCTATGATGAACTATTAAATAGGAAACAGTTCCAAATCTCTTGATGATGGTATCATCACATTTTAATTAAAGCTCTAACCGTGTTTTGTTTATCGAATAAAGACTATAGAGCTTATGCTTTTACATCTTTGAGATATTGGGAATGAAACATTCTCATTCAAGATTTGAACTGATGGTGCGGCATAATCCTATGATGTCGCTCTTAGAGAAATTGGTAAAGACTGCCCACAATTTAGTTTTCATCTATGGTATACACCTACGTAAACATATCTACAGTTAATGTAAATTTTACAAATGCTATATGGGTTAGTGGTAAAACATGAATCCTTTCTGCTGCTCTTTGTAGATTGTGGCTATAAAGCAACTTGATCGAAATGGTTTGCAAGGGAACAGGGAATTTCTTGTTGAAGTGTTGATGTTGAGTCTACTTCATCACCCAAACTTAGTAAATTTGATTGGATATTGTGCTGATGGAGATCAGAGACTTTTGGTGTATGAATACATGCCATTAGGATCATTGGAAGATCATCTACATGGTATGCTTTTTATGACAACCTTAAATTTGTTATATCTGAATTTCATTGCTAATTTTACAAGAAAGGGACGACGAAATGTCTGTTACAAATTATGGTCTATTCGGTCAACGCAATAAATTAATAGTGTCTAAAAGTTTATGCTTGCACTCTCCAGACCTTCCGCCTGATAAAAAGCGACTTGACTGGAACACAAGAATGAAAATAGCTGCTGGCGCGGCAAAGGGCTTGGAGTATTTGCATGATAAAGCAAACCCACCTGTTATATATCGAGATTTGAAGTGTTCAAATATATTATTAGACGAGGAGTATCATCCTAAGCTTTCTGATTTTGGATTGGCCAAATTGGGACCAGTTGGTGATAAGACACATGTATCTACTAGAGTGATGGGGACCTATGGATATTGTGCACCAGAATACGCCATGACAGGACAGCTTACTTTGAAGTCCGATGTTTATAGTTTCGGAGTTGTTCTCCTAGAAATTATTACAGGCAGAAAGGCTATCGATAATTCAAGAGCTGCTGGGGAACACAATCTTGTTGCATGGGTAAGACATCCATCTACTTTTTGTTACATGTTATGTATTTGCATTTGTGGATTTACAGTATCTTTCTTACTATGTTTAGGAGCTGAGATTTATTACATAACTTAAGCCTGCTTGTCTTGTACATTTACCTAGATTTACAGCTTTAATCTCCTTCAGAAGTTCAATTGTTTTTCAATAAAACTCTAATCATAATTCACATAAATAAATATTATGTCATGACAATTTATTTGCAATGCATATTATTAATAAAACATATATTACTATCTAAAACATTTGCACGGAATGAGTGAGAAAAGAAATTAATGAACATAAGTAGTTGAATAAAGTATTTAAAGAATCCAAGCATTGTCTCTAGTCTGTTTATAGCACAAATCTTGAGTAGGTTAAGAGGTAATGGGCTAAACAACACAACACCATAGGGCAAACTAAGTCATTACAAGGGACTATATTAGGAAAATAGACAAGAGTGTGATGCCATGATACAAGAGCTTAGCTACGTTCAAATAACTAGCATTTTTTAATCTATTAACAAATAGGGAGATTTCAAGCTTACGTGATTTAACATATTCAATCATGTCATGAATAAACTGTAAAGAAATCTGTGTAGCAAGTGGAAGGTGAATACTACCAAAATTTTCCTTCTTAGTTTCAGGTTCAATGCTGGAGATAATATCTTTTATTTTGTTGAATGTTGATTACAGAAAATCTGCATAATAATAAATAGAATATCATATTCTTGTTCTTTTTCTTTATATTTGTTCCTTATAATTGTAGGAAGTAGATGTAGCAAGTAGGATTTAGGAGAACACCAACACCACATTTGTTTATGTTTTCAAAGACCATTTTCATTTTCGACACTGTTTAAAGACTCAAAAACTATCAATCTATACATTATCACTGGAAATACTTCCTTTTTTCATTTTCAATTTCAATTTCTCCTAAACCTGCTTTATCATCCTATTATCACATTAATCAAATTCAAAATCGATTTGACATTAGATGCCTACTATCATTTCAAAACAATTAAAATATACATATGTTTTAAAAAAACACATCTTTTTAGGTACAAAAAAATATAACCCATCTGAATTTTAAACCCTATACCTATCTTGATTATTATTTTCAGATAAAACATCCAAATACAGCTCTTTTGATTTCCAAAAGTATAACTAACTTTTTACTTTTGGAAATATTGGAAACAGAAATTGAAAATGAAAAGATATCCATGCCCTTGGCTGCTTCTTTTCATTGACTGTTGATAAGAAAAACTCTATTGTTAATAAATCAATGCAACGTTTTTGTTCTTTATTTTTTGCCTACAAGTTAAAGCATTACACTTTGATTAGCGAGTAACAAAAATTATTATCCTGAGTGGACTAGTCTAATCCAGGTTCCTGCTGTCAATTATTACAAAAAATCATCATTTTGATATAATTTTGAACGGGAAAGATCATAAATTTGTATTGAACTCGCTTGAGGTTATGATCAAAGCAAATTGAGTGTTTGCTGTATGCAAGAGCTTTTTTAGAGAAAATTGTAGTGAAAATCGAAAATGATCAAAGCAGATGGGGGTGTGATGTTAAGTGAGTGTTTGCAAGAGCTTTTGCATTTAGAGGTGAAAATTGAGAATGCATGAGAATAATAGTGAAAATTACTAAGAAGGTGCAGAAGTTGGTGGGGGTTGATTTTTAGCTTTTTCTTGCTTTAGATAATTAAAAGTAGGAACACGACCAAAAGCACTCCAAAATAGCTAAAATTCAGTGAAAAACACCCTTTTAGAGTTTTTGCAGACACTCCCTGAATCAACATTTATTAGCATTATCGACCAAAATTTTGTGCACAGTATTTGTTTACTCTGATGGAATAATCCTAATGTGATTTATGCAAATTAATTAAATGAGGCAAAGAGATGGAGAAACAAATAAACTACCCAATAATTTTTTAAGTGCCTTCACATTTTTGCAGGCTCGCCCTTTGTTTAAAGACCGTAGAAAGTTCTCACAGATGGCTGATCCCGTGCTGCAAGGCCAGTACCCAGCTAGAGGCTTGTATCAAGCTCTTGCTGTTGCTGCAATGTGCGTTCAGGAGCAGCCCAACATGCGGCCTCTCATGGCAGACGTGGTAACAGCCTTATCTTATCTTGCATCCCAGAAATACTACCCTGAGACACAGCCGGTCCAAAGGCTGAGCTCAGGCTCCTCAACTCCAAGAATGCGAAGGGAACAACGATAGTAGCATCAGACAAAAACGTAGCCAGTCCAAGGATGTCTAAACCATGAAGCCATGAAAATATTGTACAAATCCCTTGTAAATGCTGCTTGAGTTCTGTAAGGACGGATGATGAATTTGGTGATCTTTTGGTCTGGCATTCTTTGGCTGCATCTAATATACCAGATTGTCTTATTCAGAGTCCAGTCAAGAGGTTCGTTTTGAGCTGTTAGTTTTGTGAAGCTTTTTTTCTTTTTCTTTGTCTAGGTATCTCTTATTCTTTGCTTTTCTTTTCTTCTTTCTGTATTCCATATTCTTCCTCCTTTTCGGCATCACTGAGAATGTCCCTATTCTCCATATGTGTACCTTAAGATTTCAGAATTGGACATGAGGTCTCTTTTTGTGTCTAAATGTTAATATAAATGGCTATAAGTATCATACTGCTTAGAGTAACCTTAAGTCTTGAAATTTTGCGGTTGCCTTCTCCTCTCCTATTGTGAGGATCTTGCTGCTGCTGCTGCTGCTGCTGGTATATATATATATATATATATATATATTTCATGTTAAAATGCTGAGGATTTTAATGCTTTTTTGCTTGAATTTCTCCTTTTCATAGATTGATAAGACTTCTATCTATGCCTTGGGTTGCTGAGATGCTGCCTGCCAAATGGAGTTATATTGCATTATATGTAATGGTCAATACTTTACTTTATAATGTTATTATATGTACGCGAATTTAAATTTTCATCCCAATAAAAGTTACAAATCTGTCTCTTCAATCTCAATTTTACAACAACGAACGTATGTCGGGGTGTTTGGATTTCTCTATTGAATTACCCTCCAATATTTAAGTTAGAATATATATTTTATTTATGGAAAAAGAATCAATTTTGTTCAAAAATAATTCTTATGCATTAGAAGAATAGTGAACTTGCTATTTGTCTTGTATTTAAGATTTAATAATACATTTATGGTTGTTGGAAGATTGTACTTAAGTTAAAAATATTATGATTGAATAGACACGTCTTTTAAAAAAGCATAGTTTGTATAAATATATCTTGATGTAAAGTAATACTTTTTTTTCTCTCTCCATATAATCATATATTTTTTTTGTAAAATCCGTTCATATTATTTATTATCTCAACCTAGACCACCTTTAGACTTTTGAGCTCAATCCATTTAATTTTGATTTATTTTAGGTCCAAAACCCTATTAGATACGCATATTCACCTGTTCATAATACCCAAATTGAGATAAGCGACCTAAAATTTTGATATCGTAGTATTACATTTTATAATATCATCATATACGCATTTGTGAGCTCAGAATTCCCAAATTCAAATGGACGACTCAAAATATTGACATCATAGCTGATATCTTCGTCTGGCTGGGATGAAGAGCTATTGTTAATGCCATGACAAGTAACTTTATGCAAAACATGTCAAGTGATTTTTGACCCAACAACATTAGGTTCACCCACAAAAGTGTGATGCTGAGAATTCAAAACTAGCAGGCATTCGATATACTCCTAAATAGATAAAAAGTAATAAAAATAAAACACTTACTTTAAATTTTACATTTTTCTGCACAATTTTTCCAAGAGATGATAATTTCTATTCAATAACAGTTGTCATATAGTATAAAGAAGATGCAGCACAAGAACTATTAACAGACTTTACAATTTGGCTAAAACCTAAAATCCCAGTTCCTTCTTAAAACTCTTTTACTCGCCAGAGCTAATATTGTCAATAAATAAACAAACAAACAATAACCATGATAGGGTTCTCTTTGATGTACCATAATACCAAACAGAAAAAGACATTCTATATAGAAGTAACTAGGCTGATGGAAAGCATTTTTGCTCAAAGGTCCTCCATAGGATTTCCCCAAAAGGTGGCGTCATCAGAACTACAGTACCCATCGACTCTCTTATAGCTTCTCGTCAACCTGATGGCCATTGGTCTCCTCCTGCTTAGGGCTTAAATTCTGTCCCTCGTTCAAAGATTTCCCATCATTTGGCTCGTCAACACTGGTCGGCTTCGCCTGTTGCATTCAGTTTTCACACGTGAATTATCAGCAAGGTGCAGATATCAAGAGGACTTTGTTTAGTTCAAATAATTGCTTTTCAAATTTAATTCAGCTTTGACGCTATAAGATTTAGTTTCGAGGTTGTAAGAAGAGTTTGAGTTGTGGCTAGTCTTAATAATGAAACTTTCAACTTAGTGAAATTGAACTTTATATGAACAAAAGAAATAAGAATGTGGCAACAGGGACCTGAGACAAGAATAATAATAAACCTGCGGACAATAAGCCATTCCAGGCATAAAAAGATAAGTGCGTTTACTAACCTTATTCCTATCACGCCATCCTAATCCAAATGGTCTGGATAGCAAACTAATCTTTCTTGGTGCAATGTCTTGTGAAGGATCTTGAGTACTTTGCTGCACAGATCTGCAGAGAACAAAAATATAGGCTGAGGATGCCCAGTTTTTGATAGGGAAGGAATATATAATACATAACAAAGAGGGTGGAATGGGTGCAGACTGCGTAAAGAATAGTAAATACTTGGGAAAAAAAATCATATTAATATGGGCTTGGGAAATATGTTAATGGTATTGATCCATTCGATAATGTATTTAAAGGACTGGATTACCGAGGAGACGGCTGTGCTTTGTTCTGTCCCGACTGGTACTGCAAGGTAGCCTCCAGCATGGATTCTGCCATGACTGCCCTCTTTTCCATCTCGGACAGGGCAGCAGTTGCTTCTTCGAATTTTTCCTGCATGTGGTAGTCGCAAAGTAGAAACTCAATTTAATCTAGAGTAAGAAAATTTTAGAGGAAAAGCAATGGACAAATTAAAGCATCAAAGTAAAGCCGGAGCATATGTTCTGAAACTATGATGCCTCATATAAGTTATACTAAAGGGTTCTCATACGACAATCATGAAGCACCAAGGTTTTTAAAATGGAGAGAAAAAGCGACTAACTTGTAAAGCAAACAGTAGATTTCTCATAGACAAGGACCTAGATTGAAAGACGATGGCATTTTCATCTAATAGATGCCTAAACTGGTTTGTGTGGAAGTAAATAAAGACTAAGTAATGCTAATAACTCGATGGCCTGAATAGAAGCTGATGAAGATAACAGCAAACAGACAGCTGCTACTGATAAAACGAGAGAGAACCTGAAGAACTTGAGCAGCATATCTCTGAGCAGCGGCATCTTGCTCGGCAAATATGCGAGCATCCTCTGTCACCTTTTGTTCTTGTTCTACCCTCATTAAAATCTGCAAAAGAAACCAAAGATGAAATTTTCCATGTTTAAACAAACAAAAATAGAAAACAGCTAGTGATGAAATTGTCGTTTCTTCTTACACTGATGCTCTTACCTTAAGCATGGCAGCCTCTTGCTCCTGCTTATCAGCAAGAGCTTGTTGAAGCTCTCTGACACCCCGCTCTAACTGCTCAACCTAAAGCCACAAACAGATGCTCAACCGTCATGTTGCATAATTAAAAGAAAATTTTAGAATACTTTTGACTAAAGAAGATTCTAATATTAAGAGAAAATTTTAATATGCTCCAGGAATCAGCTAGAGATAACATACGACAAGAGAAGCAGGATGACAAAACATTCTCATATGGGTATACTTTCAAGTCAACCATCCAAAGTTACACATGTTTAAATATATTCAGACGACAAGCATAAAGGTAGAGAAATAAAAATCAAACAGCTGAGTATATCAAGCTTCTTAGATACCTTGGCACTCAATTGTCGCCGATTGTCCTGTTTAACCATCTCCATCAATGCTGTTTCAAGTTCTTCTGCTCTGTAAAAAAAATAAAGACAGTAACTATGCATCGGTTATGTGTATAACATACATGGCCCA
Source organism: Jacaranda mimosifolia (assembly GCA_018894105.1). NCBI lineage: Eukaryota > Viridiplantae > Streptophyta > Magnoliopsida > Lamiales > Bignoniaceae > Jacaranda > Jacaranda mimosifolia. The sequence goes on from CM032125.1 coordinate 5,493,689, forward strand.
GAAATAAATGAATACAGACCTTACATTTCAGTAACATGAGAAGTGAAATTAATTTGAAAGAAAACATAGATTTGTTTAGGAACTTTGAAAACCAAAAAATTCACTGCTACTTGTGATTACAAGAAGATAGAATCGAAATAAATTTCAGAAAAATTGGACAATGTTCAAAAAACAGAGTGGGTTGTTTAATTTTGAAGGAGATAGATATTTATCCTAAGAGAACTGGATTACACACAAAGTTATCCATTGCAAGTGGTAGTTTCAACAAGGGATTCAAACTCAATGATACTATGAATGTGCTCACCTTAGCTCAGCCGATCTTTTGTCCTCAAGGAGCTTGCACAGCTCAACTTTAAGCCACATCACCTGATCAATGGCTTACGAAGTTAAAAAGGTTGGAGATAAGATATTATGTTACTGTTTCATATAAATAAAGGATCATAAAAGATAGCAAGCATTTTTGGCACACCCTATGAACTCAGAAAGACCTAAATATCTCAACACTCAAAGACCCTCTATACTTATTATTTGTACTTGTAGCCAAAAAAGCTGAGAAAAAATCATCAGATCTTTTTCAAAAGCCAAAATTTTTAAGGTAGTTATAGATGGCACATTAGAGAGGTGAGAGGTTAACATTAAATTCTACGTCCCTCTTTAGTAATAATATAGCACAAGTAGAGACACCTGGTTAAGCTAGTCACAGGTAATAAAGGATGATCATTAGATAATGATTAGTGTGCTAGCAACCAGTTCTTTAGATCAAGCATTACATTCCTAAGTGAGAAACAAAAAGAAAAATGACAAAGGTAAAAGAAACTTATAGAAAAAATCGGATAATGGAAGGGGACAAGAATCTGTACATAGCTAGTGCGACATGTAGGAAAAAACATATAACAGCTACCTGCTCTTCAAGATCTTTAGCAGAATCCATCTCCACATTCCCATTCAAGCTACTGTATAAATCGTCCGCATTAACAGATGAAGAATCCGAATGCGACCCGTCACCATTCATCTGTACATCCATTTGTTCTGGTTTATCATTTCCTGTCATTATTGAACCTGGATCCTTTTTGAAACTATACAACTTAGAAGCTAGACCCTTTGAATCCTTCCAAACTCTAACTCCCTTCGATCTTTCTTCCAGTGCAGCCATAACAGCTGGTCGATGTTTATTTCTTAATTCCTGTAACCGTGCTTCATGAACATTTTGGTATCCCATGCAAGCTGTCAAGACGAGCTGACTGCTATCAAAAGTGGAGCCGGCCAATGATTGAAGCAGTGTGACTGCATCTCCAGCATCCTTTGTTGTAACCAATGCCGGTCCTGCACAAAACTGAACAAAGATAAGTTTCATTCTGAAATGCCAAGAAAGTTTCCTTTAAGCACAAAGCACACAAACGCATAAAGGTAACTAATAGTATCACTAAGCAGTACCATATAACTCCATTAAAGCAAGTGCAGTCCGGAATAGCATTACACGATTTCCTTCAAAGAGAAGAACGTCCCAGACTCTAAGAACTGAAGGCAGATTATACTCATCAGGTTTAAGGGCTGTTAATTTAAAAAAGATGAACCTATAGCTTACAGTAAAGTCTAATTCTCAAACGATATTTCAATAAAGTATCGCAAAACTGAGATAAAGAAACTGACCACTTTCCCATGGAAGCATATTCATAAATATCGTGAGGAACCATGGCCCAGTCACCCATGCGACCTGCACTCCGAGGTAATCGAGGTGGTTTACTGTGGCACACACAAAGTTAATGAGGAATAGAAACAATGATTGACTGGATGTTTCCACAGGAAAGGATGTGTAATAAAAAGGCAATCAATAAGAACGAACCCAATTTGGGAAACTTTTCACGCACCAACTCCTCAAGAACAAGTTGGTCAACCTGCCACAAGAGAGTTAAACATTTTAAACCAGAATTACTTTATGCTATTTGATCATGCTTCCTCTCTTCCAGAAAGATACATAATAAATTGGTCGAACTCAGTTCTTTATTTATACAAAAGGATAATCTGGCAAGAAAAATTTGAGGGAGTACCTGAGATTCTATCATTTCTTCGGAATAATAGCCATCAAAATAGTCATCTAGAATACCCATTAAAGCCCTGAAAGTCAAGAAACTTTTAGATTCTGTCTAGTATAATAACTGCCAGGATGTCTCAAACAAGTGCATAACTCCATGTGTTTTATAGGAAGCAGAAACCACTTTCTTCATGTGGAATACATCATTTTAAATAATTTGCCAACTATGGATCCATAAACACAATGCAAAAATTATTGAACCAAGATTTCAACTCACCAAAATGCATTTTCCTCTGGCATCAAAAGTAATAACAAGCCAGCGAAGAAATTCATGGCCTGCATGTATCAGGGGTAAAAAAAAAATCAGCTGTGCCACAGGAACAGATCATATTGAGGAGGATAATAGCATGACCTTGAAAATCCTCACTTAACAGAAATTTATCTCTAAAATAAATAAAATAAATGTAAGAGATTTAGCAAAGATGAGCTCATACAAGCAGTTTCAATCATTAAGATAGATTCTACATGCATATTTTCAGTATTTTCAAGAAGATTAAGAAGACATCCACTACCAAATAACTTATACTAAAAAAATAATAAAATTTGAGACAAAATGGCCTATGATCTCTTCTGTTTACGTATAGCCCAGCCCACACCCCTGCCCACCACTGCAGCCAGAAAAGATAAGGAAAAAAAAATCCACCAAGGGAACATTGGCACAAAGAGAAAGAAAGAAAGGCAGAAGGATCATGATAGCAGGTTATTATAGGATTTACACTACAACCATATTTAAGGCAATCAAGAGGAGGATTTACAAGTGGCTGAAGACAGAAATTTCTGTTCTTAATTATCATGTAAAAGTAAACTTTGAAATAGAAGTACCTGACAATAGCCAACAGAAGGATTATGCCGGGCATAAGCTGTAAGTAAACGTCTTAAAGCATTTCTACCATCCTCATCTAGTGCAGGATGACCAGGAAAGGTTCGAGGTAAATCCTGCATTATGGAAGTTATAAAGCCCGATATCTAATTGCAGTGATATATTGCTACGGAATGCAAGTTTTAAACTGATATCAAAAACACTTCGTAGGTAAATAAGAATGAATAACCTTCTCAATCTGGGCTTTCCATTTCTCAGGTACACCTATGGACTCTCGATTGGACTCATGATTCTTGTCCTCCAGCTCCATGTTTTCACTTTCTACATTCGTATCTGGAGCAAGCAAATTGTGATAGTATTTTTCCACTCGACGTACTCTAACACCAACAAAGGCTTGCCAGAGCTGTAAGTTCAAGATGAAAAGAGTGAAGAGAAGGTATACAGGGAAAGCAGGCAAAGAGATAGTCCAGTGATGTGTAACCTACCTCACCCCTCAGTGCCATTGGAACCCCTCCCTGAACAAGACATTCTAGTTCTTCCTTCCAAGGAGGCAGAGATTCTGGATGAGTAGCATCGCCAGCTGCCCCCATATCCGAAGCAAGACCATCGGTAGAAAGGATATCTTGAATGGGGTCTGACTCTGATCTCTCAAGATCATAAAACTCTTCTTCAGAGTCTTCCTCAGGTGCTCCTTTTCCAGGTCTAGCCTCTTCAATTGGAGGAAGTTGCTTTCTCGCTGAGGAATCTGGCTCATTTTTAATCACACCGATCTTTTTCTTCACTCGAGAACTCATCATGTCCTCTATGGCACGAAGAGATGGTCTGATCTCTGTCCATATTCGGACTTGATGATCTTTAGTTTCTGTTGAAGATGGTACCTCTTTGTTCTCTTCGCTCAAACTGTCAGGCTTCTTGCCATTTGAATCATCAGCCTCAGCACCATTCTTGGAACTATCATCAGCTATTAAATTGGTCGATTCAACTGTTGACTTTATGACATTACTGTTGTCAGATAACCCATTGACAGCCAATTGAGCAGATTCACATTGCCTTTCTAGAAAGTCCTTCCACCTATCTGATCTCTCCTCCTCTTCTTCCTAAAAGCACATCAGATCAAATAAAAGTACAGTATTAATTAGTGTAGAACAAAAAGAACAAGCAGTGGCCACATCTATAAGTTTTCGTTTTCTAAGAAAAATACAGAAATATTAAGCTACAGAAAAATGAGTTCATAGAGAGGCTCGGAAAACCTTGTAGATATTCGCATATTCCCGGTATCTCTGTACGTGTTGAGGTCTCACTGCAAACCCATATGCATCCCTGCTCATGTAAGTTACAAAATCAATTGCAGAACTCAATTCATTATTATTTGATTTACAAACGAAAGCCTCCAATCTTTCCTTTATGCTTCCCTTAATTCAAAGACAATAGAGGAAAATCAAAATAATTGAGGCAAAGCCAGGATATATACAGAAAAACATCTAATCCAGATATAACATCACTCATTTTTCTTCGACCCAATTCACTTTCTCATCTTTTCAGTATTTTGTCAAATCAAACACGGCAGTTGTGATATCGCACGTGTATTACTTAAATACCTATCTGGATCACGATACAAAAAATTGTCCCATTTATTATTATTCTACACGCCTGCAGTCAAACTCCAGAGACGCCCAACTCAGATTAAACAGTAATATCTTCCACCGTGAACTGGTATTAAGCCAATAGCATTTTCTCACTACACCCTTATTCATCACACCACACTAAAGTGACATTTCACATTTACTACCTCAAACTTTTGTTTGGTTACAACGGAAAAAAAAAAAAAAAAAAACTCTTTTTTGTGTTCTAATTGACAACAAGGTTATGATATAGTCAAATTATCAAAATATATTGTAAAGAAAATCAGCAAACCGGAATCGCCCCGAAAGACAAATAACTTCACAGGCTACACATCTACATCAACTTATATCTCAAACCTTTATCATTGCCCATAGCTCAAGGATTCCCTCATTTTCTTTCTAAAAAATTGTCGGTTCCAACAGAAATAGTCTCACACTAGATTTATTCACAACTGTCGGTGGAACCAAAACAACAAAGCAACAGAAAATGGCATAGAGATTAATGATAGAGTCACAGATCAAAAAGAAAGCAATGCAAAGATCAGTCCAATCCAGTCCAACAAAATCAAAATGGGGGACACGTGGAGAAATGAGAAGCAAGTAGCACCAAGTAAATTTCCACACCTCTTGTGATCAAAAGAAACTACAGGAGCCGGATTCAGGACAAGTGCAGCCGCCGCCCCTTTGGCCTTCATTGTCGGAAACACTATCCAAAAGAAACAACTCCAAAGATCCCTCTTTTTCCACTTCTATTTTTCTGGGTCTTGGATTTTTGACGACCGCGATTGATCCGCTCACTTTCCACCCAAAAATTTCTGCAACAGAAAAAGAAACTGGGCAGTCAATGAATGGGAAATGGTCCTCTTATTTTCCTTTTTCTTGGCTTTAGTCAGCCTCACAGGCCCTCACTCAGTATGCAGCAATTTAAGCTTTGACACTACCGATGAGGGGTGGGGGTGGGATGGAGTGGGGTGGGGTGGGGTGGCATTATCACATGGAAAGTGCGAGTTTACCGTCACAAAAATCTTAAATGTGAGGGAGATGGTTTCTTAGCACGGAATTCGAGTGGTAAATTCTGCAAGTTGAGGAGTGCAATTGCAGGCAAAAAGCTAATCAGAGATCTCTACATCAAAAAATTTGTTCACATTTGAAGCTGCAAAAGGGGTGCAATTTTGGGTTAGTTCAATGTAGCTTTAATTATTGAGTTAATGGCAGTTGGCAGTCAGCCCAACTTATGGCCTCCTTTGTAAATTGTTCTTGATTATTATTGAAATTTTATGATATATAAATTAATTAAAATTTTACCATATGAAATTTCTTATTGAATTCTACACAAAATGAGTAAATATGATGTTTGATAATATTTTAATTAATTCAAGTAGTAAAGTTACACATCGATAATGATTGGAAGGTAATGTGCAAAGGAACATATAGGTTGGGAATGACTGCAATTAATCCTTATTTATTTATACACACATTGAGTATTTGTTAAGTATAAACTTACAACTACTTTATATGAAATTAATATTGTTAAATTTGAATTCTCAACCTATGATTTGAAATTTATGCCATTAGATAAAAAATTATTGGACAATTTAAAAGATTCATTTCATTTTTATTATATTTATAATAATTTTAAAATAATTCATACTTCCAACCACATTTTAGAGACAAATAGCAATTTAGATATAGATTAATCTCCAAATAAATATATATGCACACACATAAATAATGTTTGGACAAAGTTTGACTTGATTCTTGTATATTTTTATTTCAAAGTTTAATACGAAATAAGTTTGAAATTTAATTTGATTTACCTTATTTATCTTTTGGAATCACAGTTTTATTGATTGGATGACTATTAAATTTTTGCTAGAAATGTAGTAAATTATAATTTATATCAACATTAATAATTTTTACATTATTGGGATGTAGTATCACAGCAAGTTATTTTGAGATCCATTGAGCCAAAAGTGTATAATATTTATTTATTTCTTTTAAAAAAAAAATGCTCAAATTAATTATATTAGAAACACGATTTGTTGCTAACATTTAAATTAATTACCTTCATGATTCAATCTTCAAAAATAAAATTAATTGAAATTGACTTCACTGTGTTTGAAAATGTAAGGGAATGTTTGGTTATATCAAAACACTCTCATTTTTCCTTCAAAACATGAGAAAGATTTTTTTTCAAAATACTCTCTTTTATCTTTCATTATCCCCCAAAATTTCCCATTTTTCAATATATATATATACACACATATTATATATATCATATATATTTTATTATTATTTTAACTATAAAAAAATCATTATATTCCACTTTTACCCCAAAAACTCAACAAAAAATATTGATTTGACTGCTACAGTAAAAAAATGTCTTCCCCCCAAAATATAAAACAAATATACCAAAACTCTTAAAAACCAATATTTAACTATTCCTCAAAATATAACAAAAAATTTATTGCATTCCCTAATACAACTTTCACATTCTCTAATATTACTTTCAGCATTCATTCTTTCAAAGTACATTAAAATCACACAAAAAATATAACCAAACATTGCCTAAGGCATTAAACTATTTCTTAAAGAAATTGAAATAATTGCCTTAAAAAAAGTCTAATTCATCCAAATACAAAGGGCTTGATTGATTGTTTATATTCCCAAATCATTTTTTTCCATTTTTATTGTTTTAGATGTTCAAATATGTTTGTGTATCTAATTTTCAGTAAACATATTATTTACTTTTGCTCTCATATGTACACCCAATATTTTCAAACATAAAAAATATATTTTCTCAAAATAGGACCTGTGACGTTGACATTTAATATGATATTCTACTGCTTTAAAATAATTATAATCAATAATTTCTTCTAACTCTCTCGAGATAATCAGGTCTACATTAAATGCAATAATAATTTTTTATTGTAAAAATTTGATTGGTGAACACAAAAAGGAAAAAAAGAATTTGAGACTCATTATAAATCAAAAAATAATTATTCTTCTCAATATAATTTAACTATTATGATAGATGGTATCCATAAATTAATATTATTTTTAATTTATTAATTTAATATTTTTTTGTACTACAGATCCAAATATATATGTTCAGAAAATATATTTTGCATCAATTAAATTGAAATTCCATCAGAGCGGCAATTAATTCACGAACTACTATTATAAGTGAATTTCAACTAATTAAACACTACATGTAATGTAAAAAATATAGCTAATTGAATCTAGAATGCATGAAATAGTACAATACATATTCAAATATTCATCTAATTAGATAAAAATAAATTAAAAGTTCATGCATGTTGTTCAAGGAAAAGACACATTTTTTACCTTTTTACACAACCTTTTTTGAAACATTTTCATTTCAACCCCACTACACATAGAATTCCTTGTAAAGCAAGTGGAAAGCAGGATCATGTGGCTTTAGGCACAATGCCGGGCTAAAAGTCACCCACATAGCAATTATGAAACATTGCATAAAACTATTCCCTTTTTCTTTATTCTTTATTCTTTTTTTTTTAATTTTTATTTTTATCTTTTAATTTTCATTTTTTTAACACTCAAATAATTTTATGATGTAATTATTCTACTATATATATGTATATATTTTCATACTAGAAATTCATTTTCCTACAAATATAACGTATTTTCTATAATCCAAACAACATAATGAAAATCATTAACTAATAAAGTTAATAAATAATGTAGATTTGTCGCAGATAAATATTTTATATAAAAAAGAGATTAAGATTATATGTGCACAAAATAAAAATCAAATATTTTTATATCTGTAGATGAGAAAAAGATTGTAAAGATCTTGCAAAAAATATTGCAATAGGAAAAATAAAATACATGCACATATTAAATATAACAAAATTACACAATTTGAGGAGTTTTCATATTAGATTATTCTCGTTTAGGGGGAAAAAAAAGGGAAAAGAGAGAAAAGTTCCTCATTAAACAAGTACAACAAAATAATGCTTATTTTATGAACACTTTTTTTCTAATTTTATTTTTGTTATTAAGATATTTATATAAAAAATATTATTATTTAAAATTTGGTGTTCCGTCCACATAGATGTACAAAATTAGAGGAAAATCAAAGAAAATCTAATTTTTGTTCTAAAAAATTTAACTATAAATAGGATTTATTATGACATTACAAAAAGGCTTTCTCCATATTGGCAAAATCTCTTTCTCCAGCCCCGCTAACGTGAGCCCTCCCGCTAACTTGAGCCCCCCGAGGCAATTAAACCCCACTGCCGCCATGCCTACCGCTCTCAAATTCACCAATTTCACTATCCTTCACCCCCACAAACCCTACAAGTTTCTCAACAATTTTTCCCCCTCCTCTGCGGCCGCCGCCACCACCACCACCACCAGCACCACCGTTGGATCGACAACAATTCTCCGGCTGAAGCACTCCGCCGGCTGGTGGCGTAGGACAACGTCATACGTACCTGCCGGGCATACTAAAATCACTTCGCAGATTGGCGGTGGCCAGAAATGTTACCACTTCTCATCCGATTCTAGAAGCGAAGGACAAGACACTCAGTTCTATTGCAATTCGAAGACTAAATTTGACACTAAAATGTGTGCCGCCATCAATGGCAAGATCGAGAACCAATCCGACGTGTCGCCGCCGCAAAACCAGCTAGACAAGCCACCGACGCCGCCGAAGAAATTGCTCACGTTGCCCACAATATTGACAATTGGCCGCGTCGCTGCGGTGCCGCTCCTTGTCTGCAGTATGTATTGAATTTTTCTATGATATGATTCTATTAAAGATGGATAAGAAAACAATGCTGGTTTAGCATACGATACAATATCTGTCCTCGAAGGTGTCGTGTCCTCTTGTTGTCTTGTGTTTCGTGGTGACACCTAGTCGCGTCGGGTATAACAATGCTATATAATGGATGGACCAACTCAACTTCTTGCATATGGTTAAATTACTTGTAATTTTTCACTGAAAAAGAAGCAACACATTATTAGTTCTGTTGATTTGAATTTTTATGGTAGCATGGCCTACATTTGATTTGAGTGCGCATTATTTCTATATTGTATCGGACCATTGTGTACTGATTATAAAATGTGTGAAATTGACATGTTCCTTTCGCCTTACTAGCTTTTTATATCGAGAGTTGGTGGGGACCTGCTGCTACAACTGGTATTTTCATTGCAGCAGCATTTACGGATTGGCTTGATGGATACCTTGCTCGTAAGGTGCCGTTTTCAAGCTCCAAAACCTTGTGGAATTATCTGGTTGTGCTCCTCTGTGTTTTCTTGCTTACCTTTTCCTATTGAATTTGTGAAATAACAGATGAATTTGGGAACTCCATTTGGTGCATTTTTGGATCCAGTAGCTGATAAGGTAACACTAGTTATTTGGACATGCTTGATGCATTTGGTCAATGATATTTTCTTCTGAATTTTTGTTATATGAAAAATGTCTTGGCATAATTCCATATAGTATATAAAAAATATCTAGACATAATTCTATATAATATGACAATAATTTGGCAAAAAAACGAAGAAAGCTATATTGTGTACATTTAAAGTTTACGGTCAACAAATCTAAAATATGAACCCTTTTGCGCGCACTTCAATTCCATAATGAGCACAGAGTCTTTTAGTAAAAAATATATTGTATTAATTGTTTCAAAGAATGTTATGCCTGACTTTCTTGGAAAGATTTAAAAACTGTACTGCAGTCATCTTATATAGTCTTCATTTCTGTCTTTATATCTTAATTTCTTTTTTAAAACGGATGCAGCTTATGGTAGCTGCCACCTTAATTTACTGCAGTCATTGCAAGTGTATCTTATATAGTCTTCATTTCTGTCTTTATATCTTAATTTCTTTTTTAAAACGGATGCAGCTTATGGTAGCTGCCACCTTAATTTTGTTGTGTACCAGACCTTTTGAAGCTGGTATGTTTGGGCAAGTGCCATGGTTACTGACTGTGCCTGCAATTGCTATAATTGGTAGAGAGGTAAGAGCCTAATTATCTGTTTCCTATATATTTTAGTAAGTTGCGTATTTGAGTGCTTGATATTGCAATATTAGGAGGGGAGAGTGGGAAGGAGTTTCTAATCCTTCCATTGGAGGAAGGATATAGGTTACTATAAACATCATTGTAAAGAATGAAAGAATTTATTTTACCAACATATCATCATGCTCATTTAAAGAGGGGCACATATGCTAAAAATCTTTATTGCCAAATGCATATTTAATTTTCCAACTATTAGGTTGCTAGAAGCATGTAAACAGTCTCTGATCAGTGTGATATCATGGTACCCCGAGGCCTGTAGTAGGATAAATTCTACATGTTTCTAAATGGTGAAATAGGTCTTTGTGGCACAATTCCTGCTGTCGCCATTTCTCTTGTTTGCAGGCATCTGTCTTATAACCTTTTTTCTATATTTAATAAAGGCTCAGGAGTGAATGAAAGCGATTTCCTAATTTTAATAAAGGTATCAAAGAGGCTTATCATGTCATTTTGAGTGTTAAATGCAAATAAAGAGCAGGCACTTTAGTTTAAAGGCAATTTGTACAGAGTATGAAGAATCATAGCCTCTGCATATAATTTTAAAATAGAAGGTATTTCTATATAACTATTTCAGGTCAGAAAACACTTTTAACTGGTTTACAATATATACTCCAAAAAATAATTAAAGGACATATCATCAGCCGCTGTGGGCAGAGATGATAATGTTCTGACAGTAATATATTCTATGGTTAGTTCATCAGAAAAGGATACCAGCCTCAGTCAGAATTTCTAAGTAGGTTATGATCTTTAGCACTTATCAACATTGTATTTTACTTGCCAACCTTGCATTATTGATGAATATTGAGACTTATCTGTTTTAGGTGAATTAACTTACAACATATTCACAAGGAATTTCTGGGGGGTGATCTGTGTTATTGGGTTAGGTTGGGTCGGGTCGGGTTGGGTGGGCTATGTCTAAGTTGCCATGCCAGCATTGAGTATGTTTAAACAAAAAAAGGAAATTTGTCTCTCTTCTTTGTGTAAATGTCGGGTTGGGTCACTCAACTCTAGATTAATGACAGTTTTGGTCAAGTAGGCGCTTTTACAACATATGCTCGGAACGATGTTGCTTGATCTCTAAATTGTGTTTGAGATGCTTTACTTAGAACATGCACAACCACACACACACACACACACACACACACACACACACACACACACTAATTTGGTTTGGTTTAGTACATGATTTATGAGTCTGACTAACAAATATTCATCTATTTGTAGATAACTATGTCTGCAGTCAGGGAATGGGCTGCTTCTCAGGACAGAAAGCTTCTGGAGGTTTGAACATCAACCACACATCAGTTGTCATTACAGTTATATTTGCTGACTGGTGAATTTATAGTTTCCATGAGCTGATCCAATGAAAATTACTCTCTCTGACTTGCTTACTCACTCTTCCAGGCTGTTGCGGTTAATAATTTGGGGAAGTGGAAAACTGCCACACAGATGAGTGCATTAACTATCCTCTTGGCTACCAGAGATGGCAGGTTTGTTTTCTACTTTTCTTTGGTTTAATTTCAACATATCTGGATTTAATGTTATGGAAATATCTTCCATGGTGTTTTTTTGATTATTCTCTAATACTTGTAATGTTTTCCTGTGCTTTCTTTCTGCAGTGTGGTAGGGTCAGGGACTCTTGCTTATTCTGGGGTACTGTTGCTCTACGTTTCAGCATGGCTTGCCTTGTGGTCATTGGTCGTGTATATGAGAAAGATATGGAAGGTGCTGCTGAGGTAGTAACTTCACCTATCAAAATAATACAACTAAGAATAGAGGACATCCTTTGCTATATGGAGGAGAGGTCTTTCTAGATATGGACGAGGAAGTTCTGCTCTGTTTGAGATTACCTTTAAGTGAGTTCTACCCTGTGACGGTTTTATGGTCCAGGAATGCAAAAAAATTACTGGATGAAATAATGGTGCTGCTCTAGTGATCTCTCATCACTGATTCCAATCAGTGACCAGCAGAATGTGGTTTTTCCATCATTTCCTCTTTGTTGTAGAGGGAAGTTGGTTGGTGCGGACTGCAGATGTTGTTCATTATTGGTCACTTGATTAAGCAGCTTCTATGTTGTATACATGTTAAAAGTGGTGGCTGATTGCTCAGGCTAGAAATACTGGTAATTGATTGTTGGAAGTGTGAAAGAGAACTAAACTACATTCTTCCATTCCTTTAGTCAATTAATACTACAATAAGTGTAAATCCTGAAAGAGTGAAAGTGGTTGATGTATGTTCTTTTTTATAAACAAAGAGGGCTTCACATGTTAAAATGAAGCCACTCTTAAGCTCAATCTATATTTTAAAGGGAGCCCAGATATCCAGCCGAGGGGGATTGGCTATTGTTTACTATAACAGAAAATCAACATCTTATTAATCAATCCAATCAGACGGATTGCAACTTTTCCCACAATCAGCCCTGGGTTTGAGTTCAACCATGGAATGCAGGTAAGTTGTGATAGCCTATGAAGAAAACACATAGTTCATGGATCCGGACTCTAAAAATTGCAATGGCCTATGAGGAAAAAACATCATTCAAACCCAAATTATGTTCTCTTTTTATTTTGTTTCATGAAAGTCATAACTCTATCTTTGAAATACTTAGCTTACAAATCACATTATTGAATTCAATAACAATCATCCACATCAACTTTTTTCCTTTATAGATGCACTCAGATCTTTATAGATCTGTTACCAATCATATATGTATATTTGTATTTGTATTAACATTTATATTTATTTATGTTAACCAGTTATGTCGGATGCGTATAATACCTCAAAAACAAATTCTAAGAAATACGGGGCCTGCAGAAACCAAAGTCACATGGATGATTATCAATGCATAAAAGGAACCACAAATTCATGCAGAAATAAAGTTGAGTATTCCAAAAAGAACCAATCAGTATATATTTCAGTGTTCTCACCCTCTTTAACTTTCTCAGTTTCATATGCCAGTCAGCAGAAAGCTCTAACAATAAGTTCCCCTCATCTTCCTGGCATAATCATAAACAATATCAACTCTGGTGAGGATTTGCCAAAAGGCAACTAATATACATCTTCTGCTTATACATATGTCTTTCCTTTTTTCATATTGACAAACATTGCCCAAAAGAAAACATGTTTTCATGAGAAGCTATACTCTACGTATTGGCATCTTCAGGAGCAACCCCACCTCCTTTTAGTGATAAAATCGGTCCACGGAAGGAACTTCGACTAATCAAATGGGAGTTTAAGAAAAGAACTATCACCGTTATGTCGTCGTGAAAATGTCTCCTCACGCCTCGATCAATTTTTTTCAGGTCAGAATATCTCATTTCTCTCTTCTTTGCTGCTTCATGTAAAGCAGCTTTGACTAGTTTTCTGGCAATGCCCTGAGAAGAACGGGAAGATTTAGTCCATGATGAGGAATATTCAAGGAAAATAACAAGCTTCACAGATTGGCACCTTCTAGGAGGCCAATGTATCATTCTTTTATACCTTTGGAGAATAATAAATAGATGATGGTTTATTACCAAATATAAAGGCCCAACCATGTCGAGATATTGTTCCTTTAGTAGGGGAAGGGTGAGGAAGGAGGATCAACTTATAGCTTATAAATTATCTGAAGACCATACTACCCCACCATTGATGCATTACGGTGAGATAATACATCGACGCGGCTGGACCTTTATGTCTGGTGGATCTGGATACCATTGTAAATAATCCAATTTTCTATTGTTAGACTTATTGTTGTCTACCCAAGTTATTATCTCGGCCCTATAGTCGAACCCGCCATGCTCTTTTTCAAATTTTTAGTAGAATCAATCAATCAAAGAACAAACTTACAAATAACACATATTAAAACATAGCATATACATTTATTGACTTCTTTAGATACAATGGCGTTGGGGGGTTGGGATGGAGATGGAGATTGGGAGCATAATATGGGGGAATGACTGAAATAGCAGAAAAGAAAAGCTCAAGCAACATAGAGATCTTACATTACGCGGAGAATTGTGGACAAGCTCAACTGCATCTTGATTGCTAAGGTGCTCCCATAGTCCATCTGAAGCAAATATAAGAAATTGATCCTCAGGATAAAGTTTCTGAACAAGTATTGATGGCTCAGCCAAAAGGATCGGCTTCTGGAAAGGTTCCGGCAATCTGAATTTTGGTAACAACGGCACTTTATTGAACTCTGCTTTCTTCAAGTAAGCATCACCAATTGATCTTGAAACCTGAGATGGAACTGAAACTGTATTAGTAACAAAACTCAATAAAACTTTAATGCCCACATTTTGTAGTAACAAATAAAATGCAATGTGGCTGACAAGAGACAACAAAGTTATATTGGAAGAAGGTAAAAAAGTACCTGTATAAGACCCTTCACGCGCCAAACCTTGTGCTTTAAGACAACAATCCGAGGATCCTCAGGATGCAATGCCTGCAACTCCTGCCGAACAGATTCCAAATTTGCATTGTGCTCAGTTGATAATTGAACAGCTTTGACCTGTTTCCCAGCCTTTCCTAGTCTTCCTAACACCGCCCTAGAATCTCCCGCGTTTGCAATGTATAACAGTCCACCGCATATAATGCCCACCAAACAACATGATCCTACAGAAGCAATTTGCGGTTTAATTTCCCATTGCTTTTTAACCATAGCAAGAAATTCGTCCTCTGTCGCCAAATATGCATTTTTGATAACATTAGCTGACATTTCTTGATTGTCTGATGTAAATCCTGCATCATGGAATAGCTGTCAAGTGAGTAAACGTATGCATTGAAAAGCTTAAAAATTTCCAAGAGAACTCTTTTAGACTATAGACAGTATCTGTCTCTACACACATGGATTAGTAGAAGAAAAGTTAACTTCCTATATTATTCACCTACTAGTTCAAAACTTTATTCTAATTACTATTTTTTCCTTATAAAAAGGGGTCATATATTCCAATCTGATATTAGGAGAGACTCTTCTCACAATTATTAAAGCATGCATAAGTCAAAAATTTCTTTATCAACTAATATTCCCTTTCTCCAAAGTTTGACCACAGATTCTCACTTCTATAATTGTTCTGTCCTTCAATGAAGTCGGGGAAAATAATCAGCTCTTTGAATGCAGAACATTAACAAATCCAATGATGTTACCATTGCAAATGAAAATAACTATCACAAACCAAACTAATCATCACGAAAATACCATATATTGAAGAACAAAACTGACACAAGGAATAAACCATGTAACAAGAGGGAGAAGCATACTCTTAATATTCTTGAAAAGGCGATCATTTATAAACCGTGAAGCTTCAGGACCAGCATGCCCATCGTAAATTCCAACAAAAGTCCCTTGAGGACCTGGCTCAATGGAGCTTATTGGCCCTGATTCAAGCTGGCTCTGATCTTCCAATATATTGTTTGCTTGAATTACTGCCATTGAAAATTCCCCATGAATATGGTTTCCTAGATCTTTATACCACAACAAACCATCCATACGGCCGCTAGGATCACCTCCTCTATTGCTGCAACTTTCGCTTCGAGGCTCCATCGAGGGCCTCCAACAAGTGGTCACAAATTTTCTCCATCTAGGGGTCACCATTATCTCCACATATGATTTATCACGCAATGAAATGTTTTTTTTTTTTTTTTTTCACCAAACTGAACCCTCAACCAGAATCTGTATCAATTTTTTCCACCACTCCAATAGCAGTTTTCAATCCTCTTTTCCTCCCTAATTTCAAACCCACATCACAATTTCTAAATTTTGATGCAGTAATCAACCAATGCAGATACCATCAATCTGTATTATGCATAAAAAACAAGAAATAAATCAATTAAGGGTTTCCTCCCAAAATTCGGATTACGCCAGCATACATTCACACAGCGATAACATTAGCCCACAGATTATACCCACATTCAATTAAAAAAGAAAAAGAAAACCCAAAAGCTAGATTGTATAAAGTACCTAGAATTTGAGCCTTTCAGTCATGGGGACAGCAAAAATTCAATATTGAATCAGAAATCAAAGGATTTCGTAGACATAAAGGAACAAAAATTGTTTCTTTCTTGAATAATTTTACAAGAGATAGATCAATATAGATAGCCCTTTGATGCAAATACAGATACAGATAGCACACAATAAATTAGAAATGGTGAACATATAACCAAATTCCAATGGGCTTTTCTTTTCTTTTGTTTCAAGATTGGGTTTTTAGGGATTTCATTTGGCAATTTATATGCCTTTATAGGAAAAATATTTCCATGGATGGGGGATTAGAGGGTTCTGAGTTTTGACTTTTGACCAACAACAAACCACCCTTTTAGGCAACTTTCTCTCATCCCTTCCCTTCCTTTTATTTACTAAAGAAAAATAATAATTAGATAAAAAAAAAAAGAGAGAGAATCTTTTCTTCATTTACACTCATTTTACCCCATTTCCATGTATATACACCACGTATGCTTAACTGTCTCATTATTTTTTGACACGCATAAAATATATATGTTTTATAAATAAGTAGAAATACGGTTGCAACACGTTAACTAAAAGGATAAAATAATCTAGAAAAATTATAATCAGATGTGTATATTTACTATCTACATGTATACATATCTAATGTGTATATAATATTTGTAGAAGATACGATGGAAGGATTATGTGTGCCAAATGTGCATTAATTGGAAAAATATTCGGATTTTCAAAAGTGAAATGACATCTCCACATAGCTTTTTGTAATATTCAGCATATTTATATGCAAAAATCAAATAATTGAATAAAAAAATTGAGCTTAAATTGAGAAATAATTTAAGGACATTTTAGTTGGTAGAATGAGTTTACATGCGTTGGGAAAAAGGGTGTGGGTGTGTAAATAAAATAATTAAAGTTTATTTTTAATATATTTCGATGGATATATCTCTATAGAAAAGTTAACTCAAAAGCTAGAGTTATGATTTGAGGTTCTAACTCTTTGGTGGAGTTGAGACTCTCATTAAAAGAGTAAAGTTACGAAATTTTATTTTATAATTGTGTCCTTAAAAGAAAAAATTATGATTCTAGTGAAGAATCATGTTTCATCAATAAAATTGCATTGCACAACTATAAATAGGAGTGCCTAGAACCAACCCAAATTACTGAAAAATATAATCATACATACTAGCATTCTGTCTCACTACATTACACACTTATGCACTGTCCATCGAAGAAGAGTTACAAGTTAGTAAAGTTCGATAGTTTCGTTCTATTGGAGTGCTATCTTAGACCTGAGAAGAGCCGTTGTATCTTGAGAGGTTAATTTTCTAGGAGCTTTCTAGCACCGTGTGAGGGGCAATATTACCTTAAGGAAACTGTTGGTGTAACAAGCCTCGGCTAATACAATTTTTATTTTGCATTCAAGTAGGTTTTATGTTACATTCTTTAAATATTATCTCATGTTACATCATTTTATACAATTATCTATTTTAATTGTATATATTTGCACAAAGTACAAGTATACTCGGTATCTTTGTTAAATTTCTCTAACAATCTTAAGGTAATATTTTGTTCCATTTACTCGTGCTTAAATATTTAATTAAGATACCGTGTATGCTTGTACTTTGTGTAAACATATAATTAAAATATATACACATATAAAATTATATAAACATATAAAATTATTTATTGAGTAAAGATTGAACAGAAAAACCTACTTGAATGCAAGACAAAAATTATATTAGCCGAGACTTGTTGCTCCAACAGTCTCCTTAAGGCAATATTTTGTTCCATTTACTTGTGCTTAATTAATTAACTGTCCAATTAAATGTATGCCTGAAATTTATATGTTGAAGAATAAATATACACAATTATGTCAAAGTGTTAATAGAATTCTGCCTAGGATTTTTTTTCTTTTTGTCTAATTCATTGCTGCATCTTACTTTAACTTTGCATAGGAAGGAAAACAATGTTCCGTTTGTTTCTAGATTCTATTTTTCAGTTCAAGGAAATAAAACCTGCATGAGTGATTAACTTATTGTGAAATTTAAATCTGTGAATTTTAAATAATTAGCATAATAGATTAGAAAAAAAAAAACCAAAAACAAGAACCGAATACACAACAAGTCCGTACTTCTTGCTTGGAACTAAGGTCTAAATTTATGTGCTTTCAATTGCCTGCTTGATTTAAAAGAAAACATATACCAACATCTTGTTTTAGCCTGCGCTGTGTCATTCAAGAAAAATACACAAAGATGAAAATAATTGTGGGTCTTCACTAGGCAGCAGACCTATTGTTGGTTAGTGTGCATGTCGTTAGTCTTCAAACTTAAATAAAATAGTTTTTGCATAAATACTGTGTTTGCCAGTTGAAGGAAATCACTGTTAACCTGTTGGTGTATTTAATTAAATTTGCTGAAATAATCTTTGGTCTCAAATAGATTTTGTGGGTCTTGAAAAAAGCCTTGCACAACCAGATTTTATTTTTGTTGAAAAGTTCATATCTAATCAATAACACACTCTGTCATTTGTTTAAAAATAACAATAGTATTGTTTTATTTACTTGTGCTTAATTAATTTCCTATCCACAAATGTATGCGTAAAGTTTATGTTGTTACATCAAATTAGTAATACAATTCTGCCTTAGACTTTGAACGAAGACAGAGTCTAATTTTGTTTCAAGCAAGCAAGGAGATTAAGTATTCTGTAATCTCATTAGGCATCAGTATTGTTGTCATCAATTGAAGGAATACCTATTTGTTTTGTTTGGTTCTAAAAAAATAGATTTTGCACCTTATTATAGCTTGCATAATCTGTTGTCCATTTAAACTGCCAAAATAGTGCTTGATAATTTTATGAGTGAAAGAAATCTAAAGTTATAAAGAAATCTAAAGTTATGTAGAAATAGGCTGTCTCCTATTCTAGTTAACAAAGTTACATCAGTTTGTGTTTTGATAATATATATAATATCTATATATATTTCGTTCCTTGCTTTCTTGTGAAGAAAACAACTTTTAATTTGCAAATTTCGGTCAATATAGTTTGGGATTGTGAAGTAACTATTGGTTCTAGGCATTTAATTGCTAATCTATTGTAATTTGCAAAGCTGTTTCAAAAGTTATCAAGTTTCTACTTTAATTTGAAAATAGGAGCTTGACTTGCGATAGCTTCATTTTCTATTATTTGTTTTCATATTTGTGAGGGTTCTAGATTTATTTGTGATAGATTCATTATTTAATTATAGAAAAGATAAATTATGGTGTTAAATAATGAGGCAACCAATGTTGCAAATATTGAGTCCAACGTTAGTGGCGTTGGTAGTGGAGTTCGAACCACTCCAGTTATTCTTGCACCTATTATGGTGGGACAAGCTGAGAAGTCCATAAAATTCAACGGGAATGAGGAGATGAATCCTGATATCAATGAGATGGACAAACTACCCGATGAGGTAGGAGATATGAATTTGTCTGCAATTGTTTCATAGGCAAATTTAGCTGAAAATCCCAATCAATGGTGGGTGGACACGGGGGCCACTTGACATTTATGTGCCGAAAAAATATATGTTTGCAACTTATAAGGAGGTTGAGGATGAAATTTGCATGGAGTTGGCAAAGTAATATTGAAAATGACCTCCGAAAAAGAGTTGACTCTCAACAATGTGCTTCACGTGCCGGAGATTAGAAGGAATTTAGTGTCAGGGCCAATGTTAAGTAGGAATGGTTTTAAAATGGTCTTTGAGTCCGACAAGTTCGTATTTACTAAAAATAGAATACTTGTTGGTAAAGGATATTTATGCGATGATCTTTTTAAGATGAATGAAATGACCATCTTAATAAAAAATGGACCTAGTGTTGGTTTTAATAATAAAATAAACTCTTAAGATGTAAAATTTGCATTGAGGCAACGATGACCAAAATTCCTTTCAAATCAATTGAGAGAAGCACTGAATTATTAGATTTAATTCACATTGATATATGTGATTTAAAAATGGTGCAATCTAGAGGTGGAAAGAAATATTTTATTACTTTTATTGATGATTGCACTAGGTATTGCTATATTTACTTACTCTCAAGTAAAGATGAGGCTTTGGAAGTATTTAAACAATATAAAAATGAGGCTGAGAATCAACTTGGGAGGAAAATAAAAACTCTTCGAAGTGATAGAAGAGGGGGGATATATTTACTCATTTGAAGAGTTTTGTGTAGAACATAGAATAATTTATGAAGTAACAGCTCCATATGCACCTCAATAAAATAGCATTGCAGAGCATAAAAATAGAATGTTGAAAAAAATGATGAACACTTTGTTAATAAATGCAGGAGCACCTCAAAACATGTGAGGAGAGGCAATGTTAACTACAAACCACATACTTAATACGCTACATCATAAAAAACTAGAAAAGACACCTTATGAAGCTTGAAAAGGTCATCCACCTTCCTACCAATAGCTTCAAGTGTGGGGGTGTCTAGCTAAGGTAGGAGTTCTACCTCCTAAAATGGTCAAGATAGTACCTAAAATAGTTGATGGAATCTTTAGTGGGTATGCACAACATAATGCAGTGTATAGATTCCTTATATATAAATATGATATATATGATATTCATGTTAGCACTATTATCGAGTCAAGGAATGCATATTTCCTTGAGGATATGTTTCCTTCGAAAAGGGAAAAAGGACAAATCTCAATTAAAAGACCTTGCAAAGTTCAAGAATCGGACAAAGAGGAAAATGAACTTAAACGTAGCAAGAGGGCTAGAATACCTAAGTCATTTGGACTTGATTTCTTGACTTATGTGCTAGAAAGTGAACTATGAACTTTCACTGAGGCTATTACAATGCTAGAAGCTCCATTATGGAAAGAGGCAGTAAAAAGCAAAATTGAGTTCATCATGCAAAACCACACGTGGGAATTAGTGGATCTTTTTCTTGGAAATAAACGCTTAGGGTGTAAATGGATTTTCAAGAAGAAGATGAAAGCAGATGGTAAAATAGATAAATATAAGGCGAGATTAGTAGTAAAAGGATCTAGACAAAAGGAAGGTCTTGATTACTTTAACACTTACTCACCAATAAGTCATTATATGGCTTAAAACAAGCACCTAAACAATGGCACGTAAAGTTTGATCAAGTCATGCTTGCAAATGGCTTTAGGATCAATGAATACGATAAATGTGCGTATGTCAAGGGCACCACTTCTAAGTATGTCATTGTGTGTCTATATGTAGATGCTATGCTAATTATGGGAAGCAACAATGAATAATCAAAGAGACAAAAAAGCTATTGAGCAGGAATTTTGATATGAAAGATATGGGAGTAGCGGATGTGATCTTTGGAATGAAAATTATTAAGACATCTTATGGGCTTGCGCTAACATAATCTCACTATATTGAGAAAGTGTTATAAAAGTTTTTAAGACAAGAACATGGACTTGCGAAAACTCCCATAGATGCAAATCAACGACTTACCAAAAATAAAGGTGAGGCAAAGGCTCAACTAGAGTGTGCGCGCATTATTGGGAGCCTCATGTACATCATGAATCGTATAAGACCTAATATAGCATATGCTTTTAGGAAGCTAGGTAGATTTACTCACAACCCGAGTCAAGAGCATTGGATTGCACTAATTAAAGTCTTAAGGTACTTAAAATATACCTTAAGTTATGGGTTACATTATTCAAGATATCCAGCTATAATAGAAGGTTACATCGATGCTAATTCGATATTAGACTCCAGTGAAACTAAGTCCACAAGTGGATCTGTTTTCACTTTAGAAAGAAGGGCTACCTTATGGAAATCCTCAATACAAACCTGCATAGCTAGGTCAACTATGGAATCTAAGTTCATAACATTGGACAAGGCAAGTGAGGAAGCAGAATAGCTACACTATTTCTTGGAAGATATCCCAAATTGGCCCAAAACTGTGCCTGCAGTTTGCATTTATTGTGATAGTTAATCGACAATTGGTAGGGCACAAAGTTGGATGTAAAACAATAAGTCTAGATATATACGTTATAGACATAACACTGTTAGACAACTGCTCTCTGATGGAGTTATCTCTATTGATAATGTGAGATCAAAAGAGAATATTGTGGATCTGCTAACTAAAGGCTTAAATAGAGAGCAAGTTGAAAAATTATCGAGGGGAATGAGACTTAAGCCTATAAAATAAATGAGGAACTACAATGGGAACCTTACCTATGTAACTGGAGATCCCAAAAAATAGGTTCAAAGGGAAACACAAGTTGTTGTGTTTTGGTGTGGATACATTGTGGGGGTCCAACCTCCATCCTATTTCTTTGATAAGTAAACAGTGTCACCTGCAAAGGTTAAGGTTACCCTTTGCTTTTAATGGCTCTTATACCTTGAATCTTCAAGTGGAGGTGCAGCAGGAACCTCTTAATAAGAAGCCACTTATATGGTAGGGACTGGGCTGATCTTATGAGAATTTTTAAGGCTGAATTCTCTGAAAGTACTCATGAATCCCAAGAATTGTTCAGGGCCGAAATGAACACAATTGTAAGGACTGAAACTAACTATTGGGCAAAGTTGTGTGAAGTTCTATTATCTTGGTGTACACAAAAAGCCGAATAGTTCAAGACATTATGTTCACTGGTTGGCGAGTACATCCAATAGTTCTCACTAGGGAAGGTTCAAAGCCACAAGCTACTTATCTTGATGTAGTTTCGCTCAAGCTGGACCTCTTTCGTGTGTGTCTGCATTCATATGCATAGTTGGCGAGATAATTTTCTTATTCATGTGGGGGATTGTAATATCCGGCATATTTATATGCTAAAATCAAATAATTGAATACGAAATTGAGCTTAATTGAGAAATAATTTAAGGACATTTTAGTGGGTATAACGAGTTTATCTGCATTGGGAAAAAGGTTGTGGTGTGTAAATAAAATAATTAAAATTTATTTTTAATATATTCTGATGGACACATTTCTATAAAAAAGTTAGCTCAAAAGCTAGAGCTATGAATTGAGATCCTAACTCTTTAGTGGAGTTGAGACTCTTCACCAAAAGAGTAAAGTTACAAAATTTTATCCTATAGTTGTGTCTTTAAAAGAAAGAATTATAATTCTAGTGAAGAATCACGTCTCGTCAACAAAATTGTATTGCACAACTATAAATAGGAGTACCTAGAACCAACCTAAATCACTAAAAAAAATAAGCATATATACTAGCATTCTATCTCACAACATCACACACTTATATACTGTCCACTAAAAAAGAGTTTCAAGTTAGTAAAGTTCGATAGTTTCGTTCTATTAGAGTGCTACCTTAAACCATAGGAGAGCCGTTGTATCTTGGGAGGTTAATTGCCAGGAGCCTTCTAGCACCGTGTGAGGGGCAATATTATTTTAAAGAGACTGTTGGAGCAACATGCTTCGGCTAATACAATTTTTATTTCGCATTCAAATAGGTTTTCTATTACTTTCTTTAAACATTATCTCGTGTTACATCATTTTATATGACTATCTATTTTAATTGTATATATTTGCACAAAATGCAAGCATACTCAATATCTTTGTTAAATTTCTCTAACACTCTTTTCATTCAAAATTATTTGAACTTATTAATATGTTTATTTTCTTTTAATTTGTATTGCAGATGAACATAATCACAATGGTGACATGATCAGCGGTAGTTCTTTGTTCTTAACCATAACAAAAATATTGTTAAGTAGCCTGTGGCCTAGTTGTACAAATCTCCCACATAATGTGGGAGGTCAAGAGTTCAAGCCCGAACGGGCTCCTCATGTGTGCGCGATTGTGTGTGTAAATTAAAAAAAAAAAATCATAACAAAAATATTCATGAACATGTGAGACATAACAATTTTCTTGAAGCGAATGTTTGAAGACACTCGACCAACATAACTGGTTAGGAGGTTGTTTGAGTTTATTTTCAGAGTCATTTTTAGTTTTTATTAATTTCTAAAAATTGGAAAGTTAGTTATGATTTGGAAATAAAACTGAAAATATGTTTGGATGAAATGTTGGAAAGTAATGATTAGAATATATATAGGATTGAAAAGTAGTTATTTGATCTATATTTTCTTATGTTTAAAAAGATTTATTTTTTAAAAATATATGTATATTTTATTAATTTTAAAATGACTGCGAATACTTTATATCAAATTAAATTTGAATTTAATTTATGTGATTGTAGGATGATATGGTACGTTTATAAAGAATTTGAAAATGAAAAAAAGGAACACGTTGAATGAAAAGGAATAGAAAGTTATTATTTCTAATTTTTATTTTATAATGAAAATAAAAATGAGAGTTGGAAACATAAAGCCAAATAGCCCTTAAGATCAATCGTAAAGTCTGACCTTTGGCTTCCATCGTGAACCTAGAAAAAGTGCTTTCGGCCAACAAGTGATCCCATATCCTAACGGCCAGTTAGATTTTATTTTTATTTTTAATTTTATTTTTATTATTTCTAAAATTTGAAAAGTAAATTAGTGGAAATGAGTTAGAAATGAGTTTGTATTTGGATAGATTATTGGAAAAGTAATGACTATGGTGGTTTGAATATGTTGTAGATAGAGAAAAATAGAAATAATAAAATAGAGAGAGAAAATGTATATGTTATTGGCAATATTTGAGAAATTGGATCGGTGATCGAACCGCCGAACCGGTAGCCTTATGGGTGATTGGCTTAACCACTGGTTCAATCGATGTGATATCATAATTATATTTAATATTATATAAATATATTAGAAATATAATATATATATATATGTAAAGGGAAAAAAAATAAAAATTGCCTAGTATCATGAAACATTCTCCAACCTCTACTCCATAATAATATCCAGACATCAATTTAAAATGTCAACTCACCAAATAAGACTTGCTAGAAAATATTCTTACAAAATCCATTGCAACTCACAAAAATAATAAACACCAACTCCAATAACATAAAAGTTTCAAATGTAAATAAAAACCAATATTACAATAGACAACAAAGTCACAATATACTAATTTTCAATCATCATCCATACTCTCATCAAACCTTGTCAAATGAATAATATTCATAATATCACCACCATCACTTGAAGTAGTCCCAACTCCGTCATACTTTGAAAAGGATTTAAATGAGAAAACAGAAGGAAAAAAAAATTAGAAAAAGAATGTAACACCTTTAAAATTTAGAATTTTGGACAATAAGAATTTAAAAAATCGAGAATTTTGATTGGTCAGATTTTAGGGTTCGAAATAAATAAAAAGGACTTAATTGCAAAATATTTGAAAGTTTTAGGGTCAAAATGCAATTAGGAAAGACTTAATTGAATCATATTTTAGAATCTTGGGGGTTGCATGGTATTTATTTTGGGTCAAAGGGTCTAATCTTATGCACTAAGATTTTCTAGGGGCTTGATTGAAGGAAGACCAAATTTGGTGGACTCAATTGAAGGATAATGGAATCTTTTGGGGCAAATTCGTGATTTAGCAAAAGTTGATTTTATAAAAATCGGAATTTTCAATTGGACCCCCATTTTCTTCCTTCATCTTCCCTGCAACCTCATTCCCCCTTCTCCGGCGACAGGTTTTTCTCCAAACCAAACTGATAAACCTCTTCTCCTCCTCATCAGCTCTCTGATGGTACCACATGCAGGACAGGACAACTGGTGAAATGCTGAAAATTGAAGCTTGTTGTGAGCTCACGATGGAAGTGGTGGCTCTCTACATTTCGACAATGAAAATGTTAATCTGGGTAGTGGGTTTGGTAGAGCTCAGCATGAGGAACGCAATGGTAACCTTACATTGAAGTTTGGCTCGACGTTGGTGGCGGAATCGAAGTGATTAGAGGCAGCAGTGCGACGGTGGCAGGAGGACAATTTTCTCCCCTCGATGCGACGAACACAGCCGTGTGTTTGGTTCATGAATCTGAGGTCTCGTTGGGTGGATCGTGGTAGGATTGGAAGAAGAATTTTGTTGTATGTATATATATATATATGCATATGTTGTACCTTCCTAATAAGCTTGTATCCATGCCAAGAATAGGAATTTGGGATGAATGATATGCTTATATATATGTGTTGATTCCCATGTAAAGGAATATTGAATTGTGGACCTAGAATTATCCTGCAAAATGCCAATATTAGATTTAATAATTGTATTAAGGATTACATTATGAGATTAAGTGATATTTGATTAGGGTTGATTATGTAAGGAATTGAATCATAATTGTTTAAATTTGTGGACCCGGACATGTCATGCTAAATGCCAAAATTGAGAATTAATAAATATTGACTAAGAATTATGTAATGTGAGACTAAGTGACAATTGATTATGATTAATTATGCAAGAATTGGACTATTTTGTATGGATTAATATTATGTTATTATGACCTTGTAATTTAGATTAAGATCATGCTATTTTGGAACCGATATAGACTATCGTGACTAATTCATGAATAATTGATATTGCGATGATTTTGTAGATAGCACCTATTGAGCCTATATCATCATGTTGATTGATAAATTCATGATTTTAGAATGCTTGATGCAATTCTAGAAGGCTTAATGTTAAAAAGGAATTTTGACTATGGGATTATTCCATTGATTAGGTGAAGAAGAAATGGGTTCTGGTGATCAGTAGATTTCGAGCTGAGAGTTGTTTTTGCTGAAACTTCAAGAGGTTAGGGTCTGCCAATCTGGCACTTCATTTCACTTTTTGGTATTTGTGCTAAAACCCTATGAGGGTTACTGTTTCTGAACTGACTGTACTGTTATTGAAATCCGTGATCTGTTAAGATCTCTTTGATATCTGTTATATGATCCAGACCCCTCTGTGAGGGTTATTTCTATTATGATTCTGTTTTCTATTTATTCTGGTGCCCAGAATTTCTGTCTATCATCTGTTTCGATATGTTTAGTTATTTGATCTGTTATCTATTACTGTCTGTTATCTGTTTCATTTTGTTTTGTTATCTGTTGCCTTGTCAGCACCTGTACTATTTTGAATCGTCTGTATGTCTGCTATGTCAGGGGCTATTCCTTGAGTAATTGTCTGTACGTCTGATATGTCAAGGGCTATTCCTGAGTAATTGCCACTATGTCTGATATGTCAAGGGCAATTCCTTGAGTAATTGCCAGTACATCTGATATGTTAGGGACTATTCCCTGAGTATTTGCTTGTGCGTCTGATATGTCAGGGGCTATTCCCTGAGTATTTGTTAGTCTGATAGATTTGGGGCTATTCCTTGAGTAATTGAAAGTCTGATGTGTTAAGGCTATTCCTAGATTTCTATCGTTTGTTTGTCTGTGATGTGCTAGGGCTATTCCTGGACATCTACCATTTGTTTGTCTGTGAGGTGCTAGGGTTATTCCTAGACATCTATTGTTTGTCGGCGACTGTTGTGCACCAAGTTGTCACGCTTGGATAAGACTGACTGAAATACAAACATTATTTAGGACTGTTCCATCCGACTGTAATCTGACTGACCAACTATATTTTGCCTGTTAGACTGTTTCTGACTGTTTGAATATATCCTATTGTATTTCCATTAATTATTGATTGTTGATCTGTTGAGTCGATTTCTTGCTCGACAGATCCCCATTATATATGTTATAATTATCCCTCACTAAGTCCTTTGGACTTACTGCCTCGTTTATCTTGATTTTCTCAGATAGGTACAAGTGAAGAATATGAGGTTCCAACTTGGAGTGAAGAAATACCGTTTGTAATAGAATGGGTGCTTAGATGTTTAATAAGGTTCACTTGAATGCTGTAATTAGATTTAGTCACATTGCGGTATGTCAGGATTGATATTGATGACGTGATGCTTGTATATGTTTTGTTAGACGTAAGAAGTTGAATTATGACTTATTTAATGTTTTGAAGAGTTAGTGAGTTTGAAATCTACTGCTATATGTCTTTGATAAGTTTTGAATTTTTCTTTTTTGATGGGATATTGATTATATTGCTTATTCTGGATTACGTGATTTAAGTCTGGATCAGAGTGACGCTTCGGCTCAAGTGCTGTTCCGAGTTGGGGCGCTACAAAGAAGATTGAAAATGAAAAATGATACTGAAGTCTGAACTCCTGTAGTCGCTGCATCTTTGCTTGGCTTTGTTGTCAGGGATGGATCCAGAAATGAGAGCATGGGGGGACAAAAATTATAAAGTTTAAAAGTTTAAGTATAATTTTCATATTTGTAAATTCAAAATGTACATTTTTATCAAAATTGAGTGCAATGCTTCTTTATATCAAAAAATTTGTAAATAAATCAAATTAATATCAAAATTTTTAGTAATAACTTTTTCAATATAAGTAACTAAAAAGTCTAAAAAAGGTTCAAAAACATGTTTTCGTCTTATTCTAAAATATGTTCTTGATAATATTCATAACGAAAAAGTTTTTTCATTTTCAGCTGTTGAAACATAAAGAAAAATATTCACTTATATTTATTCTTATTTCAATCTTATTAAAATCAAAATGAGAGATTTTAATTGTTTTGCAAGTCCCTTAAAATTTAATCGGCTAAACTCCTGTAATGTTTTCTCAAATAAATAAAATAGAAATGCCTTAACTAGCCTACTTAATAGTTTTCACTTTATTACTTGATTGTAAATAGGGTGAATTACAGCTACCCCTCTGAGGTTTGGTGTAATTATAAAAAAAATCCTCATTGTTTTGAAAATTACAAATACCTCCCTAAACTTTGGAACCTAAATGTAATGCTGACGGAAAGTATAAAATGACCAAAATGCCCTTACATTAAAAATTAAAAAAAAAGAAAATTGATTAGAAATATTAAAAGACAAAAATACCCTTGGACCTATTTGTAATTTTTTGAATTTACGAGGATTTATTTGATATATTTTTATCACCTTCAATTTTCACCGGACTGCGGCCGCTCCCCGCTGAACAACCGCTGTGCACATCCACTGGAACTGGGTTTTGCTGCCGCCAAAAGGTGCACCTTGTTGCGCTCTATCAACCCCCCAAATCAATTTCAACTTTCCCCTTCACTTCGTTGGCCAATTTCAAGCAAAATCGCTCAACTCCACCGCGTGCGTTCACCTTCCATTCTCCTTCTCCGTTGGTCAAATCACAAAATTGAAACACCATTACGCTCCTCTCATCGAGTCCGTAAAAACCCATTCCTTATTTATGAGTTTCCATCGCCGGAGCTAAGGAACCCATCACCACTGCTGTGAAGCTCCGTTCGGAGCTTAATTTCTGGCTAGTCACTGGTTGTTTCTAGGCAAATTTGGTACCGATGCGTTCCTTGTGACGAGGGAAAGAGAATGGTTATCTTGATGGCTAGTTTTTCCAACGTCAGAAAGGTGCTGGTTGGAGAGGATGGTGACGGTAAGCATGAAAGAATTTGCTACAATAGGAGGGCTCTTGTGTATATATTTTTCAACTCTCTGAAATTGTAATTTTTACCCCAATACTTCTTCTCAAATTTCAATTGAATCCTTTTAACCTTTTGAGTGCCTCACATTGACCCCAAATTTTTTTTCCTCAATTTCAATTAAGTCCTCAAACTAGTTAATGACTCTATTGACTTGGTTGACCAAAATTAATTTTGTTGACCACCAAAACTTTCAAAATTCTTACAATCAAGTCCTTTCTTATTCGTGTTTTGAGCCCCCAAATTTTCGTTGAATAAATATTTTAATTTTTAAATCTTACTTTCTAAAATGCCAAATCTAGGGGTGTTACATGTCATTATTATTTTTTAATTTTAAAAATTATTAAAAATATATCATAATGATAGATTTAATTTATTTTAGTTTTTAGTTAAATTGAATTGAATTCAATTAAAATATTATATATATATACTATTTTAATATTATCAGATAATTTTAATAATATAAATTTATATTTAACATAATCTAATATGTTATACTTTAATGATATACATTTAATTAAATTATTTTAGATATGCTTATTATTTTTAATACTATTGAATATATCATTTCAATTATTAAAATTATATGTTCAAGATGATAGATTTGATTTATATTTTTAATTTTTCTTACTTATTAAGTTCAATTAAATATAATTAAATTATCTTAAATACATTTACTATTTTAAATTCACCCTGGATTCTTCTTTGTTTTATTACATTTAAGACTTCAAACAAAAAAAATAAATAAATACACCCTTAATCAATTAAAAAATCTTATAATACCACCCCTGAGGGTATTTTTGTCCACTAAAAAAAGTCAAACAGGTCAAAGATGCCATTAGTTAGCCTAAGTGTATTTTTGGAATTTTACCCAATTTTTTTAATGGCTGTATTGTAAAACCCTGACGGCTGGGCTAAAAAGTTGGACGGCGATTAAGTTCAGGGGGTATTTGTAATTTTCAAAACAACAAGGGTTTTTTTGTAATTATGCCAAACCTCAGGGGGTAGTTGTAATTCACCCTTATAAATATCAACATAAGAATTTTTTTTCGATTTTAAAAAATAGAGTAGATAGATATTTCATTAATTGATTTTAATTTTTATCTTTAATTAAAAATAAATTCAATTCAATCAATAAATCTAAAAAATCAATTTTTAATCCAAGGTCCATAATAAAAGAATTTTTTAAAAAAGTTAATGAATGAAAACTAAAATGAGTTACTTTTAATAAATATTAAATAACTTTTTATTAATATATTCTTTAAATTAATTATAATATATATATATATATATATATATATTGTAATAAACTTGGGAGGGCAATGGCTCCTGCTTGCGCCCCCCCACGCCCCGATTCGTTCTTGTCTGTTGCTTGCCTTTTGTTGGAGTGTTGGTAAGTTAGCTTTAGGGTTTTTGTTTTTTATTTAATTAATTTTTAATTTTTATTTAAAAAAATAAAAACTATTTTTTAACCAATTTACATTGAATTGCATCGGTTTTTTTAACAAATATATCAAATCGGATCGGGACCTTGGCCGGTTTCCAATTGAACCGGTTGAACAGGTTGGTCCGGTCCGATTTCTTAATAATTGGTTATTGAAAAATGTGTTTTGAAAACAAGAATGAAAATGATGTCGGAAGAAAATGTATAAAAAATGATGTATTTTATTTTTAAAATAATACATAATATGAAAATAAGCTTTGAAAATGAAACCAAAACGAGCCCTAAGATTCTATATTTTAAAGTGTCATCATCTAATTAATTAATAATTATAGAAAACTCTATGAGATTTGACTTATTTACAAAATAATTTATTTAAATTTCACAAATAGAAATATCAATCTTAAGGTTCGCCTCCGCCTTATAAATTGCATCTGTCGTGACGCACTTATATGAAAAAATTTCCCCAAGTCGAATAAAATTTGGAAATTCAATTTTATATTTAGGATACTATTCAACAAAACACGTCGAGGTAAAAAATGCCATTAAATCTATTTGTAACTTTTTTTATTAACTTTGGAACTATAATAGTTACATTTCCCCCCCAATTTATCGCACTTAGCAAACCAATTTTTAATTTCTTTTGTACATTTTTTGTATTAAAAATAGACTTTTATAGTTTAAATCTTCTAAATATATTACAATAATGACAATATTATACAAAACAACTCATAAAATAGCTTGTGAGCGTCATATTTACCCCTTAAAAATTCCAAAAAACTAACCAAAGTTCATATTACATAAACATCACATTAATCTCATTTAGGATGCCAGCAACTATCATAATTATCTATGATTTTACAAAATGCATGCCAACAAAAATAGCCGAACTACAAAAATACTCATAATTCTTAATCTAACTTACGAAAGCACCAATTACTTTTTAATCCAATCATAATATTTTTCAACAACAATATGATCGAAATAAAATCCCCATAGATATATAATCAGTACATGTTTTGAATTTTTTCAGAAAAAAAATTCTTATATCAATAAATATACACAAAATAAGATGTTTATAAAACTTGTAAAACAATATTTGTTTTGCACCGACACATATATGACATCATGCATGCCACTGGTTAATTATCAAGTGTCATCATCCTGGAACGTAGAAGATTTGCTATTCAAATTCTAATGAACCGAATTTATCAAAAAACAAAAACAAAAACAAAAACAAAAACATAAACATACAATTAATGCCAAAAAAACTCCACATAGTTCAAAGAATTTAGAAATCAATCATTTTATGCAAAGATTGAAGCATAAAAATAATACGATGGTATTGAGACTAGGGCTGTCAATGGATCGGATTTTAATCCGAATTCGATATGAATCCGATCTGAATTTTAGGATTTTTATTCGATTAAAATATTCGATGGATTAGATCCGATTATAAATATTCGAAATCCGAAATAAGTAGATCGGATATGGAATTAAGCAATTCGATCCGTTAAAGATCCGAATCCGAACCTTAATATTTTTTATTAAATTAATACTTTATATATAATATTAATAAAGATTTTAAAATAAAATCTATGTATTATATTAATCTAATATCTATATTAACGTCTATATTATACTATTAATATTGAGTTTTTAACCTAAAAAATAAGAGGGATATTGATAAAATATCAAATAGAATAACATATAATAGTTCATCTATACATTAATATAATGTGAAAAATGAGTTTAATATTAAAATATTTAATCTTTGAACTAATATATAATAAAAAGTTGTTAAAAATTTAAATATGACATATATTTACTTTATAAATACAATATTTTTATAAAATTTAAAAGCGAAAAAAACAAAGAAAGAAAAAAAAAATCGGGTTGGATTTTTTAATCAGATTTTGGATATCCATCGGATTCGGATATGGTACTGATTAATAAAGATCCTATAAGATTTCATGTCGGATTCGAATATTAATTTTGTTAATCGATTTGAATTCGGATATGTCAGATCCAATCCAAATCTGACTCGTTGACAGTCCTAATTGAGACATTTATGTATTTCTTTTCTTTCAAATGCTAAATTATCTTCCTTATGAAGAGAATATGAAGAGGAAAAAGAATTGAAAGTGAAGAGATCTTTTATCGTCGAAACACTAATGGTGAAAAAAGCACATGGCTAGAAAAGAATTTTTTTATTTTTAGTTTTTCAAATTTCCTTGGAAGATATAAAGTATTTTATAAGTTCCTAATTATAATGGTTGTCTATTAGTTATGAATATTTGTATTTCAAATTTAAAGAGGAACTCTTGTAAATAACTCATTATTCAAAAAAAATTGGTAATTTATCATATAATTTGAGGTATATCTCCCACACATCCTAACTCGCTTATAAATAACAATTCATACTTACTCAAATAAAAATAATCTCTCATTATAACGTCATCATATATATAAATCAAAATCGTGATACTAATACATATAGGATTTTATATAGAATGCGGCATATGATCTTTGCAATAAAGTAAAAAATTAAGTGATTTAAATATGCACAAATTCCTACATACTTCAAATAGTATTTGCATTTATAAAAAAGAAGAGAGCTAAATCAATTATCCATCAGATTAAGTCAGCTGACCTAGCTTACAAATAACATGGTGGAAATTCAACCATCTGCAATCCAATTTTTTTTGATAAGTTATTGAATAATAATGATATAATTTTGGAACAAAGTGACTGTTCTCATATCCCCAGTTTGGTAACCGATAAGGATTCAACAACATTGTGTTCATGTCCATCTTTAGAAGAAATAAAAGCGTTCATATTGTCCATCCAAAAAGTGTGGCGGGTGTAGATGGATTTTCATCACATTTCTATCAGGCTTGCTGGAATAGTATAAGTGAGGACGTAGTAGATGCAGTGAAGGATTTTTCCAAGTTCGTATAATGCCTAGGAGTTTTACATGTACTACTTTGGTGCTCATTCCAAAAATAGATGATGCTATTACATAGTCGGATTATTGTCTTGTTAGCCTATGTAATGTGTCAAATGAGATTATAACCAAGCTGATGAGTAATAGACTAAGCTCAATTTTTCCACCTTCATATCTCCTTCACAAAGTGGTAATGTTGTTGGAAGGGTGATTGGAGATAACATTTTTATGGCTCAAGAGTTTATTCATTCCGTAAATAAAAGAAGCAAAGGATATAAAATATTCTTTAAATTGGATATGGTAAAAGCATATGACTGGATTCAATGGTCATTTTTATATCAAATATTAGCTAAAATGGGATTTTCTCAGACTTGGATACCTATATTACTATATATGGTTAAGTCTTATATAAACAATTGCTGGTTTTCAATTTTGGTGAATGGTCAAAATTCTGGACTTTAAGTCTTCAACTTCTTGCAGCTGATGGTGAGGGCTAGATACACTTTATTCAGAGATGCCTTCATTAAGATTTGAGCCCAAAGCAAAGGTACAAATATCCCATTTAGCATATGTAGATGATATAATTATTTTTGCTAGAATTTTTAAAGATAATGTGGTTGGGCTTATGGAGCTTCTTCAAGAGTACAAATTAGTGTCTCGTCAACTTATCAATCGCCAGAAAACTGCTTATATTGTGAGCAAAAAATGTGGTAGAAGACAACAAAGAATTATTCATAACATCACAGGTTTTGCTTTGAAATAGTTTTCGATCAATTAGTTGAGAGCTCCTTTATTTGTGGGTCATAAAAAGGAATATCTCTTTACCTCATTGGTGGATAAAATGAGATCAAGATTACTAGGATGGGAGAACTCAATTCTATCTCATGGTAGTAGACCAACCTTAATAAAAAGTATATTGAACTCTATGCCTATTTACCTTTTACAAGTGCTAAAACCTCCAAAAGTATCTATTTATCAGATGGAGAAACTCATGCATAAGTTTTTTTGGGTGATTGTGGTTTCAGAATAAAACTCACTGGCTACTTGGACTAATTTATTTTATCCATATGCAAAGGGGGGGTTAAAATGAGAGGGATGCAAGATGTAGTCGATAGCTTCTCATAGAAGTTATAGTGGACTTTTAGAGATAATTTTTTTTTATTTTTTTTATGGTCTAAGTATATGCTATATAAACATGTGGAAGGAGCCTATCCTAGAGATGTACAAGTTCGGCTAGATAAATGAAAATTTTCTTCATTTAGATTTAGATGAAATTTAGATTTTCGTATTCTTGATTTTTATTTTTGAACTTTCTCATATTCATTTAGATGAATTTTATTCAATAAATGGGTAGGGCTCCGCCTAACCCCACGCCATGACATTGGATGTTTTTTGAAAAAAAAAATCTTATTTTCATTTAGAAGTTAATTAATTTATTCCTCTTCTCGATTTTTCATATTATTTCTAAAAATGTTTAGTTAATATTAAATATTTAAATACTAAAATAAGTGTTAATACAAAACCACTAAAGATGGGAATGATTATTTTTCCTCTAAAAAGGTATATTTTGTATGAATATGACTAAATTCTTAAGTTTAGCCATGTAATTACTAGAAATATATAGACATAATCTTTGGTGCGCGGATCATATATGTTGTATTTCCCACTAAATTACGTATGGGACCTTGAAATGGAGATGCTAGTCAAAATTACTCATGTGGTTTATGAAAGGAAAAGTTTTGCTCTATATATAGAATTTGTAGCAACTTGCAACTATCCATCATCTCCCCAAATTTTATGGTTGATGATCTTGACATTGTGTACAAAATCTTCAAATCTTTCACACAATTCTGAAACTTTTTGATAAAATCTTCAAAATTCTAAAATAGAAGATAGAAATATACGCATTTTGATAAATATTGTAAATATAATGAAGTCTAGACAGTGCTAATGTATATTTCAGCAACATAATAATCACAACTAGCATTTAAAGAAATTCATAGTGTTTAACATGAGGAGAATTAACATCTAGCCTCCTATAAAAACCTAAAATGCACTTGGAGAGGTTTTCTTTATTTTTTATTTACACACACATAAAAATTCGATGCCACTGGGTAATTGATCAATTAAACACTTAACTTGGAGAGGGTTTTAGTGTATTATTTATGGTTGTCATCCTTCTCTAAGTTGTACATTATATCTCAAGCTAACAAAAATATTTTTTGACAAATCTCCTTCTATGAGGAGTTGAATTCATTTTACATAGAGGAAATATAGTACCTTTTTTCTTCAAGTTATCAAATACTTTTCCTTATTTGGTATAACAAAAATAAAGTAGGGTCTAGAAATGAATATTAATTTTTTCTAGCTTTACCAATTAATTCTTTTTTTTCCCCCTATGTTTGTGCTAAATAATTGTTAAATAAACTATAAGAATAATTTTAATTACTAAGAATCAACTAATTAATTAAACTTAAACACTTCTGAGTAAAAAGCAATTGAACAAAAATGAAATATTTTCTGAATGACAATATTTAAGACCTACTATAAAAGTTTTTGATGTGTTCGAGTTGGTCGGGTTAATGATATAGTGGTGTGACTGTCGATAGCGTATTTTCTTTTTTAAGGATGACACCCTCAAAAGAATGTGAAGATAAATGCAAATATAATTTATTTTAGTGAAATATAGATAAACAACGAGAAGATGGATGCTCATATGATGAAAATTATATCATGGATAACACAAAAAATAAAAATATAATATAAGTTTTTCTATGTCTTTTGAGCCTTATACTTCTATTTTTTTAATCCAATTTTTAATGAAAATAAAATTTGGCTTTGAAGAGGTCTCAGTTACCTACAATTTTGTTATCCCTTCAATCATTCTTTCAAATCAAGTAAGCAAACATTTTTATTATGCATTCATTACGCCATAAATATAGGAATTTGGACTAAACCATAATGTTATTACTGTTAACTTCTTTTCCTAGATTTATAATTTTCTCTTTCTTTTTTACATTTTAAAACATCTAAAAATAAAATTGCATTTTTTAACATAAAAAGAATCTCTATTTTTTTTCCCCATAAGTAACCTCTAACGTAAAGCAACTTAAAAGTAACTCCGCTAATTATCATCCACCTACATTTTTGAGGTATTTTTGTAAATAAAATAAATAAACTTTTCGTTCTTTCAACTCACATATAAAACTCTATATTGAAGTGATGAATTAGGATAGAAAATATAAAATCAAGATCGATAATCATGTATGTCTTTCTTACCTCCTCATATAATAAGTCATATCTAGTCAAAAACACCATAAGTTCTACAAGTGAGATACAAACAAATTACACATATATAGAGGCAATTAGTTCTTTTTTAGCCCTCACAAAAATAGACCAATACTGACTCAACTCGACTTCTTTACCGTCCCAAAGGTAGCCCATTCATTCACAAGCTACTGCATTGGCATGACCTAAAAGATACCACGTGAGGATGACATAGATATTTTGGTCGAGATGAATTTAGCAATTTGAATGGCGCTAAAATTCTAAATTTCGTTCAAATTTACCTATAAAACTTGAGATTTACTAGAGGGGACAATTGTCAAATCCAACCCCCTACTCACTAGTCTCTTGATCAAACTCTTCTACAATCAAACAACTTTAATTAAGGACCAATATATACACATTATAAAGACAAAAAAAAAGCAAGGTTTTAAAAATCGGACAGGACTGGACTGGCCGGTTCAACCGGTGAGCAGTGGCAGGTCCGGTCCGAATCATACCTAAAAACCAGGTCTACTTGTGACTTTTGAGTATGGTTTTTATTTTTCACTCACACTTTTCATATCAAATCCTAATTCCTTGATTTCTTTGCTTGTTTCCTTTCCTTTAGGCTTTCTCTTTCTTCCTCCATCTCCACTGCTCACTGCCTAGTTACTGTTGATGTAGCCTGCAAGTGGAAAAACTTGTTCTATTTTATTAAATATTGAACTTGAAACTTTGAGGGATGACTATTTGTATTAATATTAAATAGTTGTGTGTTACTATTTGAATTAGATTATATATTTGTAATTAATTAATAGAGAAATGGTATTTTCTAAAGAAACATTTGAAGGAAAAAAAATGACTAAAATATGGAGAAAATTTTCTTTATTTATGTCTATATTATTGGAATTTTTCTATTTTTTTGCAATATATTAATTATATTATATATATTTATAAAATTAAATATAATTATTACGTCATTATGACGTCATACTGGTCGAACCGGTTGAACTAGTAACCAGTAAGGTTGTCGGTTCTTTGTCCGGTTCGATTTTGAAAACATTGAAAAAAAGAGAAGCGCTCACCAATTGATGGTTTCTTGAACATGGCAAGTTCTTGGCTTCTAATCTCACTGCTGCTTTCCTTGTTGATCAAGCTCAGTTGAAGCAAAATTTTCTTACTCCCACTTGGATTAATGGACTCAAATTTGTAGGTTTCATCCAAAATAAAGTTGCTGGCATCCACAAAAGCAGCCCATCCAGCACCAAAACCAACTTGGCCCACTGCTGTATTGTAACTCTAACTTCATGAACATCCCCTCCCAAATTCCTCAGCTTTTCACTTTTTGCTTTGGCTAATTTTGTCCTGCAAATACTCCCTCTAATGAGCTGAATGTTCACAAGTAAAATAGTTTAAGAAATGGTCAGCAATATTCCTAATCAAAGTTGGAGGATTATAAAAGGGCTTCACCCCGGCACTCAACGATCTATTTATTTCTACTCAAAATATTTTGTAAGATGTTGTAAATTGTTCGTAAGTGTTGAAAATAAGATGTTGGGTCTTTTGAAAATGAAATTGCTGCCTCTAAGGCTTTGTTTGGTTATATTTCCCCAAAACAATGAAGGCATAAATATATATCCCCATTTTCACGCAAATTCTCCAATATATACATACATATATATACATCATATATATTTTATTATTATTCTAACATTAAAATAATCACTAAGTTCTATTTTCACCCCAAAAGCCCAACAAAAAAGCATTGATTTGACTGTAATAGTAGAAAATGTCTCTCCCAAAACATAAACAAACATACCAAAAAATAACTTTTACATTCTCCAATAATTTATTCTCCTAAAGCAATAATAAACACATAATAAAATCAAACAAAAAACATAACCAAACATAACCTTATTTTGACAAACTCCTATAAGTTTCAATATTTTATTTTATTCAAATAAATTCAAGAGTTAACATCTTATAATAAGTTGGAGATTATTATATATATATATATGTCGAATACAATGTTAACTTTTATAAGATTGTGTTATATTGACTAACTTTTGCGGACTTGTATCAAGCACCAGTCTGAAGTTCAGGATTGCAATAAGACAGAGGAAAAATGATGATATATATGATGAAATTACCATGCCGTTCCTCATAGATCCTTTCCATGTAATGGTGAAGCTTATTTTCTTGTCTGTCTGAAGACCATCCATTTGAGCCAAATCTTCATTCCCAATATTCCCACTTTCTTCTGTCCATAGATTCATGAAAGAAGAACAAAGATTTAGCACAAGTCTATAATGATAGAAGATTCAAGAACCGGAGAAGAATCTGTAAGAAATAATTTAACCCAACATATACTTATCCATGAAATCAAAACACCATAATAGATTGATTTATTCACACACTTGTTTGAGCCATGAGAGTGATGATCAATGATTCTTGCAATTTCACGATTAATTGTTAAATCTTCCTCTCCTTCTCACACAAACCACTTGACAACTTTTAATGGGATAGCAATATTAAAACGGGTAGTGGAGAGGGGACCTAGCCACATATATATAAAATAAAATCCTAGAAAGCCCTCTCATCATGGGCTTCTAAGATTGAGCCTACACCAGCTATCATACCAAATCTGTTTAGAAAAAAGGCCTTAACAATATTGGATCAAATAATAGGTCATATGAGTCATGTCTCATTAACCGTATTAATTTAGCCCATTTTTATTTTACTAAAATACAAATCCAATTAATAGAAGTCCACATATTGGAATAAAATTTCAACACTCTCCCACTTAGACAAATATTAATTGTAACTTTAAAACAAAATAAAAGGTAAAGTTTGAGAAAACGACTCTCAGGCTAAATTACAAAAAGATTTTAATTGTGGCCACAATTTAAAGAAAGCAATACGACAATGAGACAAGACTACCAACGCAATCCGATCCAATAAAAAATACTAATATTGGATCATGGTGGTCATTGCATCTTTCATTAATACAAGACCTTCCATGGTCACATATACTAGCAACTCCACCGACATGGTGTAGCAAGAAATAGCAACTAAATATAACCCAAGTATGGATGCTATTTCACTGTTGGTCCTTCAATTTTCTTGTCAGATATGGACTTCTAGAACTATAGAAATCCCAAGAAAATTTGATTTTCTTATAAGATATGGGCCTCTTGAGCAATAGGAAACCCTAAGAAAATCCATGATTTTCTTGTAAGATATGGATTTCTGAAACAATATGAAATCTCAAGAAAATCCGACTTAAAAAGAAGTCATTTATGCCTCATTCAATACTAAAAATACAATACAGTGTCATTTATGAGACATACCTAACTCTTAAGATCAACACTTAATCTCAAGATACATATCAAGCGAGATATAACCACAAAAATTTGCACACAATTATAACAAATATATCAATAGTTGAAAAAGAACCTCGCATTAAATAAAAGCCCAATAAAATAAATTGTTCAATGTAAACAATTCAATAAAGAAACATATCCCACTTAGCTCAATGCATCAAAACACTGAATTCCACCCATATGTTCTATATGTCTTTTGAAAATAATAGGTCTCAATCCCTTGATCAAAGGATCTACAAGCATAGAGTCCGTATTGACATGCTCATCACAATGGTACCGTTTTAAACCCAGTTTTCACAGTGAGATATTTAAACTTTACATGTTTTAGATGCACTAGAGGACTTATTATTCCTTGAAAAAAACATAACATCAACATTACACAATAAATGCTCATTAGCTTAGAAATTGAATCATCAACTAAAAGCCTGAAATGAAATCTTTTAGATTTTTCTCAAATATCTCCAGGCTTTCTTAATAGCCACTCAATGTTCTTGTCCTAGATTAGAGAAATAGCACCCAAGACCACCAATAGCAAAGGTTATATCACACATAGTATAGACTTGTGCATATATTAGACTGCCAACAATGCTAGAGTAAAGAATAATTTTCATGGACTCTTGCTCAAGTTTGTTTTTAGGGCACTGTGCAAGGCTAAGTTTATCATTTTTTACTATAGGCACATAACTAGGTTTACAATTCTGCTTATTAGATCTAGCCAAAACACGATCAATGTAACTCACTTGAGAAAGTTCTAATAAGCCTCGAGTTCTATCATGGTGGATCTCAATTCTAAGAACAAAAGATGCTTCACCAATATCCTACATGTCAAAACTATGACATAACATTTGCTTAGTCTCATGGAGCAAACCCAAAGCACTATTTGCAAGTAAAATATCATCAACATAAAGTACCAAATATATGAATTTGCTCCCACTGATCTTAAGGTAAATGCAATGGTCCACCTTATTTTCCTCAAAACCTAATGAAGTCACTACCTTATCAAACTTCAAGTACCACTTTCGAGAAGCCTGTTTAAGGCCATAAATTTATTTATTCAGCTTAGACACAAGGTGTTCCTTCCTTTCTTGAATAAAACCCGATGGTTGAGTCATATAAACTTCTTCATCAATGTTGCCATTTAGAAAAGCTGTCCTAACATCCATTTGGTGGAGTTCCAAGTCAAAATGTGCTACTAAACTCATAATGATCCTGAAGGAATCTTTGGAGGAAACAAGAGAGAAAGTATCACCATAATCATCCAACTTTTTTTGAGTAGAGCCTTTAGCTACAAGTCTAGCCTTAAATCTTTCAATCTTTCCTTGTGAGTCTTTCTTAGTTTTAAACACCCATTTGCAATCTATAGTCATCAATTAACTCGAACACATTATTCCCTTTCATTGAGTGAATCTCATCTTCATAGCACTAAACCACAATTTTGATTGAGGACTAGACATGACATCAGAATAGCTGATAGGATCAACTACAGGACTAACATCATAA
Source organism: Jacaranda mimosifolia (assembly GCA_018894105.1). Classification (NCBI taxonomy): domain Eukaryota; kingdom Viridiplantae; phylum Streptophyta; class Magnoliopsida; order Lamiales; family Bignoniaceae; genus Jacaranda; species Jacaranda mimosifolia. The sequence continues at coordinate 5,536,141 of CM032125.1, forward strand.
TCACTTTCTAAGAGATACACATAGTAGTCATCGGAATTGCTGTATGTCTCTCTCTAGTAGAACGTCTAGGGGCATTTGATGTATACGATTTTAAGGTGGATAAATATTCAAATCGTCCTCTCTATTAGTAGTAGGTATAGCTACATGATCATGAGGATTTTCAATTTCATGCGCAGTAGGTAGGGAAAGTGTAACAGATTCAATTGGATCATCAGCTACTATAGGACGAGAACATTCACCCATGTCAGGTACATCATGCTCTAAGAACTTAGCTGTCTGAGACTCAACCACTCGAGTTCCACGCGAAGGATAAAAGAATATGTATCATTTAAAATGATCTGAATACCCAGTGAAGTAACCACGAGTAGACTTAGGGCTAGTCTTTTTCTCAAAAGGATTATAAATTAAACCTCAGCAGGACATCCCCTCATACGAAAATGGTTTAAACTAAGCTTTCTACCAAACCACAACAATTCAAAAGGTGTTTTAGGAACTAATTTGGTAGGAACATGATTAAGAATATACATGGCAGTTCTTATGGCTTTATCGCAAAGAAAATTAGGTAACTCACATCAACTCATCATGCTCCTCATCATTTTAGCTAAGGAGCGATTACACCTTTCAGCTAAACTATTTTACTTAAGACTCCCAAGAATAGTATATTGAGCAATAATTTTAGATCCTTTTGTTAATATTTGGCAAACGGTCCCATATGTTACCCAGTCTTATTATGTTTGCCCCTAATACAATCAACACAAAACTCCATATCTCTAAAGTTAAGACTAGAAGAATGCCTTCTTTTATTAGTCTTTCTTTCCTATCTTTAGAAATATAGCCAAGACATTTATGCCATAACATGGAAGAATCATTACTTATGGGTCTTTTAGACATAATATTTTCAATATTAAAGGATGAATAAATTTGATTAGAAGCCAAACTCAACATATATAGGCTATTGGACAATAAGTCACAACCAATAATTTCGGTCCAACATAAAATTGACCTTTACTTTGCCTAAAGAGATATCACAACCCAAATTGCTCAAAATAGAAATAGAAATTAAGTTATGAGCAAAAGTTGGTACATAGAAAATATTTTCCAAAGCAAGCAAGACAGTTTGTCCACTCTCCCCCTTAATCTTCTTTTCCTCAAAGACATATTCGGAAATAATGTCAAGAACACTCCATAACTCATTTTGGTATTGTAGGCCATTTTGATTGAGCTAAATTCCACAAGCAAGGAACTGAGAGCAACATGAACAATATAGTTATTAAGAAAGGAAATATCAAGATCTTTGAGTTTTTTTTTTTTTAACTAAAAATGAATTTTTTTCTTTCAAAAATATACTCTCTAACTCCACCAAAATTATTATATTACCAGATTACTCATTAGATTCCCAACCTCAAATTTATCAGATACTTGATACATTTATTCTACTGTGTGGGAAAATTCCCTATCATTATTAATATCAAGATGTGCACTAACTAAATGCTCTCCAATTGAATTTCTCATAGCTAGAAGACTTAAGCAATTGGATCCTTCCCACTAGACATAAGCTTTTTTTGCAGCGTTAGAATTGTTGTTAGAAGGTTGGGGAGGTTAATCCTCCCAAGGAGCTATATTAATATCAACTAATCCTAGAACAAATTCAATTTCATACTTTCATCTTTTATAATTTCCACCATTCAACACTTCAATAGTAGCATTACCATTATTTAAATTCACAATAACTGTCGAAAACAACAAAAATGCAACAAACCACATCGATAATAGGCAATTAACATGTATAAGCTTAGAACAATATAGCTTAATTCTTCATAGAGTCCTCGTGAGTCATGACAAACTCCCCTTTGGGCAGAGCATGCCACACACACAAGGCCACCCATGCAAGAACGGTACATAGATACACTAGTTGTTGAAGAGTTGCCTCCTTTGGGAAATAAATCTTCTAGATCAATATATCCCCGTCAATATGTTTTGCATCAACAAAATCAATTATCAAACATATCTAACCCCCTTTGGGCAGGTAAGAATGCATAATAGTATCAACTCAAGATATGCATGCCATAAATTTTACAAGTCTCAATATATAAAACACTTTGGTGTAACTATTTATTTCAATTTATAAAATAAGCACATGACCGAGTTCAATAATTAATTGCCCAACTTGCACACGTACAATATGTGTACAAAACTCTCATAAAATTGAGTATTAAAAAAATATGTACTTTGGAGAGTTATAAAGAAACTTCCCAGCATTCAAGTTATTTCAGAACCTAATTCATTTGACTACATACATCCCACAAATATCCGAGGTTCAACAATTAATCTAACTAAATATAAAATTAAACTTTAATTGTATTATTTTTGTAGGCTTAAAGGCATATCTATTAAGTGACAACTGTTCGAACCAGAGGGAAAGAAAAGTTATATTAATTTCTGTGGACGGAAAAATGCAAATATATATATATATATATATATACCAGAACATTTATAATTTGCATATACATGCGATACTAACATGGTTTTCTTTCCTTCAAGTACATGCATATATAACAAAGGAAGAGCAATCTATATATACATAAAACATGAGGGTCCACATATAATGATTTAAGTAATCAATATATGTATGTAAACACGGCAATTCTTGTACCAAGGAAATTTGCATAATAAGACATTATGTTTGATCCAATAACATATTACAGAAACAATATAATTAACCACACACACACACACACACCCCAAAACATAATCTGCTATGATAAGTTATCAATATATATACAAAACATAAATCTCCAATGATAAGTTATTAACATATATACAAACCAATCCTATCTGGCCAATATATATATATCTATGCTTTCACGCAGCCTTCGGCAAAATTTACATGCAAAACATAGATATTACTGTCACGCATCACGCAGCCTTCGGCGGAATTTATATACAAAACATAGATGTTGCTTGACGATTTCGCCGAGAATTTCATTGCATTGACTATGATGCATGATTAAAACACAAGGCTAAACATCCCAGTTTCTTCATCACTGAGAACTAAGATTGAATAATTTAAATTTTCATCGCAGCATGTGAAGAAGAAAGAATAAATTTTTTTTTTCTTATAAATTGGAAACATTTAAGATATATGAAATTTAATCAATAAAATTAGACTTTGATCCATAGATATATAGCTCCAATACCAACTGTAAGAAATAATTTAACTCAAGATGTACTTATCCATAAAATCCAAACACCATAATAGATTGATTTAGTCACATAACTATTTGAGCCATGAGAGTGATGAACAATGATTCCTACAATTTCACGATTGATTGCTAAGTCTTCCTCTCCTTTGCACACAAATCACTTGACAACTTTTAATGTGATAGCAATATCAAAACGGGTAGCAGAGAGGGGACATAGCCACATATATATAAAACAAAACCCTAGAAAGCCTTCCCATCATGGGCTTCTAAGATTGGGCCCACACCAGCTGTTATATCAAGTCTGTTTAGAAAAAAGACCTTAGCAATATTGGATCAAATAATAGGCCATATGAGTCATGTCTTATCAACCGTATTAATTTAGCCCATTTTTATTTTACTAAAACACAAATCCAATTAATAGAAGTCCACATATTGGAATAAAATTCCAACAGAATGAATTGACCAGGTGAAGATTTTGTGGCCTTGCCATGTTGTCTGGTTGCATATATCTTTTCTCGTTTAGAAATATGAGTTGGGGCTTCCTTTTCACAGCCATTACTCTCAAAAGCTGTGACTCTGATCAATCTTGAACATTTGATGAATCGAAACACAAGAAAATCAGGAAATTTTAAGCTGTTTTCTTTCACAAATTTCTTCCAACCCCTTGTGAGACAATAATGATAATCTATTATTTCAATCTTGACATCCCATGATTTTCCAGGCAGCCCATCAGTTTCAAATGTGGCTTCTTCAGTCAAAAATTGTCTGTATTCTGCTACAAAGCAAGGCGATATGCATGCCACACACATATTCATCATATATTCAGATTGAAACTGAGAATTAAAGAAAAAAAACATTTTGAATGAATTCAAGAAAATTAAGAATAATAGAACTTACAAGTGGTGGGACAAAATCATCCAAAGCTAATATGATCTCATAGAAAGATGGCCCATCTGAATGAAGATTTATCATTTTGCTCTTTCTCAATGGAAAAAGTTTACCTCCACAACCAAGTATATAAAACTATGAACTTCCAGAGAATTTCTTCAAACTAGTTATTTCATTGGAATATACAATTTTCTTTCACATCCGAACAGATAACTAGTTGTTGTCTGTGTTGCTCTTAATGATCATCAGATGAGAGATTTCATGATATCCTTAAAGTTGGCAGCTGAGTTTGAAGAATTAGGATAGGTTATGCCTATTTCAGTTGGCTCTGAAAGGAGGCTTTAACTGAACATGCTCATGCTTTTTCACTTCGCATGAAAATGGAAATGTTTTTTGCTATTTCATTGGTTCTGCAGATTCTTTTATGCAAAAGAAACAGAAATGTATTCAATTCTTTGGCAGAAATTACAAAACGTTCTTCGGATTCACAGGGATTCTTCAGCACTTCATGGTGATTAATATGTTCGTGCATGCATGCAGAGTTAGCATAATATTAAAGACAACCGGTAGTGAAGAAACCAGAAAACAAAAACATAAGGGTATGTTTACATTTTTGGCCGAGATTCTTTTTTATTAATGCACACGCATGTCAGAAATTCATTAGGTTTAAACCCACAAACTTACACATTGTGTGTGAGATTTAGGTGATTGGATCAAAAGTCACTCGACTACCGTATGTCAGGTATTTGCTAGGTACAAATTCTCAACCTCACACTTTATGTATGAGACTCATGTTATTTTGCCACAAGCAGCTCAACCACTTTTTTGACTTAAATGAAAAAATGATTGATGAAAAATAAGATGAAATGAGGGATGAAAATTAAATAATTAACTAAATATTATCATCCTCAGAAACCAGTAATGAGTACATGTTTTGAATTTTTTCAGAAAAAAAATTCTTATATCAATAAATATATTCAAAATAAGATATTTATAGAACTTGCAACAAATATTTGTTTTGCAACAATACATATACAACATCATGCATATCACTGGTTAATTGATCAAGTGTCACCACCCTCAAACATATAAGATTTACTATTCAAATTATAATGACCCAAATGTATCAAAAAAGAAAAACAATAACATCAACACCAAAAAACTCCACATAGTTCAAAGAATTTAGAAATCAACCATTTTATGCAAAGATTGAAGTATAAAAATAATACTATGGTATTGAAACATTTATGTACTTCTTTCCTTTCAAACCCTACGTTATCTTCCTTATGAAAAGAATGTGAAGAGGAAAAAAAGTTGAAGGTGAAGAGATCTTTTATCATCAGAACACTTGTTGATTTTGCCTTGAAATTTGGGCCAAATTGACAAAAAATGGAAGAAATAGATTGAAACGGAACAAATTAGTTGAAATGAGTTCGAGAACACACCCCGGGGCACGTTGGTAGGACACCGTGCGCCGGGGTGGGAGGCATGGTGTGCCCAAGAGCGAACATGAGCAAAAAAGGCATTAAAACACACGTTACGCGCCCCGGCGTGCAATGAACAGTCACTTTGTGCTGGGACGCAAGTTTTTTGTGCCCCAGCACAAATTTTCTGCCATACTACATGAAAGGCGAGCACGCGGAGCAGGCCCATGAGCCTTGGGCTTCAATTTTCGGGTATAAATATCAGTTTTTTCTTCTAGGAAAAGTATCACGAATATAACACAAGGACTTCTTTACTGCTTTGGAGTAATTCTCTCAAGACGGAGTTTAGAATGAGGGTGTGAGGTGTTTTTGTGAGATTTGTGGAATTCAAGTTTGTACTTGCACTTTGATTTGAGATCAATAAATTTTTTTTTCTTTATTGGGTGGATTAGGCTCATTGCCGAACCATGTTAAATCTCGTTGTCACTTTACATTGAGTTTCTTTACTATTATTTCATTGTTTTCACAATAGATCCTCTTGGGTTACAACAAATTGGTATCGTAGCAGTTTGGATCAGATGTCAGGCATGAAGTACGAGATAGAGAAGTTTGATGGGAAGAACGACTTTGGGCTGTGGAAGATGAAAGTTCACACTCTCCTGTGTCAACAAGGTTTACAGAAAGCGCTAAAGGGCAGAGATTTTTTGCCGGAAATACTGAAAGACTAGGAGAAAGACGAGTTCATGGCGAAGGCTTACGGTACTCTGGTGTTATCATTGGCGGATAACGTGCTGAGAGAGGTCGCCACGGAAACTACGTCAGTGAATTTATGAAAGAAGTTGGAGAGTCTATATATTACGAAATCCCTGACGAATCGGCTGTATTTGAAACAATGGTTATACACATTAAGAATGAAGAAAGGTACATCTATTACTCAGCATATTGATTTCTTTAATAAGTTGATTCTGGATCTCGTTAGTATAGATGTTAAAATTGATGATGAGGATCAAGCTTTAATTCTCTTGTGTTCTCTGCCAAAATCTTTTGAGCACTTGGTTACTACTTTGCTATATGGGAGAGATACGATTTCAATGGAGGATGTGAAGGCCTCATTGAATTCCAACGAGTTGAGAAAACATGTCCTGGGCAGCAACGATGGTGAAAGTGGGGAAGGATTAGTGGTGAAAGGGAGACCAAGAGAAAGGGAAAGGAGTAGAGGCTGATCGATGTCCCGAACCAAGCATAGAAATGGAGACAAGTGTTTTAGGTGCGGTGGAAAGGGGCATTGGAAATGGAATTATCTGGAATGAGGAAAGGCGAATAATGCAAGTGAAATTTTTGATAAAAAAGGGGATAATGTCGTAGGAATTGTTGAGGATGAGTCTGATGGTGGGCTTGTTCTAAACGTTGCAGAAAATTTACTAAGCTCTGAATGGATTTTGGATAGTGGTTGTTCCTACCACATGCGCCTACGAGAAGATTAGTTTACCACAGACCAAAAATATAATGGTGGTAAAGTGCTTATTGGAAACAATGCTTCTTGTAGGGTTGTAGGAATTGGCTCAGTTTGTATCATAATGCATGATGGGATAGTAAGGACCTCAACAGATGTGCGTCATGTTCTAGATCTAAAGAAAACTTTGATATCGCTGGGTACTCTGGACAAGAATGGTTGTGAGTACAGAGCTCGAGATAGAGTTCTGCGGCTTTCCAAAGGTGCATTGCTTATCATGAAGGGAGACAAGCGGAACGGCCTTTACATATTGCAGAGAAATACAGTTTCTAGTATTGCAGTGGTTTCTTCATTAGTTAATGACATTATGAGACCATGACATATGCGGCTTGGGCATATGAGTGAGAGGGGGATGTTAGAACTGAGCAAACGAGGACTGCTTGGTGGAGAAAAGATTGGAGAGCTGGATTTCTGTGAACAGTGCGTGCTGGGGAAGCAACACAGGGTGAAATTCGGCACTGCAGTTCACAGGACCAAAGGCACCTAGAATTACATTCACTCAAATCTTTGGGGGCCTTCTCAGGTTCCTTGAAAGGGAGGTGCAAGGTACATGTTGACATTCATAGATGATTTCTCATGAAGAGTATGGGTGTACATGTTGAAGCATAAGGATGAGGTGTTTGTCAACTTCAAGCAATGGAAGACCTTAATTGAAAAGAAGATAGAAAAACAGATCAAGCATTTGAAGACTGACAATCGGATTGGATTTCTGCAACAAGAAATTTCAAAAATTCTGTGACAAGGAAGGAATTATGAGGTATCGCACAGTTGTACATACACTACAGCAGAATGGAGTTACATAATGGATGACCAGGACTATCTTGGAAAGAGCTAGATGCATGCTCTTTAACGTCGGATTGTCCAAGGATTTTTGGGCAGAAGCGATTAACATTGCATATTATTTGGTGAATAGGTCACCATCAACTGCTTTGGACTGCAAGACACCAATGGAAGTTTGGTCCGAGTCTCCTGCTGATTACTCAAATGTGAGAGTATTTGGGTGTCCAGCCTATGCTCATGTCCGGGATAGAAAGCTTGAGCCAAGGGCTAGGAAGTGCATATTTCTAGGCTATACAGATGGAGTCAAAGGTTATCGTTTGTGGTGTAATGATGACAATTGCTCCAAGATGATTATTAGCAGGGACGTGATATTTGATGAGTCTGCAATGATGAAAAAGGTGGAGCAGCCCAAAAGCAGTCAACAGGGCGCTAAGGAGAATGTGGTGATTCATATTGATCCTCCATAAGTTTACAAGGGGAAAAAAAGGTGATAAATGAAGCTGGTGATAGCACATTATCACACAATTAACAACAGAAAGATGAACCACTACAAAATTATCGCTTGGCTCGCGATAGGGAGAGGAGGCAGATCAACCCACCACAGCGGTATGCTTACTCAGATTTGATAGCTTATGCTTTGAGTTCAATCGAGGAGTTTGTAGGAGATGATCCAATCTCATACAAAGAGGCAATTTTCAGGCCATATTATGATAAATGGGTTGCACCTATGAGCGAAGAGATGGAGTCTCTACACAAGAATAGCACATGGGAGCTGGTAAATATACCCAAAGGGCAGAAGATTGTAGGTTGCAAATTAATCTACAAGAAAAAGGAAGGGATTCCCGGTGTTGAAGATGCTAAATACAAGGCGCGATTGGTTGCTAAGGGTTTTACTTAGAGAGAGGGAGTTAACATCAATGAAGTATTCTCCCCAGTTGTAAAATATACTTCCATTCGTGTTTTACTTGCCATGGTTACTCTGTTTGATATAGAATGGATGTGAAAACAACATTTTTGCATGGTGAGTTTGAGGAAAAAATCTACATGAGTCAACCAGAAGGATTCGTTGTTCTCGGGAAACAAAATCAAGCATGTCTTTTGAAGAGGTCATTATATGGCATGAAACAGTCTTCCAGGTAGTGGTATAAAAGGTTTGATGCTTTTATTACCAAGATTGATATACTAGAAGCAAGTTTGATTGTTGTGTATATTACAAAATTTATAGTGATAGCCTTCTCATATATTTGTTGTTGTATGTTGATGATATGTTGATTGCCTCTAGAAATATATCTGAGATCAACAAATTAAAAGCTTAGTTAAGTGACGAATTTGAGATGAAGGATTTGGGCATTGCAAAGAATATATTGGGCATGGAGATCATTTGGGAAAAATTTGCAGGAATGTTGTACTTGTCTCAACAACATTACATTGATAAAGTATTTGAGCGATTTGGGATGGATAAGTCCAAGCTAGTTAGTACGCCACTTGCAGCTCATTTCAGGCTCTCATCAGATCTATCACCGAGTATTGAGGAAGAGGTGGAGCATATTTCAAATGTGCCATATGCTAGTGCAGTGGGTACATTGATGTACGCTATGGTGTGCATTAGGCTAGACATTTCACATGCAGTCAGTGTTGTGAGCACGTATATGCACAAACCAGGAAAGACTCATTGGCAAGCTGTGAAATGGATCATGAGGTATTTGAGAGGCTCTACAGATAGATGTTTGAGGTATAGTCAATCAAATTCTACTACAAGAATTATTGGCTATGTGGATGCAGATTAGGTAGGAGATTTGGACAACAGAAGGTCCATGATGGGCTATATGTTTTGTGTATCAAGTTGTACGGTTAGCTGAAAGGTGACTTTGCAGTCATCAGTTGCATTGTTCACAACAGAAGCTGAGTACATGGGTTTGACTGAAGGCGTCAAGGAAGGCATTTGGCTAAAGGGGCTGATCGATGATATGTGTATGACTTCTAAGATCACTAAGGTATTTTGTGATAGTCAGAGTGCCATACACTTGTCAAAAATCAAGCGTTTCATGAGAGAACAAAGCACATAGATGTGAGGTATCACTTTGTTCGAAATATGGTATCTCAAGGTGTTATGTTGGTTGACAAGGTTGGGACTAAGGATAATCCGGCAGACATATTGACTAAAGTTGTTCTAGAAATCAAATTCGAGTATTGCTTGAATTTAGTTAATGTTTGCAGACTCAGATGATAGGCCCTTTTAGGGCAGGGACAAAGAAGAAGGATGATGAATTTTAAGTCAAGGTGGAGAATTATTGATTTTGCCTTGAAATTTGGGCTAAATTGATGAGAAACGGAAGAAATGGAGCGAAACGGACTAGAGAACACACCCCTGGTGCGCGTTGGCAGAACGCCACTTGCCGAGGCGTGAGGCATGGTGCACCAAAGTACAGACATGGGCGGAAAAGGCATCAAAACATGTGTTGCGTGCCCCGGCGTGCAGTGAACAGTAACTTGTGCCGGGATGCAAAGTTTTTGCCATACTACATGAAATGCGCGCTGGGGCACAAGTTTTGTGTGCCCTAGCACGCGGCATAGGCCCACTGGCCTTGGGCTTCGATTTTCGAGTATAAATATTAGTTTTTTCTTTTGGGAAAAGTATCACGAACATAACACAAAGGCTTCTTTACTGCTTTTGAGTAATTCTCTCAAGACGGAGTTTAGAACGAGGGTGTTAGGTGTCTTCGTGAGATTTGTGGATTCAAGTTTGTACTTGCTCTTTGATTTGAGATCAATAAAATTTCTTTTCTTTGTTGGGTGGATTAGGCTCATCGCCGAACCATGTTAAATCTTGTTATTACTTTACATTGAGTTTCTTTACTGTTATTTCATTGTTTCCACAATAGATCCTCCTGGATTACAACATAATGGTGAAAAAAGCACATGGCTAGAAAAGACTTTTTATATTTTTATTTTTTCAAATTTCCTTTGAAGATATAAAGTATTTTTATATGTTCCTAACTATAACGGTTGTCTATTGGTCATGAATATTTGTATTTCAAATTTAAAGAGGAACTTTTGTAAATAAGTCATAATTAAAAAAAAAATGGTAATTTATCTTATAATTTGAGGTGTATCTCTCACGCATCCTAACTCATTTATAGATAACAATTCATACTTACTCAAATAAAAAATAATATATAATTATAACGTCATCATATATAGATCAAAGTCATTACACTAATACATATAGGATTTTATATAGAATGCCGCATATGATCTTTGCAATAAAGTAAAAAATTAAGTGATTAAATGCACAAATTCCGACATACTTCAAATAGTATTTGCATTTACCAAAGAGAAGAGAGCTAAATCAATTATCCGTCAAATTAAGTCAGGTGACTGGCTTATAAATAACATGGTGGAAATTCAATAATCTGCAATCCAATTTTTTCGAAAGTTATTGAATAATGATGAAATAATTTTGGAACGAAGTGATTATTCTCATATCCCCAAGTTGGTAACTGATGAGGATTCAACAACATTGTGTTCATGTGCATCTTCGGAAGAAATAAAAGTGTTCATGTCCATCCAGAAAGTGTGGCGGGTCAAGATGGATTTTCAACACATTTCTATCAAGTTTGCTAGAATATTATAAGTGAGGATGTAGTAGATGCAGTGAAAGATTTCTTCGAGGTGTATAACGCCTAGGAGTTTTACATGTACTATTTTGGTGCTCATTCCACAAATAGATGATGCTAGTACATGGTCAGATTACTGTCCTATTAGCCTATGTAATGTGTCAAATAAGATTATAACCAAGCTGATAAGCAATAGACTAAGCTCAATTCTTCCATCTACATATCTCCTTCACAAAGTGGTTATGTTGTTGGAAGAACGATTGGAGATAACATTCTTATGGCTCAAGATTAATTCATTCTATAAATAAAAGAGGTAAAGGAGATAGAGTAATCTTTAACTTGGATATGGCAAAAGCATAGGATAGGATTCAATGGTCGTTTTTGTATCAAATATATTAGCTAAAATGGGATTTTCTCAGACTTGGATATCTATGGTTGAGTCTTGTATAAACAATTGTTGGTTTTCAATTTTAGTGAATGGTCAAAATTCTGAATTAAGTCTTCAAGAGGTTTGAGACACGGAGATCCATTACAGCACTATTCATTCTTGTGGTTGAATAGTGATCAAAGGGGCTAGAAAAACTTTATTCAAATATGCCTTCATTAAGATTTGAGCTAAAAGCAAAAGCACAAGTATCTCATTCAGCATATGCAGATGATGTAGTTATTTTTGCCAGAGTTGTTAAAGATAATGTGGTTAGACTTAGAGTATGAATTAGTGTCTGGTCAACTTATCAATTGCCAGAAAAAGTGCTTATATTGTGAGCAAAAAATGTGATAGAATACAATAAAGAATTATTCATAACATCGTAGGTTTTGCTTTGAAACAACTTTTGATTAATTACTTGGGAGCTCCTTTAATTTATTTATGAGTCATAAATAGGAATATCTCTTTAACTCATTGGTGGATAAAATGAGACCAAGATTACTAGGATGGGAGAAATCAATTCTATCTCATGGGAGTAGACCGACCTTGATAAAAAGTGTATTTGAACTCTATCCTTATTTACCTTTTTCAAGTGCTAAAACCTCCAAAAGTATCTATTTATCAGATGGAGAAACTTATGAATAAATTTTTTTGGGTGCTTGTGGTTCTCAAAATAAAACTCACTCGGCTGCTTGGATTTATTTGTGTTATCCATATGCTAAAGCGGGTTAAAATGTGAGGGATTTGCAAGATTTAGTTGATAGCTTCTCATGGAAGTTATGGTGGACTTTTAGATATCAAATATTTCTATGCTCTAAATATATGCTATATAAATATGTGGAAGGAGCCTATCTTGGAGATGTGCAGGCTAAGTTAGATAAGTGGAATTTCCCTTTATTTAGATTTGTATGAAATTTATATTTTCGTATTCTTGATTTTTGTTTTTGAACTTTCTTGTATTCATTTAGATGAATTTTATTCAATAAATGGGTAGGGCCCCGCTTAATCCCCACCATGACACTAGCAGTTTTTGGAAAAAAGAAAAATTATATTTACATTTAAAAATTAATAAATTTATTCCTCTTCTTAGTTTTTCATATTGTTTCTAAAAATGTTTAATTAATATTAAGCATTGAACCACTAAAATATTGAATTAATGACCCAAACTTTTAATTTTTAATCCAAAACCACTAAAGATGGGAATGATTATTTTCCTCTAAAAAGTTAAAATTTGTACGATATGACTAAATTCTTAAGTTTAGCCATGTAATTACTAGAAATATATAGAAATAATCTTTGGTGTGCCCATCATATATGTTGTGTTTCCCACTTAATTACATATGGGTACCTTGAAATGGAGATGCTAGTCAAAATTACTCATGTCGCTTATGAAAGGAAAAGTTTTGCTCTCTCTATATATACAATTCGTATATGTTATTTTAAGAGAGAAACTTGCAGCTATCCATCATCTCCCCAAATTTTATGGTTGATGATCTTGACATTGTGTCACAAAACTTCAAATCTTTCACGTAATTCCAAAACTTACTAATAAAATCTTCGAGATTCTCAAATGGAATATAAAAATATACATATCTTGATAAATATTATAAATATAATTAATAAAGTCTAGACAGTGCTAATGCATATTTCAGCAGCATAGTAATCACAAATAGCAGGTGAAAAAATTCATCGTATTTAACATGAGGAGAATTAACATTTATCCTCCTATAAAAACCTAAATGCACTTGAAGAGGTTTTCTTTATTTTTTATTTACACATATACACATCAAAATTCGATGCCATTGGTGGTGACCGATCAATTAAACACTCGACTTGCAAAGGGTTTTCGTGTATTGTTTGTGGTTGTCATCCTTCTCTAAGTTGTATATATATCTCAAACTAAAATGAAAATATTTATGTGGTTTATTATTTTTCCTAATTAGTTTTTTGACGAATCTCCTTCCATGAGGAGTTGAATTTATTTTACATAGAGACATATAGTACCTTTTTTCTTTTAGTGATCAATACATTTCCTTATTTGGTAAAAATACAATTTTAGTCCATCAACTATTGCGAGTTTTTTTTTTCTTTTTCTTTTTACTTCATTTTGATTTGGAGTTATCACATTTAGTCCATTATTCCTGATTTTTTTGCACATTAAATCCAATTTTTCGCAATTTTTGTCCATTGGCCTAAAAAATTTTCAATTAAGCCTGCGATTTGCCTAATCAACTTTAATTGGGCCAAGAAATTGAGGATTTGCCACCTAGGACCAATTCACCATCCATGTGTAATGCCACATCATCCAAAATAAAAAACTAAAAATTGTGCTAAAATAAAAAGTAAAAATGCCATGAAACAAATAACAAAATCAACAAATTTGAAAAACAAAAAAAATTCTAAAATGGAAAAAGTGTTGAAACACTAGTTTGTGAATGATCTATTTGATAATATGAATAATAAATCTATCTAAAGTAATTTATTCAAAGTTAATGAATTATCTATTAATTAATAAAAAAATAATAATAATTAGATATAATAAAAATCTAAAATAATTTCACCTATTCAATATATTAAATAATAAACATCTTTAGAGTAATCTATTTAATAATATCACATACTAAATTAATTTATTTAAATAATCAATATTTAATAATATTAATACTAAATGTATTTATTAATTGAGTATATATTAAATAATTTTAAGTTAATAAATATATTTAAGATAATTCAATTTAATTAACTGAATTATTTATTACTTAAAAATAAAATAAAAAATTTAAAAATAAAAAAATGAAAATGCATATTTAATTACTTGAAATAATAACATTACTTAAAATGCTCTATTTAATAACATTACATATATAAATAATTTTTCAAACAATTAAGTTTGATAAGAATTCATGTATTTTGTAATATTAAAAAATACACTAAAAAAATCATCATGTTCCATTCTTCCTCATCTCCACCTTTGATTTAGATAATTTTTATTTTTATCTTTTATCTTTTTTATCTATACTATTATATAGAGTACAACGGTGTGAAACCCACTTATAATTGTACAATTTTGATTCTAATTGTGCATTTTGGCAAAATGACAAATTTTTAGAATTTTGAGCATTTAAAATTTTTTCATTATTTGTTAATTATTATTTTTAACAGCTATGATTGTATCTTATCTCTAATTTTTTTTCATTCAAAATTGAAAATATCTTTCTATCTATAATATTATATATAGTACAACGGTGTGGAACCCACTTACAATTGTACAATTTTGATGTTAATTGTGCATTTTTGGTCAAATGGCAAATTCTTAGAATTTTGAGCATTTAAAATTTTTTCATTATTTATTAATTATTATCTCTAACCGATATGATTATATCTTATTTTTAGTTTTCTTTCATTCAAAATTTGAAATATCTATCTATCTATCTATCTATCTATCTATCTATCTATAGTATAGATAGTACAATGGTGTGGAACCTGTAATTCTGCAATTTTGACCAATTTTGACCAAATTTTGAATTCTTAGAATTTTGAGCTTTTTAATTAAATTTAAAAATTAATTTTTAGTTATTAAATTTGATATTATTTATTCCTTTTAAAGATATCTGATTTTTTGAAATCATTTTCTTGGTTAGAACTATATTCTCTATTAATCTCCAATATAAAAATATATATAATTGCATTTTATTTACAAATTTTTTTTCATCTCTACTTTCAATATGTGGAAGATTTCTTAATTATTTGAACTTTGTATTTGATAAGTTTTTTATGATTTTTTCTTATCTTTAATAGATAATTTATATCTATACCACTCTATATATTGTATTTCAAAAGTCATTTTATTAACATTACCCGGTTCTAGCATTTTTTTCACCCTATTCTTTGTGTTCTCTTTATTTTCTAACATTTTTTTTTTTTATCTCTTTGTGTGCATCTGTAGTTCATTATTTTTGGTTTTGTTTTCTTTCTTTTTTGGTTTATTTTGGGTATATTACATGATGGAAAAGATTTTTTGGATTTTAATGCTATAATTTTCTTTTCAACCTAAATAAATTTGTAAATTTTTATATCTTTTTTGTTTACTACTTAGCTTATGTTATCAATTCATTTATTATGAGATTTATTAATTGCACTTAATATTTTTAATTTAATTTAATTTTTATTAGTTACATTTTTCTTCTTAATTATTGATAAATTTTGTCATTTAATTTTTATTTTATTTAAATTATTATAAAATTAGCATCCATTTACTCATTTTTTGAATCAAGTTATTAATTTATTATTAAATTTTGTAATTTATTTTCAATCTGCTTTTTTTTTTTTTTGTGCTTATCTAAGTTTATAGTTTTATAGGATGAGATCTATTTTTTTGTTTTAATATTTTTAAACTTTATTTCACTTTCTGAATATTTATAATTTTAGAAGTATATCATTTAATTTTATTTTATATTCATATATTTGTAATTATGTATGTATAATTTTGAACATTTTTTAAAAATTTGATATAATACAAATATATATTCTTAGATCATTTTTGATACATTTAAAAAAATTATGAGATGGTTATTTCAATAGAAAATACACCCATTAACTTTTAAAGTTTATATCTCTAAGCATTATTTAGTCTATCAATATGTGTAATTTTATTTTTTATTTTTTTTTATTTTTGATTGTTTGAAAATTAGTTAACAACTTTTTTTGTTATTCACATTTTTTATTTTTTGCTATTTGCAAAATATAATATGAAGATCCAATTACATTCATACAAAAATATTGAGAAACATAATAATTTTTTTTTTCATATTTTTTTTTTACATTCTAATTTCATCCTCATATCCTATCACTAATTCCTATTTAAAATTAATGTCGAGCTTATAATTACTTTACTATGATTTTAACTTTGCATTACTAATATCAAATTTTTTTCTTCACTTAATTATTCGATAACTAAGCTATGAGTCAAATTAAAAGGTTTCTATAAACTTATATACTAATATTGAACTTAACCTTGTAAATTGTTTTATATATCTATTTTAATTTTTTAATTTTTTTTATCATTATTATCATAGTTTTGTTTTGACTTAATTAATTTTTAATCAAAAACTAAAATTAAATAAGATTTTTCTAATCCTTGGCAACTAATATATTATCTAATTCTTTATATTTTAAGTTTTAACTTAATATGTAATCATCCTCTTTTAAGTCTAAAATAGTCTTAAAGTATTATGATTTTAAATTTTTTCAAACAACTTTCAAGCCATCAATCTTGTATTTTACATCATTCTCATATATATATTTATTTTTTAATGCAACTATTTGTTAGCTTTTGATTGCATAATATATATATTTTTTAATAAAGTTCATAATCATATTCATAGATTTTTATTTTTGGATGTTTTAATTTTTTTTTAATTTCTCACTAAATAATTTTGAAATTTATTTTTTATGACATAATGTATAGAAATGTCTTTACATGTTGCAAACTTTTAAATACTAAATTTTAAAAGTTTAAATTTAATTTTACTAATTACTTGATATTATTGTAATATTTTTATTTTCATATTATATTTTAGTTATATTTATAATTCAATAATTATATTAATATATAGTAATTTTAAAGAATCCGTGCATAGCACGGGGATAATGCTAGTTATTCGTATATGTATACTTATTTTTTCTATTTATACTTATCTATACTATTATATATAACACAACGGTGTGGGATCCATAATTACACAATTTTGATTCTAATTGAGCAATTTTGGGCAAATGGCAAATTCTTCAGATTTTGAGTATTTTAACTGAATTAAAAAAATTTCATTAGTTTTTTATTATTATTTCTAACAAATATAATTGTATCTTATCTCTATTTTTCTTTCATTTGAAATTCAAAATATTTTTAATAAGATTTCACAATCTTTATTAAAGAGCTAGAAGTTTGAGAAATGAATAATTATAAATTAACTGATATGTAAGCGCTCAATTTATCAAAATCTTTAAAATTTAATTATTTTTACAATAATATTTTTTAGATATGTAAAATATTTTTAGATAAAACTATATATAGAATATAACAAATAATTTAATTTAAAGAATATTTCAAATATAAAAAGTTATTTCTTGCAACAACTATAAACTCTAAACTTTATTTTATATTATTAATTTAAATTATTTTAATTTTTTAGTAACATAATAGAGAACTCATTTTCAATTATTTGAAATAAGTTCTTTTATAAGGGACATATATACATATATATACATATATAAATAGCTGGCATAATTGAAATTTTTTAAAAACTTGATAAATGGCTGCTTAAATAGCAAGTAATATCGATTTTTATATTTTTCAATATATTTAGTTAAAAAAATTATAATTATATAGCCTACTTTATATTAATATATTTTCTTATAATAATTCATAAAACATATTTTTACATGGATTAATGATTGCAAATAAAAAAAGTTTGACTTAAAATAAATATTCATTTAATTATTTATACATATTTATATATTTATAAAAGAAACTTATATGTGAGAGAGTGATATTTTATCTTAAATTGAATATTAAAAATTTACTTAGTATTTTTATAATAATATATATAATATAATTTTTTATCTATACTCATATATATATATATATATATGATATGGGATTAGCCCATTAAGGCCTTGAAAGTCCAATAAACTTATTGTGCCCAATTTTATTTCGACCTGATGGTCGGGATATGTTGGTATTATTGGGCCTTATTCAGTTACGTACAAATTCAACTGGAGAGGTCAAGATGACTGTTTGACCGGCAAGGTCGAATAAGCCGGCCAGATTAGCAGACTCAGATGTTTAGCGACCAATGATGCCGTCTGTACCATCCCATCTACTGCATTAAATGCACTTCAACTACTCGTCCATTCGCATTTAATGCTGTGACGACGGGTCACATCCGCCATTAATGCTATCGCATCCGCATTTAATGACAGCACGGTCTCCCCCACCGTGGAACTTAGGAGTCGGCACAGTAAACAGTTGCAAAGCATGGGCTTTGGTCGAAATGACCTTAAATGCCCCTACCAGCAGGAGTTCCACTGGGAGCTTTTTAAGGCTATTCTCGTCTTTTCACCAATGAGCATACACTATAAATACTCTCTTCTCTCAACCAAAAGGTGAGATTTTGATTTTGTGCCAAGCCATTACTATGCTCATTTCTCCTCTTAACTCAGTCTCAAAACTGACTTAACCATCGAAGGGTTTTAGCTGGGGACCTTCTCGGCTAGCCTAACGTTTGCTACTTGGTTGCAGATTCCAACCCACACTACTTTCAGGTCGAAAAGCCTCACATACTAGAGTGTTACCATCTTTCAGGTCGAAAAGTAGTGTGTGCCCACTCAACCCTCAACATTTTGGCGCCGTCTGTGGGAACGAAACTTCATAGTCGAAATGGTAGAAACCAGGAGGACTATTTCCGAAAGGCAAAATGAGCATCGCTTGCTCTAATCGCCTTCGTTGCCACTCCGTCAGCAGCTTGCTGGGGAGGGGGTGGCCCCCATTTGCAAACGGAGCAAGTAGTCACTTTGACCATTCCCTAGCTTATGCAAATGATCAATGACCAGATTTCAGCTCAACTTTCGGCTCAATTATCTATTGCTTTGCAAAGATACAATAATCAGCCAACACTGGCTGCGAGCGTTACTCTATGTTTGCCTCACCGAGAGCAACAACCCCTGATTGATGGCAGGGCCAGAAATGAGATACACCTTCCCTCTAGTAGACATGAGCTGAGCTCAGGTTGTTTCTCTTGTAACAAACCCCGATATGTCCCTCATGAAGAGGTAGCAAAATTGGCAGATCAATGGGTTGACCTGATCGAGCCCAGTAGCGCGATCAAGGCGAACGCTAGAGGCCAAATCCTAGCTGAGAGATGTCTAGGGCAGACAAAGGGGAATGAGAAGAGGTATCGCATCAAGTCCAGCAACTTAACAAGAGGTTGGAGGAAATATCAAGAAGGAATTTGGAAAGGACTTAGGCTGAAACGGCTCCCAAAATCCAAAATGAAAGAGAGTTGCCTTTTGTGCAAGAGATTATCGACGAGAGGATAGCCCTAGATGTAAAAGTCCCTACCGAATTGCGATGATATGATGGGTCAATCGACCTAAACGAACACCTCTTGCAATTCGAGCACATGATGCAGTTCCATAGGCACAATGACCATATTCACGCAAAGATGTTGGTTACCATCTTCTAGGGTATTGTGTTGGAATGGTTTGTTAAACTGGAGCCAGCTTCCATGTATACTTATGACCGACTTTGTGATAAGTTCTTACACCAATTTGCCAATAGAAGGAAAGCTAAATTACCTCATATTCACTTGCACCCAGTTAAGCAGAATAAAGGAGAAACCTTGAGGGATTTTTTCTCCAAATTTAATACGGAGGTCCTAAAAATTGATAACCTTATCATTAAATTCCTTATCGATGTGTTGTTTTTGGGGTTGAGGCATAAGGCGTGCGTCAATGCATTAGTCAGGGAGCCCCCTCGGATAATAGAAGAGCTCTTGGATCTAGCAGAAAGGTATATGATCCAAGAAGAGATGAATAGGATGAAGTTCAGAGGAGGATAATCCGACAAGAGGAAAGGAAATGAGAAAGATGATAGACATCAGAAGGAAAGTCATAGGTCTCCTATCAAATGCTTCCATAATTATGCTCCTCTGAACATTCCCGGTAATGAGGTCTTGTTAGCAATCAACATGACAATCTCCTGAAAAGGCCCAGAAAACTTAACGAGATGGAAGCTATGAGAAAGTCGAAGAAGTATTGTCATTTCCATCATTAGAAAGGTCATGATATCGAAGATTATTTCAACCTACAAGATGAGATCGAGCACCTTATCTGTCAGGGCCACCTTAAGAAATTTGTGGATTAGAAAGCTTTACAAGCTATGGCTCAAGCCGACCAGACTCCCCGTAGAGAATGATCACTGAGCCCAAAGTGTGACGATAAAGGGAAGCAGAAGATAGAAGATGACTGACCCCCTTTGAAAGGCATAATCGACATGATAGCCGGTGGGCCGACAGGAGGGGACTTGAGGTCAGCACAAAAACAAGCGCAAAGACGACTCGAATCCAACAGATGGGTAAATAGCAGGTCGATCTATCAACTATCCACTAGTTCCGAGCCTATCTCTTTCTCTGATTCCGACTTGAATCATTTGAGAGCACATGGTGCGGGAGGTAGCCTAGATTGCCTATTGGTAATTTCTATTGAAATTGCAAACTTTGAGGTCCGTAAAGTGTTGATCGATAATGGCAGTTTTGCAAATATTATCTTTCTTTCGACCCTCGATAGAATATAGCTTGGGAAATTGAAATTTGACTTAATCAGAACACCCCTATCGGGTTGGGGGAGTGGAAATTATTCCAGTTGGATCCATCAATTTGACCACCTCGTTTGGCAAAGTTCCTAGGAGGCGTACATTGATGATTAACTTTTTGGTAGTAGATTTCCCCTTTGCTTACAATGCTATAGTTGGTAGGCCAGCTTTCAACGACTTCCAAGCAATTGTGTTGACATACCATATGAAGGTCAAATTTCCTACATCAGTGGATAGGCAAAATGCTTTGCAATATGAAAGAGGTATGGTGATAGTACACTATTTCAACTAAAGTTAACTGTCAAAAGAAACGACCTTAGCTAAAGGCCTCAAGGGACATCCCAGTAGTAAAACCCGTGGGGAGTCAGAACAACAAGAGAAGGAAGAACGAAGATATTAGGGTCGAACTGGCTGATGAATTTAAGATCATTGAATTGGAGCCTGGGAACCCTGAGAACACAACCCAAATAGGAGCAAATTTGAGAGGTCCAATTGAATGTTTGCTTATTGATTTTCTCCAAAGGAATGTGGATGTCTTCGCATGGAAAGCTATCGACTTGGAGGGAATTGACCTAAAAATCATTTTGCATCGACTTAATGTTAACCCGTTCACAAGCTAGTTCTACAAAAGACCCGAATTTTTAATGCTGAGAGGACTCATATCATCAAGGAATAGGTCAACAAGCTTTTCGAAGTAGGTTATATTGTTGAAATCCAATATCCTAGTTAGTTATATAATGTAGTCTTAGTTTCCAAAAATGAAGGAAAATGGAGAATGTGTAATGATTTCATAGATCTTAATAAAGCATGTCCTAAAGATCCATATCCTCTACCTCGAATTGATCTATTAGGTGATTCCACTACTGGGTGTGAGCTTTTAAGCATGATAGATGCCTTTCAAGGATATTATCAAATTTTTATGACTCCCGAGGACTGAGATAAAACTTCTTTTGTGGTGCCCGACGGCATATACTATTTTTTTGATCATGCCGTTTGGATTAAAGAATGCAGGAGCAACAGATCAGAGATTGGTTAATTTTATGTTCAAAAATGAAATAGGACGATCCATGGAAGTATATGTGGACGATATGATTATCAAGACAGAGAAGGAGGTTGACCATTCTACCGACCTCTTTCATACTTTTTCCATTCTCTGTGCTGTCAGAATGAAACTTAACCCAAGTAAATGCACTTTTGGCATAAGGGGAGAAAAGTTTCTAGGGTATATGGTCAGCCAACGAGATATTGAAGCCAATCCCCAAAAGATTTAGGCCATTCAAGATATAACGCCCCCGAAGACGATCAAGGACGTACAAAGGCTAGTCGGGCGGATCATAAACTTGGGTCGATTTATAGCAAGATTAGTAGATAAAAACTTCTCGTTCTTTTAGGTCCTACGAAATGCTAAGAAGTTTCAGTGGACTGACCAATACGACCAGGTGCTGGTCAAATTAAAGGAATATCTTTCCCAACCTCCTATGCTATCCAAACCAACAGTTGGAGAAGTTCTGCATTTATACTTAGCTGTGTCAGCAATCGTTATTAGCTCTGTGCTGGTGTCGACCAAAGAGAGGAAGGACAAATCGATGTATTACATCAGTAAAGTATTTCAAGGCCCTTAGCACAACTATTTGAAGATCGAGAAGTTTGCTTTGGCACTTGTCACAACAACAAGAAAATTGAGGCCATATTTTCTATCCCCAGGTGTTGTTGTATTGATGAACCAACCTTTGAGACAAGTGCTCACTAAACTAGATACTTCAGGAAGGTTGACCTAATGGGCCATAGAGTTAGGTGAGTTCGACCTCAAGTTTCAACCTCGTATCGCTATAAAAGCTCAAGTGCTAGCGGATTTTGTGGCAGAAAGGATAGACCTGCCACCTCTCAGAGAACCTCAATAGCTAACCTAGACCTTGCATGTTAAAGGGTCAACTACAAACTCAGGGAGGGAGCAGAGATATTGTTGTGCTCTCTTCAGGCCAAAGAGTATGATTTCACTATTAAACTAAATTACACAGTCACTAATAACAAGGCGGAGTACAAAGCTCTCATTGCTGGAATGAGGATGGCTCTGGATAGAGGGGTCAGGAATCTGGCCGTCTTTTATTCTCAGCTGGTCGTGGAACAGTTTGGGGGTAATTTCGAAGCAAGAGATTTGACTATGAATGCTTATCTTCATGAGGTCAAGAGACTGGGACAATTATTTGAGAAGTTCACACTAGACCAAGTACCCGAGTCAGAAAACGAGAGAGTGGATGCGCTTTCTAAATTTACCAGTGCATCTAATGTACTCGAGACAGGTCAATCACTTTCTTGGTTTCACACGAACCCGTCATCCCTGAGTTTCAATGGAGCAGTATATTCATAATGGATACTCCAAAACGAACCTTGATTGGTGAGATTAAGGCCTACCTCAAAGAATGAAAGGTGCTACTTGAAAAGGCAGATGCCCAAAGACTCAGGAGACTCGTGTCGAAATTTGCTTTGGATGAGTTTGACCAGTTATATAAGAGATCTGTCTTTGGGCCTCCCCTAAGATGTCTTACTCCCGACCAGGCACAAGAAGTCCTATAGGAGGTTCATGCAGGCATATGCAGGAACTACTATGAGGGTCGGTCGTTGGCTCACAAAATCATTAGAAGTGGATATTTTTGGCCAACCCTCGTCAAGGACGCGGTCGAGTTTGTAAGAAAATGCCGATCATGCCAGGTTCACGCCAGCATCCCTCATCAACCTGCTACCGGGCTTGTGCCTATACAAATCACTTGGCTGTTCGAATAGTAGGCGGTCGATATCGTGGGATCTTTCCCAATGGCCACAAGATAAGGAAAATTTATGATTGTAGCAGTCGAGTATTTCACAAAATGGGTTGAGGCGGAGGCCATGCCTAAGATCACGGATGCAGCTATAAAAAGTTTTCTATGGAAAAATATCATTTGCCGTTTCGATTTGCCAAAGATCCTTATATCTGATAATGGCACTCAATTTTAGAGCAAACGGACTAAAGAATGGTGTGAGGGCTTGGGGATTAAGTAGCATTTTACCTCAGTGGGGAATCCACAAGCTAATGGTCAAATAGAAGTCACCAATAGAATTATGCTCGATCAAAGTAAGGCCAGATTGGAAGGTTCTAATGCAAGCTGGGCAAATGATCTCCCAAGCATTCTATGGGCTTACCGTACCACTCCGAGAACAGCCACGGGACAAAACTCTTATAGTTTGGTGTATGGTTTGGAAGCTGTAATACCCATGAAATTGATCCAACACACAACTCAAATTATACACTACAACCCAATCAGGAACAAGGCAGAAAGAGAGGTCAACTTGGACCTGATTGACGAATTGCGACAACAAGCCTTTTAAAAAATGCAAAGATATAGGTCCATAATGGCAAAACATTATGACAAAAAAGTGAGGCCCAAGTCCTTCAAGGTGGGCGGCCTCGTTTTGAAGAAGATTGAAGTGTCTTGTAATGTAGGTAAACTCGATCCAAAGTGGGAAGACCTTTTCTCCATTGTAAAGGTGGCAAAGCATAACTTATACCGATTAGCCGACCTATCAGGAAATGAATTACCTAGACCATGGAATGCTATTAACCTCAAGAAATTTTGTGTGGATTACGTTATATAAGACAACACTTTATTTTAATGAAAGGTGTTGAGCAATCATGTAGTCGCCTGATTCCAAACTATCTGATTTATTTAGTAAAGCGTGATCAGATTGACCCCATAATCGTCTGGTTTCCATCTATTAATTCATTCGGCAAAGTATGGTCAGGTCAACCCCTTAGTTGTTTGATCCATAAAATATTGATTATGCCGACCTAGTAGTCGTGCAACTTCAACCCCACTTAGCATTATTAACAAAACTACTTGGATCGACCTCGTAGCGGTGCAACTTATTAAATAAAGGGTACAATATTCGACCAAAAAAATTCTCTTTATTTAATTTGGCAACCCGCTAAATGCCTATGTGAACCTTCTAGTTGCATTATGTCATTGTATAAAACTATCATTTTAATTATTAAAGAATCATGAAATCGACCTCGTAGTTGGTTTCTAAAATAAAACAATTAGTAAAGCAAAAGAGGGGCCAAATCGACCCCAAACTTCATTGAAACATCCTTTGATATGTAACTACCATTCGACATAAAAAAAAAAAAAAACAAAACAAAAAACACTGCTACTACTATTGCTAAATTGACTAGCAGAGAATAGCCTAACTCGACCCTGTGGCTTCGCCCTGTCTAGCAACTCCCTCAACAGCGACTTCATCCACGGTCTTGAAAAGCTCCTCAGTGGAGCCCACTCGGCCACTCAAATTAGGTCCTTTGACCTCTTGTTCAACCATCCCTAGCTAATTGGGGCCTACTATCTGAGAAGGCCCCGGCTCTCCTGCTAGGAATACCTAGCCTCCCATCGGGAAGAAATTCAATGCATTCACCTCATTGTTCTTAATCTCCAGTGCAAACTCACCCGTGAAACCAAACTCTTCGCCAACGGCAACAACACATAGGAGAGGAGGAGGAATATTAGCGCCGTCTTCGACGGGGGCATTCAGATCAAAGGCTTGGAGTTTCTCATCCTTGTTTACGTTGAGCTTCGCTTTGTCTTTTGGGCAAAATTCGTATCTAAGAAATTCCAACTGTTTCACAGCCCGATTGAATGCCTCTTGCGCATCGTCCATGCTAAACGTCATATTGCTTCTGTGAAAACCGATGTCAACATGAATTGTTGGACCACCTTTTTGCAAATCCCAGGTAATAACTTGAAAAATTCTGATTAGGCATAGTTCATCGTGCTATTGTAACTGTACGCTTGACTTGCATCGGCGGCTTCCTGGATACTCAAAATAGTTTGCTTCAACTGCTCATTGACTTAACTCTTTCCTTCTATAGTGACCAGCAGTTCGGCGTCTTTCTCCTCCAGTTCCTTCGATATTTCAGCCATCCTCGGCTCCAATGACTGAATTTTAGTCTTCAAGACGTCACTTTGCTCTTTTCTAGTTGAGCACATTTTTCCTCCAATCCCAACTGGTGTGTCTCGCACAACTCAAATCGACGATGGCGGTTATACCCCTATTGTTCGACCTGACAAATAAGATCATTCGTCACTTTGTCGATAAATATTTTATCTAAAATATAGTAAATAATAATCGACTTAACTCTTACCATGTTGGCATAGTACGCGAATGCTTTTAGCATCGCCAATTGTTCATGATTTTGCATCTCGAACTGGTCTTTCTCGAATAAACCAGAAGTCAGCACGGCCAATGGTGTCATGGACGTCACACCCAAGCCCATATGGTCGCTTCATTTGACACACCAACCTTTTCCCCAAACTGAGGCTCTGGGTACTCCAGCAGGTTGCACAATTGGTCTGGAGGAAGAAGAGCATACGCTTCCTCCATCAATTTCTTCCCTTTCTCAACTATGGCCCTTTCGCCGTAGCTTCAGCTGTGGCCTCGATGGCTTTCCTTTTAGGCTGAGGGGAGCTACTGGTAGCCCCTCCACTCTGTACAGTTGGAACCGGGGGCTCGTGGACCACCTGACCGACCTCAGGACTTTATGCTGCTTGACGAGCGGCCGCTGCTTCCCTGCGCTACTGTGCCTCTTATTGTTTCTTCATTGCGATCTGGCGAGCACGGTTCATGATGGGTCAACCTAAAAGGCAAGGAAAAATTCCTCATCCAATGAGCAGTAAAAGAGAATGACATATTGCATTATGTAAGGAGTTAGTCTTTACCTAATTGAGCATTTGCGTGCAACCTCAAAGAGACGATCGACAGTCCCGCAAGCACCAAGTTCCTCCCTTGTAAGAACACTGAGACATCCATCTCACCGTATTCGAGTAGATCTCAAACAAAAACATTACTCCATGATGGATTCTCGCTGACATCCAACTCGACCTTACCCTTCATCCATCCTCTTGAAATTTGGAATTTGACCCTAGTAGGGGGTCGAACATAGAAATACCTCTCTTTCCATTTTTTGCCATGAGGGGATGAGAAACTCCTAAAGATTTTCTTATGGGGTCCTGCAGTCAAATAATAAAAATTAGATTCCCCCGCCAACCCTGACTTTTGGGATATTGGTAAATTAAAGAGATGGCTAAAATTGGCCCACAAGTGTAATTCCTCAACAATACCCATTAGTACAATGAAACTGTACATTAGCACAAAATAGTTAGGAAGGAGCTGAGTTATGCAAACTTGTAAATCCCTTAAGAGGTTGACTATGGGGTCGGCTATGGGAAATCTCAAGCCACATTTCATGGCATCCTAAAAAATGGTAATACAGCCAGCAAGAGGCGTATACATCCTATCTCTGGATCTAGGCTTCATCAATTCAAACCCATGTGGAACATGGAATTTCCCTCGTATCGACGTCAGATCGTTCAAGGATATTGATGACACAATATTGCTATAATACGTCGTCGTGAATAATTAACCTCCCGACCTAGGTACCTCATCCGCAGCTACTTCTTCCTTATCCCCACCTTGGCCCGAAGGCCCAGCTATGTCCTCGATGGTAGGATTAGAAAGCCCTGTGCCCTTATCTCCCCCACCTAAGGTTTCCCTCAACTCCCCACCTAAAGTCTCGCTTGTCTCGACCTTGCTATTCGAAGTGGATTGAGTAGCTTTAGAGTTAGAGTTAGAACTAGACATTATCAAAGGCTAACGATTTATCAAGCTAAGAGTAGAAGAGACACTTATGAAAATTGTACTTGTAAGGAAGGAGTAATCGTCAACAGCTCGATCGAAAATTCTTCTATTCGACCTTAAATGCATTGCGGTAAAAGTAAAAATGAATGGTTAAAACCTCCTATTTATAGGCAGGTGGGAATGTTAACGAGCTAAACTGACCGGCAACTGGCTAATAAATGTGTAACTGCCGGTTCCCCCGAGTTGATCTTCGTGTGACTTCCAAATAATGGCTCCTGCCAATACTTTTCTCATTGAGATTTAAAATCACTTTTCTCGCTAGTATCTTCCTCATCGAAATTTATGCAAACGTACTCCAAACTCCAACTGCCTTTAGGTTGGACTTTGGAGTGGGGGGGACTCATGATATGGGATTAGCCCATTAAGGCCTTGAAAGCTTAATAAACTTATTGGGCCTAGTTTTATTTTGACCTGGAGGTTGGGATTTGTTGGTATCATTGGGCCTTATTTAGTCAGGCCTAAATTCAACTGGAGAGCTCGAGATGACTATTTGACCTTGCCAGCAAGGTCAAATAAGCTGGCCAAATTAGTAGACTCAAGTGTTTAGCGACTAATGATGTCGTCTGCACCATCCCATCTGCCGCATTAAATGTACCTCAACCACTCATCTATCTGCATTTAATGCTGTGACAACGGGTCACCTCCGCCATTAATATTGTTGCATCCGCATTTAATGATAGCATGGTCACCCCTTCCATGGAGCTTAGTGGTCGGCACAGTAAACGTTGCAAAGCATGGGCTCTTGTCAAAATAACCCTGATTGCCCCTACTAGCGGGAGTTTCGCTGGGAGCTTGTTAAGGCGATTCTTGTCTTTTCACCAATGAGCATACACTATAAATGCTCTCTTCTCTGAACCAAAAGGTAACATTTTGATTCTGAGCCAAGCCATTACTCTACTCATTTTTCCTCTTAACTCAGTCCCGAAATTGAGTTAACCATTGGAGGGTCTTAGCCGGGGACCCTCTCGGCTAGTTTGACATTTGCTACTTGGTTGCAAGTTCCAACCCATACCACTTTCAGGTCGAAAAGCCTCACATACAAGATTTGTTACCATATTTCTGGTCGAAAAGCAACGTATGCCCGCTCAACCCTCAACAATATAGTATATGTATACATATATAAAATTTAATAAAATTTAAATAAGATTTAAAATATATTTCTCATTTCTCATTATTCATATGTTCTTATTTTATACGCATATTTATATGTAACACATATATATATATTATTAACATAAATACCCCAGGACCCAGCCCGCCCTTACCCCCCATTGGTTGTCAATGGCAGCCAGCTGCCGACCACCGCTGCTATAATTGAAAAAAAATAAAAATAAATTGATGGCGGTCCCGTGGTCGCCATGTGGCCAAATCTAATCAGATCCGGACACTATGCACTGCTGCCATGACAACCCATTTTGTTTGGGGAGACGGGTTGGGTGAATTGGTGGTGGGAAGATGGGGTGGGGTGGTTGGGTGGGTAAGGGTTTATATTTATATATATGTTATTAAATTATTATATATATATATTATTATTATATATACTATATATGTATATAAATATATATAATATTTTTAAATATATATGCATTTTAGATATTTTTTTATTGATGAATTAAAGCGATATAGCATCACATGTGGCGAGTGATGGTGATGTGGCATTACACATGGTGGCTGACATGGCCTCTCATGATAAATGGCAAAAAATCCCCAATTTCTCGGCCCAATTGAAGTTGATTGGGCAAATTGTGTGCTCAATCGAAAAATTTTGAGCTCGATGGACTAAAATTTTGAAAAATTGGATTTAATGTGCAAAAAATTAAGGAATAATTGACTAAATGTGATAACCCCAAATCAAAATAGAGTTAAAAATAAAAATAAAAAAATCTCGCAATAGTTGATGGACTAAAATTGTATTTTCCCCTCATTTAGTATAACAAAAATAAAGTAGGAACTAAAAAATGAATATTAATCTTTTCTAGTTTTATCAATTGATTCTTTTTTTTCCCCTTCTATTTTTATGCTAAATAATTGTAAATACATTAGTAAACTATTAAAATAATTTTATTTATTAATAATCAACTAATTAATTAAACTTAAACACTTCTGAGCAAAAAGCAATTGAACAAAAATGAAATATTTTCTGAATGACAATATCTAAGAACTATTATAAAAGTTTTTGATATGTTAGAGCTTGTTGGATTAATGGCATAATGGTGCGAGTGTCGATAGCGTATTTTCTTTCTTAAGGATGACACCCTTAAAAGAATGTGAAAATAAATGTAAATATAATTTATTTTAACGAGATATAGATAAACGACGAGAAGATGGATGCTCATATGATGAAAATTATATCATGGATAAACAATAAATAAAAGTATAATATAAATTTTTCTATATCTTTTGAGCCTTATACTTCTATTTTTTTTATCCAATTTTTATTGAAAACAAAAATGGGTTGGGAAGAAGTTTCATTTAGGGATAGCAATGGAGCGGGGTAAAACCCGAACTCGAGCTCAACTTGTCCCGAATGAGACGGGTTTGGGGTGACTTAACAGGGCATGGGGCATGATTTTTCTAACCCGAATTATTTGGGGTGGGGTATGGGGTTTATTGACTCCGCCCCAAATCCACCCCGCCACCCCGAATAATATAAAAAATTATATTTTTATATTATATATATAAATAATATATATAATAATAAAAATATTATATATATAACAATAAATATATTATATAAAAATTATTTTATATCTTCTAATTAAAAAATAATGTCCAAACCAATTAGTTTACGGTTCCACACTTCCACTACCCATTAGTTTTTTTTTCCTCCATTCCCACACGTTGTTCATTTCCCATTGGCATTAGGTGAGGTATGGTGGAAATTTGTTGGACTAAAAAATTTTGAGTTTTTTTTGTTTCAATGTATAAAAATTTGGATATTGTGTTGGTTATTACTTTAATTCTATTCTTAACTCCTGTTTTGCTTCTAGAAACTTATTTTGTTTGTATAGATTTTTTATTTTTGTACCTAAAATTTAAATTTTAATTGCTATCAAGTAATTCTGATTTGATGCTTTAATTAGTTTATTTTAATTTTTCTAATTCTTTTTGCCCGCCAACCCGACGAAACTAGGTGAGGTGGGGTGGGGCGGGGGGCCTTTTTAGGAAGGGATGAAGTATGATGCGGGTATAGTCTCGCGGGGTGGAGTATGCGGCGAACCAAACCCGCTATGTTGCCATGCATAGTTTCATTTACCTACAATTGTGTTTTCCCTTCAATTATTCTTTCAAATAAAGTAAGCAGACAATTTTATTATGCATTCATTACGCCACAAATATAGGTATTTGGACGAAACCATAATGATATAATTTTCTCTTTCTTTTTTACATTTTAAAACATCCGAAAATAAAATTGTATTTTTTAAAATAAAAAAGAATCTTTTTTTTTTCTTCCATAAGTACCCTCTAACCAATGTTTTCAAAACTGGACCGGACAATAAACCGGTGGCCTTACTGGTTACTGGTTCAAGTCGAACTGGTATGACGCAATAATTATGTAATAATTATATTTAATTTTATAAATATATATAATATTTTAATATTACTAAAAAATAAAACTTTCAATTGATATAGAAAGAATATTATTTGAAAAAAAAATTCAACTTGCTTATATTTAAGTACGTTTTTTAGAAAATAATACTATTTCACAATTAGTCAATCATAAATAAATAAAAAATAATGTTTCACATTAATTTCAATAATCATTTGTTTCATACTTCAACTCCAAGTAAAAATAAATTCTTCTATGCTAAATATTCCACATAATTTAAGAGAGATTAAACAAAATAAAATAACAAATTAAACATAAATATTCACATATAACTACCACTTTATTAAATTTTAAGAAAATAAATTCATGTTTCAAAAAATTACATGTCCAAAATCTTTAATCATCATTTTCAACTCACAATTTCTCTTTTCTTTTTTTACTTTTAAAAAAAAAATTAAAAATTAAAAAAAAAAGAGTGAACTAGTTGAACTGGTTCGATTTTGATCGGTTTTCAACCAATTTTGACCAATTCAATTGGTTTTTGACCGGTTTTGACCACTGCCGGTTTTCAACCTTCAACCGGACCGGACAGGCCACCGGTCACTGGTCCGACCGGCCGGTCCGGTCCGATTTTCAAATCATTGCCTCTAACATAAAGCCACTTAAAAGTAACTCCGCTAATTATCATACACCTACACTTTTGAGGTAATTTTGTAAATGAAATCTATAAACTTTTCGTTCTTTCAACTCACATATAAAACATTATATTGAATTAATGAATTAGGACAGAAAATATAAAATCAAGATCGATAATCATGCATATTCTTCTTTCCTCCTCGTGTAATAAAAGTCATACCTTATCAAAACACCATAAGTTCTACAAGTGAAATACAAATAAATTACACATATGTAAAGGCAGTTAATCCTTTTTTAGCCCTCACAAAAATAAATCAATACCGACTCAACTCGACTTCATAAGTAGTTCCAATGTTCTGGAAGTTGTTTACTGTCCCAAAAGGCAGCCATCCATTCACAGACAACTACATTGACATGACACCTACAAGATACCACCAGAGGATGACAAATATATTTTCGTTGAGACGAATTTAGCAATTTGAATGGCACTAAAATTCTAAATTGCGTTCAAATTTATCTACAAAACTTGAAATTTACTGGAGGGGATTATTGTCGGATCCAGCCCTCTTCTCGCTAGTCTCTTGATCAAACTCTTCTGCAATCAAACAACTTTAATTAAGGACCAATATATATACATTATAAAGACAAAAAAAGAGAAGGGCTCACCAATTGATGGTTTCTTGAACATGGCAAGCTCTTGGCTTCTAATCTCACTGCTGCTTTCCTTGTTGATCAAGCTCAGTTGAAGCAAAATTTTCTTACTCCCACTTGAATTAATGGACTCAAATTGGTAGGTTTCATCCAAAATAAAGTTGCTGGCATCCACAAAAGCAGCCCATCCAGCACCAAAACCAACTTGGCCCACTGCTGTATTGTACACTCTAACTTCATGAACATCCCCTCCCAAATTTCTCAGCTTCACATTTTTTGCTTTGGCTAATTTAGTCTTGCAAATGCTCCCTCTGATAAGCTGAATGTTCACAAGCAAAATAGTTCAAGAAATGCTCAGCAATATTCCTAAGCCCTCAATGATCCATTTATTACGGCTTAAAATATTTTGTAAGACGTCGTAAATTATTGGTAAGTGTTGAAAATAAGATGTTGGGTCTTCTGAAAATGAAATTGCTATCTCTAAAATTTTGACAAACTTCTATAAGATTCAGTATTTTATTTTATTCAAATTCAAGAGTTAATATCTTATATAAGACATTGGAGCTTATAAGATATTTTAAGAGCAAATTGTACTTTACCCTCTTATGAAAATGGAAAAGAGCAAAAAAAAAAAAAAATCTTCTTAAAAAAAAAGGGAATGTTCCCCCTCGTGTTTTTAAAAAAATAGCAAATTACCTCCCTCTATACTGCGGTGCAAATCACGCAAGTGAAGTGCGATTGGTTCTAGATTTTCACTATTGAAATATCAATTTTATTATTAAATGTCATCTGTTGGATCTATTGAAAAAAAAATATAACAGTTCAGATCATTTCTACCTATAAAAAATATAAATATAAAATATATTTATATATATACATACATAATATATAGTTAAATATATGTATATTATATATTATATATACATATATATAGAAACCTAGCTAGCACCCACCCCCATCAATCCACCCAACCTTCCCCCACCACGCGAGTGCCGGCAAGCATGGGAGCCGCCATGGCCACCTGCAAAATGCAGGCGGCCATGGAGAATACAAAAAAAAAAAAAATAATCATAAACAGATGGCGGCATCGGAAGACTTGTATCAAGACGGCCATGGAGAACATAAAAATAGAAAATAAGAAAATAAAATCGTAAACAGATGGCGGCGTCGGAAGACTTGTATCAAGAACCAGTCTGAAGTTCAGATTGCAGTAAGACAGAGGAAAAATGTAAGAAAAATGGTGATATATATGATGAAATTACCATGCTGTTCCTCATATATCCTTTCCATGTAATGGTGAAGCTTATCTTCTTGTTTGTCTGAAGACCATCCATTTGAGCCAAATCTTCACTCCCATTCCCACTTTCTCCTGTCCATAGATTCATGAAAGAAGAACAAAGGTTTAGCACAAGTCTTTGATCATAGAAGATTCAAGAACCGGAGAAGAATCAACTGACCAGGTGAAGATTTTGTGGCCTTGCCATGTTGTCTGGTTGCATGAATCTTCTGTTGTTCAGAAATATGAGTTGGGGCTTCCTTTTTACAGCCATTACCCTCAAAGCTGTGACTCTGAGCAATCTTGAACCTTTGACCAATCGAAACACAAGAAAATCTGGAAACTTTAAGCTGTTTTCTTTCACAAATTGCTCCCAACCCCTTGTGAGACAATAATCGTCATCTATTAGTTCAATCTTGACATACCATGATTTTCCAGGCAGCCCATCAGTTTCAAGTGTGGCTTCTTCAGACAAGAATTGTCTGTATTTTGCAACGAAAAAAGGCGGTATGCACTGCCACGCACACATTCATCATATATTCAGCTTGAAACTGAGAATTAAAGAAAAAATAAAAAACATTCTAAATGACTTCAAGAAAATTAAGAATAATAGAACTTACGAGTGGTGGCACAAAATCATCCAAAGCTAATATGATCTTACAGAAGGATGGCCCATCTGAATGAAAATTTCTCATTTTGCTCTTTCTCAATGGAAAAAGTTTACCTCCTCAACCAAGAATATATATGTATATAAAACTATATGAACTTCCTGAGAATTTCTTCAAAACGGTTATTTCGTTGGAATATATAATTTTCTTTCACATCCGAACAGATAACTAGCTGTTGTCTGTGTTGCTCTTAATGATCATCAGATGAGAGATTTCATGATATCCTTAAAGCTGGCAGCTGAGTCTGAAGAATTAGGACAGGCTATGCCTATTCAGTTGGCTCTGAAAGGAGGCTTTAACTGATCATGCTTTTTCACTTTGCATGAAAATGGAAATGTTTTCTGCTATTTCATTGGTTCTGCAGATTCTTTTATGCAAAAGAAACAGAAATGTATTCAATTCTTTGGCAGAAATTACAAAACGTTCTTTTGATTCACAGGGATTCTTCTGTACTTCAGTCTTCATGATGATTAATATGTCTGTGCATGCATCCAGTGTTAGCATAATATTAACACAATCGGCAGTGAAGAAACTAGCAAACGAAAACATAAGGGTATGTTTACGGGGAGATGTTTACGGTGACGTAAGATTATACTTTACTCATATGAAATATCTACAAATTAAATGACACATGTCTTTTACAACAAGTTGTTAATTTCACAACAAGTCATTGTTTTGCATTTTAAATTCTTAATACATTTAATTCTTGGTAAATATATTCCAAAAAAAAAAGTTAAAATAAAAATCTATTATCTTAAATAATATAATTTTAAAAATTCAGAGTTATATACTCTATATGGTTAGATAATAAATATGTCCAAAATAATTTGAATAAATTTAATTTATTTATTAATTAAGATATAAAATTTAAAAAAAAAAAAAAAAATCTAAAACTATCACTCTACAATATAATTTTTAACAATTTTAACTTATATACTTAATAATATTAAATAGGCATATTTCAAATAATTAACTAAATTTAGTTAATAAGTAAAAAAATTTAAAGCAAGAAAATTTTAAGTTTATTATTTCAAATAATATAATTTTGAGTTACATACTTAATAATATTAATAAATAAATATATTTAACCAAATTAAATTTATTTTTAATTAAAAAGTAAATAAATAAATAAAAACCAAAACAAAAAAATAACTTCTTTCGTAAAAACCGCAACCACCCCACCAGTACCCCCTCCCCCCACCCACACCCAATCACACTTCCACACTCGGCGTCCACCCCACACCCTGCCACCCCACCCTCGGGAGGCCGTGTGTCACTGGTCGCTCATTGGAGAAGAATGGCAACCATGACTTGAAGGGTTGTTAGGAGCAATAAGGCGTTGTCGGCTCACCTGGTAGGGCGGAAACAACCCATGAGCAGAGACTCTTATGAGCTGTGGACTGCAAAACTGTTTCAATGGCATATTCCTTGAGTTATGAGGATGCTTCCCACCAAGTTTGAAGTCATTCCATGTCCGTTTGGACACCGAACATTACGGGCGACCGGGAGCGGTCTTGCTGCATACGGGTAGCACAAAGGTGCATTGAGCAGAGTGGCTTGGAAAAGGAGTTTTGTGAAACTATTTATGTGGAATGTTCCTTGAGGTGTTGGCAACGTTCCCACCAAGTTTCACTAGTAGACAGTTTCGTTTGGATAGGAACCGGTGAAGATATTTAGAATGCAGTAGTGTAGTGGTATTGTTGTGATTCCAGCTTATTGCGAGGGAAATTACTGTTCCATGGAGAATTGGACGGGGCTGGAACTTGGCAGAGTTAATGTAGAAGCCAAGAGCTATCCAACGGTTCAAGCGGCAAGTGATTTGGATGTCGAGAGAGAAAGTTGCGCGAATGTATACATTCTCGGCATTTCAGTGTCTACTGCGGGGAAAACACATCTTTTTTAAGCTTCTTATAAGGGGGACAGGCATGTCTGAAGGGCTGTTGGGACGATGGGCACCGACCGGTCCTCCCGGTGCTATCAAGGCACTAAGCAGGCAATTCCTTGAAGGTGATGGGGGCCTTCAAGGGTCGACTCTTCAAGGGCCGGCTCTAGACATCTCAAAGGAGTGTTTAGAGTCCCCGGACGGGTTGGGAACTGAACGGGTGGCATAGGGCCAGGTGGGCCCATGTTGTGTCCGGGAGGGTATCAAGAGGTTTGAAGGCTGAAACGCTATTGTCCTGCGAGCTTCGAAAAATATGGGGCAACACCTCTAGGTTGATTGAGTGATCGAGACGAATACTCAAATGCCTCGTGAACCAACTCGTTAAGCATGCGCTATAGGTTCTAGCCTTGCTGCGGGGGTCTGTTGGCTTAAGACATGTGGCCGTGGGGCGACATCGCATAACGGGCAAGTTGTGGCATGTTGCTAGCAAGTGGGAAACGATGTCCAATGCTTCGTGCAGGACTAATATAAGATGATGGCACATCACATAAGCCTTGGACTTACATGTGGCCCTACTCAAGCGAGGCACAAATGCAAGGGCGCTACTGCATAGGCCTAGGCACTCCGAGCGACTAACGAGCACAAGGATTGTGTTGTGGGCACGCGAGTGACCCTCGATGCCGAGATGGAGCGAGATTGCTCCTTTGCCATTGAGAGATGCACGTAAGGAACTTTAAATTGAGAATGTGCATGCTGGCTAGTTCAGAACAGTTAAGAAAACACGCTCGGTGTCATGGACGCAAGCCTTTGATGATTGTGGGCATTCAGAATAGGCGAGTACACAAGTACCAGAAGACGTTCTGATGCTTATGCTAGTAAGCTACTGGCCGAATCGAGTAACGGGTTATTAGAAAGACTCGAGATGGACGTTGGTGGATCAAAGGTTGGGTGAAACCTGAGATGCCACACGGACAGACAGTTGCTCCCTTGCATGAGAGAGAGTCCGTTCGTGACACCGTGGTAGTAGGATTTGTGGGTTATGGGAGTTGGGTAGGTTATATCCATAAATATATATATGTACCTATAGATATATAATGATGTGTATATAATATATAATATACATACATATCATACATATTTATATATGTATATATATAAATATTTTGAATATAGTTTTAATAAAGAGCAATTTTATTATTTATTATTTAGTTTTTTTTATTGATTTTTAATCATAGAATTTAACTAATATGAAAATAAATTCTCTAAATAATATTAAAATATAAATATAAATTCCCGTTAGCCAATACATTAATAATACCTAGAATTTTGAATTCATTTGAAGAATTTTAATTGAGAATAAATTCTGGCACATTTCCTAAAAGAACTTGCTAACATAATTTTTTTAAGTATATTAATGTATATCATATGTATATATTTGACATTTCTATTGAAAATTCAATCAATTTATCATTGATCTAAAAATAAAAATACATCGGAAGATATTGAAATATAATATATATATTGAAATTAAAAGATAATATATAGAAGTATAATAAATAAAATATGCCAATCTTATATTTCATGTGTTTGATAATAAAAAAGCATTTAAAGAAAAATCCAATTTAATAGGCCCAAAATATATATTGAGCCATTTAGTGGGATGGAGTTCAAAATAAATAAAATTTTATTATTGGTAGTAATTATTTTACTATAATGCACCCATAACATATAAGCGAAACATACTATTAATTGCTTGTACAGGTAATAGGTGAAATGTACTTTATTTTGTTGTCAACTAATCATAAAAAAGAATGGTTATGATTTCATATTTTAAATCTAACAGTTCAAATTAAGTACATGTATATATCCCTATGTACGATCATGGCTATACCGTAGAGTAGACTACTCCTTTCTTTCTTTCTTTCTTTCTTTCTTCGATAAATGTCAATCATCCATGGAGGCTCAGCCAAACCATGATCCTCAACCAACTATCCTCAATTTCTTCAACAGAATATTTCATCTTTAACAACTTACAGAAATTGGAAGCAAACCCTGAATTTTTATGGCTATGTTTGGTTAGAATCTCGTAGAACAAATTTGTTCCGCTAGATTTTGTTTGTTCCACCAGATTGTAACCAAACATGCTGCCCCATTTCCCCCAAAACGGTACCAACAAATGATCAAAACACCCTTGGCAAACAATTGGATATTTATCAAAATCTACCTACACTACCAAAATCTGCCATCCCGGTTTCCCTCTCACCTCTCTTCCCCATATGTATATATTATATAATATATAACATATAATATTATATATATGGAATATACATATATATATATTATATTATATATATAGTATAATACTATATATAATATATACTATATATATTGTTCGAGTTAGGTGACTACATAACAGTAAAACATGGCAATCATGCATGACATAAAAACTAGATCTAGTTTTTGGTTTGGGTTCTTACCTATGAGAATAACCACGTCTAACCTTACAGAATCTTGGTTGAACATGTTCATTCCCAGTATTTCATCAAATTCTGATTTTTTTTTTTTTGGTCACTGTCTTCATGCTCTAATTACGAATATCAAATCCATCTCCGTAGTATATGCAAGGTGGAAGTCCTTTGCTTCATTGAGAGTTTTAAGTGTTAGACGATGGACAAGATCTGCATTTACATTCATTATCTGAGGCTCCATTGAAGCAAACCATTTCTTGGACATGATTTGGTGAATTAAGGCCACATTGGTAAAAAAGTAAAAAGAACTAAAAGGGCCTAATGGATTGAATAAATAAACAAACAAAAAGGCCAGAAGCCCAGTTGACTATGCCCACCAAAAAGGGCACCAAAACTCTAATGGGTTGAAATCTACTAAGAAAAAAAGATAATAAATGCTAAGCTCTAAAGAGAAATTGGCATAGAAAATTATTTACAAAAATTCAAGAATTGAAAACTCTCTACATTGCTTTTCAGAGAAAAAGAACTCAGAATTTTGATGACTACTAAAAATGATCTTAGCTTTATTTCTGTGCAGCATTAGGACATTATCATTGAATTCCAAATTTTCTATTGGTCTCCTATCTTTATCAGACAAAAATGACTTTTGATTCACATTCAAAGCTAAAATTCATTTCAATAGTATCGTTAATATCCATATAATGATAAATAAAGTAAAACTATAATTATATACAAAAATAAAAATATAATACACAAAGTGGATAAGTGAGAAATTTTCAATTCCAAATAATTTCTGTAGTGGTGATGGCCTTACCATTAGGGCTAATTTCACCATCTCTTTCTATTGAGGTTTATTTCAACAGATCAGATGATAAAATAATAAGAATCAATTCAACCCTAATATATCAACACAAAAATAGTGGAAGTATGACTCGCAGAACTGATGACAGGAGAGAGAATGCTTTATCACAAATAATGGAGGAATTGAATACTTGGGCACTCTACTTTACTTTCGAACACGCTATAGAAAATAATGGAGAAAGTCAACTATGCATTTCAATCTTCTAATGGAAAACCATTAGTCAACAATAGAGGAGCTCGACAACTATTTCAATCTTTTTCAGTGAAAAATTTTAACGACAGAATAGAGATCGGGAGTTCACGATTGAGATAAATTAGGAGTTGACGGTCGAATAGAGAGTGCTTCCTCCTCTCTTTCCTTCATTTTTCAGTCTCGACGAATTGACTTTTTGTAGCGCTCCATCCGGGAGGTGCCTGTTTTAGACCGTGGTGCTACTCAAATCTTTTCCATAAAAGTTTAAATCCAAAATGCACCTCCAAAATTTAATTTAAATTCATAAGACTGCACAACAACCCAAAATTTTATAACTCAAGTGATAGCAGCTTAGCACTGACTCAAAAGATCATTTCAGAGTGCGTAATATGTACAATCAAAAACAACAAAATTCAAACTCCAAGAGACACTACAAGAAGTGCAACATATTCATTTCTAAAGTCTCATAAATAACAACATATTTCAACTTAAAATAACACTATACGCCAACATTATATACAAGCTAAAAATCTTCCAACTGAGTTCAGTCCTGTCCACAGTCTTAAATCCCATAGTGACCATCAGATGATATCCAAACACCTATCATAAATAGTTATTTCGAGCAAGCATCAATCCTCATTCTTTACTATTCATACCTATCTAAAAATATTTAAGAAATGCATAGGAGGGTGAGTCTTAAGGACTCAGTGAGGGATAAATATTGAATTTCAATGGCAATAAACACAGTCATTGATAATAAATTAGATAATTAGTTCATGATTGATGGAAAATTAGATTTAGACTCATAAAAACTTGAAACGTGTAAACATTTAGCTAGCTTGTTGGCATCCTTCCTTATTGCTCCTTGATGAATACATGATAACTTTACAATAGCATTTAACCTGAACTTGAAAAATTTCTCCTTATCTCTCCATTTGCTCGAGCACACAGCTCAGCGTGTAACAACTTGCTTTTATGGCATGGTCAACGGCATGCCTGATCTCGTCACTCACAGTTCGCTCTTCCAGCTACGTGTAAGTCAGGATCGTAGGTGGGTAGTAGCCGGGAGATCTGTCACTGTCAGTCTGTACCGCCCCACCGTTTTTTCGGACCTAGCCCAGGGCCCAACTTCCCGTGGCGTCTCTCCAGGTTGAACTTCCCAAGGGCATTCCCGTGGGTCGAATGATATAATGCCAACAGATATCAATTCAATTTTTCAAACAATAACATGAACATTTCGGAACTTTACCAGATTTGCAATTTACAAGGCAAAATATTTTTCAATAACAGCCGGCAGGGCCTATTCGAATAAACAAGGTACATGAACAATTTAAGAGAATTTCTGGCACAAATAGATCTACCAGACACTTTCAAATATTACTTTCACAAATATCAAAAAGATGGGGTTAGCCGGCAAGGTTGGGGTATAAGGGACAGAAATCTGACAATGTAAAGAAGGTTCTGGGCACCAAAATGGGTTCAAACATATAATAATATCCAAGAATGCAGGCAAGTCATGAAATTCAACAATCGAAATTAGTAAGTTTCCGAATCAAGTCAAATAGAAAGCCTCACAAGGGTTCATAACGAAACAAACAGGTATGAGAAAGTGCCAGAGTGGTAGACCCTCGTAAGGGTTTACAAAACAAACATAAATAAGTATAAAGAATTCCAACAATTCAGGAACATTAATTCTCAGAATAATAAGGTAATCAAAGCCAGGTCAACAGACCCTCATCTTTGTAATCTCAGAAATGCAATCACAATCAGTAGCTTACTG
The DNA here is from genome assembly GCA_018894105.1 of Jacaranda mimosifolia. Classification (NCBI taxonomy): domain Eukaryota; kingdom Viridiplantae; phylum Streptophyta; class Magnoliopsida; order Lamiales; family Bignoniaceae; genus Jacaranda; species Jacaranda mimosifolia. The sequence continues at coordinate 5,578,051 of CM032125.1, forward strand.
GTCTGCGGGATTCACTTCTTCATTACCTAACCAAAAGAGTATATTCACAATCAATCCATATTCAACTTTAATAGTCCTTAATAATTATAATTACAGTCGAAATCCACATTTGACCTCAATAATCACTATTATACTTATCATTAATAAAAAATTACTAATTACTCGCTTAACACAGTAAAGTTTAAGGTTCTATCAGCACTATCGGTACAAAACAGGCCAATTAAGCCATCACAATAGATATAGTTATAGGGTTTGTACTAATTTCAACAATGAGATACAATTGGGTCCTAAATTACATATTTATCCCCAGAACATTATCCCACATTAATAACAATAATCCAATTCATCATAATTAACCCAATTATCTCCTCAAATTAGGATTTAAATTCCTTTAATACTCTCATCTAATCCAAATTAGCATATAATATGATATTCGGGTCCATTAGACTATGTAATAATCCTTCACATGGGAGTACATAAACATCAATCACATGCAAATTCCTCATTCTTGGCATATTAGAAGGTTTACATGTGAATTGGTGCAATATAAATACATGTATTCATGATCCCATGCCCAACTTTTACCCAAGATTCGATTAACGAAGCTTTGGATTCACAAACTGAGAACTTTGTCACGATTGTCGCGACGAGGAGAAGATTCTGTCTCTCCGCTGCCGCCAGAGATAGTCACCAACACCACCACAAGGTGCGTCCCAGCTCAACAAACACAATGCCAACTTCAATTTCAGCTTCCGCCACCAGGAAAGCCTTCAATTTCTACTCCGAAGGCTTAACACTATCCCTCACCGCCACGCCTAGTTCTGCTCCACCAGTTGCTGGTTCTTGAAATTGAAACCACCAGGTTGTTCACCGAGCTGAGCCCATCAAGTATATACCATCATTTATGTCTAAAGTATTTTTAAAGTGTTATAATTTTTATTAAGTTTTTCCCAACAACTTTTAAACCATCAATCTCGTGCTGTATCTTCTTATTTACTTTTATTTTTTAATGCGCCTACCTGATAGATAGTTTTTGGTTGCATAATATTTTTTTAAATAAACTATATTATCATATTCACAGGCTTTTCTCTTTGAAAGTTTTGGAACTTTTTTGCCTCTCACTGAACAATCCTAAAGTTTATTTGTCAAGACATCATGTATATAAAATTTCATATTCTTTCATGTCTTTATATGTTTCAAGCTTTCAAATACTAAATTTTGATATTTTAAAGTAATATTTAATTTTATTCATTATTTGATAATTTTTTGCAGTATTTTTATTTTTATATTGCTATTTTAATTATATTTTAATTTAATATTATTTCAGTATATAATATTTTTGAAAAATCCGTGAGTAGCACAAGAATAATGCTAGTTATTTAGTACAACAAAACATAGCTTGAATGGCAAAAATTATCAATGGATTTTCCCCAGATTATTGACATATATGAAATGCAATTTAAAAATTTTACCACAAATTTATCTAAAGAATATTGATTGAATTGTCAAAAGACATAGTATTCATTAATAATCTGTTGGTAATTAATTTAGCAAGTAGCTATAATTTGGATGTAAATGGACAGTAATTTTTTCCGAGAAAGACGTAAATGCCATCAATAATTCTTTAGGATTTCAATAGACTACTTTCTATGGTAATCTGTTAGTAATTTTTTCAACATACATATTTCCATTTGATAGTTCATCAGTAAATGTCACAAAGATTGTAATGCCATCAATAATCTGTCGTGAAGTTTTCAAGAGATGTGATGTAATCGATAACCCTTTGACCTTTGTAATATTGCCGACCAATTTAGTTTCCTTTATAATCCACCGACTACTTTTGTGGAAATATTTCATTTTTCGGTAACCCATCAATAAATTTCCAAAAACAGTTTTTCTGTTAGTAGTCTATTAATTGGTTTTCAGGAGATATAATTAATTAACAATCATCATACTTTGATTTAACTTAGAAATTCAGAGTTTTATTTATAAAATTATATAATTATAAGCAAATATCATTGTGCTATATATAATAATATTGATGAGGGTGAAAATTGATTATTTGTGTACTGGGCTGTAATCCACTAAAATCGACTAGGGAGTGGTCGAGGATTGAGTTTCTGATGTTTTAGGGTCGAGTCCTGCAATCAAAAGCAAACGTCAGGCTATCCGAGGTGCCATCGGCTAAGGCTCTCCGACACTCAAGTCGGTGTAGAATCAACTAGATAAACGAATTGGAGAGTGAGGGCTTAAGGCAAAATATGGCATACCTTGCTTAAGGCAATTGATGGGGTATTTATAGCCTTCTCCAGGTGGCTGATAAGTCTAAGATGCCCTTGTCAAGCATCAAGGACTGTTGTCCTCACCTAAGGGTCTTTGAGTCTTCCCCCACCTATGTACTATTCCAGGTGGCACGGTTTGGGGCGTGGTGGTACACAGGTGGTGCATACTATTCTAGCACAGCTGAGAAAAGGTGGTACTATGGTGGCATGCACCATTAATGCGGGAGCACGCCCCTTGATGGAGCATTCAATGCAGCTGAAGGGCTGTAGCCTCAATTCGACCTCCCTGGTCGAAGCAAGTACTTCTGTAAGGTATCTCCCCAAGCTCTGGTCGACAAGGTGCAATCTTGTCGCGGTTGGATGAGATCCAGGGTGTACTTTGGTTATGGTCGACCGTGATCTGGTCGAAAAGGAGAACATCTGTGCTCAATGCGGTGGGCAAGGTCTTCCTGGTCGGAACCCGATTGATTGATTAGGCCAAATTTGTGGTCGGGCTACTATATATCGCGGTACTGCTCTGGTCGAGTAATGTTGGGCTATGCCATGTCATGAGTCCCCTCACCTCCTCGAGTCTTGATCGAGAGTATCAACGAAATGGAGATGGGAGTAGTTAAAACTATAGGCTGGGTTTGATCGATGAGAAACTGGAGGAATTTGACTAGCGTTTTTGAGCATTTAATGCGGCAGTTACACTGTGTCAGGCGGAGCGTCAAGCGACGGTTATGTAATTATTATAGTCATTTCGATTGCTGCACTCAGGAGGCTATAAATAATTGCAGTGAAAATGACCATTTTTACTTTTACAGTATTCCATGAGGTCAACCATCAAGCTTTCACCACTTTCCTCTACTCATTGAGTCTTTTGCTTTGTACTACCTAGTAAGTCTTCTGCTCTTTTTGCTGAGTTCACTGTGTTGCATGTATTCGGCAAGCGTAGTTCTAGGGAGAGTGACAACGAAGAAATAAGGTCGGACGTCGACTCGACTAGCGGGTCTGACAGTTCTTCTAGCGATGATTCGACTTCAAATAACGAACGAGTCGCTGTAGCTAGTGAGGTTGGCCCAAGTCAGCCGCCTATCTCTCGCGGTCGATTATTTACCCCAGATCATTATAGCGAGATACTGTCAAAGGTAGTTGAGGGGGAACTTGACCTTATTCGGCAGTTGTTCCATATTCATGCAGACTTCGAGTTGATTGCCTTGAGGCTCGATGACAGGATGCACCAGCTTCCTGCCAGTTGTATCACTATCTTTGAGGATGCTCTTCGATGTGGGCTTAGGTTTTCGATCACCCAATCTGTTGTCGACCTCCTTAGGGGCCTTTAAGTTAGATAACCTAGTTGCTACCCAATTATTTTTCCACCATCTATAGCTTCGTCATTCTTATGCATGTGCACGACCAACCTCCTTCTTTCTCAAATTTCAGTAACCTATTCTATCTCCCCATGTCTCGCAATTTGGGGAGTACGAAGGAGTCAGGCTTTTATTATCTTACAACCCGCCCTCGTCGAAAGTTTCTGGTGACCCCTTCTTCTTCGTTTGACTAGAATTGGAAATCCCGTTATTTATATGTTCGATCTTCGGGTGGGGCAGGGTTTAATATACCCCAAGGTTAGATGAGGGGTCATGTCGAGATGCTTGGGAATGAGACTCTAACCTGGCCAATACATTCATAAAGGATTTTGTCAACTTTGGGTAGATGGAGGCCTCGGGTTACAATGAGGAGAAAAACTTAGTGCTGGCAAGTTTATCGCCTACCTAGGTAGATATTCCTGATGGCGCACGATTAGGTAGATAGGGTTGTTCATTGCTCGTTTTAATTCGCATTTACGTTTAAATAGTTAGTTGATTCTGATGCATTTTTGTTTTCGTGTAGATCGAGAAGAGATAATGATCCAAACCCAAGCTTAAGCTTTGACACGTGTCCGACGTAATTAAGAGCATCAAGGAAATGTAGCTGCTCATTGAGGGGCAGCATCCCACGCATCGCCACCGCCTGTTGTGCCACCCATCCCTATGGCCTCCCCAGCCTGATCGGTGCTCTCCTTACTCCTAGGTCGAGTCCAAGTCCAGCTGCTCGGTAGAAGAGGCCCGTGATTGAGCTAATCGAGCTGGTGCAAAATAGGATTGGCTCATATAAGGGTAAGGGCAAGGCTAAAGTGCCCTCATCCCCGATCGACTATGCTATCTTCGGGCGCCGGGAGGATGATGAGCTATTCTAGTTGGTCGACCTCCCTTTTCCTCAATTTGGGATCGAGATGGCTATCCACAACAACATGTCCGTCATGACAACGGGCTCGACCAGCTCTGTACCGCTGAAGGTGATGATGGCTGGTTTATTTGCATCCGACCAGTAAAAGATGATAGATCCTAGTTAATGGGGGCATTCTAAAAGTTAGGTTACCATCTTCATCGGAGGTCAGAACTGGCGCTCGACGATCGCGACAAGCTTTAGAAGGAGTGTAATGACGTGGACGTTGCTAAGGTTTAGATCGAGTCAGCCAATATGGAGGTCGAGCGATTGACCAAACAGCTAGAGGAAAGGGACGCGCAGCTGGAAATAAAGGATGCTCAGTCGCTAGCTGCGGTGGCTGAGAAAAGATCGATCGAGGAGTTGCTAAAGAAGGTCAGAGTAGAGATGCAGACCCACTATGACACTGGTTGAGCCCATAGCTACAATAGCGCCCTACATTGTGCTCGGGGCAAATTCACGAAGGCGTGCCTGCTATTTATCGAGAGACGGTATAGCAGTTTATGTTCACCTCGACATTCCAAGACGCTAGTATCATCTTTTCCCTCGATGATACTAAGGATGCCTTCGACAAAGCCATCAAGTAGCTGGAGTATCTAGGGTATTCTTTTCGACCAGAGGACAAGGAGTGCCTGAACCTAATTCTCGATAAGTAGCTCCGCGCGTACCCTGATCCAAATGAGGTTGCGCTTACTAAAGGGCCTAATCTTGGTAAGTTAGCCCTAATCGAGGAGCCTACCGCTGCACCAGTGCCTAGCTATTTGGTTAGGCGTGAGGTAGTGACCACAGAGTTCAACTTTGCCAATGATTTTGCCTTCGACATCAGGGATGGCAAACTCAACATGGCTAATTTCTTCCCCGAGGGTAGGCACGCATTTTTGGTCGATGAGGCGGGACCTTCTCGGCCGTCTCGTATTGATGTGCCTAAGCAAGAAGTTCAAAGCCCTCATGTGATCATCCCCGTCCCTTCCAGTGACGAGCTCGACCAGGCGATTGATGAAGGCGTTTTGGCTAGTCGTGGTGAAGGGGCTGGTTCCAGCTGAGCTTCGAGCTCATTGTACTTTTGTATTTTTATAAGTTTTTGGTCGCCCTGCGAGGCGCCTACTTTTGTTCTTGTTTATTTTGGCTTTGTACTCGGATATTAACATAGAATGAATGACTATTCTTTTCATCGATTTGTGTTTGATTTTTCTTTGGTCTTAGCACTTTGTTCATTCTTGTCGAATGTATAATTAGTCATTGAGCAACAGCAATACGAAAGGTGATTGGCAATTATTCAAGAAATGATTCACTCATGAAGGAAGCAAATTTAACCAAGCTCATGGTCAACTTCGAAATTATCTATCGTGAAAATGAGGAAGCAACCCCAAAATATTATTTGCATCTTTATCGTCAATTTTTTGGGATTATTGATCAAAGACAAAGTGTTATTATACGTCTTTGGGGTCGGCATGGAGGTTGATTTTTGAACTAGCAGTTCATTTTGCACCCCGTTGTGTGGTTTGGATACAACACCGAGCAGTTTTGAAATTAGAGGCTATCGTTGACAATTGGGATGACTTTGGATAGGTAGTTTAGCGTTGCTGTCGATTATTAATTTAGGTTGGAAGCTCTATTATAATTGTTTAATGTTGTTGTCAACTATGGCATCAACTTCGTGCAGGTAGCTCGTTTATAACTTGAGTCGAGGGCCTTTGACATTACAGTTTAAGACCATTGTCGACTGCAGGGTCGACTTTGAGCGTGTAGCTCATTTATTTATTTATGTGAGCGTCTTTGCTATTACGATTCGAGCGGGTGGTTGCAGAAATATGAGTAGTATTATTGCTTTGAAAAGGCATTGTAATATAATAAGGGCTTCAAATCTCGTTACACATAGAATTTCTTCAAGTTTACTGCATTCCATGGTTGAGGGAGCTCATTACCATTCACGTCTACGAGTTGATATGCATTATGTTTCACTACCTTGACCACCGAGTACGTACCCTCCCACTTCCGGTTGAGTTCTTCCATGTTCTTTGATACTTTGACCTTTTTTAGAACAAAGTCACCTACTTTGAAACTTCTAGGTCGAACTCCCTTGTTGTAGCACTCTGCCATCTTTGATCTATACCTCTGCATTATGGTGTAATCTTGTTGTTCCGGCTCGTCGATGGTCTCCAGGTTGAGTTTTCCTTATGAGATGTTTTTGATTGAGCATTATGCTGTATTAATCCTGTTGGGATGATCGTCTCTAATTCGTAGACCAAACTATAGGGACTATGACCTGTGGTTGTTCAAAGCATTGTGTTGTATGCCCATAGCATGCTCGGGAGGTCATCTGCCCAACTCGCGCCAGTCCCTTCCAGTTGGGCTTTGAGGTAGTCGAGCATATTTTTGTTCGTGACTTTCATCTGGCCATACTGAAGTGAAATGTTGGCGAATCCCAAGGTTTTCACACCAAGTCCTCGTACTTCTGCTCTGAAATTGTGTTTTGTTATTTGATATTAAGACTTTAGGTAGACTGAAATGGTAGATAATATTCTTCCATATGAAGCTCTTAATGGCGGCGTAAGTAATTTTGGGGACTGCCTCTGCTTTGATCCACTTCGTAAAGTGTTCGACGGCGACGATGATGAACTTTCTTTGACCTATCGTCTTTGAAAAAGATATGACTATATCAATGCCCCACTAGTCGAATGGCCACGTGATCTATACGTTCAAGATCGACGAGGCAGGTTGGTGCGGAATGTTTAAGTAGAACTGGCAGGATGGGCACTTTCTTACGAAGTTGATGGCATCTTTTAGTAACGTCAGCTAGAATATCCATATCTGATGATTTTGTGCGCCAATAATCGTCCTCTGGAGTGATTATCACAAATTCCCTCGTGAACTTCATGCAAGACATCACTTGGCTTGAGCTGGTGTTAGGTACCTCAAGGGTGGTCTTGATATCGACCTCTGGTAAAGCTAACCGTGCTTGTTGAGGTTGAATTTAGCTACTTGACATCGGAGACTCCGCACTTTGCTCTTGTCCTCGGGGGTTGTTCCTTCCCTCAAGTACGCCTTTATGTCATCTTGCCAGGAAGAAGGCACTTCTTCGATATGCCCCACCAAATGCTGGTCGGGAACATTTATGGTGGGCTTATGCTTGACCAGGAAAGTTATTTTCTTGTCCCATGTCCCTTTTGTTGAGCTTGTGAATTTTGACAGCGCATCAGCCCGTTCGTTCTCTAATCGAGTGACCTGGTTAAGGGAGAATTTTTTGAACAGTTGTTGTAGCCTCTTCACCTTAGCCAAGTATTTGCTCATTGTAGACTCTTTAGCTTCAAAGTTCCCTTCGACCTGTTTTGCGACATGCTGGGAGTCAGTGATGGCTACCAGATGCTCGACACCTGAGTCTGTTACGATCCTCATGCCAACGAGGAAGGCCTCGTACTCTACTTTGTTGTTAGTTACTAGGTAGTCGAGCTTGATTGCAAAATCATATTCCTTAGCGAGTGGCGAGCGCAGCGAGATGCCATTCCCTCTTCCAGAGGAGGTCGCCGACCCATTGACGTGCAACGTAATATAAGGGAATTGTTGTTATGCTAGTCAGGTAGGTCGAGTCTCTCGGTGATAAAATCAGCTAAAACTTGGGCCTTTATAGCTGTCTGAGGTTGAAATGTGATGTCGAATTCACCTAGCTTGATTGCCCACTTTGTTAATCGTCCAGACATATTTGGCTTTGATAGCACCTGTCTCAATGGTTGCTTCGTCAAGACTATGATGGCGTGAGATTAGAAATAGGGTCTCACCTTTCTGGCTGTTGTGACTAGGGCGAGAGCGAATTTCTCAATCTCGAAATAGTTGTGCTCGAGGCCTTGCAGCGCCTTACTACTATAGTAGACAGGTTGATGAGAGCCATCTCTGGTCGACACACAGACCGAGCTAATTGAGTCCGATGAGACTGCTAAGTATAGTTGCAGAACTTCTCCCAGTTTAGGTTTGGCCAACATAGGTGCAAAGGAGAGATAACGCTTCAGCTCGACTAGGGCCTAGTCGCACTACTCCAACCATTGGAAACCCAACTTTTTTACATTTTTCAAGATCTTGAAAAAGGGTAAACTTTTGTTGGCTAATCGGGCAATGAACCTCCCTAGAGCTATGATCCTTCCGACCAGACGCTACACGTCTCTAACTGTTCGAAGGGGTGTGATGTCTAAAACTGCCTGAATTTTTTGTGGGTTTGCTTCGATGCCTCGCTAGCTAAACACGTATCCTAAAAACTTACCTCCTCACACCCCGAAAGTGCACTTGTTGGGGTTGAGCTTCATACTAAGTGCTCTGAGTGTTGAAAATGTGTGGTTGAGGTCGATCAGAAAATAGTATACCCCATTCCTTGGTGGCCATAAAAATTTGGTAGTACCTTTGGAATGCATCCATCATACTCAATAATTCACAACCAGCAATGGAATCAACTAATAAATCTATACGATGAAGGAGGTAAGGATCCTTAGGGAAAGTTTTATTCAAGTCACTGAAATCATTACAGATGCGCCATTTGCCCTCATTTTTACGGATAAGGACTACATTATAAAGCTAACTTGAGTATTGAATTTCTACAATGTATCCTGTCGCTAAGAGCTTGTTGACCTCATCCTCAATGATTTGGCATTGTTTTGCATTGAAGGCCCTAGTTTTCTGCTTTACTGGCTTGTATAAGGGGTCCACATTCAGATGGTGGACGATGATGCTAGGGTCGATTCCCTGGAGGTCGGAGGCCTTCCACACAAAAATATCAACATTTTATCTGAGGAAATCAACCATGAGGCACTCTATGTTCTTGCCCATGTTAGTACCAACTCTAGTGGTCTTGTCGGGGTTTCCTGGCTCCAGCTCGATTGTTTTAAACTTCCTGATAGTCTCAACTCTAGTCTCTTTAGGCTTGCGCTTTCTATGCTGCTGCTCCTCCTTGGCTCCGCTACTGAGGCGTCCCCCGAGGGTTTCAATTTTGGTCAACTTTTATGTTCAGTGACCTCGACCGAAATCTTGTAACAGTGCCATGCTTCCTTAATGTCACACAAAAGTTCACCCATGCCAACGGTGGTCGAAAATTTGACCTTCATGTCGTAGGTCGAAGCAATAGTGCGGAAATCATTTAGAGCTAGTCGTCCGATTATGGCATTGTATGCAAAAGGAACATTGATGACCAGATAATTGACCATGAGAGTTTTCCTGCAGAGAGCTTCCCCGAATGATGTAGAGAGGTTGATGGATCCCTCAGGTATGATTTCCATTCCTCTAAATCCAACTAGCGATGTTCTAATTAGTTCAAACTTTAACTTTCCCAGCTTTATTCTCTACAAGGTCGACAAGAATATTATGTTTGCGAAACTGCCATTATTAACTAGGATCTTCCTGACCTCAAAGTTTTCAATCTCTATAGATACGACCAGGGGGCAGTCCAGTTTGTTGTCGACTCCTTGACCTTCGATATGTGAGAGGTCAGCATCTAAAAAATAAATTGGCTCTACACTAGTGGACAGTTGAAAAATAGTTTTGATCGAAGAGGATTTGATCGACTCCAGCTTGCATTGGTGCTACCTCCTCGTTGACTTGGAATCCCCCCCAATTGGGCCCCTTGCAATGGTGTCAATTACTCCTCTGATGGGTGGGCGGGTTTCTTCCCTTTGTCTTCTTTCCTTAGGCTAACCAACATTTCTCTACTGGGAGTTTGGTCATTTTTGCTTGCTTCTTGTCGGCCATTTCATCAACAATCTTTTTCAAGTGGCCTTGTCGAATTAACCTCTCAATCTCATCAAGGAGGTTGAAATAGTCTTCGGTGTCGTGGCCTTTCTGCTTGTGAAATGACTGTATTTCTTAGACTTCTTCATAGCCTCAATTTTAGCCAGTTTTCTGGGCTTTTTCAGGAGGTTGTCATGTTGAATGGCGAACAACACCTCTTTTCTCAAAAGATTAAACGGTGTGTAGTTGTGGAATCGCTTGATGGGAGATCGACGACCATTTCTATGCTAGCGGTCGTCTTTCTCTTTGGCTTTCCTCTTGTTGGTCTCAGGATTACCATACTTGAGCTTATCATGTCTTCTTGAGTCATGTACCTCTCAGCGAGGTCAAGCAGCTTTTCCATCAACCTCGGCCACTCCCTGACCAAGGCGTTAGCACACTTCTTATGGTAAAGACCCAAAAATAGCACATTGATTAGGAATTTGATTCGAGGGCTATCAATTTTCAGGACCTCGGTGTTGAATTGGGTAAATAAGTCGCGAAAGGATTCCTCTTCATTCTACTTGACAGTGTGCAAATGGGTGTGGGGGAGCTTTATCTTTCTTTGACTGACAAAGTGTTGTAGGAACTTGTCGCACAGCCGATCGTATGAATATATTAATGCCGGCTCCAGCTTCATGAACCAATCGAGCGTGATCTCCTGAAAGGTGGTCACTAGCAACTTTGCATGGATGTACTCATTATGCCCATGCAGCTGCATCATGTGCTCGTTTGGATTCGATGAGCCATCGTACCTAGGTAGTCCTATGGGGACCTTGGCATTAATAGCAATACGCTAGTCGATAATATCCTAAATGAAAAATGATTCTCTCTCTCTCGTTAAGACCACTGTGCCCCTTCATGGTAGAGGTTCCTTTCAGTGTTTCTCTTTGAGATATCCTCAAGCTACCTATTAAGCTATTGTACTTAGTGGGAGACTTCTTCCTATTCTTCTTGGTCGACCTGGGTGAAATTTCTATTCATCTATTGCCTCCGTGTTTGACCTTATCACACTGCTGGGCTCAAAGGGGTTGAAAGCCATGGTCAACGGATTCAACAACTTCTTCACAAAGGTGTTGTTGAGCTTCCTCTCTTGAAAATAGCCTGAGACTGTCTTCTCATCGAGTCGGTAGTTGCCGAGCTTCTGGTCGACCTATCTCTTCCCTGGCTGGTCTTTCTTCTCACTGAATGGGCTGCAGTGTAGCGCTGGCTGCGGTGTAATTGGGGCCAGGCTGCCGATTCAAGGCAGCGGATAGCTGGACAGAAATTTGAGTAGATATCTGATCGCTTTTAAGTTGCATCAATTGGGCCATGGTCAAGGTGACCACTTATTTTGGATGGGCACTAAGCCCTGGTAAATCTGATTCGGATAGAGGTCGAGGAGGGGGTGTTGGTGACCATCTATTTCCTCTTTCTCCAAAATGGCTCACCTCGTGTTAACCATTTTCTCAATTGCAGACTCAGGCGCCAAATGATGAGGGTGAAAATTGGTTATTTGTGTACTGGGTTGTAATCCACTAAAATCGACCAAGGGGTGGTTGAGGATTAAGCTTATGATGTTTTAGGGTCGAGTCCTGCAATCAATAGCAAACATTAGGCTAGCTGAGGTGCCCACGGCTAAAGTTCTTCGATGCTTAAGTCAGTGTAGAATCGACTAGATAAACGAATTAGAGAGTGAGGGCTTAAGGTAAAATATGGCATACCTTGCTAAAGGCAATGGATAGGGTATTTATAGCCTTCTCCAGGTGGCTGATAAGTCCAAGATGCCCTTGTCAAGCATGAAGGATTGTTGTCCTCACCTGAGGGTCTTTAGGTCTTTTCCCACTTGTGTACTATTCCAGGTGGCAAAGTTTGGGGCGTGTTTGTACACAGGTAGCACGTACTATTTTGGCACAGTTGAGAAAAGGTGGTACTGTGGTGGCATGCGCCATTAATGCGGGAGCATGCCACCTGGTGAAGCATACAATGCGGCTGAGGGACTGTAGCCTTGGTTTGACCTCCCTGATCGAAGCGAGTACTTCTGCAGGGTATCTTCCCAGGCTCTAGTCAACAAGGTGCAACCTCTTCGCGGTTGGATGAGATCCGGGGTGTACCTTGGTTATGGTCGAAAAGGAGAACGCTTGTGCTCATTGTGGTGGGCAAGGTCTTTCTGGTTGGAACCCGATCGATTGGTTGCGCCAATCTGTGGTCAGGCCACCTTATATCGCAGTGCTGCTCTGGTCGAGTAATATTGGGTTATCCCATATCAAATATAAATATATGAAAGGAATGTTGTTGTGGTAAATTTTTATTTTTTAAAATTTTACGCTAAAGTATTAGCTTGAGTTGCTGGGCACCTTAGGTGCCACGAAAAGAAGCTTATATATTTGCTTCTGATATTATATAAAATGAATAGTTTATATAAAATCTTAAGCTATTAAACTAAAAAATATTTTATATTCGATATTCTTAAAGCGCAACCATTGAAAACTATTAGATATTTTGTTCCATTATATATTCTTAATATAATTAACTTATATCCATTTTCTTGCATCAATTTATTCAATTTCTCTATATAAATATACACTAAAGGAAAATTTTAAAATAAATGATACATGCTACTTGATTATTTTCTTTTCTTAAGTATTTCTATACTAGTATGTGCCTGGTGCGATACACTGAAAATAATTTTAATATTAAAATAATTTATTTTATAGTAATATTTATTTTACTTCATGTGATTAAAACATGAAATGTAATTATTTTTAATATTTAATGAAAGAAAACTTATTACTAATTAAATAAAATAATATAAATATTTTAATTAAAAATATTATGTTTGAAGATAATTTATAATTAAATAAGTTATAGAATATTAAGAACTGTTAACTCTAAGTTTATAAATTATATAAAAATTTATAAATTGATAAAATTTTAAAAAATAAATAAATAATTAAGAAAATAAAAATAGTGCAGAAATATTTTACTAAATACACATTTTAAATTTTGTGTGTGTGTGTGTGTGTGTGTGTGGGTATTCATATATTTTGATATGATAAATAAGCAAATGGCTCTTTTTTTAAAATATAAAGTTTTTTTGTATGATTTCTTAATAATTTGGAAGTTATCGTTATATTTCATGACACTTGAGAATTTTAAATGTTAAATATTTTTTATTAGAGTAAATATATAACTTGTTGGTACTTTATCTATGAAAATAACTTACATTGGACTATTAATTATTTGATAACTAATTCAATAAATAGTTTGTCACATATAATTTTATAAGCTAAAATATCTCTTAATATTTTATATAACTCTGGTAAGTAAAATTTATTTATTTTTATTTATATATGCAGTTATTCTATTATTTTTGAAATTACTAATTAACATATATTATGTACATGAATAGTGTAATAAGTAAATTTCTAGTTTTCAATTCAAAATAAATTATCAATCTCTCACAGGTTTCTTTTATAAGTATATAAAAATGTAAAAATAATTAAATGGATACTTACTTCAGTCAAACTTTTTTGATCTCACATCACTAATTCATGTAAAAATATTTTTATGAATTATTTTAAGTAAAAATATTAAAATAAATAAACGCTATATAATTATAAAATAGAGTAATTAAATATATTAAAAATATAAATAATGTGATTGTTAGTTATTTAAATTTTACTTTCGAAGTATATTTAATATAAATTATGTAAAAGTTGTATAAATATATATATATATATATATATTTAAATTCTAAGTTGTCTAGAAAATAATTATTTAATCAAGAAATAAAAGAATTTATTTGATCAAATGATTGAATATTTTTTATTTATTTAATAATTCTTTTATTAGAAATAATTGAATATTGTATTACTTCAACTAAAAATAAAGTGATTATATCTATATAAATATAAAAGAATTTATTAAGTATGAAAAATTGGTTTTTGTTTTGAAATAATTTAGTTAGATAAATTTAAAGTTTTTTTTTGAATAAAAATGTATAATTAAATTTAAAAAAATCTAACTCTATAAATGAAAAAATAAGTTAGTATTTATTAGAGCTCATATTTGTTAGATAGTTTCATTACTTTGTATATTCATTTAATTTTTTATAGTTAATATTATCAAAGTGAATTTAAATTATTAAATATGAAATATATCAATTGTAAAGTACTTACTCAATGCAATTTTTATTTTTAGCTGTATATAAATAATTTTTTATAAATGTTTTTTTCATTGAAGAAAAATAAAATAATTTTCTTATAAAAATATTATAATAAGTAAATATTCAACCAATAGAAATACACTTATCAAAGCACATGATATTATATACAAAAAATAAGAAAGTTTTTCTTATATGCACATAATTAGAAATGGGTAAATCAAATGTTGATAAATTTAACAAGTATTTTATAGAAAAATATATAGTATTTCTTCATTCATTTGATAAGAAAATTGAAATAATTCTAACAACTTAATAAATTTATAATATTTTTAAATATTTCATAACATCACATTATTCGAGGTACATTTTTTCTGTCTAAATAAATTGAGAGAGCTACAACTAAAATAATGATAAATAAAAATTCAATGTGAAAGATATATAAATTTTTATATGAACATACAGAAATATTTGAAAATAGTATTAAAAATAAATACATAAAATAAAATTAATTGAAATGAAAAAGTATTGCATGTTGATGTTTTAAACAATATAAAAATTACAATCTTAAGTTGGCTATAAGAACTTTAATTTTAAATAAATATTGAGGAAATAATAAAATAATAACATTGATAAAATATTTAAATATATTAAAAAATATATAAAATAAAAAAAATAAAAATAATATAAATATATACTATCGAAAAAATATTATAAAATTTCTACAAAATAAACTTTAAATTAATTAAAAAGAAAAAAATATTATTATATTATTCTAATTGGGGAAAGAGGTCCTACAACTAAAAATATAGAATTCTACTATGAATAATGTGGAAATAAAATGCAAAAAGAATAATTATAGAATAACAAAATTTACATATAAAATAAACAAAATATTTATTATTAATCTTTGTGATAAATTAAATTTGTAAGATAGAATTTTGTGAGATGAGTACTTAATATGGTGCTTATAAAATATTTTCAAAATTACAAACTTATTTAGTGAGATAAAAGTATGATTATAGATACTTTTGAATTATCTTATGATATAAAAATTTATATTACAATTTTGGATAAACACAAAATGATATTTTAGTTATAATAGATAAGTTGATTATATTAAAATAAGATACAAAAGTAAATAAATAACTAATGAAAAATTTTCAATTGAATTAAAAAACTCAAAATTCTAAGAATTTGACATGTGGACAAAACTACACAATTCAAATCAAAATTGTACAATTAGATAAGTACAAAAACTGTGTTATATAATAGTACTAGCATTATTCCCGTGCTATGCACGGATTCTTTAAATTTTTTATATATTAATGTAATTATTGAATTATAAATATAATTAAAAATAATAATATAAAAAATAAAATTATCACAAAAAGGTCAAATAATTAGTAAAAAGTAAATTTAAGATTATTCAGCAAGAAGTGAAAAAAATATTCTAAACTTTCAAAAATAAAAGTCTATGAATATGATTACATATTTTATTAAAAAGAAAAAAATAATATGCAACCAAAAACTAATAGATAGTTGCATTAAAAAATAAAAGCATATGAGAAGGATATAAAACACAAGATTGTTGGTTAAAAGTTGTTGGAAAAAATTTAAAATTATAATACTTTAAAATTATGTTAGACTTAAAAGACAATAAGTATATATTAAATTAAAACTTAAAATACAAACAATTAGATAATATATTGGCTGCTAAGAATTTAAAATTTTCTTATTTAATTTTAATTTTTGAATAAAAATCAATTAAGTCAAGATAAAACTATGATAGTAAAGAAAAAAAAATTTAAAATAAAATAATTATAAATTTAAAATCAATATTAGTGTATCAGTTAAACCTTTTATTGACTCATAGATTAGTTATCCAAAATTAAGTGAAGAAAAAAATTAAGAATATATATTGATAAAATAGTATTTAAAATTTTTGAAAATAGTATGAATTATACATACTTATACATACACAATACATATATATGAATAAAAAATAAAAATTAAATGACATACTTTTAAAATATAAATATTCAAAAAGTGAAACAAATTTTACAAATACCAAAACCAAATAATAGATCTTATCCTATAAAATTATAAATTTAGATAAACAAAAATAAGAGAATTTAAAAATAAATTAATAACTTAATTTAAAAAATGAATTAAAGGATACTAAATGTATAACAATTTAAATAAAATAAAAATTAATTGGCAAAATTTATCAATAATTGAAGATAAAAATAAAATAAAATTAAAAAATATTAAGAATAAAAATAAAATAAAATAAAAAAATATTAAGAACAATTAATATATATCTCACCTCGTAAAATTATAACTTAAAAGAACAAAAAATAAATTTAAAAATTTAAAAATGAATCAATAACTTAAACTAAGTAATAAACAAAAAAGATAATAAAAATTTACGAAGTTAATAACAATAAAAGTTGAATGATGGACTTAATTTAAGGTTGAAAAGAAAATTATAGCATTAAAATCCAAAAAATCTCTTCCATCATGTACATAACATTCCTAAAAAAATGAAATCAAAAAAGTAAAAAATAAAATCAAACAATCAATAAATAATTTGAAGTTAAAATAAAGAGGCACACAAAGAAATACAGGGAAGAAAAATGCTAGAAAATAAAGAGACACACAAAGAATAGAGTGAACAAAAAAATGCTAGAAACTGAGAGTATTAATAAAATGACTTTCGAAACACTATATATAGTGGTATAGATATAAATTAGTTATGAAAGATAAGAGAGAATTATGAAAAACTTATCAAACTATAGAGTTTAAATGATCCAGATATCTTTTAAATATTGAGAGCAGAGATGAAAGAAATTTTGTAGATAAAATAAAATTATTATTATTATTTTTTTTGTATTTGAGATAAACAAAGAATAATTTGTTCTAATCAATAAAATGATTTCAAAAATCTAGATATCTTTAAAAGGAATAAATACTTTCAATTTAATTATCAAAAACTAATTTTTTAAATTTAATTAAAAAGTTCAAAATTCTAAGAATTCAAAATTTTATCAAAATTGCACAATTATAGGTCTCACACCGTTTAGCTATAAATAATTGTAGAATAATAAATTTTTTATATAAAATAAATAAAATATTTATCTATTAATCTTGTGATAAATTAAATTTATGAGATAGAATTTTGTGATAAGAGTACTTAACATGATGCTTATAAAATATTTTTTAAATTAGAAACTTATTTAGTGAGATAAAAATGTGATTATACATATTTTTTTAATTATCTTATGAGATAGAAATCTATATCACAATTTTGGATAAACATAACATGATATTTTAGTTATAATAGATAAGCTAATCTTATTAAAATGAAATATAAAAGTAAATAAGCAACTAATGAAAAATTTTCAACTGAATTAAAATATTCAAAATTCTAATAATTTGATATTTGGCCAAAATTTGACAATTAGAATTAAAATTGCATAATTGAGATCCCACACCGTTGTGCTATATATAATAATATAGATAGATAGTCTAGTAAAATTAGTCAATTGTTTAGCCATTGGAAAGGAGCTCAAGACTTGATATTCAATAAGTTATAATTATCTCTTACAGTGAATTTGTATAAATTTTTATCATATAAATAATGGTAATTGTTTCAAAACTCAATTTTAAACCTCAAAAGTAAATTATCTGACTTTCATTCGATCTCTGAGTACATATTAATTATGGATGGATTTGAATTTCGAAGGCTACGTGTGCAACTTGGTAGAGCACAGTGTATCCAGTTCATTACTAATTGGCACCTAAAATCACATATACATCAAATTACATACCTATATTATTATAGATAGCACAATGATGTAGGATTTATAATTTTACAATTTTGATCAAATTTTAAATTTTTAAAATTTTGAGCTTTTTTAAATTAAATTAAAAAAAATCCATTGTAATCCATTGTTGTTAATTACTCATCTTTATCTAAAAAAATTCAAAATTTGTTTAGATAAGCAACAACTTAATTCAAATTTACATATAATCTATTTTTTTGATTAACTACTACATAAATTATTAACAATTGGTAAAAAAATTTTAAATTTTATTGAGATATTAATTCCAACCAATAAACTTGCATCTTGCAGTCTAATAAGATAGCGACCAATCAAGTTGTGTCACATGAACTAGAATTTTATCAAATAAAAGATTTGATATTATCTTTTTAAAATTATGTATATTGATGTGATAATATAAAAGATTTTTAAGTAGTTAATTTTTATTTTTTTTCTGCTTCTTTTACTTATGTAAGGGATCTTGAGATTTAATACAAATATTATAAAAAAAATACAAAATTTCCAAATTTGATAGGGAAAGTCAAAAATTTCCTTAGTGAAATGGACTTTTTCAAGGGATTTCTAGCGGAATTCTAATGGACTTTTATTAGAAACTTTTCCGACAAATTTTCGGCGGGATATTCCATCAGTATTTTATATTTTGAATTAATATTTTCTTCTTTCTAATGAACTTTTGTCGAAAAATTTGCAGAAAAGTTATATTATGGTTCAAATTCTTTAATTCTTTATATTTCCAATTTAGTATTTCATTGTCATTTTTATATATTAAAATATTTGTATCACGTAACTTGACATGAATTCATAACTTGAGACCTTAAATTTTCTTGCTTTATTAATTATAATATAGGTCTATCATTATTTATATTTTATAAAAAAATTTGAAGCTGTAAAAAGTATATAACTAAAATATAGAAATATTTTTAAGTTTTTCTTAGTATTAATATGTCATATTATTTTTGTTCTAATTGATGCTATTTGGCGTTATTATTTCGAAGCAACATCTTTCAAAAAATAATAGTATTTTATTAATTAAATATAAAAAATAATATTATATATGTGAAAACACAATAAATTAATTGTATATTTATAAATTTATTTTACATAATTTAATTGAGTAAATATGCCGTGCATAGAATGCAGTTTATGCAGGTATTTTAAATTACACATCATGATCAAAATTAATTTATATATTTCAGTGTTAATTTCTCTTATTCTTCTAGGGATTTTGTATCCAAACTTACAAAATAAATTAGACAAATTTTGTTACATCATTATATGTATATGCATAAATTCATATATTCAGATATTATTTTTTAGATCACGAAAATTCCCCATGTATAATTTAAGTACATGTAGATGCTTTTAGGTGTTACCAAACCCAAACACGTATGTACAGAAATATATCAATTATGTGCGTGTTGGGAATTTGCTTTAACCCTTTGCAGTACGGAAATAATTAATAAATTTTGCATGGACTTTATTTTACCTATCACCTCTATCTAATGAAAAAAATTAAGCAAATAGCTTAAAATAGTTATTTGATGATATGAGTTTGGGAAGTAATTCTTCTAACAAAAGGATCGGGCCTAGTTGAGCTTTTGGACTTCACTGATCCAAATTTATATCTTGAATCATAGTAAAAATTAGGATTATTGGGGTTAATTTGTGTTGGAATTAGTTAGGACTTTAAGATAATATGTTAAGTGGAGAAGAGATGAGTTCTTTTGAGATCTCAATCCTACACTGAAAAATAAGAAAAAGAGAGTCTTTTTATTAAGTTAATCTCTTGTTAAACTTTCACATTATTTTAAAAAATTTTAAGAGTATCCAAGTGCATGGGAATTTTATATATATAAAATTGATTTTCTCAAAATACCCTCTCCTATCTTTCATTATTCTCAAAACTTCCCCATTTTTTAATATATACATACATATTATACATATCATATATATATATTTATTATTTTTACAATAAAAAAATTACTCAATTTCATTTTTACCCCCAAAAATCTAATAAAAAAATATTAATTTGATTGCTATAGTGAAAAATATTTCCTCTCAAAACATAAACAAACATACCAAAACTCTCCAAAATCAATTTTTAAGGCTTTGTTTGGTTATGAATTGGGGCATTTTGCCAAAATGGTTTTGAGAAGTGGGTTGGGGAATGTAATGGTTGTTTATTTGTATTTTGGGTGGTAGGTAGAGAATTATTGATTTTACCTTGAAATTTGAGCTGAATTGACAAGAACCGAAAGAAAAATGGAGCAAAACAGAGTAAGGGGTCGAAATGGGCACAAGGAGCATACCCCGGCGAGCGGAATCCTGCCAGTGCACATTGAGGCACAGGATGGGTGTGCTAAGGTGCGCAACACACATCGACAGGGCAACAGAAACATGCCTCATGCACTCAGGCGTAAGGAAGGCATGCCCGGGCGCGAGAGCTACTAGAAATAGGGCAAGGAGATGCAGTGCCACGTGCCTTGGCGCAAGGTTGCCGCGCCGGGGTGTGTGGCACGCTGGAATGTTGTGCCTGGCTCAAGTTGTCCTCGCTAGGGCGCACGACCTAATACTTTTCTCGGAAGATTTTGAAGACCCGAGCGCCAGGGCACAAGTCTTGCATGCCGCAGCGCGTGGCACAGGTCCATGGGCCTTAGACTTCATTTTCATGAATATAAATATGCGTTTTCTTTTGGGACAATTTGAGACAAACATAACACGAGGTTTCTAGACTACTTTTGAGATACTTTCTTCAGATGGAATTTAGAATGAGGGTGTTAGGTTTTTTCATGAGATTTGTAGGATTTAAGTTTGTACTTGTTATTTGATTTGAGATCAATAAAATCCTTTTCTTTATCGGGTGGATTAAGGATATCGCCGAACCACGTTAAATCATGTTATCATATTTCATCGAATTCCTTTACTGTTATTTCATAGTTTTAACAATAGATCCTCCTGTGTTTCAACAAGAATAAATTGGGAGAAATTTGTTTGTTTGTTTGTGTTTTAGGAGAGAATAAAATGTCACATCAATAACTTTTTTGATGGGTTAGTGGGATAAAATTAGTATTTTAAAATTATTTGTATATGTGTATATATAGATTGTATTAGTATATATTTGTAATGATGAGACAATTGATTGAAACTTTGGGAAATGGGTTGAGAGTGTGAATAGTAGGAATATTTTGTGAAATAAATTTTATATTTTGAGAGTGGGATTAGAGAATTTGTAGTATTTGTTTTTTTAAATTTTGAGAGTTGGAGAATGAATTGCGAGTTCGCATCCAAACAAAGCTAACCATTCTCCAAAACATAGAAAAAAATCCATTATATTCTCCAACACAACTTTCACATTCTCTAATATTACTTCCAACATTCATTCTTCCAAAACACATACTAAAATCACACAAAAAAACATAAACAACCATTGCCAAAGGGATCTACGATTTGCAAACAATCAAATTTATTCTTTATCTCATAACTTTTTATACTTCTATAAACATTTGTAAGAGGCCATTTGGACTTTTACGAAGAAGAAATAAATAAAAGAAGAAATTAGAATATTTAAAAAATGAAGTGAACCATATCCGTGAGTTTTTATTCATATATATCCTACAATCAAGATTTTTAACTAGAACAGGAACTTACTAAAATGCAGCCTGTGATTTGGGCTTACATAAAAGAAAGAAATAAATAAATTTTATTTAGACTATTAATTAATAAAGTCAAAAGTAGTTAATTAAATATAACTAACCTATGCTAGTAAAACTATGAATCAGTTCTTATTAGTTTAAGAATTTGGGGAAGGAATTTTGCCTATATAAACATAGAAAAGTAACTCATAAGAAATCAGCTAAGCCAAAATCAAAAAATACTTTACTAAGTTATCATGGCAAGCAATATGGAACTCACTTTGTGGGTTCTATTAGCGCTTCTATCAACCTTGACCACAACTATAAATGCAACCATACCCATACCTCCAAATTTATTATGTCGCAAACTTCCTCTACCACGACTTTGTCCATCTCCACCCCCACCACCTCCCCCACCTTCTCCGCCCCCTCCTCCAAAGAAGTCACCACCACCACCACCACCACCACCAAAGAAGTCACCACCACCTCCTCCTCCACCATCTTCGCCCCCTCCTCCTCCTCCTCGACGTCTACGTCGATCTCCTCCACCACCTCCACCCCCACCTCCACCTAGCACTTCCCTTGCACCGCAACCCATATCTAGCTAACTCTCCTTGATCTCCTACAGCCACTATAAGTTGATCGTCATCTCTATTTTCTATCTTACTCACAACTAGTGTCATACTCACATACACACATTCATTTATGTATCAGTATCCAACCTCCATTCTTCTATCATAGCTTGAACCATCTATATCCCAACTATCGTCTAAATAAATATCTATCCCCACCTTCAAATTAATAATGTTCATCATCAATACAATAGTTTATAAGCGGGTAAATTGAATTTTTGGTCCCACAACTTAGGCCGTTTTCAATTTTGGTCCCATTCTTTTGCACTTTCTCACATTGGATCCCATAAGTCCATTTTTTTCTCAATTTAAGTCCTGAAAGAGGGTTCCGTCCAATAATTAACGGAGAAGTCACGTGTCACTCACGTGGCCATTAAAATTGTTGCTTTTTTGGTCCCATAAGTTAGGCTCGTTTGCATTTTTGGTCCCAACGATAGCTCCAATAATTTTTTTTGAAGTTTTAACAACTTTTCTTCGTTACATTCAACATCCTATAACCCAAATATCACTTGTCTTGTTCTTTCACACATTTGAGGGTCTTTCCAAACAAAGAAACCACATCTATTATTCATGGAAGCACAACCATGAAACCTCCTATTTGGATTTTCATTTGTCCATGAGGTTTTCAATGAAGACGGTGTGCCACAAAAATAAATGGCACCTTCACTTGCGGCTATTTTTCTTTCTTCTTCTGCAAAAAAATTATTGAAGCTATAGTTGGGACCAAAAATGCAAACGGGCCTAACTTATGGGACCAAGAAAGCAACAATTTTAACAACCACGTGAGTGGCACGTGACTTCTTCGTTAATTATTGGACGGAACCCCCTTTCAGGACTTAAATTGAGAAAAAAATGAACTTATGGGATGCAATGTGAGAAAGTGCAAAAGAATGGGACCAAGATCGAAAACGGCCTAAGTTGTGGGACCAAAAATACAATTTACCCTTTATAAGCTAATAATTTTAGCAATAAAACCCTTTGTATTATGTTTTCTTTTTTAGAAAAAAGCTAGCTAATAAGGTGTACAATTATCATCATCTACATTCCTCACAACCATCTCAAATGAACTAGCAAGAGAATATACAAAAATCAAATGCCAACTTTAGAGAAATCTAAATCTCTAACTAGCTAGGTATGTAGAAAGTTAATTCACATGGATTGGACTAGTGAATTTGAGGTGAAGTTTGGTGTATGATTTATGTAATTGTGCTATTGGATATATAAATAAAACTATTGAATATCATGGGAATTATAATAGATCATGTTTTTCATGCTATATTTAAACATTATACTACTTATTCCATCCAATGAATTGCACCATGAAATTTCTCTCCATGTGTTCAATTCTTACGTATACTTTTACACATCAACTTTCCTCTTATTATAAAAGTATATATGTCGACACTTTTATAGTCTTTTGTTCCATTAGCAAAAGTATTAACGCAAAGCATGATACTAATTAAGATATATAATACTAAAGTATTTGAAACAATTATATACTTATAGATAAGAAACCTCTATAAAGAGCATAAACGCACTGGCTATTGGCTACCATAAGAAAGAGCTAGGAGCATCTGAAAACATAATTAACATAAACGATAAGGGAAAAAAAAAAAAATCTGAGACTAACTAAATATATACTAGGAGGAGAAATGATCACATTTTTATCACATTCAAGAATGCTTAGCTTAAAATAAGTTTTGAGGGCTTGGCCTTTAAGATGGTTGATTCCAACAGCTTTATACGACCAAAAAGAGAAACAGGACCGTTGATCAACTAATACTAAACAATTTTATTCTATTGATAGACCAACAGAAGACCTTCTTATTAATAGCAAGATAACTAATATATACTTCTCAAGTAATATCTTTCAATTTTTTATACAAGTTCTTTGATTTTCCTCGGGCCAAATTTAATTATTCTAGTTACCCTTAATTTTCACATATATTTCAATTTGTTCTCAAAGTCATCGTGATTTGTCTTATTTAATCTTTTGTCTTTTGTCCCACATACAACATTCATGCAAAACAAATACATAGTCTATTATTACCGTCAAAAACCTTTTTTTTTTTTAAAAAATTCATTCATGGGTAAAAGAAAAATAACTACTCCACTCATTCCGTGTTGATTTTTAAAAGTATATGAAAATGAAGCCAGAAGAAATTGAATTTGTTAATAATTGACAAAGTTTGAGTAGATATTGGAAACTTGAAATTCTAGTTTGGTGCTAGTATGGTTACCTCAACGTATCAATTATATGTGCTTAAGAGCAACCGTGCTAACCTTGGGTTGGAAGTTATGCATGAACGTAATGCTCATAACTTCCCTCTAGACCTAGCTGCTATTGAAGCTCCAACGAATGGATAAGACTTGGTCTTAGTGTAAAGGAGAACAATAAACAAGTTTATATCTTATTTTATGGTTTTTTTCCATTGTTTATTACTCTTCTATTGGAAAGAGATTTTTTTTTTCTCATGCTATTTACATACAAAGTTTAATCAATACAAATAATAATCCGTGGATTACTTGTACAATTAAAAATTTGAAGTTTTAAACTAATGTAAGTATATATTTGTTTATTCCATATTATCGAAATTGTGAACATTTTTCATATGGAATTTTTTGCAAATTATAAAATATTTATACGTACAAAGATCAAACTTCTGCTATTGATCCTATATCAATTCCTCTAGGAAAAAAATCTATTGTTGCTTCTTCAACATAAGTCATATAAGATGTGGAGACTATAAAATTGGATTACCATCTTCATAACCAATCAAATTTGACATCTAAATTACAATAAAGAATGATGGGTATAACCTTAAAAGGAGAGACAAGGATAGTGAAGTTGAAAAAGAAATTGTTCTTCAACATCTCTTGTAGGGGGGTTTAAGAAATATGAATCATATATATCTTAATGTATTGATATTGTCATGCCCCAAATTCGGCACATAACACGGCAATGCCCTTAAGTCCAAGGACTCAGAGACACTAAGCCTCAAATCCAATAGAGCATGCTAAATTTCAAACAAAATTATTGAACAATCCCCAAAATAAATCATTACAATGAAAGATAATTCAATTACTTGTCTTAACAATCAAACTTGAATGCCCAAGACCTCAAAGAAAATTTCCTAATCAATTTAACTAGAAAATTTAAACATCAAATAAACCTATTCTAAAAACACCTATCTCTTGTCACCATTCCGAAAAATTGCTCATCTTCCTAGTCCTAAACTAAGTTATCTACAAAATGGTGAATCAATATCTTATGAATGACACTTCGCCCAGTAAATAAATCTCCTTCTCCTCCTACTGGATTTGAGCATGTATGAATATCAAACAGTAGACAAGAAATCATTGAAGACAAGAATATTCGTTTTTTTTTTTTAATAACAATCCAATGCAAAATCAAGAATCATCTTATCAGGAAATATTTCAGGACATATTTCCAGAGTAATTCAGAACAAAAGTTACACAACTTATCAGAAACTTTTAATTCATTAATTAAGCATGCTCATAAACTATCGGGATTCTAATTGGTTATCTTGGTCAAGATCTTAACTACAATGCTATTAAGTTGCTTTAGAATTCTTAACTATAATGCTGTTAAGTGGCTTCAAAAATCTTAACTACAACGCCGTTAAGTAGCTTAAGAAATCTTTGCTACTGTAACCCTGTAGCACAGTTATGAAACTCGTTCCTACCAATAGTTTCTCGATTATTCAGAGTATAGATTATTTTTATTATTTTTATTCAATAGAGAATATTATTTTTATGCAAGATTCAAAATATTTTGTTTTTACATGCTCAAATCCTAAAAATAAGTTTTATGCATGCGAAGAAAGTTTTTACGAACGATTAAATAATTACAAATGGAATAATTCTTCAATAAATAAACTATTAGATTAAAGAATTCAATATGCAAAATTGTCTATTTTGATGTAGGAATCATTTATGCAAAAAAGATAAAGGAAGAAAGAAATTTACTTACTATTTCATGCAGAAACATGTTTATGCGAAAATAATATTTTCAAGAGAAGGAAGAAAGAAATTTACTTATGTTAAAATCTTAAAACCCAAAGTTTCCCTTAGATTTGATCTACTACTTAAGCATTCTTCACTAGTTCTATGATAGAAAATTATGATGTTAGTACCCCCAAGAATGAAAATTCCTATGGATTTTTAAAGAACAAATAAAAAGAATAGTATTTTCTCACCTCTGCGTATGATTTCTTTATTTCCTACTATATAGGTATTTATACTAACAAGTTAGGTATTCTAGATAAACTAAAATTCTTATCTCCTAAAGATGAGAAGATAAATCTATCCCAACTTTGATCAGATCTCAATCCCAAATAGTGATAACTCGAAGCCGCAGATATAATTCTAAAATCCTAATTTTATTAGGATTGGGTAGTTACTAAAATTCCCAAGCCGACAATTAACATTTATCCAAGATCCTAACTCCTTATTATTTAATTATTCTAGATTTTGTCTAGCTATTATCATAGTTTAGTATGAAATATTATGAATTTTCGCATGAAAATATAGAGGTACAAAAATAAGGTTCTAGAACTCTATATCACCTATAAATACATGGTTTTAGCTAACCAATATGGTTAGATACCTTATGGGGGTAAAAAAAACTACCAAATAGAGTTCTAAAATGATAGGAAGACCTTTAGAAATTATCCATCTATCCATAAATCTAAAAATTCTATAAAAATTGATTTTTGTCATCTTTAATTTAACAATCATGGACCCAAACCCATAAATACTTCATAATAATTTATGGGCTTATTTTCTACACTACTTATGGGCTTAATTATAACTTAAAATGAATTAAATAACTTGAGTTGTTATTACACTTGACTCATAAAAATGCAAATATAATTTATGAGCTTGCTTTTATACTAGTTATGGGCTTTAACAACTTGAAATGGATTAAACAATGTGGGCTAACTCATACATCTTGAATCACTAATTAAATATAGACTAAAGATTAATATTTCCTTCGCCATAAATTGGTATCCATAGTATCTAGCTTAAAAACCATTACCCTAGCTCAATAAATAAAGTTCCACTAATATATAATTGACCTAATAAATTCTACATCCTAAGTCATCAGCAAGCAGTCCTAAAATTCTAAAATATATATCCTTGAAATTCCAAATAAAATCAAAATGAGTACCTGAAATGGGATCCTTAATGACACCAAGAAGAATTCAATTTTATATAACTTATTTATTTTCAATTAAGGTCCCTTAAATGTTGATTAATTCTCAAATTCTAGGAGAAGAGCAACCCAAAAATATTAGTAAAAAATCAAATTCAACTAATGTTACTCCATTATTCCTATAATCCAATCTCGAATATATCCATTTTTTTTCCCTTAAAAGATAGAAGCTCACTACTAACCACGCACTATTTTATTCTAGATTCCATAACATCAAAGCATAACCTTAATGAAACTCAAGTACTTCTAAAGATATAATTAATAATGCTTCTAAAATAATAATTTGTCCAAAGACTTGGGGTATTACAGATACTAGTCCAAAGATTTGGAAAACAAGATTTTAAGAAAAAAAAAATTAAAATAGCTTGCATTCAAGAGCAGAAAGAGATAAAAGAAAACTTCTACGATGGTCAAAGAGCTTAAGATTGACTAGACTTAACCTCTAGAATGTTGTGAGCAAATGTATAATATCTGAAAGATAAGTTGCATAAGAATTTATTTGAAAAAATTGTTTATGCATGTGTCAACGAATTGAATTTTAGAAAAGAGGACTACACGTGCTCATACATTGATCATTTTAAGTCTGAGTACAAAAGTACAAGTCCGAATTACTATGATAGGTTTGTTAGTACAAAATTTCCAGACCTAAAAGATATCATATACTCTATAACTTAGTTCTTAAATTGATATTACATATAACTTGTGGAGATAGAAAGAAGAATAATTCTTGTATGGTTGATAGAAAATGTAAATATTGTTATCCACATTCATATTGTCAAAGCACAATTCAAGAGAAAGATAGGCATGTGATTCATATTAGGACATTCAATAACAATTAGAGTTCATAATGCAGAACTCAACAACCAATGGGTAGCGCCTTATCCAAATACAGTTGTTACATCATCATGGAGATATATTTTGGAGTGATAAGTGACAACAGTAAAAATATTATATAGATAGATTTATAAGAGGTGTAATAGAGTGGGCATTAATAGTTAGCCAAAGTGATGAAGAAAATACAATTTATGAAATTAAACATTTTCAAGATGCTTTGTAGGTCTTTGCTCCAGAAACAATGTGTTGAATTTTAGTTTAACTTGAATGAAATGTATATGCAGCTGACTATCTACAACTATCTCTTAAATCAATAATCTGTCGCTTATTGTACAAATCAAAATTTATATAACATTCTTTGATGGGACCACATCTCCAAAAAATGCTCATAAAGCATTTCTTTATGTACTAAAAGTGAAAATACAAGGAAGTATCTCCATAGAATTTCTAGAATACTATGTTTGGGACAAACAATATAAATGTTGTAATGAAAGGAAGAAAAAAAAATGTGATAGGGCGTATACACGATATGAATCCCATAAAAGAAGAAATGTGTTACCTTAAATTGTTCTTAAACTATGTTGCCTCCCAAATATCTTTTAAATCTGCAAATGACAATTTAATATTTATTTTTCTTTGTCTCTTTAATAAGCATTGAAATCAAATATAAATAGAATTCAATTCATAACAAACGGGAAAAAAAAAAAAAAGATATTAATAAGTCACCATAAAGGAAATGGAAAGACACCCAGAAGAACCCAAGACGATGGGGGGAAAACAAAACAAAACAAACTATAAGCTAACTATCGACATATAATATGTAGTTTATACATGTTGCACTACCACAGTTCAGCAAATTCAAAAATTCAATAACTCACTATCTTATGATAGAAGCATCTACCGTGCCCAACACGTAAGAAGAATCATTTTTCATCTATAATAGTTTCGTGGATGGCTGTATATATTTCGACTACATGAAACGGAAGATATGAGAATACGAGGAATTTATTTACAAAAAATTATAGCATGAAAAAGATCTTATTAGAGTTACTAATTTACACAAAAAGGATATACGTACAGAGAAAATCTAGGTAACAAAGTTTCTGAATTTGAAGAATCATCCATGATAAGAGCAGAATAAAAGGGTATTTGGCTAAATTTATTTTAAACATCTTACAAGTTCCTATATTTTATAAGATATTTTTGGAGCTTATAAGATGTTAGATTTTATTTTTAAAATAGGTTGTTGTAGTGTTTGGATAAAATAAGATTTTGGAGCTTATAAGATATTAATAATGACAATTTTATAATTAAAATGGTTAAAAATGAAGAAGCTTGTTAAAATCTTACAAGTTGGGGTCTCCTTAGAGGGTGTTTGGGTGAGCTTATAAGCTCTACAAAACATCTTATAAGATTTTTAAGAGCTTATAAGTTAATAAATAGTGTTTGGTAATTTGTCTTAAAAAAGAGCTTATGAGATCCTAAAATAAGATATTGGGAGCGTATAAGCTCTTTTAAAAAAACTGAGGAGACCCTAACTTATTTTTATAATCTTAACAAGCTCCTTTATTTTAACCATTTTAATTATAAAATTGCCATTATTAATATCTTATAAACTCCAATATCTTATTTTATCCAAACACTTCAATAATTTATTTTAAAAATAAGATCTAACATTTTATAAACTTCAAAAACATTTTATAAGATGTTTTAAATAAGTTTAGCTAAACACCCTCTTAATTATAAATATGAATTCAATGCTCATAAATGCATGCTTAATTGACTAGTTGAATTGTTGAGATTTAGGATTATTTTTAATAAATTAAAAAAAAAAAAAAAACCGCCTTACGCGAAATTTAATCCAAGTCCAAGCTTGGATGCCCAATAGGCACATTTATTTTGTAGTATTTGTTTCAGGCTTGAGTTCTCCTTTTTTTGATCTTTTGTCGTGGTGTTTTTTCAATAGCAAAATGTAGGGAGAAAAAAGAACAACCATCGGATTCCGAATTTAGATTGAGAAAAGACGACCAAATAAAATGTACCTAGCACTAGCAAATGGACGGGTTCAAGTTTCGTTTTAGTTGGCATGGGATTCAAGTAGATTGAGTTCAATAAGAATTTAAATAAATTAGTTGAAAATGAATTACTAGATTAGGTCCAAAAAAAGATTGGGTTAAGTCTACTCAAGCCTAATGTACAAAAAAAATTTTAATTTGTTTTGTTTATTTGAAAAAAATTAATTTAAAAAATAAAAATAATATTAATATATTTTTTGCACTTTATTCAATATACAATTTTACAATATAATGAGATAATTTACTAAAAATATATGTATATCATTAATTATTAATACTTAATTCGTAATAAATTAACAATCTTGAAGAAAATTGTATATTATTTTATTAGTAAGTGTATATCAATTTTATTTTTTATTTTTTATTTTTTTGTTCCACAAGTGTATATCAAATATTACTCATGAATATGTTAATTTTAATTTTTTTTAAATCAATAAATATTAATTGCATGTTAGTCTCACTATTGACATGTAATATTAGTTAAGCGACAGATTCAAAAGATTATTTGAATTAATCTCAACCAAAAGGGGGCGTACAGGCAAGAGAGTAGAAGTTAAGAATCCACTATCAACAACCAATCCTTACTCAACCCTAATTTCACGTTGAAAAATAAAATATGCTTGTCTTGTGCACACACTTGTGCGTGCTCTCAAGGTATTTCAAATCACTGATTTCATTGCCAATATATTCAAATTTTCAAATTCTACTTGCATTTTATAGAGTCACAATTGATTTTAAGTATTATAGATTGGTAATACTTCTTGAACTCATTCGAGGTAAACTTCTATTTCATGCAAAACTTCATTAGCAAGTTCAGAGACTTTGATTGCTGCTTTGTTCTCATTGTTGCAATGAACTGTGTTCTGAAGAATCCTTCAACTCACAGTTTCTTTCTTTCTTTTTTGGGGATGTCTACGATAAGGTAAAATTATACTTTACTCATATGAGATATTTACAAATTAAATGACACATCTCTTTTACAACAAGTTGTTGTTAATTTCACAAGAAGTCATTGTTTTGCATTTTAAATTCTTAATACATTTAATTCTTGGTAAATATATTCCCAAAAAAAATTTAAAATAAAAATCTATTATCTTAAATAATATAATTTTAAAAATTTTGAGTTATATACTCTATATGGTTAAATAATAAATATGTCCAAAATAATTTGAATAAATTTAATTTATTAATTAAGATATAAAATTTTTTAAAAAAATCTAAAACTATCATTCTACAATATAATCTTAAGAATTTTAACTTATATACTCAATAATATTAAATAGGCATATTTCAAATAATTAACTAAATTTAGTTAATAAGTAAAAAAATTTAAAGCAAAATTTTTTTAAGTTTGTTATTTCAAATAATATAATTTTGAGTTACATACTTAATAATATTAATAAATAAATATATTTAACTTAATTAAATTTATTTTTAATTAAAAAGTAAATAAATAAATAAAAACAAAAACAAAAAAATAACTTCTTTCGTAAAAACCTCAATCACCCCACCAGTACCCCACCCACCCAATCACACTTCCACACTCGGCATCCACCCGCCACCCCACCCGCGGGAGGCCGGTGCAGCAGGATTTATGCGTTATGGGAGTATATATGTACCTAGAGATATATAATGATGTATATATGATGTATAATATACATACATATCATAAATATTTATATATGTATATATATATAAATATTTTAAATATAGTTTTAATAAAGAGTAATTTTAGTATTTATTATTTAGTTTTTTTTATTGATTTTTATTCGTAGAATTTAACTGATATGAAAATAAATTCTCTAAATAATATTAAAATATAAATATAGATTCCCATTAGCCAATACATTAATAATACCTAGAATTTTGAATTCATTTGAAGAATTTTAATTGAGAATAAATTCTGGCACCTTTCCTAAAAGAACTTGCTCACATAATTTTTTTAAATATATTAATGTATATCATATGTATATATTTGACATTTCTATTGAAAATTCAATCAATTTATCATTGATCTAAAAATAAAAATACATAGGAAGATATTGAAATATAATATATATATATTGAAATTAAAAGATA
Organism: Jacaranda mimosifolia; assembly: GCA_018894105.1. Taxonomy (NCBI): domain Eukaryota; kingdom Viridiplantae; phylum Streptophyta; class Magnoliopsida; order Lamiales; family Bignoniaceae; genus Jacaranda; species Jacaranda mimosifolia. The sequence goes on from CM032125.1 coordinate 5,610,811, forward strand.
ATATATAGAAGTATAATAAATAAAATATGCCAATCTTATATTTCATGTGTTTGATAATAAAAAAAGCATTTAAAGAAAAATTCAATTTAATAGGCCCAAAATATATATTGAGCCATTTAGTGGGATGGAGTTCAAAATAAATAAAATTTTATTATTGGTAGTAATTATTTTACTATAATGCACTCACAACATATAAGCGAAACATACCATTAATTCCTTGTACAAGTAGCAGGTGAAATGTACTTTATTATGTTGCCAACTAATCATAAAAAAGAATGATTATGATTTTATATTTTAAATCCAATTGTTCAAATTAAATACATGTATACATCCCTCACACGAGGTCTATACAATCATGGTTGTACCATAGACTACTCCATGTCATGTCTACGATGATGTAGCATTGTTTTTCACTCATATAAGGTATCCTCAAATTAAATGACAGATATTTTTTACAAGAAGTCGCTAATTTCACAACAAGTCATTGTTTTGCATTTTAAATTTTAATACATTTAATTCTTGATAAATATGCTCCAAAAAAATTAAAAATAAAAATAAAAAACAATTAACTTAAATAATATAATTTTTAAAAAATTTGAATTATATACTCTATATTATTAAATAATAAATATGTCCAAAATAATATGAATAAATTTAATTAAGATCAAAATTAAAAAAAATAGAAGAATTTTAAACTATCATTCTACAATATAATTTTAACTTGTATGCTCAATAATATTAGATAGACATATTTAAAATAATTTAACTAAATTTAGTTAATAAGTGAAAAAAAAAATTTAACTAGAAAAATTTATATTTATTATTTCAGATTATATAATTTTAATAATTTTAGTTACATGCTTAATAATATTAATAAATAAATACATTTAACTTAATTAAAAAATATCATCAAAAAGTAAATTAATTAATTAATTAAAAAAAACAAAAAATAACTTCCAATCCCCCCCCCCCCCCCACCCACAGTTCCGCAATCTGCCAGGATTTGGGGGTCATGGGTAGGGTTATATTTATAAATATATATGTACCTATGTATGTATAATGTATAATATGCATACATATATATATGCATATTTATATATGTACATGTATATATATATTGAGTATAATTTTAATAAAGAGCAATTTTATCATTTATTATTTAATTTCTTATTGATTTTTTATACGTAAAATTTATCTTATACAAAAATAAATTCTCTAAATAATATTAAAATATTAATATGAATTCCTGTTAACCAACATATTAATACAAAGTATTATAATAATATATCTAGAATTTTGAATTGATTTGAAGAATTTCAATTAAGAATAAATTCTAGTACCTTTCCTAATATAACTTGCTAACATAATTTTTTAAGTATATTAATGTATATCATAGGTAATTATTTGACATTTCTATTGAAAATTCAATCAATTTATTATTGATTTAAAAATTAAAATACTTTCAATGATATTAAAATATAATATGAATTGAAATTAAAAGATGATATATAGAAGTATAATAAATAAAATATGTCAATCCTATATTCTTTTTGGGATTAATAATGAAAAAACATTTAAAGGAAAATCCAATTTAATAGGCCCAAAATATATATGGAGCCATTTAGTGGGATAGAACTCAAAATAAATAAAAATTTATTATTGGTAGCAATTATTTTATTATAATGCACCATCAACATACAAGTGAAATTCACCATCAATTGCTTGTACGAGTAGCAGGTTAAATGTACTTTATTATGTTGTCAACTAATCATCGAAAAGAAATGTTATGATTTCACAATTTAAATCCAACGATTCAAATTAATTACATTTATATATACCTTACATGAGGTATGTACAGCCATGAATGCACCATAAACTATTCCATGTTTACATTTTTGGCCGAGATTCTTTTTTATTAATGCACACGCATGTCAAAAATTCATTAGGTTTAAACCCTCAAACTTATACATTATGTGTGAGATTTATATGCTATTGGGTCAAAAATCACTCGACTATTGTATGTCAGGAATTTGCAAGGTACAAATTCTTAACCTCACACTTTATGTATGAGACTCATGTTATTGTGCCAAAAGTAGCTCAACTACTTTTTTGACTTAAATGAAAAAATGATTGATGAAAAAAAAGATGAAATGAGGGATGAAAATTAACTAATTAACTAAATATTATCATCCTCAAAAACCAGTAATGAGTACACGTTTTGAATTTTTTCAGAAAAAAATTCTTATATCAATAAATATATTCAAAATAAGATATTCATAGAACTTGCAAAAAATATTTGTTTTGCAACAATACATGTACAACATCATGCATACCACTGGTTAATTGATCAAGTGTCATCACCCTCAAACATATAAGATTTACTATTCAAATCATAATGACCCAAATGTATCAAAAAACAAAAACAAAAACAAAACGATAACATCAACACCAAAAAAACTCCATATAGTTCAAAGAATTTAGAAATCAACCATTTTATGCAAAGATTGAAGTATAAAAATACTATGGTATTGAAACATTTATGTACTTCTTTCCTTTCAAACCCTACGTTATCTTCCTTATGAAAAGAATGTGAAGAGGAAAAAGAGTTGAAGGTGAAGAGATCTTCTATCATCAAAACACTAGTGGTGAAAAAAGCACATGGCTAGAAAAGACTTTTTATATTTTTAGTTTTTCAAATTTCCTTTGAAGATATAAAGTATTTTTATATGTTCCTAACTATAACGGTTGTCTATTGGTCATGAATATTTGTATTTCAAATTTAAAGAGTAACTCTTGTAAATAAGTCATAATTCAAAAAAAATTGGTAATTTATCATATAATTTGAGGTGTATCTCTCACGCATCCTAACTCGCTTATAAATAACAATTTCATACTTACTCAAATAAAAATAATATCTCATTATAACGTCATCATATATATATAAATCAAAATCATTATACTAATACATATAGGATTTTATACAGAATGCGGCATATGATCTTTGCAATAAAGTCAAAAATTAAGTGATTTAAATATGCACAAATTCCTACATACTTCAAGTAGTATTTGCATTTATAAAAAAGAAGAGAGCTAAGTCAATTATCCATCAGATTAAGTCAGGTGACCCAGCTTATAAATAACAGGTGGAAATTCAACCATCTGCAATCCAATTTTTTTTTATAAGTTATTGAATAATAATGATATAATTTTGGAACAAAGTGATTGTTCTCATATCCCCAAGTTGGTAACTGATGAGAATTCAACAGCATTGTGTTCATGTCCATCTTTAGAAGAAATAAAAGTGTTCTTGTCCATCTGGAAAGTGTGGCGGTTCGATCTACATGGATTTTCAACACATTTCTATCAGACTTGCTGGAATAGTATAAGTGAGGATGTAGTAGATGCAGCAAAAGATTTCCCCAAGGTGGTATAATGACTAGGAGTTTTGCATGTATTACTTTGGTGCTCATTCCAAAAATAGATGATGCTATTACATGGTCAAATTACTATCTTATTAGCCTATGTAATGTGTCAAAATAAGATTATAACCAAGCTGATGAGCAATAGACTAAGCTCAATTCTTCCATCTTCATATGTCCTTCACAAAGTGGTTATGTTGTTGGACGAGAGTGATTGGAGATAACATTCTTATGGCTCAGGAATTGATTCATTCTATAAATAAAAGAGGTAAAGGAGATAAAGTAATCTATAAATTGGATAGGGCAAAAGCATATGACAGGATTCAATGGTCATTTTCATATCAAATATTAGCTAAAATGGCATTTTCTCGGACTTGGATATCTATGTTTAAGTCTTTATAAACAATTGCTGGTTTTCAATTTTAGTGAATGATCAAGATTCTGAATTCTTTAAGTCTTCAAGAGATTTGGGACAGGGGGATCCACTACATCACTGTTCATTCTTGTGGCTGAATGGTGATCAAGGGGGCTAGAAAAACTTTATTCAGAGATGCCTTCATTAAGATTGGGCCCAAAGCAAAGGCACAAGTATTCCATTGAGCAGATGCAGATGATATAATTATTTTTGCCAGAGTTGTTAAAGATAATCACTACTAAAAAAACAGCTTTTTGCAATGAATTTTGTGATGAATTTTTGGCAAAATCTGTCCTAAAATTTGTGGTTGTAAAATTTTGCGATGGATTTTTTTGCAACAGACTTTGCGACAGACATTGCAAATAATAATTATAATTAAAAGAAATAAATTTTGTGACGAAAATTTCTGTCCCAAAATTTTAAAAAGTTTGTTTAAAAAAAATATACACATCCTATCAAATTAAAACCTATAATTACCCAATATCAAAAATTCTTTGCATTACATACTAATCATCCCATACACTAATATTTAAATACTATTTTACATAAAATCACTATAATTTTATATCACAATAAAAATCAAGCCAAATAATATAAAATTGTCCAATATATAAATCAAGCCCTAACTAAAATATAAAATTTACCAAATAATGCAAAAAAAATTATCTTACAAGACTTATACTAAATTTCAATACTTTGAGATATCCAAGCCTGCAATATTAAAACAAAACAAAATTACAATAATGAAAAATAGAAACATAAACAAAACTAATAGAAAATTCAACATAATAAACCAATATATAAATTCAATGCATAACCAAATCATAATCGAGCGCATAATTAAAAAAATATAGATTCAAATCCTAATCAAACATATAATTCACAAAATATAAATCTAACAAATAATTCAATGTAAATGCATAATCAAACATATTTAGATCTAACACATCATTCAATATAACCAACCAAACATCTTATTATAAACCAACATATAATTTAATATAAGTCTAACATAGAACTCAAATCTTAATCACACATATAATTCACAAGATACAAATCTAACAAAATCTAACACATAATTCAATATAAATGCATAATCTAAACATATATAAATCTAATACATAATTCAATATATTCAAACATACATCCAACATAAACCAACATATAATTTAACATAAGTCCAATATATAACTCAAATCCTAATCAAACATATAATTCACAAAATATAAATCTAACAAAATCTAACTCATAATTCAATGTAAATGCATAATCTTAACGCATATAAATCTAATACATAATTCTATATAATCAAATATACATCTCATCATAAACCAACATATAATTTAATATAAGTCCAATGTATAATTCAAATCCTAATCAAATATATAATTCACAAAATATAAATCTAACACATAATTCAATGTAAATGCATAATCTAACACATTATTCAATATAACCAAACATACGTATCATTATAAACCAACATATAATTTAATATAAATCAAACATATAACTCAAATCCTAATCATACGTATAACTCAAAAAATATAAATCTAACAACATCTAACATATAGTTCAATATAAATGCATAATCTATAAATCGAATACATAATTCAATATAATCAAGCATACATCCAACATAATCCAACATATAATTTAATATAAGTCCAACATATAACTTAAATCCTAATCAAACATAAAATTCACAAGATATAAATCTAACAAAATGTAACGCATAATTCAATGTAAATGTATAATCTTAACACATATAAATCTAATATATAATTCTATATAATCAAACATACATCTCATCATAAACCAACATATAATTGAATATAAGTCCAACATATAATTCAAATCCTAATCAAACATATAGTTCACAAAATATAAATCTAACAAAATCTAACACATAATTTAATGTAAATGCATAATCCAACACATGTAAATCTAACACATTATTCAATATAACCAAACATACATCTCATTATAAACCAACATATAATTTAATATAAATCAAACATATAACTCAAATCCTAATCGTACATATAACTCAAAAAATATAAATCTAACAACATCTAACATATAATTCAATATAAATGCATAATCTTAACACATATAATTCTAGCACATAATTAAATATAATCAAACATATATCTCATCATAAACCAACATATAATTTAAAATAAGTCCAACATATAACTCAAATCCTAATCGAACATATAATTCACAAAATGTAACACGTAATTCAATATAAATGCATAATCTAACACATAAATCTAACACATAATTCAATATTAAACCATAACTAATACATATTACATAAAATAATGAGAAAAATAGTACCCCCTGAATAATTAATAATATTCGTAAACATATAATGATACATAAACACTCCTCCTTATACCCATCATCATCATAGAAGCAATTAAAAAACAATCAACAGCAAATGAGAAGACTCCGCCTCTTCTCCCAACACTCCATCCTCCTTCCAAATTCCACCAATTCTAAACATTTCTAATGTATTCTACAAAATATATATATATATGTATATATAATCAATAAAGATGTACAAACTTATCTCTAAGTGCTCCACAAAACTCAACGCTCACCGAAAAGTATCCACCACAATTGAGATAGCATATGTTACTAGATATATGTTAAAAGTGCATATATTTATTCATAAATCATAATTAAATAAACTAAATTAAAACTTACAAATTTAATAAATTTAATATAAACTAACATAAAGTTTAACTCAACCAAAATCCTAACAAAATTTTTAGTTCACATAAAAACATAACTATAACAACATTTAATAGGAATATAAATTACAACTCAAATTTTAACTAATACATAAATTATTATTTGTGTTAAGTCAAAATATATTCTAATAAATAAATCATTATTTGAGTTTAACTAATACATAAATCACATGTGTTAACTAAATACATGAACCAAATCTTAAGTAATGCATAAATTAAATTTTAATTAAATAAATCATAATTAAAAAAATTACCTTAGTTAGTTGAGATAATGTAAAATGTAAGCTCCCCAAACCTAAAAGAATAAATAAACAAAAATCATTAGCATTTTTTAAAATTAAAACAAAAATTTTCAAATAAAACAAAATAAAAGGAAATAAAAAAAAACAAAACAAAAAGAGAGAAAAATGCCCAGATCTGCCTGCCCAGCTGCCAGCAAGTTGGGCGGGTGCTAGGGGTGTTCAAAAAAAATCAAAACCAACCAAATTGACCGAAACCAGTTCGGTTAGGTTTTGATTTTTCATTTCAAAAAAATTCGGTTTTCATTTTTTTCGGTTTTTTTATTCAGTTAACCGAAACCGAAACGAAAAATTGAGGGGAAAAAGAAAAAAAAAATGATTCAGTTCGGTTTGGTTAACCAAACCGAAAAAAACGAAACTTTTTTTTTATATATACAAATTTTATTATTCAATCACTACTAGTTTAAGTTTTATTTCACATTTTTTGTTAAATTTTTTAAGTCTAAGATAAATAAATATAAATTTTTAAATAATGTAAATGTTAATGTATTTTTAAATTTTTGGGATAAATAAAAAAAAATTGATAAAGTGAAATAATTGAGAAAAAAAGAAGTAAATAATATATCAAAATAGTTATTAAAAACCTATGTTTTATAAATAATATAGATATTAATATATGACATATAAAAACATGAATAGTTATAATACAAAGAGAAAAAAATGATATTTTTTTCTAAACTCAAATGGTACAATTGCATAATTTTTTTTATTATATGAACTAATACACGTTACATATAAAAAAAAATAGATGATTATGATTTAAACAGCAAAAAATGTTATATTAAAAGAAAATTAATTAATTAATTAAACTTATATATATTATAGGGTATGTTGATGAGCAAAATTGAAAGTTCAACTTAAATTGCAAACTAATGGATAAGAGATTGAATCCTATTCGGCTATTCTTGTGGTAGTACTAGTAGTATATTGCATCTGCTGACCAATAAAATTTTTATCTATATTATTATAAAAATAAAGACCGTTTTGTATCTAAAGCATAAGTTATTTTTGTTCATTTACATAATTTGTCCTTTTAATTATTTCAACAACAAAAATTGACAATATAGTTTGAAGGATAAATTGGAGAATTCAACATAAAAAAGATAGTTTGGATACAAATTTTATCAATATTTCATAATTATCTTTTATAAGTGATGATTTAATAAGGTTATAATTGTATTTTTTTCACAAAATTTACAAATCCGCAATCAATTAGCTGTTTAACTTTAGTAGATTGAGTTTAAGATTTAATTTGCTATTCGATCTTAGCAATTAAGGTTTAAATATACAAAAATCGCATGCATCTACCTTGGCAATTATAAGCTAGCAATTTTAGCATACTCAATGTGTATACTAAATTTTTTATAACATAAAATAATTAAAATATTTATTTATCTTCTTAAATTTATAATATTTTAAATGTATTTGTTTAGAATAGATAAATTATAATTTTATCAAAACAAATATTTTCAATATAGAAAAAAAAGTAATCTAAATCAATTTTTTCACCTAAAAAAAATAAATATTTTTATCAATATACTTTTATCAAATAATTTTTTTGGTACTAAAAGAATAAGTTACCCAATTCAAAATTTTAATTAAACTAACTTACTTTTGTCAAACAAACTTCTATAACACTTGGTAAAAAAATAAGTTTTTCTTTCTTTCTTTTTTCCAGTTCGGTTTCGATTTTAACCGAAACTGAAAAAACTAAAAAAAACCAAAAAAAGAGGTTTAGTTGTTTTAACCAAAACCAAAACTGATTTTTTCGGTTATGGTTTTGAAAAATTGAATTTTTTTTTATTTTAACCGAATGAACACCCCTAACGGGTGCCCAGCTTGCGGCCGGCTAACAACTAGAACAAAAGAAGGGAAGAAGAAGAAGAAAGAAGGGAAGGAGAGATGAAGCAAAATTTTGCTTCTGAGTGTGTGTGGGAGGGGAGTTGGGGTTTATTTCCCACTCCCGCAAGCAAAAAATTTTATTTATTTTCTTTTTTTCTTTAATATTTGCAATGGAAAAATCCGTCACAAAACTTAAAATTTGTGATGGATTTTTTTTTTTTCTGTCGAAAAAAATTCCATCATAAAATTTTCTAAAATGCAAAAAAAATTAATTTTCTTTCTTTTTTTTTTTTTAAATTTGTGACGGAAAAATTCGTCGCAAAACTCAAAATTTGCGATGGATTTTTTTCCATCGCAATTTTTTTTATTCTTTTATTTTTTGTGATGGATTTTTTCCTGTCACAAATTACAGTTTTTTAGTAGTGAATGTGGTTAGACTTATGGAGCTTCTTCAAGAGTATGAATTAATGTCTGGTGAACTTATCAATTGCCGGAAAAGTGCTTATATTTTGAGCAAAAGATGTGGTAGTAGGCAACAAAGAATTATTCATAACATCAAAGGTTTTGCTTTGAAACAGCTTCTGATTAATTACTTGGGAGTTCCTTTAATTTATTTATGGGTCATAAAAAGGAATATCTCATTACCTCATTGGTGGATAAAATGAGATCAAGATTACTAGGATGGGAGAAATCAATTCTATCTCATGGGAGTAGACCGACCTTGATAAAAGTATATTGAACTCTATCCTTTTTTACCTTTTTCAAGTGCTAAAACCTCCAAAAGCATCTATTTATCAAGTGGAGAAACTTATGAATAAGTTTTTTTGGACGATTGTGGTTCTTAGAATAAAACTCAATCGGCTGCTTGGACTTAATTATTTGTGTTATCCATAGACTGAAGGGGGTTAAAATGTGAGGGATTTGCAAGATTTAGTTGATAGCTTCTCATGGAAGTTATGGTGGACTTTTAGAGATCAAATATTTCTATGGTCTAAATATATGCTATATAAATATGTGGAAGGAGCCTATCTTGGAGATGTGCAGGTTAAGTTAGATAAGTGGAATTTCCCTTTATTTAGATTTGGATGAAATTTAGATTTTCGTATTCTTAATTTTCATTTTTGAACTTTCTTGTATTCATTTAGATGAATTTTATTCAATAAATGGGTAGGGGTCTGCCTAAATCCCCCGCTATAACACTGGTGGTTTCGGGGGGCAAAAAAGGTTGTATTTGCATTTAGAAATTAATTAATTTATTCCTTTTCTTGGTTTTTCATATTATTTCTAAAAATATTTAATTAATATTAAGCATTGAACTATTAAAATATTGAATTCACGATCCACTCTTTTAAGTTTTAATCCAAAACCAATAAAGATGGGAATGATTATTTTTCCTCTAAAAAGGTATATTTTGTATGAATATGACTAAATTCTTAAGTCTAGCCATGTAATTACTAGAAATATATTGACATAATCTTTGTTGCGCCCATCATATATGTTGTATTTCCCACTAAATTACGTATGGGGACCTTGAAATGGAGATGCTAGTCAAAATCACTCATGTGGTTTATGAAAGGAAAAGTTTTGCTCTATATATATAGAATTTGTAGCAACTTGCAACTATCCATCATCTCCCCAAATTTTATGGTTGATGATCTTGACATTGTGCAAAAAATCTTCAAATCTTTCACACAATTCCTAAACTTACTAATAAAATCTTCAAGATTCTCAAATAGAAGATAGAAATATATATATATATATATATTTGATAAATATTGTAAATATAATGAAGTCTAGACAGTGCTAATGCATATTTCAGTAGCATAATAATCACAACTAGCATGTAAAAAAATTCATTGTATTTAACATGAGGAGAATTAACATTTAGCCTCCTATAGAAACCTAAAATGTACTTGAAGAGGTTTTCTTTATTTATTATTTACACATATACACATCAAAATTCGATCCACTGGTGGTGTCTGATCAATTAAACACTTGAATTGGAGAGGGTTCTAGTGTATTGTTTATGATTGTCATCCTTTTCTAAGTTGTGTGTGTGTGTGTGTGTATCTCAAACTAAAACGAAAATATTTATGTGGTTTATTATTTTTCCTAATTAGTTTTTTGACAAATCTCCTTCTATGAGGAGTTGAATTTATTTTACATAGAGGAAATATAGTGCCTTTTTTCTTTCAGTTATCAAATACTTTTTCTTATTTAGTATAACAAAAATAAAGTAGGAACTAGAAAGTGAATATTAATCTTTTCTAGTTTTACCAATTAATTCTATTTTTCTTCTATTTTTGTGCTAAATAATTACAAATAAACTATTAAAATAATTTTTAATTACTAATAATCAACTAATTAATTAAACTTAAACACTTCTGAGTAAAAAGCAATTGAACAAAAATGAAATATTTTTCTGAATGACAATATTTAAGAACTATATTAAAGTTTTTGATATGTTAGAGCTTGTTGGATTAATGATATATTGGTGTGAGTGTCGATAGTGTATTATCTTTCTTAAGGATGACACCCTTAAAAGCATGTGAAGATAAATGCAAATATAATTTATTTTAGCAAGATATAGATAAATGACGAGAAGATGGATGCTCATACTGAAAATTTCATCACGGATAACACAATAAGGGCTAGTTTGATTCATGGTATAATTCATTACAAACAAATTTTATCGAGGTCAATCATATGTTTGGATTGTGCATTTAGAAATCTACAAGCTTGTATATATATATATATATATATATATATATATATTTTAAACCTCAAAAGAAAAAATATAAAGCTTACTCTCTTTTAACATTTTAGATTTAGGAAAAAAATAAAGCCTTTAATTTAACCGCTTCATATGTGTGTGTGTGTGTGTGTGTGTGTGTGTTTATTAATTTAGGTCTATGAAAAAGTATAAAACCTTTATTTCGAAATATTATTATCTAAAGTTACAATAAGTAATTAATTGATTATAATAAATAAAAAAATATAAATTTAATTACTATTACTTTTTATTATGGTAAATTTTCTCTATCATTCTAAATTCTTATTATTTTCCTTATTTAACCCTAGCTACTTTCTTCTTTTTCAATACTAGTCACTAATAACAACTCTCTTTTTTAATGTTATCACTACATAACATTCCAATGTTAATCACTAAATAATGTTTTAGTATTAATTATTGTATAATGTTAACTTCAAATCAAGATTTTATTTCTTAATCCTTTTTTATTCTTTTGCTCCAGCTAATTTTTTTTTTTTTAAATTTGAAACCAATAAAATCTTACTTAGGTCAATAATATCTCATACCTATGCTATCAATTAAAAATGAAGTGTTATAAAAAATTAATTATAAAATACAAGCAATAATTGTGTATGACAAAGTTAGAAAAGTAAAATTTAAATAATAATATTTTATATGAAAAGTTTTTTTTTTATATATATACTATACAAAATGCTAAACACGATTATTAAAAAGACTCCATTTTCATATTTCACTTTAGCCCTTCAACTTTATTAAGACAGCCCTGGAGCAAGGTCCGTGAAGAATTGCAAAAGCTAAAGTTCATTATACCATAAAATATAGGAATCTGGACGAAATCATAATTGTACTACTGATTCCAACACTTTTCAGTCAATGTTATTACTGTTATCTACTTTCTTATCCTAGATTTATAATTGTCTCTTTCTCTTTTACATTTTAAAACATCTCAAAATAAGATTGCATTTTTAAAAAAAATTAAAAAAAAATCTTTTTTTTCATAAGTTCCCTCTAACTTAAATTAACACCGCTGACTATATATCATCCACCAACACTTTTGAGGTAATTTTATAAATAATATATATAAACTTTTCACTATTTCAACTGACATATAAACTCTAATATATTGAACGGATGAATTAGGAGAGAAAATATAAAATCAAGATCGATAACCATGCATGTCTTTCTTACCTTCTCATATAATAAAAGTCATATCTTGTCAAAAACACCATAAGTTCTACAAGTGAGATACAAACAAACTATACATATATAGAGGCAATTAGTACTTTTTAGTCCTCACAAAAATAGACCAACACCGACTCAACTCAACTTCATAAGTAGTTTCAATGTCCTGGAAGTTGTTTACTGTCCTGTCCCAAAGGCAGCCCATCCATTCACAAGCAATTGCATTGTCATGACCTAAAAGATATCACGTGAGGACGATATAGATATTTTGATCGAGATGAATTTAGCAATTTAAATGGAATAAATTTTTGAATTTCGTTCAAATTTACCTAAAAAACTTAATATGTATTGGAGGGGAGGGCTGTCAGATCCAATCCCCTACTCGCTTGTCTCTTGATCAAACTCTTCTGCAATCAAACAACTTTAATTTAAGGACCAATATATACAAATTATAAAGACAAAAAAGAGAAGGGCTCACCAGTTGATGGATTCTTGAACATGGCAAGTTCTTGGCTTTCTAATCTCACTGCTGCTTTCCTTGTTGATCAAGCTCAGTTGAAGCAAAATTTTCTTACTCAAATTGGTAGGTTTCATCCAAAATAAAGTTGCTGGCATCCACAAAAGCAGCCCATCCAGCACCAAAACCAACTTGGCCACTGCTGTATTGTATACTCTAACTTCATGAGCATCCCCTCCCAAATTCCTCAGCTTTACACTTTTTGCTTTGGCCCATTTAGTCTTGCAAATACTCCCTCTAATGAGCTGAATGTTCACAAGTAAAATAGTTCAAGAAATGCTAAGCAATATTCCTAATCAAAGTTGGAGGATTATAAAAGGGCTTCATCCGGTGCTCGACGATCTGTTAATTATTAATACTCAAAATATTTTTTAGATATCGCAAATTGTTGGTAAGTGTTGAAAATAAGATGTTGTATCTTTTGAAAAAGAAATTGCTACCTCTAAAATTTTGGCAAACTCCTATAAGTTTCAGTATTTTGTTTTATTCAAATAAATTCAAGAGTTAACATCTTATAAGACATTGGAACTTATAATATATATATTTTATAAGCCGAATACAATGTTAACTTTTATAAGACTGTTATGTTGACTAGCTTTTGCAGACTTGTATCAAGAACCAGTCTGAAGTTCAGGATTGCAAAAAGAGAGGAAAAATGTAAGGAAAAAAATGGTGATATATATATATATATATGATGAAGTTACCATGCTGTTCCTCATATATCCTTTCCGTGTAATGGTGAAGCTTATCTTCTTGCTTGTCTGAAGACCATCCATTTGAGCCAAATCTTCACTCCCATTCCCACTTTCTTCTGTCCATAGATTCATGAAAGAAGAACAAAGATTTAGCACAAGTCTATAATGATAGAAGATTCAAGAACCCGGGAAGAATCAACCGACCAGGTGAAGATTTTGTGGCCTTGCCATGTTGTCTGGTTGCATGAATCTTTTGTTGTCCAGAAATATGAGTTGGGGCCTCCTTTTTACAGCCATTGCTCTCGAAAGCTGTGAATCTGATCAATCTTGAACCTTTTATGAATCGAAACACAAGAAAATCTAGAAACTTTAAGCTGTTTTCTTTCACAAATTTCTCCCACCCCTTGTGAGACAATAATCGTCATCTATTAGTTCAATCTTGACATCCCATGAATTTCCAGGCAGCCCATCAGTTTTAAGTGTGGCTTCTTCAGACAAAAATTGTCTGTATTTTGCAACAAAAGAAGGCGGTATGTGTTAGTATCCTACATCGGTGAAATAAATAAATTGTGGTCTCTATATATGGTCTTGAGCAATCCTCACCTCTTAAGTTAGCTTTTAAGATTGAGTTAGGCCCAAGGTCCATTCTTTAACATGGTATCAGAGCCACCTATTCCCGATATTGGGCTATCTAGTGTTATTGGGCTACCCATTTCATGTCATTCCACGCTCCAAATGTTCATTTCTGGGCGTGAGTGGGGTGTGTTAGTGTCCCACATAGGTGAAATAAATAAATTGTGGTCTCTATATATAGTTTTAAGCAATTATCACCTCTTGAGTTAACTTTTGAAGTTGAGTTAGGCCCAAGGTCCATTTTTTGACAGTATGCACTGCCACACGCATATTCATCATATATTCAGCTTGAAACTGAGAATTAAAGAAAGAAAAACATTCTGAATGACTTGAAGAAAATTAAGAATAATAGAACTTACAATTGGTGGGACAAAATCATCCAAAGCTAATATGATCTTGCAGAAGGATGGCCCATCTGAATGAAGATTTCTCATTTTGCTCTTTCTCAACGGAAAAAGTTTACGTCCACAACCAAGTGTATATATATATGTATATAAAACTATGAACTTCCAAAGAATTTCTTCAAACTGGTTATTTCATTGGAATATGCAATTTTCTTTCACATCCGGACAGATAACTAGTTGTTGTCTGTGTTGCCCTTAATGATCATCAGATGAGAGATTTCATGATATCCTTAAAGCTGGCAGCCGTGTCGAAGAATTAGGACAGGTTATGCCTATTTCAGTTGGCTCTGAAAGGAGGCTTTAACTGAAATGCTTTTTCACTTTGCATGAAAATGGAAATGTTTTCTGCAATTTCATTGGTTCCACAGATTCTTTTATGCAAAAGAAACAGAAATGTATTCAATTCTTTGGCAGAAATTAAAAAATTTCTTTTGATTCACAGGGATTCTTCAGTACTTCAGTCTTCATGGTGATTAATATATCCGTGCATGCTGTTATGAATTGAAGTTTCAAACCTTCAAAATTCAAATAACATTTTCAGATTTTCTCATTTAAAAGTGTAATCTACCTTTTTAATTTTGTAACATCCCCATTATTTTGTAACACCCAACAATGCATTAATTTGATTTTATTATCATCAATTGCATTAGTCATCCTAAGCACTATAAATAGGTGTCCTAGAGTCTATGTAAGGTAGACCATTCTCTCATCTTCATGCATTCTTACTATCTAAATATTCTTCTAGTTTGATATTTAAATTTTGGGCAATTAGATAAGGTCTTGTTCACCAGTCTTCTTGTGATCGTGCTCATAATAGAAGACGACGGTTGTGACCTTTTGGGTTTTACCTTGGGGTGGTGGTGAGCCGCCAGTACCTGCACGGAGGGGAGGCCATCACGATCTTAAGACAGCATCAAGTGACGTGACTCCTACAGGCCAACCGTTTACATTTTTGTATCTATATTATTTTAAATATTTTATGGTTATTTGCATATTTGATTAAATGAGTTTGGTGAAATTTGCATGAAATATTTTGATTATGCACAACAATCTAAGATTGTGATGTTAAAAATTTCTCAACATATTATTCATCTGTTAATATTCTTCTAGTGTGAATTACATTATCCTATTATATTACTGTTTATTGAGTATAGATCATATTTGTGGCTTCTTGATTGATACTGTTAATTTGTATAATTTAAGTGAAAAAAAAAAAAAACAAGAATGGAAAATTCCTCGGTAGTTGTCTAGTTGAACACCCGCAACCATAATTTTGTGTAACCACGGACTGCTCTTTCATTCTGTTCCCTAATCAATGAGAAATTTCTTTTCAGAAAATATCGTCTAATTGTTTTGCCAGAAAAGCGTTGAAAACTTTGTTTGTGGTTCTTAAGTATTTGCTGGTATTCAGCTTGTTTTCCACTACTTCAATATTTAATATAATATTGAGAATTTGATTTGAAACGGCTATTCTCAATTTGATTTGAAACGGACAAAAAGGAAAAAAAAAAAAGCAAAGTAAAG
The DNA here is from genome assembly GCA_018894105.1 of Jacaranda mimosifolia. Classification (NCBI taxonomy): domain Eukaryota; kingdom Viridiplantae; phylum Streptophyta; class Magnoliopsida; order Lamiales; family Bignoniaceae; genus Jacaranda; species Jacaranda mimosifolia. Next base: position 5,627,276 of record CM032125.1, read on the forward strand.
AAGAATTCCTTTACTTGCTGGCTTTGCACTCTATCTTATGTTTCAAATTGTACCAGAATATAACTTTAATTATATAAATCTAATTTTTCACCTAATTGTAAAAGTTGTCATAAGCACTTTCTGTTCAAAATATTTTTAAATAATTTGGTAAAAAAAAAAATTGATAATTAATTGCGTAAAAGGGGACTGTTATAATTTTTGTCAATAGCAATTGAAAACAAAAACAACTTGAACAATTACGGATTTAAATTTGAAGTTTTATTAATCTACTCAAAGTTATTTTACTACAGTGATTAGTTTTCAATTTCAATAATATATAACTACGTGTTTAAATACAATCCTTGAATATTTACGGCAACTTAAGTTCTTAACACTCTAATTGGAAAAGGCTTTTATTTGTGTTTTGTGTACTATTTCATTCCTTTAGAAAGTTTTATAATTTTATTAAACTATGAATATTTATTTTGCTGTCCAACAGTTAGCTTTTGTTCATCTTTGCCTTTATCAATTCTAAGTTGTTAACAAAAAAAAAAAAAAAATGGCATCTGTTGAAGAAGCTAACAGTGTTAAGCCTGAGAAGTTTAATGGACTGAATTTTAAAAGATGGCAAAACCAAATGAGATATTGGTTGACTGTTCTTGGGTTTATTTCCGCTATAGATGAAAGTGTTGAGTCAAACTCTTGGCATACCCTTGAACAAATAGATTACCATTGTCGTAATCGTATCCTTAGTGCCTTGTCGGAAAAGCTTTATGATGTCTATCACATTACAACTAGTGCTAAGGAACTTTAGGATGCCTTAGAAGCTGAATATGGAATTGATGATGCGGGAATACAAAGATTTAATGCCTCAACTTTTACAAAATATACTATGGTTGATGGAAAATCAATTAATGAACAAATTCATGAGTTTCAAGATTTACTAAGGCCTTTAGAGAATAGTGGGTCAAAATTTAGTGAAGATTATAAGGTCTCATGTTTAATTGATAAACTTCCACCATCTTGGTCTAGTTTTGCTAGAGGTTTAAAGCATCAACAAGGGACTTTAACCTTAACCCAAGTCTTTAAAACATTGAGGATAGAGGAACAACACAGGATGAATATTAAGCAAGACGAAATGAAGGCCAAGGTCAATTTAGTAGAGGATAAAAGAAACTACAATCAAAATAAGTTCAAGCCTAGAGGTAACAAGTTTAAGAACAACAACAAGAGTTGGAGAAAAGGACATTACCATAATAATAATACCCAGCCAAAGAATCAACACTCTAGGAATGATAAAGGCAAAGAGAAGGGAGAAAGACCTTGTTATGTCTGTGGAAGAACCAACCATTTGGCTAAGGATTGTTATTACAAGAAGACGAAGAAGTACACTCCTAGGCCTAATTCTAAGAGTCAACAAGGTCAAGTGAATGTGTTGGTTGAAGGAGAACCATCTATCAGGTTAGAGTATGCTCCTATAGTAAACTTTACATATTAAAACAATGATTGGTAGTTAGACTCAGGAGCTAATATACATGTTTGTTTTGACAAATCCATGTTCAAATCCTATCAGAACTCAAGTGGAGGAAGCGTGACACTAGGGAATAATACTGCCGCACAAATACATGGAATTGGAACCGTTGACTTAAAGATGACTTCTGGAAAGACATTAACTCTTGAGGGAGTGCGGCATGTACCAGAAGTTAGAAGAAATTTAGTTAGTGGGTCTTGTTTAGTACAAAGTGGTTACAAGTTAGTTCTGGAGTCAAATAAAGTTGTAATCACCAGAAATAACATTTTTATTGGGAAAGGATTTATAAGTGATGGATTGTTTAAGTTAAATGTTTTCAATAATATTAATGAAACTCCCAATTGGGTTCTTAACATTGAGTCCAGTATTTTGTGGCATGAAAGGTTAGGACATGTTAGTAATAGAAAAGTGAAAAGGCTTATGGACCTAAGTCTAATACCAAAATCCAAAATAAATATGGACCATAAATGTGAAATATGTGTACAAGCAAAACAAACAAGAAAACCCTATCAATCGGTCCATAGAAATTCAAATATCCTAGAACTTATTCATAGTGATGTATGTGATTCAAATAGGTCACCCACTGGAGGTGGAAACAAGTATTTTTTGATATTCATAGATGATTTCTCTAAGTACTTTTACATTTATCTTATCAAATCTAAGGATGAAGTTTTTGATAAATTTAAGATATACAAATCCGAGGTTGAGAACCAAATAGAGAAAAAGATTAAGATACTTAGGTCTGATAGAGGAGGAGAATACTCATCTGGGGAATTAACAAAGCTTTGTGAAGATAATGGTATTATACATGAATTCACACCTCCTTACTCACCTCAGTCAAATGGTGTGGCTGAAAGGAAAAATAGAACTTTAATGGATATGGTTAATGCAATGTTGTTAAACTCTAGAGCTCATGAAAACTTGTGGGGGGAAGCTATTTTATCTTCTTGTTTTATACTTAATCGTGTGGTTGTTAAAGATAATGATAAAACTCCTTATGAATTATGGAAAAGGAGGGCTCCGAGGTTGAATTTTCTTAAAGTGTGGGGGTGCTTAGCTAAAGTAGCTATACCAGAAATTAAGAGAAAAAAGATAGGTCCTAAGACTGTAGATGCCATCTTCATTGGATATGCTTAAAATAGTAGTGCAAATAGAATTTTAGTGATTAATTCTGAGATTAGTGGAATTTCTAATAATACAATTATTGAGGCTGGAGATGCAACATACTTTGAGGATATTTTTCCTTTCAAAACTCGAATTCCAAGAAAAACAAGTACATCAATAGCTGAATCTTTTAGAGGTGAATCATCCAATAATACAAGCTTAGAAAAGGAGCCAGGAAATCCTATAGAATTAAGAAGAAGTAAAAGAGCTAGGGTCAAGAAAACTTTTGGAGATGACTTTATGACATTTTTAATTGAAGGAGATCCTCAAACTTATGATGAAGCAATATCCTCTATAGATGCACCTTTTTGGAAAGAAGCTATTAATGATGAGTATAATTCTATTATTCAAAATAATACTTGGGTCTTATCTGATTTACCTCCGGGTAGTAAACCAATAGGATGCAAGTGGATTTTTAAGAAAAAGTTAAAAGCTGATGGGTCAATAGATAAATATAAAGCAAGGTTAGTAGCAAAAGGATTTACACAACAAGAAGGCATAGATTATTTTGATACCTATTCCCTTGTAGCTGGAATCTCCGCTATTAGGACTTTATTAGCATTAGCATCTATACATAGCTTAGTAATTCATCAAATGGATGTTAAGACTGCATTTTTAAATGGAGACTTAGATAAAGAAATTTATATGGAACAACCTGAAGGGTTTAGGGTTAAAGGACAAGAACATAAGGTGTGTAAGTTAGTGAAATCTTTATACGGTTTGAAACAAGCTCCCAAACAATGGCATGAAAAGTTTAATGAGGTTATATTAGGCTATGGATTTAAATCAAATGAACATGATAGATGTGTATATTGTAAAGAAGAAAATGGTGTGCATGTGATTCTATGTTTATATGTGGATGACATATTAATTTTTGGGTCTCATTTGGACATTGTTAAAGAAGTGAAAAGTTATTTATCTAATAATTCTGAAATGAAAGATTTGGGAGAAGCTCGTGTAATATTGGGTATGAAGGTCAAGAAAACTGGAAAAGAAATTTTATTAGATCAATCTAGTGCTATTGAAAGGTTCTTGAGGAAATTTAACTATTATGATTGTAAGACAGTTTCTACTCCTTTTGATCCAAATGTACAATTGAATAAAAACTTGGGTGAACCTGTGTCTCAGTTAAAATATTCTCAGATCATTGGATCATTACTGTACTTTTCTAATAGGACTAGGCCTGATATTTCTTATGCAGTTGGGAGACTTAGTAGATATACACATAATCCAAGCAAAGATCATTGGAATGCTTTAGAAAGAATTCTTAAGTACCTTAGATGAACCCTAAATTATTCTTTGTGTTACAAAGATTTTCCAAGTGTAATTGAAGGATATAGTGATGCAAATTGGATCACCGATAACTCTGAAATTAAGTCTACTATTGGATTTGTTTTTATGCTAGGTGGAGAAGCAATTACTTGGGGTTCTAAAAAGCAAACAATTATATCAGGAAGTACTATGGAAGCTGAGTTAATTGCCTTAGATACAACTTGTACTACTGCTGAATGGCTAAGAGAATTTCTACTTGATATTCCTCTAGTTAATAAACCATCACCAGCCCTCTCTATACACTGTGATTGCAAAGTTGTGATAGACCTTGTTAATCAAACACATTCTAATAAAAAGATGAGCAGACACTTACAAGCAAGACATAAAAGTATAAAGTCTTTATTAAAGAGAAATGTTGTATCTCTTAATTTTGTGAAATCTGAGAAGAACTTGGCAGATAATTTGACCAAAGGTTTACCCAAAAAGGGTGTATATGAATCATCGAGGGGGATGGGCTTAAGCCCACAAGGGAGTCAACTCCGGGGGTAACCTAACCTTTGTGAATGGAGACCCCATGAAGAAGGTTCAATGGGTAGAAACAACCTGTAATGCGTGACTCAATTAGCACTACTTTATAAGGAGAGCGTCTCCTTCCCATCCCTATGGTGATAGTGTTGTATAGTGTGATGTTAGGTTGGGCACTGCCCTTAATGAGACCAAGGCGGGAATTCCGTAGGGTATAGATCACACATACCCTTGGAGGTTTCACCTAAATGAGAGTTGCCATGAGGCTGTAGCTATGGGTTCGGGCTAACCTTAGAGACTCTCATGAGAATCAAGATACGAGCGCATGGCCATTAATAGCGCTAACCCGCTTTGAACAAAGACTGATATCAATACCATGTGTGTGATGTATTGAAGTTTGGCAAAGGGACCTAATTCAAGGCATAGTCCATTATGGCTCCCTCAAATAGAAATCATCAACACTAAGTGTGGGCTCAAAGCTCGGAAGGCTCCTACACCTATTACATGGTATTAAGTTGCCCTATTATATTTCTTATATGTAATTTTGAAATTTTAAACCTTGTGGGGGATTGTTATGAATTGAAGTTTCAAACCTTCAAAATTCAAATAACATTTTCAGATTTTCTCATTTAAAAGTGTAACCTACCTTTTTAATTTTGTAACATCCCCATTATTTTGTAACACCCAACAATGCATTAATTTGGTTTTATTCTCATCAATTGCATTAGTCATCCTAAGCACTATAAATAGGTATCCTAGAGTCTATGTAAGGTAGACCATTCTCTCATCTTCATGCATTCTTACTAACTAAATATTCTTCTAGTTTGATATATAAATTTTGGGCAACTAGATAAGGTCTTGTTCACCAATCTTCTTGTGATCGTGATCATAATAGAAGACGTCGGTTGTGACCTTTTGGGTTTTATCTTGGGGTGGTGGTGAGCCGCCAGTACCTACACAGAGGGGAGGCCATCACGATCTTAGGACAGTGTCAAGTGACGTGACTCCTACAGGCCAGCCGTTTACATTTTCGTATCTATATTATTTTAAATATTTTATGGTTATTTGCATATTTGATTATATGAGTTTGGTGAAATTTGCATGAAATATTTTGATTATGCACAACACATGCATGCAAAGTTAGCATAATATTAAAGACAACCGGTAGTGAAGAAACTAGAAGACAATAACATAAGGGTATGTTTACATTTTTGGCCGAGATTCTTTTTTATTAATGCACATGCATGTCAGAAATTCATTAGGTTTAAACCCTCAAACTTACACATTACGGGTGAGATTTATGCCATGGATCAAAATTCACTCGACTGCCATATTTCAGGAATTTACTAGGTATAAATTCTCAAACTCACACTTTATATATGAGACTCATGTTATTGTGCCAAAAGCTGCTCAACTACTTTTTTGACTTAAATGAAAAAATGATTGATGAAAAATAAGATGAAATGAGGGATGAAAATTAAATAATTAACTAAATATTCTCATAAACAAGTAATGAGTACATATTTTGAATTTTTCAGAAAAAAATTCTTATATCAATAAATATATTCAAAATAAGATATTTATAGAACTTGCAAAAAATATTTGTTTTGCAACAATACATATACAACATCATGCATATCACTGGTTATTGATCAAGTGTCATCACCCTCAAACATATAAGATTTACCATTCAAATAATAATGACCCAAATGTATCAAAAAACAAAAACAAGAACAATAAAATCAACACCAAAAAACTCCACATAGTTCAAGAATTTAGAAATCAACCATTTTATGCAAAGATTGAAGTATAAAAATAATACTATGGTATTGAAACATTTATGTACTTCTTTCCTTTCAAACCCTACGTTATCTTCCTTATGAAAAGAATGTGAAGAGGAAAAAGAGTTGAAGGTGGAGATCTTTTATCATAAAAAACACTAATGGTGAAAAAAGCACATGGCTAGAAAAGACTTTTTATATTTTTAGTTTTTCAAATTTCCTTTGAAGATATAAAGTATAAAGTATTTTTATATGTTCCTCACTACAACGGTTGTCTATTGGTCATGAATATTTGTATTTCAAATTTAAGGAGGAACTTTTGTAAATAAGTCATAATTCAAACAAATTTTGGTAATTTATCTTGTAATTTGAGGTGTATCTCTTACGTATCCTAACTCGTTTATAAATAACAATTCATACTGATTCAAATAAAAAATAATATCTAATTATATTCATTGCACTAATACATATAGGATTTTATATAGAATGCCGCATATAATCTTTGCAATAAAGTCAAAAATTAAGTGATTTAAATGCACAAATTCCGACATACTTCAAATAGTATATGCATTTACAAAAAAGAAGAGAGCTAAATCAATTATCTGTCAGATTAAGTCGGGTGACTAGCTTATGAATAACATGGTGGAGATATTCAATAATCTGCAATCCAATTTTTTCAAAAGTTATTGAATAATGATGAAATAATTTTGGAACGAAGTGATTATTCTCATATCCCCAAGTTGGTAACTGATCAGGATTCAACAACAATGTGTTCATGTCCATCTTTAGAAGAAATAAAAGTGTTCATGTCCATCCAAAAAGTGTGGCGGGTCAAGTTGGATTTTCAACACATTTCTATCAAGTTTGATGGAATATATATTATAGGTGAGGATGTAGTAGATGCAGTGAAAGATTTCCCCAAGGTGGTATAATGCCTAGGAGTTTTACATGTACTATTTTGGTGCTCATTCCAAAATAGATGATGCTAGTACATGGTCAGATTACTGTCCTATTAGCCTATGTAATGTGTCAAATAAGATTATAACCAAGCTGATAAGCAATAGACTAAGCTCAATTCTTCCATCTACATATCTCCTTCACAAAGTGGTTATGTTGTTGGAAGAGCAATTGGAGATAACTTTTTATGGCTCAAGAATTAATTCATTCTATAAATAAAAGAGGTAAAAGAGATAGAGTAATCTTTAACTTGGATATGGCAAAAGCGTATGACACGATTCAGTGGTTGTTTTTATATCAAATATATTAGCTAAAATGGGATTTTCTCAGACTTGGATATCTATGGTTAAGTCTTATATAAAAAATTGCTGGTTTTCAATTTTAGTGTCTTCATGAGGTTTGAGACAGGGAGATCCACTACAGCACTATTCATTCTTGTGGCTGAATGGTGATCAAAGGGGCTAGAAAAACTTTATTCAAACATGGCTTTATTAAGATTTGTGCCAAAAGCAAAGGCAAAAGTATCTCATTTAGCATATGCAGATGATATAGTTATTTTTGCTAGAGTTGTTAAAGATAATGTGGTTAGACTTATGGAGCTTCTTCAAGAGTATGAATCAGTGTCTGGTCAACTTATCAATTGCCAGAAAAGTGCTTATATTGTGAGCAAAAAATGTGGAAGAAGACAACAAAGAATTATTCATAACATCATGGGTTTTGCTTTGAAATAGCTTCTGATTAATTACTTGGGAGCTCCTTTAATTTATTTATGGGCCATAAAGAGGAATATCTTTTTACCTCATTGGTGGATAAAATGAGATCAAGATTTCTAGGATGGAAGAAGTAAATTCTATCTCATGGGAGTAGACCGACCTTGATAAAAAGTGTATTGAACTCTATCCTTATTTACCTTTTTCAAGTGCTAAAACCTCCAAAAGTATCTATTTATCAGATGGAGAAACTTATGAAACTCACTCTCCTGCTTGGATTTATTTGTGTTATCCTTATGCTGATAAGGGTTAAAATGTGAGGGATTTGCAAGATTTAGTTGATAGCTTCTCGTGGAAGTTATGGTGGACTTTTAGAGATCAAATATTTCTATGGTCTAAATATATGCTATATAAATATGTGGAAGGAGCCTATCTTAGAGATGTGCAGGTTAAGTTAGATAAGTGGAATTTTCCTTTATTTAGATTTGTATGAAATTTAGATTTTCGTATTCTTAATTTTCATTTTTGAACTTTCTTGTATTCATTTAGATGAATTTTATTCAATAAATGGGTAGGGACTACTTAATCTCCACCATGACACTAGTAGTTTTTGGGAGAAAAAAAAATTGTACTTGCATTTAAAAATTAATTAATATATTCCTCTTCTTGGTTTTCATATTGTTTCTAAAAATGTTTAATTAATATTAAGCATTGAACTACTAAAATATTGAATTCAGGATCCACACTTTTAAGTTTTAATCCAAAACCACCAAAGATGGGAATGATTATTTTTCCTCTAAAAAGTAAAAATTTGTATGATATGACTAAATTCTTAAGTTTAGCCATGTAATTACTAGAAATATATAGAAATAATCTTTGATGCGCCCATCATATATGTTGTGTTTCTCACATAATTACATACGGGTACCTTGAAATGGAGATGCTAGTTAAAATTACTCATGTCGTTTATGAAAGGCAAAGTTTTGCTCTCTATATATACAATTTGTATATGTTATTTTAAGAGAGAAACTTGCAACTATCCATCATCTCCCCAAATTTTATGGTTGATGATCTTGACATTGTGTAAAAAATCTTCAAATCTTTCACACAATTCCAAAACTTACTGATAAAATCTTCAAGATTCTCAAATAGAATATAAAAATATACATATTTTGATAAATATTATAAATATAATTAATAAAGTCTAGACAGTGCTAATGCATATTTCAGCAGCATAATAATCACAACTAGCATGTAAAAAAATTCATCGCATTTAACATGAGGAGAATTAATATTTATCCTCCTATAAAAACCTAAAATGCACTTGGAGAGGTTTCCTTTTATTTTTTATTTACACATATACACATCAAAATTCGATGCCCCTGGTGGTGACTGATCAATTAAACACTTGACTTGCTAAGGGTTTTTGTGTATTGTTTATGGTTGTCATCCTTCTCTGAGTTGTATATATATCTCAATCTAAAACGAAAATATTTATGTGGTTTATTATTTTTCCTAATTGGGTTTTTTGATGAATTTCCTTCAATGAGGAGTAGAATTTATTTTACATAGAGGACATATAGTACCTTTTTTCTTTTAGTTATCAATACTTTTCCTTATTTGGGAAAAATACAATTTTAGTCCATCAACTATTGTGAGAATTTTTTTTTTTTAACTCCATTTTGATTTGGGGTTATCACATTTAGTTCATTATTCCTTAATCTTTTGCACATGAAATCCAATTTTTTGCAATTTTGGTCTATCGGGATCAAAAAATTCCAATTGAGCCCGCGATTTGCCCAGTCAGCTTTAATTGGGCCCAAAAATTGGGGATTTGCCACCTAGGACCAAATCATCCAAAATAAAAAAACTATAAAATGTGCTAAAATAAAAGGTAAAAAATGCCACAAAACAAATAACAAAATCAACAAATTTGAAAATAAAAAAAAAATCTAAAATGGAAAAAGTGTTGAAACACTAGTTTGTGAATTATCTATTTGATAATATGAATAATAAATCTATCTAAAGTAATTTATTCAAAGTTAATGAATTATATATTAATTAATAAATAAAAATAAAAATAAATTAGATATAATAAAAATCTAAAATAATTTCACCTATTCAATATATTAAATAATAAACATCTTCAAAATAATCCATTTAATAATATCACATACTAAATTAATTTATTTAAATAATTAATATTTAATAATATTAATACTAAATATATTTATTAATTGAGTATATATTAAATAATTTTAAGTTGATAAACATATTTAAGATAATTTCATTCAATTAACTGAATTATTTAATTATTAGTTAAAAATAAAAATAATAAAATGCATATTCAATTACATGAAATAATAACATTACTTAAACTACTTTATTTAATAACATTACATATATAAATAATTTTTCAAACAATTAAGTTTGATAATAATTCATGTATTTTGTAATATTAAAAAATACACTAAAAAAATCACCATGTTCCATTCTTCCTCATCTCCACCTTCCATTTAAATAATTTTTATTTTTATCTTTTTTCTTTCTAATTATTCATATATGTATACTTATTTTTTCTATTATACTTATTCACTTATTTATCAATAAAATTCAAATTACTTTTTATTTTTATCTATTTTTTCTATTTATTCATTCTGAATTAAATAATATTTAATATTTATAAAAATATATATAATATAATTTTTTATCTATACTTATATATATATATATACTTATATAAATTTCTATAAATTTTAAATAAGATTTAAAATATATTTCTCATTTCTCATTATTTCATATATTCTTATTTTATACACATATTTATATATAATGTGTATATATATTATTAACATGACTACCCCAACCCCTAGCCCGACCCCCAATTGACTGTCAACGGTCGCCGGTCGGCGACCATAGCTTCTATAATTGAAAATAAACAAACAAATAAATAAATAAACTAATGGTGGCCCCACGATAGCCATGTGGCTGGATCTGGCCAGCTTCGGCCACTATGCACAGCTGCCATGGCAACCCATTTTGTTTGGGGAGATGGGGTGGGTGAGTCGGTGGTGGGGAGATGGGGTGGGGGTGGGTGGGTAAGGGTTTATATTTATATATATGTTATTAAATTAATATATATTATTATATATACAATATATGTATATAAATATATATATAATATTTTTAAATATATATATATATATATATGCATTTTAGATTTTTTTTTATTGATGAACTAAAGTGATATGGCATCACATGTGACGAGTGGTGGTGACGTGGCATTACACATGGTGGATAACATGGTCTCTCATGACAAATGGCGAAAAATCCCTAATTTCTTGAAGCTGACTGGGCAAATCGCGGGCTCAATCGAAAATTTTTGAGCTGATGGACTAAAATTGCGAAAAATTGAATTTAATGTGCAAAAAATTAAGGAATAATGGACTAAATGTGATAACCCCAAATCAAAATGGAGTAAAAAAAATCTTGCAACAGTTGATGGACTAAAATTATATTTTTCCCTCCTTATTTAGTATAACAAAAATAAAGTAGAAACTAAAAAATGAATATTAATCTTTTCTAGTTTTACCAATTAATTGTCTTTTTTCCTTCTATTTTTTTGCTAAATAATTGTAAATAAATTAGTAAACTATTAAAATAATTTTATTTATTAATAATCAATTAATTTATTAAACTTAAACACTTCTGAGCAAAAAGCAATTGAACAAAAATGAAATATTTTCTGAATGACAACATTTAAGAACTACTATAAAAAATTTTGATATGTTAGAGCTTGTTGAATTAATGGCATAATGGTGCGAGTGTCGATAGCGTATTTTTTCTTTCTTAAGGATGACACCCTTAAAACAATGTGAAGATAAATGTAAATATAATTTATTTTAATGAGATATAGATAAACGACGAGAAGATGGATGCTCATATGATGGAAATTATATCCTGGATAAACAATAAATAAAAGTATAATATAAGTTTCTCTATATCTTTTGATCCTTATACTTCTATTTTTTTGATCCAATTTTTATTGAAAACGTTAAATGGGCTCTGAAAAGGTTTCATTTACGTACAATTTTGTTTTCCCTTAAATTATTCTTTCAAATCAAGTAAGCAAACATTTTTATTATGCATTATGCCACAAATATAGGTATTTGGACGAAACCATAATGTTATAATTTTCTCTTTCTTTTTTACATTTTAAAACATCCGAAAATAAAATTGCATTTTTTTAAAATAAAAAGAATCTTTTTTTTCTTCCATAAGTACCCTTAACATAAAGCAACTTAAAAGTAACTCCGCTAATTATCATCCACCAACACTTTTGAGGTAATTTTGTAAATAAAATATATAAACTTTTCGTTCTTTCAACTCACATATAAAGCATTATATTGAACTGATGAATTAGGATAGAAAATATAAAATCAAGATCGATAATCATGCATATCTTTCTTACCTCGTCATATAATAAAGGTCATACCTTGTCAAAAACACCATAAGTTGTACAAGAGAAATACAAATAAATTACACATATATAGAGGCAATTAGTCCTTTTTTAGCCCTCTCAAAGATAGACCAATACTGACTCAACTCGAATTCATAAGTAGTTTCAATGTTTTGGAATTTGGAAGTTGTTTACTGTCCCAAAAGGCAGCCCATCCATTCACAAACAACTGCATTGACATGACACCTACAAGATACCACCAGATGATGACATATATATTCTGGTTGAGACGAATTTAGCAATTTGAATGGCACTAAAATTCTAAATTTCATTCAAATTTATCTATAAAACTTGAGATTTACTAGAGGGAACGATTGTCGAATCCAACCCCCTTCTCGCCAGTCTCTTGATCAAACTCTTCTGCAATCAAACAACTTTAATTAAGGACCAATATATACACATTATAAAGACAAAAAAAGAGAAGGGCTCACCAATTGACGGTTTCTTGGACACGGCAAGTTCTTGGCTTCTAATCTCACTGCTGCTTTCCTTGTTGATCAAGCTCAGTTGAAGCAAAATTTCCTTACTCCCACTTGGATTAATGGACTCAAATTGGTAGGTTTCATCCAAAATAAAATTGCTGGCATCCACAAAAGCAGCCCATCCAGCACCAAAACCAACTTGGCCCATTGCTGTATTGTATACTCTAACTTCATGAACATCCCCTCCCAAATTCCTCAACTTCACACTTTTTGCTTTGGCTAATTTAGTCTTGCAAATACTCCCTCTGATAAGCTGAATGTTCACGAGTAAAATAGTTCAAGAAATGCTAAGCAATATTCCTATAAGAGTTGGAGGATTATAAAAGGGCTTTGGCCAGACCCTCAATGATCTATCTATTACTGCTCAAAATATTTTGTAAGATGTTGTAAATTGTAGGTAAGTGTTGAAAAAAGATGTTGGGTCTTTTGAAAATAAAATTGCTACCTCTAAAATTTTGACACTCCTATAAGTTTCAGTATTTTATTTTATTCAAATAAATTCAAGGGTTAACATTTTATAAGACGTTGGAACTTATAATATATATATATATATATATTTAGTCGAATACAATGTTAATTTTTATAAGATTGTGTTATGTTGACTAGCTTTTGCAGACTTGTATCAAGAACCAGTCTGAAGTTCAGGATTGCAAAAAGACAGAGGAAAAATGTAAGAAAAATGGTGATATATATATGATGAAATTACCATGCTGTTCCTCATATATCCTTTCCATGTGATGGTGAAGCTTATCTTCTTGTTTGTCTGAAAACCATCCACTTGAGCCAAATCCTCACTCGCATTCCCACTTTCTTCTGTCCATAGATTCATGAAAGAAGAACAAAGATATAGCACAAGTCTATAATAATAGAAGATTCAAGAACCGAAGAAGAATCAACTGACCAGGTGAAGATTTTGTGGCCTTGCCACGCTGTCTGGTTGCATATATCTTTTGTTGTTCAGAAATATGAGTTGGGGCTTCCTTTTTACAGCCATTACCCTCAAAAGCTGTGACTCTGAGCAATCTTGAACCTTTGACCAATCGAAACACAAGAAAATCTGGAAACTTTAAGCTGTTTTCTTTCACAAATTTCTCCCAACCCCTTGTGAGACAATAATGGTCATCTATTTGTTCAATCTTGACATCCCATGATTTTCCAGGCAGCCCATCAGTTTCAAGTGTGGCTTCTTCAGACAAAAATTGTCTGTATTTTGCAACAAAAGAAGGTGGTATGCACTGCCACACACATATTCATCATATATTCAGCTTTTGAAACTGAGAATTAAACAACAAAGAAAGAAAAAGAAAAAAAACATTCTAAATGACTTCAAGAAAATTAAGAATAATAGAACTTACAAGTGGTGGGACAAAATCATCCAAAGCTAATATGATCTTGCAGAAGGATGGCCCATTTGTCTGCAGATTCCTCATTTTGCTCTTTCTCAACGGAAAAAGTTTACCTCGACAACCTAGTATATATACGTATATAAAACTATGAACCTCCTGAGAATTTCTTCGAAGTGGTTATTTCATTGGAATTTACAATTTCCTTTCACGTCCGAACAGGTGTATAGTTCTTGTCTGTGTTGCTCTTAATGATCATCAGATGGGAGATACCATGATATCCTTGAAGCTGGCAGCTGAGTCTGAAGAATTAGGACAGGTTATGCCTATTTCAGTTGGCTCTGAAAGGAGGCTTTAGCTGAAATGCTTTTTCACTTTGCATGAAAATGGAAATGTTTTCTTCTATTTCATTGGTTCTACAGATTCTTTTATGCAAAAGAAACAGAAATGTATTCAATTCTTTGGCACAAATTACAAAAAGTTCTTTCGATTCACAGGGATTCTTCAGTACTTCAGTCTTCATGGTGATTAATATGTCCGTGCATGCATGCAGAGTTAGCATAATATTAAGACTATCGGTAGTGAAGAAACTAGAAAACAATAACATAAGGGTTTGTTTGCATTTTTGGCTGAGATTCTTTTTTATCGATGCACACGGGCGCATGTCAGGAATTCATTAGGCTTAACCCTCGAACTTACACATTATTGTAGGACTTAAGTTATTGAGTCAAAAGCCACTCGACTGCCATATGTCAGGAATTTGCTAGGTATAAATTCTCAACATCACACTTTATGTATGAGACTCATGTTATTATGCCAAAGCCGCTCAACTACTTTTTTTGACTTAAATGAAAAAAACGATTGATGAAAAATAAGATGAAATGAGGGATAAAAATTAAATAATTAACCAAATATTATCATCTATACTTCATAAGATTATTTAAATAATGGATGAGTTAATTTTAACCATCACATGTTCACTTTGATCGACTATGAGACCTATGAATAATATATACACGACATCATTCATGCCACTGATTAATTGATCAAATGTCAACACCCTCAAACACAAGATTTGCTATTCAAATTATAATGACCCAAATGTATCAAAAAACAAAAATATACAATCGACACCAAAAAACTCCACATAGTTCAAAGAATTTAGAAATCAACCATTTTATGCCAAGATCGATGCATAAAAATAATACTATGGTATTGAAATATTGCTGTATTTCTTTTCTTTCAAATGCTACATTATCTTCCTTATGAAGAGAATGTGAAAAGGAAAAAGAGTTGAAGGTGAAGAGACCTTTTATCATCGAAACATGATGGTGAAAAAAGCACATGGCTAGAAAAGACTTTTTGTATTAATTTTTAGTTTTTCAAATTTCCTTTGAAGATATAAAGTATTTTTATAATTTCCTAACTATAACGGTTGTCTATTAGTCATGAATATTTGTATTTCAAATTTAAAAAGGAACTTCTGTAAATAAGTCATAATTCAAAATATCTTGATAATTTATCTTACAATTTGAGGTGTATCTCTCACGCATCCTAACTCGTTTATAAGTAACAATTCATACTTACTCAAAGTAAAAATAATCTCTCATTATAACGTCATCATATATAAATCAAAATCATTATACTAATACATATAGGATTTTATATAGAATGCTGCATATGATCTTTGCAATAAAGTCAAAATTTAAGTGATTCAAATATGCACAAATTCCTACATACTTCAAATAGTATTTGCATTTATAAAAAGAGGAGAACTAGATCAATTATCCATCAGATTAAGTCAGGTGACCAGGCTATAAGTAACATGGTGGAAATTCGACAATCTGCAGTCCAATTTTTTCAGAAGTTATTGAATAATGATGCTATAATTTTGGAACAAAGTGATTGTTCTTATATCCCCAGGTTGGTAACTAATGAGGATTCAACAACATTGTGTTCATGTCCATCTTTAGAAGAAATAAAAGTGT
This sequence comes from Jacaranda mimosifolia, assembly GCA_018894105.1. Taxonomy (NCBI): domain Eukaryota; kingdom Viridiplantae; phylum Streptophyta; class Magnoliopsida; order Lamiales; family Bignoniaceae; genus Jacaranda; species Jacaranda mimosifolia. Next base: position 5,643,527 of record CM032125.1, read on the forward strand.
TCATGTCCATCTAGAAAGTGTGGCGGGTCTACATGGATTTTCAACACATTTCTATCAGACTTGCTGGAATATTATAAGTGAGGATGTAGTAGATGCAGTGAAAGATTTCTCCAAGGTGGTATAATGCGTAGGTGTTTTACATGTCCTACTTTGGTGCTCATTCCAAAAATAGATGATGCTATTACATGGTCAGATTACCATTTTGTTAGCCTCTGTAATGTGTCAAATAAGATTATAACCAAGCTGATGAGTAATAGACTAAGCTCAATTCTTCCATCTTCATATCTCCTTCAAACAAAGTGGTTATGTTGCTGGAAGGGCAATTGGAGATAACATTCTTATGGCTCAAGAATTGATTCATTCTGTAAATAAAAGAAGTAAAGGATATAAAATAATCTTTAAACTGGATATGGCAAAAGCATATGACAGGATTCAATGATCATTTTTATATCAAATATTAGCTAAAATAGGATTTTCTCAGACTTGGATATCTATATATGGTTAAGTCTTATATAAACAATTGCTGGTTTTCAATTGTAGTGAATGGTCAAAATTCTAAATTCCTTAAGTCTTCAAGAGGTTTGAGATAGGGGGATCCACTACAGTACTGTAACTTCTTGCGGCTGAATGGTGATCAAGGGGGCCAGATAAACTTTATTCAGAGATGCTTTCATCAAGATTTGAGCCCAAAGCAAAGGCACAAATATCCCCTTTATCATATGCATATGATATAATTATTTTTGCTAGAGTTATTAAAGATAATGTGGTTAGGCTTATGGAGCTTCTTCAAGAATATGAATTAGTGTCTGGTCAATTTATCAATCGCCATAAAACTGTTTATATTGTGAGAAAAAATGCGGTAGAAGACAACAAAGAATTATTCATAACATTACAGGTTTTGCTTTGAAACAATTTCCAAATAATTATTTGAGAGCTCCTTTATTTGTAGGTCATAAAAAGGAATATCATTTTACCTCATTGGTGGATAAAATGAGATCAAGATTACTACGATGGGAGAAATCAATTCTATCTCATTATAGTAGACCAACCTTGATAAAAAGTGTATTGAACTCTATACCTATTTACCTTTTCCAAGTGCTAAAACCTCCAAAAGTATTTATTTATCATATGGAGAAACTTATGAATAAGTTTTTTGGGGTGATTGTGGTTCTCAGAATAAAACTCACTAGGCTGCTTGGACTTATTTGCGTTGTCCATATGCTGAAGGGGGTTAAAATGTGAGATTTGCAAGATGTAGTTGATAGCTTCTGATGTAAGTTATGGTGGACTTTTAGAGATTGAAAATTTCTACGGTCTAAATATATGCTATATAAATAAGTGGAAGGTGCCTATCTTGGAAATGCGCATGAGCTTATCCTAGAGATGTGCAAGTTAAGCTAGATAAATGAAATTTCCCTTCATTTAGATTTGGATGAAATTTAGATTTTCATATTCTTAGTTTTCATTTTTGAACTTTCTTGTATTTATTTAAATGAATTTTATTCAACTAGAAAAGGGTCCACCGCACGATGCGCGGTGTCTTGCCCGTTGATCTATATGTATAATTTTTTATTCATGTATTTTTTTAATAAATTATACGTACTGATAAATGTAGATATATGATATTATAATTATTCTATAAAATAAATTTGCCATATAATTCTGTGTAGAGAATTTTAGAATATAAGAAAAATATTATGCAAGAGGCAACAACACAATTATAATATGAATATTATTGCTAAGTGATGAAGAAAAACCTATAAAAAGAAAATACCCAAAAAAAGAAGTTTATAAATAAAAAAAAGCTCCTATTTTATATATCAATATAGGATAATAGAAGAAAGCCACTTAAAAGCATTAAATTAGATCATTAATTGTTGTAATATTAAAAATTGCGATATTTCTTTCATACATGAATAAATTTAGTAAGAGAACATCTTACAGCCAAGGTGTAGTACCGCGCTGGCTTTAGGTACCACACCTCGCTTTAGCAAATGAATAAATCCATTTTTATATGTATTGTTTTTTTCTTTTTAAAAATTTTGGACATGCCAAAAAACATATACTCACGATGCTATTTTATTAAATAAATAAATTTATTTTTATTTGTATTATTTTATTTTATTTTTGGAACTTTGGACTTGCAAGGAGGATGTTGAAAAAATGAACCTAAACATAATTTCTTCAGGGCACTTTCGGAAAAATCTTGAGAAAATGTAGAATTAATTTCGAGTTAGGTGATTCACAACTAATTAATAAATCACTGCATTTCAAAAACTAAAGTTGATCAATTTTAGTGGTTAGCTGAAAGAATCCAGATCTCCATGCATAATCTTCCTGCCTTGAACAAATGCACACAGAACTTATACATAATACATGCTAAAAGCAGGCTTGTGCAAAAACAAGATAATGACCAACACATCAGCAAACAGGGAAAGAAAAACCAAATTTAGCATTATAAACTTCCCTGGCCATTTTCAGCAGGAAGCTGTAGAAATTTGCTAGCAATTTTCCAACTTAAAACCTAACCCCTTGCCATCAATTTCGAACTGTTTCATGCTCCACTAATTTCCAGTAACATTATGTAACATATTAGGAGCCAAATTCCAGCATTACTATATGTAAGAACAAAATTTGCACCAAATTGTTTCACAAATATCTTCCATTAACACACAGTCCATACTGTTAAGTAGATCAATTCCATGAAATAACACGTAACCAGACATCAGATTTGTTTCTGTACCATGCTCTAACCATACCCTAAAGCTAGTTCAGAAAACATGCAAATGACCTCCAGCAGAGTCAAAAAACAATAGGAGATATTCTAAACGCGTTCTGAGCATTTATCATACTCTAAAAAATGCAAAAGTTGAAAACTTTGTTCAACAACCAGAAACTCTAAAAAATTCTCAACAACCTGAAACCTTTGAATTTTGGTTAATCTCCAAGCAAAATAAACCGGCTCCCAAACCAAGTTCCAGACTGATCAACACAACCATAGGCTTAGGCAATGGGGCGGGTTTTCTATAAAAATATTTTGAAACCCACCCCGTATTAAATATATTAAATTCGCACAATTCACAACAACTTAGTGCAATTTCAAATAAAACAATAGCTTTGTCTTTATAAAAAAAAAAAAAACAAAAATTAAGACATGAAACCTAAATAATATTTATTTGGGTGTTGAGATGAAGTGGGTTTGTTTCCTCATATAGTGAAGGCGGGCGGCGAGTTCGGTGTTAAAAGTGAAGACAGAAAACCAAGTTTTAAGAATGAAGACAGAAGGTGGGCGGCGGCGGGTGTTAAAAGAATGAAAAGTTCAAGAGTACTAAATAGAGTTAAGTAACTTAAGTTTTATTTTATACTTTTAAGAATTTATAAAATATAATATAAATAAATATATATCTATAGGCGGGACTGGGTGGGTTGGTCTTGAACCCGACCCCCCCCCCCCCGCACCACACAAAATTTGCACTAAAACCTGCCCTGCCCCATGCGGATTGGGTTTTTTACCCGCCCCGTTAGGATGGGTCGGGGTGGATACCTGAGGCGTGGGTTCAAATTGCCAAGCCTACACAACCATTTACTACCAAAACAGGACAGTACATGACTGTGATCCTCAATATCATATGGCACCAACCAATTAACAAAAACAAAAGAGTAATTTTATGCATTACAACAGTCATTTCCTCAAAAATCAACTTTGTGTGTTGCAATACATACACTTCGTACAGCAGCAAATCCTACCGGCTGTAATTTCTTTAACACAATGTTATATTTTTTGCATAAATGCAAGTATAAAATCCCAACCAGATTGCAAATTTCACAGGTGATATCACTCTTTTTGTCCAACAACTCCCTAGAAATACAAGACAAGGATGCATATTGCAAGATAAATCGGCACCAGGAATTATATTATATTTTGGGTGATTATTGTAAGTTTCAATTATATACATGGAAAAAAAAAAAAAAAAAGAAAAAAAAAGGACTTCTCTATCTCTCTTAGTCGAAAGTAGGTACATAAGGATGGTAAAGACATTAATATCTGAGACCAAACAGACATTTAAGTTTCATACATAAGTTACTTATATGTTCATTTTTCTGCGGGGATATTAAACATGACAACCTTCTCTTCGATAAAATTGGTCATATTAAGCTCGCTAATTTCGGCCTCTGCAATCCTCTCAACTACTCAAATTTATCTCCTATAAATGGAAAGGAACAAGTGGCAGAAGACAAGTTAAGTAGTTCATGCCAAAGCTGCTAGGTTAAAAAAAATCTCAAAATCTCACACAGCTCCATCAAATTATCAATTAAATTAAAATCTCTCCACCGCAAAAATGTATGATTTACAAACTATATTTGCAAATAAATTCAAACTCGTGATCTCCTTACAAAGGATTATAGGCCAAATCAATTAGACTACCACCTGATGTTTGGGTAGTTGAAAACTTAGAAAACAAAAATTGAGACAAGGAAGATTAACATTATGTTGTCTTTTATTTTCATGAAAAATCAGTGAAGTTTTTTTCTTTAAAAAAAGTAAAATAATCAAATACATTATCAGATTTAAACATGAATAAGAAATTAATAAAATTAATAATTTCTGTAATAATTAACTATGAATAAATAGTTATTACAAATATATTTACAATAGCATTGGAATATAAAACCTCAAAACGTTAAATCTCTCAAAAACTAAAATCAAAATCAGCCAAGTTTCTTGACAGAAACCTAATATGAACAAATATATATATATATATATATACTTTATGACATCGCATTGTACTATATTCCACTCGAGTGTGAACCCTAATATTGTGACAATCACATAAAAGATAAATGTTAGCCATAAACCTTACATTTTCGCCAAATATTGTACTAAATATTTAATCAAATTCTTTCAGGATGAATGTTTCTTTTGAAATTAAATCATGATAAATGCATCTATAGCAACTCAATTCAATATTCAGCTTATTGTTTCTTTTTCCAACATATTCTCCACTAATTTATCTAAAAAAGATAAGAGAGCCAATCAAATAAATTTAATCTCTCATGACAAGCAAATTTGCTTCCTTATTTTCTAAAGATGAGAATATGCAGCAGAATCAATAAATAATGGTTTTTTAGTCGTTCCTCACCAATATAATTTAATTGCCTTTTCTTTCCTTCTCGAACATCATGGTGTAGTCTCTGCAACAAAAAAACAAACACCTTATTTTCTTCCACAACACAAAATATAAATACATACACACATACATCTATATACACGAACAAAATAAACTGATTAGATATTATCACTTAACAAAAAGAATATATGGAAACAAATACTAAAAATCACCGTAAGTAACATAAGAGCATCAAACACCTCTTGCTCAAGATCAGCCACTCTGCACACACACACACAAAAGGGAGAAAAAAATAAAATAAAAGGAAAACAAACACCAAATGCTTAGGTCCCACAATACATATTTTACTTCATAAAAAAAGTTGGAGGACAAACTTGTAATTTCATACAACGATACCAAGAATGCATATGGCTTAATAATAAACAAACTCTCTATTATCATTGTTAAAATGAAGAGAGGAAATAAAAAGAGGAGGGAAAATAGCAAAAAAAATGACAATTAAAGATCCATTGACCTTGGCCAACCGCTCACAACCATTTGAACCTAGCCAATTCTGAGCAAGACTTCTCTGCTCCAAAATCGTCGGAGGAGGCGCTGATGGTAAGTCCACCATCACCACAGGAGGAGGTGTAAACATATTAAATTTTTTATCAATTGAAAAGTGACACATGTAAAATAATATATTAAATATTAATTTAAAATTTTCTATTTAAATTTTGGGATATATTAAATTTAATTTTAAAAGATAAATAATTAATTTTAATTAATAATTTAATATATTTTATATTCAAATCAAGCATTGACACGTGTCAAAGATGGAGTGTCTACATCAATGGACCAATCAAATCAAAGATATTTGATATTGATATTATCTTTTGATGTTTGATATTATAAAATCAAATATTTTATATTATCTTTTGATTTTGATATTATTTTATCAAAGAGATAACATTTGAAAGAGTTCAAGTCAATCAGAAATCTTCCATCAAACACCTATATAAAGGGGTGATTCTAGCTCATTTGAAACAACACAAATTCTAGCAGACGAGAGAAATTTTGAAGGAGTCCAGCAATTCTCTCAAGCAAATTCAAGGAGATCCACAACGTTCAAGGTGTTTTTCGAGGAATTTATATATTTTTGACGTTTCATTTGAGATTAAGGTGCGAAGCCCTCAAATTGACGTTATTTTGTTCAAGGAGATCCATGACATTCAAGGTATTCTTCGAGGAATTCATATATTTTTGGCGTTTAATTCGAGATTAAGGTGCAAAACCCTCAAATTGGCGTTATTCTAGTCAAATCAAATTCAAAGGAGATCCACGATGTTCAAGGCATTCTTCGCAAAATCCATATATTTTTGGCGTTTGATTTGAGATTAAGGTGCGCATCCCTTAAATTGGCGTTATTCTATACAAATCAAATTCGAAGGAGATCCACGGCGTTTAAAGCATCTTTCGCGGAGCACAAGATTATATTTGGAATAAAAGAATCAGAGGATTAAATTAGAGATAGAATTCACAGTTGATTAATTGATTTTGATTTTAATTTTATTTGTACAATTTTTTCTTGTTTTGTAATTTCAATCTTTGCAGATAAGAAAATTTGTTGTTACAAATTTTGGCACGTCCAGTGGGACTATCTCTACCTCTCATCTCTTTCCTTCATCAAAGATTGAAGTATTATGGCCACCAACGAGACTGTTGCATTGAAGATGACTACCTCAAATTCCATAAATGTTAGAGCAAAAAGTGTTGGTGTCACCATAAGGAGTATGTCCAAAAGGTCACAATCATCTTCAGAGGTGAATCATTCACTTGAAGTGGCGAAAAAGGCATTACTGCATGCTATTGATATTAATGAAAGTGGTGGAGACTCAAAGGAAGAATCAACAGCATCCACTCTTCACTCAACCTCAAGTTCCTCAAGCATAGTGCCAGTGATGGTGACAAGTGCTACAACTTTGGAGGAACAAATTGCTAATTTGACAAAGATTATTGAAGGGATAGCAAAGCATGTCCAAGAGCAAGATTCTCAAATCTCCAAGTTGATGAACAAAGTGGATAATGCTGAGACTAATTGCATGATGGAGAAATAAATACAGGCTCAAGATGAAGTCGAAACATCTACAAAGAGGCAGCCAGTTGAAAATGAAAAGCCTAAAACAAAGAAACTACAAGTTTCCACTGATGGACTAATTCCTATTGACCAGTTGAGGGAGTTTATCATGGGAACTATCAAAGATAAATTTGAAGGAAGCTCTAAGTCATTCATGACTTATTCCAAGCCATATACTCAAAGGATTGACAACTTAAAGATGCCGATTGGTTATCAGCCACCAAAGTTCCAGCAATTTGACGGCAAAGGCAATCCAAAGCAGCATGTGGCTCATTTCATCGAAACTTGTAATAATGGTGGGATGTATGTAGATTACCTAGTTAAGCAATTTGTTCGATCCTTGAAGAGCAATGCTTTTGATTGGTATACTGACTTAGAAGCAGGCTCAATTGATAGTTGGGGACAATTGGAGTAAGAATTTCTCAATCATTTCTACAATACCCGAAGGACAGTCAGTATGATTGAACTCACAAATTCCAACCAGTGGAAAGAAGAACCAGTCATTGATTACATTAATCGCTGGAGAAACTTAAGCCTTAATTGCAAAGATAGATTATCTGAGGCTTCAGCCATCGAGATGTGCATTCAAGGGATGCATTGGGGACTTTGATATATTCTACAAGGAATTCAACCCAAAACATTTGAAGAATTGGCTACTCGAGCCCATGATATGGAGTTAATCATGTTTGCTAACGGAGTAGAAGAGCCACCAATTCAAGAGCTTCATAAGTCTAAAGAAAAGCAAGAATTCAAGAAATGGGGCAAACCTCTTGCTAAGGTGCAAAGTAAAGAAGCTATGGCGGTGAATGCAACACCCATCAAGTTTTGTACGAAAGCAGAAAGCACAAAGGACGAAAGGAAGGATGTCTCCCAAGAAAGAAGACAAAGAAAATTAACCTTAAAGGAGATGCAGGCTAAGACATACCCATTCCTCGATTCTGATGTCTCTAGAATATTTGATGATTTGCTAAATGCAAATCTCATTAAATTACCTGAAATGAAGCGACCTGAAGAGGCTAGGAGAACTGATGACCCAAAGTATTGCAAGTATCATCGGTTGGTGGGTCACTTAATTCATGACTGCTTCGTATTCAAAGATAAAGTGATGCAATTGGCCCGACAAGGGAAAATCTCACTTGAGGAGGATAATACTGCCTTAAATCATGCTACTATCGAGATCAAAAATGGCGTACTTGGTGATCGCGATAGTGACATTACGTGCTACATTATAAGTGAAGAAAAGATTTCTTCTAGTGAAGCATGTTTATATGATGAAGAAAATTTTGATGTAACTGAGGAGTGTTGGTAATGACTTTCACTGATGAAGATTTGTTGCTTGGCTCCAAGCCCCACAATAGGCCACTATTTGTAACTGGCTATGCTCGTGAGCAAAAAATAAATAGAATTTTGATTGATGGAGGCTCTATAGTCAATATCTTGCCATTACGTGTGTTGAAGGATTTAGGAATCCACAGATGAATTGAAAAACAGTCGCCTAATGATCCAAGGGTTCAATCAAGGGCGGCAAAAGGCTCTTGGAATAATAAGGGTAAAGTTATTAATGGACAATATGTTGTCAACAGCATTATTTCTGGTCATAGATGCCAAGACGACATACAATATGCATTTAGGTTGACCTTGATTACATGAAAATGGTGTAGTTCCTTCTACTTGGCACCAATGTTTCAAGTATTGTCGAGAAGGTGTGGTAAAGAAAGTGGTTGGAGATAGCAAACCTTTAACTAAAACTGAATCACACTTGGCAGATGCCAAATACTACACTGAAAGTATGAAAACCACCAAGGCTAAAGGACAAGAGGAATCTAAGCAACAAGATGATCTTGATAGAGCAAACAATGTTAAAGACTTAACTCCAGTATGCAGCGGTCAAGATCACATAAAGAAAGAGTCACCTCTAGTAGGATCTGAGTTATTGAAAGAATTGACATTTCCCGTAACCAAACTTGATGGGAAGAAGTCATTCCCTCAGTCGCTAAAAGCATTTGTTCGCTCATCTCAAGGAGTCAAGAAGGAAAATGGAGAATCTCTGCATCTTCAAAATGAGAGTTGCTTTGATCCAAAAGCTTATAAACTTCTTGTCAAAGCCAGATATAATCCACAAGAACATTCCATTATGGGAGAACTCCCTCTTGAAGCTTCTGGAAAGCAAACGTATGGACTTAATACTACCCAAAAGATGTTGAAAGAAAAAGGGTATGGTATTCAAAGTTCTCGAATGGAACTTGGATTCGTCCCTCAGAATTCTATTCGTATTGTGATTAGGAGAGCCAGTAGCAATCATATAGTTGGAGAGAAACTTTCCTCAACAAATGATGTTTTTGATGAAAATGGGAAAAAAGTTCCGCAAATCTCAGTTTTTGATAGACTTGGAAAGTGGCGGCATAAAAGAACCCATAATCGGAGATTGAATTCATCCAAAATGAAAGTATTTGAAGTGGGTTAGCGAGCCAAAAAAGCTAAGGAGTTCAATTCCTTCACGCATGAAACGTGCTCTATTTTGAATATATCATATGTAGAACCTTGAAGGTTAAACTGCAAACCATTATTTTCACACGAACTCAAATGGACGAAGAAGACGATAGAGAAAGTGTGGCCTCTTCATATCATATTGTTGATAATACTAGTCGGCTAACTCATCAAAATGTTATAGATCATCTTTTCAAGCAAATCTCCATGCTTGTCCGCAACGGTTACATAAGTGAAAAAGATTGCGTTATGAAGACGGTTCATATAAGAAGAAAGGGTGGACAAACAAGGGTATGCATGGAATTCAAGAAGATTGAGCCCGTGGAAGAAGAAATTGCGCCAACCTACCATATCACTTTGAGTGAAGAATTGTTGATTGAAGAAAAAGATGCTAAAACTGCTCCTCTTGAGTTCAAAGAAGGTGTTAAAGCCACTGTAGATGAATTGAAAGAGATCAATTTAGGTGATGCTAATGACCCTCGGCTTATCTACGTTAGTACTTTGTTGACTGCTAAGGAAGAAGAAATATATGTTGAGTTATTACATGAATTCAAAGATATATTTGCATGGTCGCACAAAGAGATGCTTGGGTTAGATCCAAAGGTGGCAGTCCATCATTTATCAGTAAAGAAAGGAACTCATCCAGTCAAACAAGCTCAATGGCGGTTCCGGCCCGAACTGGTTCCTTTAATTGAAGCTAAAGTGAACAAGCTCATCAAGGTTGGGTTCATTCGAGAAGTCAATTATCCAACATGGATTTCCAGCATTGTCCCAGTAAGGAAGAAAAATGGACTGATTCAAGTTTGTGTTGACTTTAGGGACTTAAATAGTGCTTATCCTAAGGATGATTTTCCATTGCCCATTGCTGAACTCATGATTGATGCCACCACAGGGCATGAAGCACTATCATTTATGGATGGATCATCCGGATATAATCAAATATGTATGTCACCAGAAGATCAAAAGTTGATGGCATTTCGCACTCCTAAGGGTATATATTGCTATAAAGTGATGTCGTTTAGGTTGAAGAATGCTGGTGCCACATATCAAAGAGCCATGCAGAAAATTTTTGATGATATGCTCCACAAGAAAATTGAATGTTATGTTGATGACGTGGTTGTTAAGTCCAAAAGGCGAGAAGATCATCTCCAAGATTTGAGACAAGTTTTTGAGCGCTTAAGAAAATATTAACTCAAAATGAACCCATTAAAGTGTGTATTTGGAGTTACATCGGGGAAGTTTTTGGGATTCATTGTTCGTCATCGAGGCATAGAAATCGAGCAGGCAAAGATTGATGCAATTTCAAAAATGCCAGAACCTCAAGACATACATGAACTCAAAAGTTTGCAAGGAAAATTAGCTTATCTTCGGAGATTCATATCAAATTTAGTTGATAGGTGTCAACCATTCAATCGTTTGATGAAGAAAGGCATTCCATTTAAATGGAATGAAGCTTGTAGCAATGCTTTTGAGAATATAAAAGCTTATCTGATGAGGCCTCCTATGTTGGTCGCACCAGTACCTTGACGCCCACTGATCCTTTATATCACTGCTCAAGTACGTTCCGTTGGAGCTTTACTAGCACAAGGAAATGATGAACCAAAGGAAAGTGCCTTGTACTACTTCAACAAGATGATGATGCCAAATGAGGCGAAATACTCGCCAATTGAGAAAATATGTGTGGCTCTAATTTTTGTAATCCAAAAGTTGAAGCATTACTTTCAGGCACATACTGTCCGTCTTGTCTCAAAAGCAAATCCATTAAAATATGTCATATCAAAACTTGTCCTCTGATAGACTCGCAAGATGGTACCTTCAGTTACGATAGTTTGAGATTATCTATGTTCATAAGAAGGCAGTAAAAGGGAAAGTTTTAGCTGACTTCTTGGCTGATCATCCCATCCCTACTGAGTGGGAATTATCTAATGACCTACCCAATGAAGATGTCTTGGTAGTTGAAATTGCATCTCCTTGGAAGATGTACTTTGATGGAGCATCCCACAGAGAATGAGCTAGTGCTGGAGTGGTATTCATCACATCAAATGATGAAGTAGTACCATCTTTCTTCACTTTAACTGAAAATTGTTCCAATAATGTTGCTGAATGTCAAGCTCTTATTCTTAGCCTGGAGATGGTTGCTGACATAAAACAGTTACGCCTTAAAATCTATGGAGATTCTAAGTTGGTGGTCAACCAGTTGCTTGGATCATATGAAGTCAAGAAGCCTGAGTTACTCCATTACTTTAATTATGCAAAAAGACTCATTAGATGGCTTAGGGATGTAGAAATCGAACATATGCCTAGGAAGAAAAATAAGCAAGCTAATGCATTAGCTAAATTGGCCCCTTCACTTGCCATACCTGAAAATGAAGTGTGTATTCCAATATGTAGAAGTTGGGTTGTGCCACCAATTTTTGAGGATGAGGATTATGATGAAAATGAAAGCTATGTCGTTCAAGTGTTTGGGATAGAGAAAGAAGATTAGCGCCAACCAGTCGTGGATTATCTGAAGTACAAGAAGTTACCTGATAATCCACGCCAAAGAGTTGATATCCGACATCGCACGGCTCGCTTTATCTATTATAAAGGTGTACTTTATAGATGGTCATTTGATGGAGTCTTCTTGCGATATTTAGGTGATTATGAAGCTATACAAGCCATGGAAGAAGATCATTCTGGAGTTCGTGGCGCCCACCAGTCGGGTCTAAAATTACATTTCGAATAAAAAGAATGGCTACTACTGGCCAACAATGGTAAAAGATTGCATGGATTGTGCTCAAAGATGTCAAGCTTGCTAATTTCACGCAAATTTCATTCACCAACCACCCGAGCCATTATATCCAACTGTCGCTTCATGGCCATTTGATGCTTGGGGATTAGATGTGGTTGGACCTATGACAAAGTCTTCTGCTAAGCACTTGTATATATTGGCTGCAACTGACTATTTCTCTAATTGGGCTGAAGCAATACCCCTCAAAGAAGTAAAGAAGGAAAATGTTGCTGACTTTATCTGCATCAACATTATATATCTCCATGGGGTTCCTCGATACATAATCACTGATAATGGAAAGCCCTTTAGTAATAGTCTGATAGATAAACTTTGTCAAAAATTCAATTTTAAACAGAGGAAATCTTTCATATACTATGCTGCGGTTAATGGTCTTGCTGAGGCATTCAATAAAACTCTCTATAATTTGCTAAAAAAAGTAGTCTCAAAGTCGGAGAAGGATTGGCACGAAAGGATCGGAGAAGCTTTATGGGCATATCGAACTACTCATAGAACACCTCCACAAGCAACTCCATATTCATTGGTTTATGGTATTGAAGTTGTTTTACCTCTTGAGTAGAAAATTCCATCATTAAGGATAGCCATACAAGAAGGATTGACTGAAGAAGAAAATGCACGCTTACATCTTGAAGAATTGGAGTCCCTTAATGAGAAAAGGTTGGAAGCGCAACAAAGACTTGAGTGTTACCAAGCTAGGCTCTCCAGGGCATTGCACCGATCATGATCTTTTCAAGTTGGAGATTTGGTGCTCACTGTGAGAAGGCCAATCATCATGAATCATCGAACTGGGAATAAGTTCACATCAAAATGGAATGGTCCTTATGTTTTCAAAGAAGTCTATACAAATGGTGCATATAAGTTGATTGTTGAAGACAGATTAAGAATTGGCCCTATAAATGGGAAGTTCTTGAAGCGATACTATGCATAAAGTTGGGAGATTGCTCCTTGGCGCACGAGCTTAAACTGCATGTTACTCCTGACCCGCATGAGTATAAACTGTGAAAGGTACCTACCAAAAGTAGTGCATGTGGATAAACTGATAACTTACTCCACCAAAGGTAGTGCATGTGGTTAAACTGCTAACTTATCCCACCAAGGGTAGTGCATATGGTTAAACTACTAACTTATTCCACTAAAGGTATTTTATGTGGTTAAAATATCAAATACCCCATCTAGTCCAAGGTGGTTAAGCAATGGATACTCCTGGCCCGCATGAGTATAAACTGTGAACGGCACCCCCTCTAAAATGTTGATTTCTTTAAATTACGTTATGACTTGATCCATTTATTAGGTACGTAGGCAGCATATATATTCTCTAAGTTCAGTCATGGGTTTATTATAAACATATTTTTCCTTGGTTTCATATAAAAAATAAAAAATAAAAAAAGTAGCTTTTATAAAGTTTGAGTTTTTAGTTTGTTAGCTTTCTTAAAGAAAAAAAAAATAGTTTAGTTTTTTTTTTATTAAGTTTGAGTTTTTAGTAGTTTAATTATTTTTTTAAGTTTGAATTTTTAGTTTATTAAGTTTTCTTAAAAAAAAGTAGTTTAGTTTTTTTTATTAAGTTTGATTTTTTAGTAGTTTAGTTATTTTTTAAGTTTGAATTTTTAGTTTATTAAGTTTTCCTAAAAAAAAAAAAAAGTAGTTTTTGTTAAGTTTGAATTTTTAGTTTGTTAAGCTTTCTTTAAAAAGAGAAAAAGAAAAAAAATGGTAGTTTAGTTTTTTTTTTATTAAATTTGAGTTTTTAGTAGTTTAATTATTTTTTTTTAAGCTTGACTTTTTAGTTTTCTTAAATTAAAAAATAATAATTTTTATTAAGTTTGAGTTTTTAGTTTGTTAAGCTTTCTTTAAAAAAAGGGGGGGTAGTTTAGTTTTTTTTATTTAAGTTTGAGTTTCTAGTTTATTAAGTTTTTTTAAAAAAGAAAAAAGTAGTTTAGTTGGTTTGAGTTTTTAGTTTGTTAAGTTTTCTTTTTTTTTTTTTTAAAAAAAAAGGAGGTAGTTTAGTTTTTTTAAGTTTGAGTTTTTAGTACTTTAATTGTTTTTATTAAGTTTAAGTTTTTAGTTATTAAGTTTTTTTTTTTTTTTAAAAAAGGTAGTTTAGTTGGTTTGAGTTTTTAGTAGTTTAATTGTTTTTATTAAGTTTGAGTCTTAGTTTATGAAAAAAAAAAAGGTAGTTTAATTATTTTTATTAAGTTTGAGTTTTTAATTTTCTTTAAAAAAAAAAGTAGTTTTTATTAAGTTTGAGTTTTTTGTTTGTTATGTTTTTGAAAAAAATAAATAAATAAAAGATTACAAGACAGGAAAAAAAAAATTCTGTTACGTAATCTCAAAAAAAATGCAACATAGTTCATTAAAAAGAAGGGGGGACAAAAGTTCTAAATAATTTTTAATCAAAAAGACTCAAGTTCTTTGATTCTTCTGACAGCCTCCAAGTATTCCATTGAAGTTTGCAAATTCTCAACCACTTTATTACTCAATGGGGGAGTACTCTTGATAGCAGCAATTCCCTCTTCAATTCCATGAATTTCAGCTTGAGCACTTTGAAAGAGTTGTTGTTGGCGTTTCAACGATGAAGTCAAATTCTTCTTGTGTTCCCTCAAATTATCAAGCTCATTTCCAACACATTCCATCTCTTCTTGGGTGGATTTAATTTGGTTCATTTCTTTGCTTTCTCTAATTTGAGCGTTATGGAGACGACTTTTGGCCTCATCTAGTTGTTGTGCAAGAATTTCATTGGATGCTTTCTCGAAAGATGCTGGATTTGCTTCATCATAAGCGAAGGCCTTGTCAAACAATACTTGCAATAATTCTTCAACATTGGAGATGTCAAATTTGCTGAAGCCCTTCATTGATTCAAGCACAAATTGGACACTATCTTTGATAGATGAGAGGGAATCAAGTGGAGTACTTTCTATTCTCTTGCGAAGACCATCCCACAATATTTGAAAATATTCTTTTTGATGATTAAGTACAAATTTCACACCTTCAAATACTGAGACTGGAGCACAAGGAGATGGTTGTTTAGCTTTCATATTGTGAAGTACCTCGTTTTGCATGGTTGTGTCAATTGGAGTACTCATGGCCAACAATTTAGGTCACATGATTGATCCTCGACTACCTTGGGATGCCTCGTCTTCATCAACATTAATAATTTCATTTTCCAACTGAAATATTACATGATTCGAGTTAGCCAATGACCAAAATAGGGCTTATTAAAAAAAAGGGGACGAAGAAAAGAAAATAACCTCTTTGGCAAAGTTCTCTGTTGGTGAAGAATCACTTGGCTTTGGAGATTTGGGACCCTTTTTAAGCCTTTTCCAATGACGATCTGCATTACTACTGTTGCTCGTTTCTAAAGGATAAGGATTCCTTCTCTTTTCCTTCAAAGGCTCGATCTCTTCTAAGTTGGGAGGATTTTGAATAGCTTCAACAAATGGTCTATCCCCTTTATCAGCATCCTTATCCTAAGGGAAATTTTGATTGGACTCAAGTTGATTAATCTAAAAAATAAATTCTCAAAGTAATCTCCATGAATTTTAGTCCACCACTTCTTGTAAGCATTTGAAGAAAAAAAATTTGCATTAGGGGGCACACAAGGAAATCATGCTGTAGGCATAGAATTATGCAAAGTGCAGAAACGCCAATAGCGAAATCCTTCATCCAAATGGGTTGTGCGAATGTCATAAGAAAGAATCCCATAAACTTCTTGATGATATCCAAATTGACGACTAAAGCGATGAGGACTATAAGGTTCAATAACAAAATAATCGCCTTGCCGCAAAAGAAGATAATTTGAGCGAATAGCAATAAAATATTTTTACTCCAATTCTCTAGCCTTCCCATCATCAACATATGAAAGTCCTTTGTCTTTAGTAATCATGGTGCAAGTCCAAGAAACAAAATCCCCTTTTGTGAATTCTCTTGCGAGCCTCCTTTGAATCATAATATTTTGCGCCTCTTTCACTAGAATAAATCACCATTTTGGAGCCACACATTCCTTGCCAAACTGAATAATGTGTTTTGAAGTAGTGCGCCAACCAAGCATAAACAAAGTGGATGGGAAAAGAAGAATGGGCATGACTTGATCTTAGGGAACCTGAAATTTTATTTAAACCATTGTAGATGTTGTCTAAAACTGGAATAGCAAAACTAACCTTCCTACCGGTGGCCATGATGCATGCTATCTTGAAAGTACTAGGGCGTATTGAATTAACATCATTGGTAGGAAGAACAAACGAGTAAAGCCAACAAGCCAAAAATGCCGCCAAATAAGTTTCTTTTGTCAAGTTTCCAGGAATTCCAAGTTTTGAAAACAATGCCTCCTCTGGAGTAGACCATTCTCCATGAATGCCAAAGTCGCCAAGAGGATTATGAGTTGATTTGGGCCAGACCATCTTTTTTTCCTTGCATGATGGTGGTTGGTGGTATTTTATTGCTTTCCATGACCAATACTTCACCCATTTTTCTATAATAACTTGAGAAAGTTGACCTCCATGGGCACTCCTTTGGAGTAAATGATAAGCTTGAAATAAGTATTTGCAGGAGTTGGGGATAAATTTACATCATTTCTCATCAACGTCGTTAAGCTTCTTAGCGCAAGGAATCACTTCATCATAAAGAATTCCTGTAATAGAGAGGCCTACAAAGTTGTGTAAATCCCATAGCGATATAGACAATTCTCCACAAGAAGTTAGAAGAGTATTTGTAAGTGGACACCACGCCTTGCAAAATGCTTTGATAATTTCAGAATTTCTATTGTATGTGAATGATGAAGCATACACAGAATCATATACTTGTGTGGCAACAAGCTTGTGTTTGCATCTGCTAAGGACATCTTCAATCCACTCCTAGTATTCTTTAATATAATGGAATTCACCATCAAATTGAAGAGTTTCTCCCTACTTGGCTTTGCCCTCAATAATGCTGCGACCCAATGTTGGCAAGAGAATTGATTCATTTGATTGTTGATGACAAATTAATTCACTTGGAGGACAATGACAAGTTGCCCATAAAGTCCACACCTTGGAAGTTTTTATCTCCCGGGACCATTCCTCGGTGTGAAGGGAATTAGTCAGTTGTGGCCACTTTGTTGCGTATCTACCAATAAGTGGATTATAAGTAGACAAAAGTGTGCCTTTCTCCATGGGTTGATTCTTTTCATAAAGAATAATCAAGTGTTGTACTCCAGTGTCAGTCGAAATATCTTTAAAGTGAACCATGGTGCAACCTGCAAGTACACAAGAAAAGTTAATCAAGTTATTGAGAAAGAAAAAATGAAGAAAATATGTAATTCAAAGAAGATTGATGTGAAGAATGGTCATGTTTAATGCTCATATGAATTGATAGAAAATTAAGCTGATAACAATGCTAAAATAATGGTGAATATTCATAAAGGCATTTTATCAAACATAAAGAATGCATGAGCTAAGGAAGAAAGATTAAGAAAAAGGCTAAGAAGAGATCAAACCCAACAATTTTACAGAGCAAACATCTAACAATTAGATCAAGCTAATGACTATTGCTCTTGAAACGTTTTTTGGAAACAACATACAGAAATAAAACAGAGAAAATGGACAGCATCGGCAGATATTCTATGCAAGTTGCGGGTCGTGAGCTGTACCTTTTATAGATGCTCGAAGAAGTCTCCTAATCTATGTAGGAAACATTGTAATGAGCTAGTAGATATGGTTGGGGAAAATCGAGATATGACATGATGAGGTTTATAGTGGAGAAAGGTTCTAATTTCTCAACAAGAGGTTCATGAAAAAATGGAGTTTGCAAGAAATAGGATTCTATTAGTTGTGGAATTAAAATTCATTAATTAGAATTCCACTACAATTCGGATACCAAGTGAACAAAGGTATTGAAAGCGATGCACTTGATTTGGTTTTGTCATAAATCCGAATATGACGTGTTGGCTCATGCATTATGATGGTTTCTTTGGTTACAAGAATCGTGAATGAGAATGTTTTAATTCAAGCAATAATAGGCAAATGGTCATTAGGTTATGTTGGTTGTTTGCACCAAAAAAAAAAAAAGGGAACCAAACTTGTTGCCTAATTTAGTTTCATGAAAATATAATGTTGGGCTTCTTGTATCAACTTTTGATATGGGCCTTTGATATGTCATTGAATATATATATATATATGATGAGGGTTAAATCCGTTGAGAATTGGGTCAACTAAAAGACTTGCTGGAACTCGACCTCTCTGGTCGGAATACTTGTGTAGATGGGTTGAATCCTGCAATCACTAGCAAACGTCAGGCTAGCCGAGGAGCCCGTGGCTTAGGCCCTCCTACGCTCAAGTCAATGCTGGTCAACTAGATAATAAGAGCAGCAGAGCATGGACTTTTTGTATATATGAGAGCATACCTCTAGAAGGTTGGAATTGGGGTATTTATAGCCTTCTCTACTTGGGGATTTATTTGTGATGCCCTTGATGTGTAGAGAGGGCATTTGTCCTTGCATGAGGGGCAATTGGTCAACTCCCCTCCCCATGCCATTCCAGGTGGCCATCTACCTAGGTTTTAAGGCAGAGTAGTACACTGTTGAAGCGTTTGCTGCGTCAGGCTGTAATGGGACGGCATACGCTATTAATGCAGAGGCATGCCGCCTGTTAGTGCATTTACTACGGCGGCAAAGTATTGTACTGTACCGACCTATCTGGTCGATAGTGTCACCATCATTCTGGGGAACAAATTAGAGGCACGCGTCAAGGAAGGGGTCGACTGAGGTTCAGTGCGCCTATAGGCCTCGGATGTAAGGCTAGGCCTGGCGCTGCATTATTGGGCCAACTGGTTTGGGCCGAGCTGCCTGGGCCATCCCATATCATGAGTCCCTCCACTTCCCAAGGCTGAACAATGATTCGACGAGAAGCATTGAGAAATAGCTTAATGGCCAAGTAACAAGAATCGATCAGGGTTTTTTGAAAATCAACCAGGGTTTAGCGCATTTATTGAGCGATTACATCGTGGCGCGCATGGGGCGGCGTAGCGGTTATTGCATTATTACAAGTGCTTGGGTTCCCGCGTTTACATAACTATAAATATCCATGGTAAAAACAACTATTTTTACTTTTACTACTTTAGCTTCTGGTCGAGTGCTTATCCAAACGTTCTCGCAGTCAAGATTTTCTGCTCTTAGCTCTTAGATTCAGTAAGTGCCTCCTTCATTTGTATTCCGTGTCCTTTAGATTTTTTCTTTTTGACATAAGGTTGGGGTTATCTGGCTTTAAGGGTAGTCGAGAGGGGGATAGTGAGGCCACCTAGTCTGATAGGCCTACATATGCATCTGGAGAGTCTAATGAGTCGTCGAGTGATAATTCTAGTTCTAGCAACTCGAGTAGCAACCGCGGGGAGAATAAAGCTAGGCAGAGTGAGGTTCCTCCCTCGCGGGGTCGATTGTTTACACCAAATCATTATAGTGAGATTATGTCTACCATAAACCCTGTTGACTTGAGACGTCTTAGGCAGTTATACCATATTCCAATTGAATACAAACTGCTAACTCTCGAGGAGACTAGTCGAATGCACCGTCCTCCTGGAGGTTGCATTACTATTTTCGAGGATGCTTTCAGATGTGATCTTAAGTTCCCATTGAGTGCTCCCATGATTGACCTGCTTAGGGGCCTTCAAGTGTGCATAACCCAGTTATTGCCCAACTGCTTCTCTACCATCTATAGCTTCATCGTTTTGATGCACCTCTTCCACTAGCCAGCCAGTTTTGAAAACTTTTCAAACCTCTTTCACCTACTAATGTCTCGCAAGTCGGGTAGCGCCGACGAGTCGGGCTTCTATTATTTGACTGCTCAACCACGCCGTAAGTTCCTTGTAGCCCCCACTTCCTCTTATGGGCAAGAATAGAAGAAACGGTACCTGTTTGTTTGAGTTGCTGGGGGTTTCAATATTCCTTGAGGCTGGTGGATAGGGTATGTCGAAATGCTAGGTAACCCGACCCCAACCTGGCCCAACACCTTCGTTCAGGACCTGGTCAGATTTGGCCAAATAGAGGCCTTAGTTTTTATTGAGGAGAGGCATTTGGTGTTGGCTGGGTTATCGCCAACTCCACTAAATTTGCCTACAAATGATCAACTAGGTAGATTATGATTCTTTTAATTTGTTGTTTTATCATTGTTGTTGTTGATTTTGACCCTTGTTATTCTTCTATTCGACAGATCACCAGGAAATCATGAACGGATCGAGGGTGGAGGCCTTGGTGAGGGTAAAGAGAAACCAACAATGGTGACAAAGTACTGCAGCTCGACGAGCAGCCACTACTTAGAGGCCGCGACACCGACTCCCTCTCCGACACCAACACCTGGTCTAGCGATCATGACCATAGGCAGTAGCCCCACGGTCGAGGTAAGAGGGCAATAGTGGAGCAGGAAGGACCTGCTCCGAAGAGGGCTGCTGTCGACAAAGGAAAGGACAAGGCAGCGGGGTCGACCCCACCGATCGGAGACGATCTCTTCGAAGCTTGCAGGGATGATGTGCTGTTCGGCTTGCTGAAGTTGGCTTCTCCTTGGTTCGGGACTGAACCCAACATGACTGTGTATAACTCGCTTTCTATGGAGACCGCAGGGCCAATAGGAGCCGCCCCACTGAAAGTTTTGCTAGCAGGTCAGTTCGTGGCTGACCAGAGGAAGATTATGGGACTGAGCCAGGATGCGGCTCTTCGGGCGTTGGCTTATCATGCCAACATGGTAAAGTTTTCTTCCTTATTGTTATATTGGTACATGCTGATCGATACTCTAACAGCACTGCCTTTCAGGTCGGCCACCTAGGGTACAACTTTTACCGGAGGTCGAAGCTGGCTCTAGCTGATCGAGAGCAGCCGGAGGCTGGCAGGGATGTAGAAACTCTGAAGGTTTAGCTCGAGTCTTCACATATGAGGTTTGATGAGCTGGAGAAACAGCTCGATGAGCTAACCAAGGAGCTCCATCTGAGGGACGGTCAGCTGGTTGCATTTGTCCAGGAGAGGACAAAGATGGATGAGTTGCTGAAAAAATTGAGGTTGGACAGGCAGGTCGCCTTTAATTCTGGTCGAACTATAAGCCAGAATGCGGGCCTGGACGAGGCTCGAACTGAGTTCTACCGGATACTGCCTCTAATGAGATGGGAGGCAATGTAGCAATTCATGTTAAGTGCGGCATTCCAGAATGCGAGCGTTATGTTTGCACTCGACGATGCACAGAGCTCCTTCGAGAAGGCCCTCAAACAACTATAATTTTTGGGCTACTGCTTTCAACTAGAAGATAGGAGTCGCATTAGCCACTTGTTCGATGAGCAATTACAGCCTTATTCGGAGGGCGGGGGTGGGGCTAAGGGAGCAGGCGTCGAAGCCACTGTAGCGGAAGGCATCGCAGAGGCTAGCCCACCGACCTCGCATTGACAGACGAGCAGAGGAGGCGAGCCAAGGTCGAGTAGAGGCTGAAGGCCGTCGCACAGGAGTTTGAGTTCGCCGGTGACTTTGCGTTCAAGGTCAAGGAGAGGGAAGTTGATGCTGCGGCATATTTTCCTACTCTTGATAGGCGATTCCTCATCGACGCGGCTAATCCATCTTAGCCGATGACTGCCGCTGTACGCGTTGCTGTGGCTATGCCTGAGCCTTCGCCAACAGCTATTCCCCTGAGTGACGAGCTCGAGCAGGCCAATGAGGAGGGCGCTTGGGAGGCTGGTGAAGAGAGTACCGGTTCTAGCTAAGTTTTTGTTTATTTTTATTTTTTAATGAGTAATGAACGTGCCTCAATGAGGCATTTGTACTTTGGATGATTTCTGATGATGTATAAACAAATGTTGTTCGCTTTCTAGCAAGTTTAGCTAATATTTTGCCTTCATTGTCTTTATTATCTTGTGCGAATAAATTTATGGTCAAATGTGTATTTTGCGAGATTCACTCAAGATGCTTGTCGAGTAGATTGTGACTAATATGCAAGCGAAATAATTAGCAATCAAACTTTGAATAAATTAGCAACGGCGTGGTCGATTTCATACGATGAACGATCACTGTTTGGTCTTGGCTAATAAGCCTCGACTTGGCGGCGTGAAGTCTGCTTTGTTGACTACAGGGTTGATTATTTGGTCTTAGCTGATAAGCTTCGACTTGGCGGCGTGAAGCCTGCTTTGTCGACTATGGGGTCGACTGAAGAGAGGAGATTTTACAGGTTTCATGTTGTCAAAATGTGTTATAATTTTTATTGCTGGGGAGAGATACAAAGGAGACCAATGGCCTTTTACACATAAAACTTCTTCAGGTTTACTGCATTCCAGGTCCGTGGTAGTTCGTGACTATCGTGTCTGCTAGTCGGTAGGCATTGTTCTTGGACACTTGAATCACTAAGTAAGGTCCCTCCCATTTTGGGTCAAGTTTTCCTACATTTTTTGACATTTCTACTTTCTTGAGGATGAGGTCACCAACTTTGAAGCTCCGGGGTCGTACTGTCCTATTATAGCGTTCTGCCATTTTCAATCGATATCGCTACATCGTGTCGTAAGCTGTGTGGCGCTGCTCGTCGATGATGATTAGGTCAAGCATCCTCTCCGACACGTTTTTGATCGAATTATAGTAGATTACTCGAGCTATGTACTGGATCAACTCGGACAGAATTACCACTTCAGCTCTATAGACTAAGTTGTACGGGCTGCGGCCTGTGGCTATTCGAGGTGTGGTCCTGTAAGCCCAAAGCACCCTTGGGAGATCATCTGCCCAACTAGCCCCTGTCCCCGTTATTCGAGTTTTGAGGTGGTCGAGAACTGTTCTATTTGTGACATCAGTCTGACCATTAGCCTGGGGATTTCCCATCGAAATGAAATCTTGAGTAATTCCCAAGGCTTCGCACCACTTCCTCGTGCTCTTGCTTTGAAACTAAGTGCCATTATCCAACATTAAGACCTTAGGCAACCCGAATCGACAGATTACATTTGTCCAAATGAAACTCTTGATGGCCTCGTCGGTGATTTTCGGAACTGCTTCGGCCTCTACCTATTTAGTGAAGTATTCGACCACCACTATGATAAACTTATGTTGGCCCGACATCTTCAGGAGAGATCCAACTATGTCGATCCCCCATTGGTCGAATGGCCACGTGATCTGGACGTTGACCATCGATGCAGCTGGTTGGTGCTGTATGTTCAAGTGGATTTGGCACGACGAGCATCTTCTAGCAAAGTCGACTAAGTCTTGCAATAAGGTGGGCCAAAAATACCCGTAACGGACAACTTTATGCGCTAAAGATCAACCATTGGAATGGTTACCACAAATGCCGTATGTATCTCCTGTAGTACTCTGTTTACCTCTTCGGTTGCTAGGCATTTCAGTAGGGGTCCTGGTATTGACCTCCTATAGAGCTGTCCATGTTTATCTAGTGTAAACTTGGTCGCCAGCCCTCTAAGCCTGCGGGCGTCCTTGTCATCGGTGGGCATGGTCCCTTGACTCAGGTAAAGCATGATTTGCTCTTGCCAAGAGGGGGCTGTCGATGAGATTATGATTGGTGGCTATGATACAGGGTTCGCCGGCCACCAAAAATGTTATGGTTCTTTCTCTAGTACCCTTCGTCGAGCTGGCTAGCTTCGAGAGTGCGTCTGCTCGTTCGTTCTCTGTTCGGGGGACTTAGCTCAGGGTGAAACTCCTGAATGATTGTCGTAATTATCTTACTTCTGTCAGATACTGAGTTATTTTGAGCTCATTTACCTCGAAATTGCCCTCAACCTATTCCGTGACTAGCTGAGAATCAGTGATCGCTACAAACTGCTCAACGTCGCGAGCTGTGGCCATACGCATCCTGCGATGAGAGCCTCATATTCTGCTTTGTTGTTGGTAATCGAGAAGTCGAGTTTTATGAAAAAATCATACTCCTCGGTAAGTAGGGAACGGAGGGACACACATATTCCCCCTCCTGATGTGGTTGTTGATCCATTAACGTGCAATGTCCATACGTCGTTCTCAATATTTTGTATTGGTAGGTCGAGTCATTCAACGATGAAATCGGCCAGGACTTGTGCTTTTATGACCGTCTGCGGCTGAAATGTAATGTTGAACTCCCCGAGCTCGATGGCCCACTTGGTAAGTCGACCTAAAGTGTCGGGCTTCGACAATACCTGCTTTAATGGTTGATTCGTCAACACCACGATTGCATGGGACTGTAAATAAGGCCGTAACTTTTGGGCCGCCGTAACAAAGGCTAGGGCAAACTTCTCAATCTCCAAATAATTGTGTTCGGGCGCTTGCAAAGCCTTGTTGCAATAATATACGGGACGGTGAGTCCCTTCTCTTGTCGATGTCAACACTGAACTGATCGAGGCAGAGGATACAGCAAGATAAAGCTGTAGCACTTCTCCCAGCTCGGGTTTTGCGAGCATGGGTGGTGAAGACAAGTACTGCTTAAGCTCTACCAAGGCCTGGTCGCACTGCTGAGTCCACTGAAAACCTGATTTTTTGGCATTTCTAAGTATTTTGAAGAAAGGTAGGCTCTTGTCGACCAGCTGAGCTATAAATCTACTGAGGGCTATGATCCTGCCGACCAAGCATTGGACATCTCGAACTGTGTGAGGTGGGGTGATGTCCAGAACTGTTTGGATCTTCTGTGGGTTTGCCTTAATCCCTCTTTGACTGACCATATATCCGAGGAACTTGCCCCCGCGTACACCAAATGTGCATTTGTTAGGGTTGAGCTTCATGTCGAAGGCCCTTAATATGGCAAAAGAGTGGCCGAGGTCGACTAGGTGGTCCTCAGCCTTCTCAATTTTGACAATCATGTCGTCGACGTAGACTTCCATCGACCTTCCAATCTCATTCTTGAACATAAAGTTGATCAATCTTTAGTACATTGCTCGCGCGTTTTTTAGTCCAAAGGGCATGACTAAAAAGCAATATACTCCATTGGGACAACGAAAGAGGTCTTGTCCCTGTCCTCAGGTGCCATAAATATTCAATAATAGCATTGGAAGGCATCCATCATGCTCAACAATTCATATCCAATAGTAGAATCTACTAATAAATCTATATGAGGCAAAGGGTAAGGATCCTTCGAGCAAGCTTTATTTAAATCAGTGAAATCATTACACATTCGCCATTTTCCCTCATTCTTGGGAATAAGTACAACATTACAAATCCAAGAAGGGTATTGAATTTTTACAACATATCCTGCTTTTAAAAGCTTGCTGACCTCCTCCTCAATGATTTGGGACCTTTCAGCATTGAAGGTTCTTGTCTTTTGCCTTACTAGTTTGTGAGCTGGGTCCACATTGAGTCGATGGACGATGATACTCAGGTTGATTCCTTGAAGATCTGCAGCTTTCCAAGCGAACACATCAATGTTGCGTCGAAGAAAATCGATCATGAGGCATTCCAAATGGTCGCCCATATCACTCCCGACTTGAGTAGTTTTGTCGGGGTTTCCAGGTTCGAGCTCTAATGTTTTGAACTCCCCGACAAGCTCGACCTGGGTGTCTTCCAACTTCCTCTTCTTAGATGAAGGTCCCTCCTCGGGTTTCACTACAGGGGCATCCCCCGAGGGCTTCAGTTGAGGTCGTTTCTTCTGTTCGTTGGAGTCGATGAAAATAGTGTAAGCATCATGCATCCGTGAGGTTGCATAAGAGTTTTCCTACTCCTGCTGGGGTCAGGAACTTTATCTTCATGTGGTAAGCGGAGACGATGGCCCTGAAGTCATTTAGGGCTGGTCGACTAATGATGACGTTGTATGCAAATGAAGCGTCGACCACCAAATAGTTGATCATCAAGGTTCGACTCCAGGAGCCTTGTCCAAATGTTGTGGAAAGATTGATAGATCCTTCTGGGATGATCTCGGACCCACTAAATTCGACTAGCGGTGTTCTAACTGGATCAAACCATAGTGCCCCCAATTTCATTCTGTTTAATGTTGAGAAAAACATGATGTTCACAGAGCTACCATTGTTGACCAATACCTTTCTGACCTCGAAGTTGGCTATTTCCAAGGTTACCACCATGGGGCAGTTTATTTTCCTGTCAACTCCCTTGTTCTCCATATGGTCGAGGTATGAGTCACTCAAGGAGATTGGCTCCACACTAGTTGAGAGCTAAAAAACTGTCTCGACCTTGGTTGGTTTGGTCGACTCTAGCTGTCTCTGGGTTTGTTTCTTTGCATTCCTGGAATCCCTTCCAGTGGGACCTCCAGGGATCATGTCGATGACTCTTCGAATGGGCGGGTTGGGTTCTTGGGTCTTTTCCCTATTTCTTCTCTCCTCGGGCTGGCCGACCTTGCTCTACAGGGAGTCCGGTCTGTCCTGCCCTCTTCGCACCTGGCCTGCTCCACGACATATTTTTTCAAATGGCCTTGCCTGATCAATCTTTCAATCTCATCTTTCAAGTTGAAGCAATCTCCGTGCCGTGTCCTTTCTGCCTGTGGAAATGACAGTACTTCTTTGATTTTTTCATGGCTTCGGTCTCCATGAGCTTTTGAAGTTTTTTGAATAGGTTCTCGTGCTGTATGGCGAACAGCACCTCTTTCCTCGGGAGGTTGAGTGGAGCGTAGTCGTGGAAGCATTTTATGGGGGAACAGCGCCTCTCTCTGACCTAGCGGTCATCTTTCTATTTATTTTTCTTTTTGTCGACTTCCAGGCTACCATATTTCAATTTGTTCATCTCTTCTTGGGTCATGTACCTCTCTGCGAGGTCGAGGAGCTCCTCCATCGTTCTAGGTTGCTCGCGAACCAAAGCATTGGCACACTCCTTGTGCCTAAGGCCCAGAAATAACACGTCAATCAAGAATTCAATTCTAGGGCAATCGATCTTTAACACCTCTATGTTGAATCAGGCGAAGAAATCCCAAAGGGATTCTCCCTCTACTTGCTTTACGGTGTGCAAATGTGTATGGGAAAGCTTAACTTTTCTTCTGCTCGTGAACTGGTGTAAGAATTTGTCGCACAGTTGGTCATATAAGAATATCGACACCGGTTCCAGTTTCACAAACTAGTCAAGTGTTATTCCCTAGAAAGTAGTTACCAGCATTTTTGCATGGATGTATTCATTGTGTCCATGCAGCTGCATCATATGTTCAAACTGCATTAGGTGCTCATTCGGGTCGGTCGGCTGTCGTATCTCAGCAGGCCTGTCGGAATCTTAGCATCGCCAGCAATGTGCTCATCGATGATATCTTGTACGAAAGGGGAATCTCTTTCTCTTCAGAACCTCTGTGGTCCCTCTTGGTGGAGCAACCTTCCCGTGTTTCTCCTCGAGATCTCCTCCCGTCTATAGTTCAATTGTTGCACTTAGTGCGACACCTCTTCCCACTCCTCTTTATCCACCCGGGATATACTTTTGCTCGCACGATGCCTTGAGCATTCAACCCTATCGCGCTGCGAGGCTCTAATAGGTCGAACGTCATGGTCGACTGAATCTGCCACCTCCTCGCAGGGCACAGGTCAAGGCACCACTCTAAGATAACAGCCCGGGCTCACATCTCACCTCGAAGGCGGCCTGCTCAATTCTGGTCACTCACAATTTGCTTCGGGCTGCTTTCTCTCTGGGGCCGTGGGTTGCGGTGTTGCGCTGGCTACTAGCTCCGATTGGGTGGTGTGTCGATTCAGGGCTGCCAAGAGTTGAGTTGAAATTTGTGCTGAAATCTGCTCACTGTTGAGCTGCATCAATTGGGGCGTGGTCAAGGTAACCACTAGCTCTAACTGGGCTCTGGCCCTTGGTGCCACTGGCTCTTGGTGAGTCCTAAGCGAGAGAGAGCTGGATCTCCTGCTTTCTTCTCTTTTTGAGGGGGCTCGCTTGGTGTTTACCATTATCGATAGCGGATTCAAAAGTTTCCCACAGACGGCGCCAAATGATGAGGGTTAAATCCATTGAGTACTAGGTCAACTAAAAGACTTGCTGGAACTCGACCTCTCTGGTCGGAATACTTGTGTAGATGGGCTGAATCCTGCAATCACTAGCAAACGTCAGGCTAGCCGATGAGCCCTCGACTTAGGCCCTTCGACGCTCAAGTCAATGCGGGTCGACTAGATAATAAGAGCAACAGAATATGAACTTTTTGTATATATGAGAGCATATCTCTAGAAGGTTAGAATGGGGGTATTTATAGCATTCTCTACTTGGAGATTTATCTGTGATGCCCTTGATGTGTAGAGAGGGCATTTGTCCTTGCATGAAGGGCAATTGGTCAACTCCCCCTCCCTATGCCATTCCAGGTGGCCATCTACCCAAGTTTTAAGGCAAAGTAGTATACTGTTGAAGCGTCTGTTGCGTCAGGCGGTAATGGGGCGGCATGCGCCATTAATGCGGAGGCATGCCGCCTGTCAGTGTATTTACTGTGGTTGCAGAGTATTGTACTATACTGACATCTCTATCAATAGTGTCGATCTGACATTGTTCTAGGAAACAGATTAGAGGCGCGCATCAAGGAAGTGGTCGAGTGCGCCTATGGGCCTCGGATGTAAGGCTGGGCCTGGCGCTTCATCTTTGGACCAACTTGGTTTGGGCCGAGCTGCTTAGGCCATCCCATATCAATATATATATATATATATATATTCAAATACTTCAAGTCTCGTCTCTTTTGGGATTGATTTACACCCCCTTCGTCAAACCTTGAAGTGAGGGCATTTGTAACCATATTAAATTTTTGACCAATAGAGAAGTGACAGATATAAAATAATATATTAAATATTAATTTAAAATTTTCTATTTAAATTTTGGGATATATTAAATTTAATTTCAAAAGATAAATAGTTAATTTTAATTAATAATTTAATATATTTTATATTCAAATCAAGGATTGACACGTGTCAAAGATGGAGTGTCTGTATCAATGGATCAATCAAATCAAATATATTTGATATTGATATTATCTTTTGATGTTTGATATTATCAAATCAAACATATCTTATATTATCTCTTGATTTTGATATTATTTTATCAAAGAGATAACCTTTGAAGGAGTTCAAGTCAATCAGAAGTCTTCCATCAAACACCTATATAGAGGGGTGATTCTAGCTCATTTGAAACAACACAAATTCCAGCAGATGAGAGAAACTTTAAAGGAGTCTAACAATTCTCTCAAGCAAATTCAAGGAAATCCACGACGTTCAAGGTGTTCTTCAAGGAATTCATATATTTTTGGCATTTGATTCAAGATTAAGGTGCGAAGCCCTCAAATTGGTGTTATTTTGTTCAAGGAGATCCACGACGTTCAAGGTGTTCTTCGAGGAATTCATATATTTTTTACGTTTGATTCGAGATTAAGGTGTAAAGCCCTTGAATTAGCGTTATTCTAGTCAAATCAAATTCAAATGAGATCCACGATGTTTAAGGCGTTCTTTGCGGAATCCATATATTTTTGGCGTTTGATTCGAGATTAAGGTGCGAAGCCCTCAAATTGGCGTTATTCTATTCAAATCAAATTCAAAGGAGATCCACGACGTTTAAAGCATTTTTCGCAGAGCACAAGATTATATTTGGAAGGAGATAATCAGGGGATTAGATTAGAGATAGAATCTACGGTTGATTAATTGATTTTGATTTTAATTTTATTTGTACATTTTTTTTCTCGTTTTGTAATTTTAATCTTTGGAGACAAGAAAATTTGTTGTTACAGGAGGATTTGTAGGAAAACCAGCAACAACAACAATAGGGCCATTCCCACAAAGAAGAAGATCAAGGCAAGAATAAAGCGTCCAGGATGACACAGCAACGACAAACTCGGAGCAATACCTCTTTTTTTAGGTACACAATCTTGTTCTTACACTGCATCTGTGTCTATGCTGACTTAGAACTAAACATGCCTGGCCACATCTTCCCAATCCTAGCCCATGAGCTTGGGATGATTTATGAGTGAAAAAAGAAAAAGCCAAAATTTATAGCTAAATAAGCCCAAGAATGGAGAGTAAAGACACGAGAAAATACAATTTCTTTTTCCCACCACATAGTAATTTCTTTTTTCCAACCACACACATACATAACAAAATGAACATCACAAAGAAAGTTATAATGGGCAAATAAAAATAATCAAAACCCACAAAAAAATAAAAAAGATAAAAAATAAAATGTAAATGTCTAACCTTGACAGTACCATTGCAAGCACAAGGCACCTCTATATGTTTCTTCTCATCTTCCTCCTATATCTCTCATGCTACCTTTCACTAGTACAGCAGGATAAGAAGACCCCATACCAAAAAAAATCCTATCTTTATTACCTGCACTATGCATACTAAAAATAAGAACACGAAAAGAAGCATGACCAACACGTCCCCTGTTGTGTACAAGCTACCCAAAACTCACTGCCGTACAATCAAACACAATAAAATAAGCAATGTAATGGTAGAATTTTTTACCAAATTATATTTTTAAATTCAAGGCAAATCCAAACCAAATCTGAACAATCCCTAAAATCTGCCCTCTGAATCCCTAATTTTTGGTGTCTCTATCCCCTTCTGTATCTGCCCGACTCTACAACCCCTAAATTCTACCATAGCCAACCTTAATTTCTACTCTTTCTCTCTTCCCTTACATATCTAACAATACAAGGTGAAATAAAAAAACACGAAACATCAAAGAAAAGAAATTCCAAAAAGAAGCGCCCCTTCTCCCCTCGAAAAGAAAAACACACTTCTTCCACGCAAAACACACAAACACATTTCTTCTGAAATTATTGTGGACCCCGAAATTAATAGAATCGATGCATAGGAAACAAATCAGTAGGTACAAATGCAAGTAGCACATTTCAATCAAAATGATATCGTTTAAATGTCAAAATCTGAAAAGAAAAAAAAAAGGAAAAAGTTGGGCAGGCTTCGTGGCACTATTGCCACATGCATCCCAATATATATATTAGACTAATAAATGGGCAGGGGTCTGCCTAAACCCCCCACTATAACACTGATGGTTTTGGGGAGAAAAAAAGACAATTGTATTTGTGTTTAGAAATTAATTAATTTATTCCTCTTCTTAGTTTTTCATATTGTTTCTAAAAATGTTTAATTAATATTAAGCATTGAACTATTAAAATATTGAATTCACAATCCACTTTTTTAAGTTTTAATCCAAAACCACAAAACATGGGAATGATTATTTTTCCTCTAAAAAGGTATATTTTGTATGAATATGACTAAATTCTTAAGTTTAGCCATGTAATTACTAGAAATATATAGACATAATATTTGGTGTGCCCATTATATATGCTGTATTTCCCCCTAAATTACGTATGGGGACCTTGAAATGGAGATGCTAGTCAAAATTACTCATGTGGTTTATGAAAGGAAGAGTTTGCTCTATATATATAGAATTTGTAGCAACTTGCAACTATCCATCATCTCCCCAAATTTTATGGTTGATGATCTTGGCATTGTGCATAAAATCTTCAAATCTTTCACACAATTCTGAAACTTTCTGATAAAATCTTCAAAATTCTAAAATAGAAGATAGAAATATACGCATTTTGATAAATATTGTAAATATAATGAACTCTAGACAGTGCTAATGCATATTTCAGCAGCATAATAATCATAACTAGCATGTAAAAAAATTCATAGTATTTAACATGAGGAGAATTAACATCTAGTCTCCTCTAAAAACCTAAAATACACTTGAAGAGGTTTTCTTTATTTTTCATTTTCACATACACATCAAAATTCGATGCCACTAGGTAACTGATCAATTAAACACTTAATTTGGAAAGGGTTTTAGTGTATTATTTATGTTTGTCATCCTTCTCTAAGTTGTACATTATATCTCAAACTAACGAAAATAGTTTTTGACGAACCTCCTTCTATGAGGAGTTGAATATATTTTACATAGAGGAAATATCGTACCTTTTTTCTTCAAGCTATCAAATACTTCTCCTTATTTGGTATAACAAAAATAAAGTAGGGACTAGAAACGAATATAAAATTTTTTTCTAGCTTTATCAATTAATTCTTTTTTTTTCCTATTTTTGTGCTAAATAATTGTTAAATAAACTACAAAAATAATTTTAATTACTAACAATCAACTAATTAATTAAACTTAAACACTTATGAGTAAAAAGCAATTGAACAAAAATGAAATATTTTCTAAATGACAATATTTAAGAACTACTATAAAAGTTTTTGATGTTAGAGCTTGTTGGATTAATGATAGTGGTGCGAGTGTTGATAGCGTATTTTCTTTCTTAAGGATGACACCCTTAAAAGAATGAGAAGATAAATGCAAAGATAATTTATTTTAGCAAAATATAGATAAACGACGAGAAGATGGATATGATCATACGATGAAAATTATATCATGAATAACACAATAAATAAAAATATAATATAAGTTTTTCTATATCTTTTGAGCCTCATACTTCTATTTTTTTAATCCAATTTTTAATGAAAATAAAATTTGGCTTTGAAGAGGTTTCATTTACCTACAATTTTGTTATCCCTTCAATTATTCTTTCAAATCAAGTAAGCAAACATTTTTATTATGCATTCATTACGCCATAAATATGGGAATGGACGAAACCATAATGTTATAATTATTTTCTCCTTCTCTTTTACATTTTAAAACATCTGAAAATAAAATTGCATTTTTTAAAATAAAAGAATCTTTTTTTCCTCCCATAAGTACCCTCTAACATAAAGTAACTTAAAAGTAATTAACTCCACTAATGATCATCCACCTACACTTTTGAGGTACTTTTGTAAATAAAAATATATAAATTTTTCATTCTTTCAACTCACATATAAAACTCTATATTGAACTGATGAATTAGGATAGAAAATATAAAATCAAGATCGACAATCATGTATGTCTTTCTTACCTTCTCATATAATAAAAGTCATACCTTGTCAAAGACACCATAAGTTCTACAAGTGAGATACAAACAAATTATACATATATAGAGGCAATTAGTCCTTTTTTAGTCCTCACAAAAATAGACCAATACCAACTCAACTTGACTTCTTTACCGTCCCAAAGGCAGCCCATCCATTCACAAGCAACTGCATTGGCATGACTTAAAAGATACCACGGGAGGACAACATAGATATTTTGGCTAAGACGAATTTAGCAATTTGAATGGCACTAAAATTCTAAATTTTGTTCAAATTTACCTATAAAACTTGAGATTTACTGGAGGGGGCAATTGTTAGATCCAACCCCCTACTCGCTAGTCTCTCGATCAAACTCTTTTGCAATCGAACAACTTTAATTTAGGGACCAATAAATATACATTATAAAGACAAAAAAAGAGAAGGGCTCACCAATTGATGGTTCCTTGAACAAGGCAAATTCTTGGCTTCTAATCCATTGTTGTTTTCTTTGTTGATCAAGCTAAGTTAAAGCAAAATTTTCTTATTCCCACTTGGATTAATGGACTCAAATTGGTAGGTTTGATCTAAAATAAAGTTGCTAGCATCCACAAAAGCAGCCCATCCAGCACCAAAACCAACTTGGCCCACTGCTGTATTGTATACTCTAACTTCATGAACATCCCCTCCCAAATTCCTCAGCTTTACACTTTTTGCTTTGGCTAATTTAGTCTTGCAAATTAGGGATGAAAGTCAGTTTACATTTATGTCTGATAAACAGAAATGATTGATACATGCTTTTGAAAATGTATTCCCTGGTTCAACACATAGATTTTGTGTCAGACACATTCATAACAACATGAAACAGGCTGGCTTTAGAGGTTTGTCATTCAAGAATGCTTTGTGGAGGGCAGCCAAGGCAACAACAATTAGGGAGTTTAAAAGAAGAATGCAAGAAATGAGAGATATAGATGCAAGTGTTGTTGATTGGTTCAATGACAAACCACCAAGCCAATGGAGTAGATCTCACTTCCATGAAGATCCAAAATGTGATATGATGCTGAACAACTTGTGTGAAAGCTTTAATAGCTACATTTTAGAGGCTAGAGAGAAACCTATTGTGACTATGATGGAATGGATACAGGAGTACATGATGAAGAGGCTACAACAGAATAGATACAAAGCAGAGTCAAAGTGGAAGGGGAAATTTTTCCCCAAAATAATCAAGCTACTTGAAAAGAATGCAAGCAAGGTGGCAGATTGCATCCCCATCAAAGTGGATGCCACTCATTACCAAATTTCATGCTTTGATGGTAGCCAACATTGTATTGACTTGCATAACATGACCTGCACTTGCAGAAGGTGGCAGCTATCATGAATTCTATGTAAACATGCTTTGGCTGCCATAGTTAACAAAATAAAGAATCCTAAAAATTATGTCCACAGCTGTTACTCTGTTGATACTTACAAGAGAGTGTACAGGCCAGCTATATTACCTATCACGAGTGATGAGTTGTGGGGTGAGATCATGTTCATTCCACCATTGCCACCTAATTTTGGAAGGGGTGTAGGTAGACCTTCAAATGCTAGAAGAATGGAGGTAGATGAGCTTAAAGATAAAAAATATAAAAAAGCAAAAGGGAAGGAGACATTGAAGTTGAGAAAGCAACCTAGCACTATCAAGTGTAGTTTATGTAGTGTGGTTGGCCACAATACTAAAATTTGTAGGAGAATGAGGTCTGCTAATGAAAATGTGCATTTGGAGCAGTCTGGTGATAATGGAATGAGGAGGCCAAGGAAAAAATTGGATGTAAGTATTATTTCAATTTGATAATACTTGATTTGTTCATTTTACTGTACTGTTTCTTGTATTGTTTGCTAAAACTATGTCTTTATAATTTTGATAGGTGAGAAGGAAAGGAAAGCACCTTCAAGAAAGCACAAGTCAGTTTAATCCTTCAACTGATGCTATTGATATTGGTTGGTGCTACTGGTTTTATTAATTTGATTTTATTACTTGAGTTTGTCTTCTATGTCTTCTATTGATTTGTAACTTATTTTCAGGTAACTATTCTAGCCAATTCCCTCCTGATGCTTCAAACCAAGTACCAACAGCTACTGGAGGTGCCAGCCAAGTTGACAGCTTTCATTTTGCCACCAAGTGAAGCACAGCTACAGGAAGATCCAGTTGAGCAGCATGCCATTGAAGCAGTTCCATCACAACATCATGCCACTAAACCAAGACTTGTTCCTGGCCCTTCCATGTACAACTAGATGCAAATGGGAATGAATATTAAACAACCTTCAAGGATGTTACACTCCAGGGTGAATATTATAGCGCCTCCACCATTTTAGGGTTGCCAATTTATGCAACAGTCAAGAAGCACAATTACTCATGTTGTTGTTCCTATCATTAGACAAGGAGGGAAAAAGTTTGTGGGGCTATCAAGCTTCAATTCTGGATTGTCTAATGTAAGTGGTCCAAGTCAATCAAATGGTTAAGATTTTTTGTTCTATTTCTAGGGTTGTTGGTTTGAGTGCTGTAATTGTTCGGATATTCTGTTTTTGCACTCTTTTTGGGTAGCTTTTTTGTGGATATTTTGGGGATATAGCCATTTTGCCAGTTTTTGCTAAGTGGATGTATTGACGTATGAATGCATTTTTTTTTTATGAATTTTACATAGCTTATGTGATTATTGGTTCTTGACAGTTTAATAAAGCTAGACTTTTTTTTATTTCAATTTTCTATTTATATCTTTTGCTGCTCCTTGGCTTAGTGTTTGGCAGAATGTGTGTATTTATTGTATTGTTTTGGTTTAGGTGAGTTTTTCAAGTTAATTTATGATCATGTTATGAGTCAGTTTGCCTTGGGCCTTTTGCACAGATTTATCTACTGGGAACAGAAAGAAAACCACATTCTTTTAATGACACTTCAACATTGAAAACCAAGTTTACTTAAAGCTGTAAAAATTAGATGAAATTCTACAAGTCCCATGCGTATCAGTATGAATGGGCTGGGAAACAATTGAAAACCTCCATCCATCCATACTATACAACTTAAACCAAAAATAGACACAAACAATCGACAAATTAAGCTTCTTCTTCTTTAGTGCAGCATTTTATAGGGTCCTCCAATCCTCTACTTATCTGTCTTCATCTCCAAACCAACCCAAAACACCTACAATGAGTAAAAACCAAGTCATACCCAGCATCACTTCAAGTCTTCTTTTTTTTTCAGCTTCACCTCTGCAATTTCAGAATCTTTTGCTCTAATCCTTCGAAGCAAGCCTGGAATTATGAGTCTTGCTCTTTGGCATAATGGAGGATCCTCCCAATCAAAAAAACAACATCCCTGCCGCTGGAAAGAAAAGGAAAAAAGATAGAGAGAGAGAGGGGGGGTCAAAATAAACCATTATTTCATCTCATTCTAACCTTAGATTCACAAGATTTGAACCTCCTTTCACCTTGTAATCAACACAAGAAAGAAATCTCCTCCCTGGGTTATCACTAGTCCAGGATGTGCGAATGGCTGCCTTCTTACCGCAATAGCATACAACATCACTTGAACTTGATGAAATAAAAAACATTATTGTTTCTCTTCTTCTCTCCTCTACGAACGGTGAACAGGAGCTAGGGCTTTTGTGAACAAGAAATGTATGTTGGTTGGTTCCCGCTTAAGAAGCCAACAATTTACCTCCATGCGGTCCTACGTGTTGGATTTAATTGACATGGCGCTTTTTTGTTGAGTTGGCGGACAACGTAGAAGAAGGCCCAAGCTTACTAGAATTCAGTTCACTGGATTTTGTTACACGTCAGCACCACGTCAGTGACACGCGAGCGTCACCGGCGCTGACAGAGTTTTTCAATGAGCGCGGTCCTTTTTTTTTTTTTTTTTATGAGTTTTGGTCCTAGTTTACTATGACATCAAATTTTGGTCCTATAATGCGATTTGGCTATAGTTACGGTCCTACTTTTGCAATTACTCCTTATAATATATATATATATATATATATTTTTTAGTTGAATACAATGTTAACTTTTATAAGATTGTGTTATGTTGACTAACTTTTGTAGACTTGTATCAAGAACCGGTCTGAAGTTCAGGATTGTAATAAGACAGAGGAAAAATGTAAGAAAAATGGAGATATATGTGATGAAATTACCATGCTGTTCCTCATATATCCTTTCCATGTAACGGTAAAGCTTATCTTCTTGTTTGTCTGAAAACCATCCACTTGAACCACATCTTCTCTCCCAATATTCCCATTTTCTTCTGTCCATAGATTCATGAAAGAAGAACAAAGATTTAGCACAAGTCTATAATGATAGAAGATTCAAGAACCGGAGAAGAATCAACTGAGCAGGTGAAGATTTTGTGGCCTGGCCATGTTGTCTGGCTGCATATATCTTTTGTTGTTTAGAAATATAAGCTGGGGCTTCCTTTACACAGCCATTACTCTCAAAAACTGTGACTCTGATCAATCTTGAACCTTTGATGAATCGAAACACAAGAAAATCGAGAGCCTATAAGCTGTTTTCTTTCACAAATTTCTCCCAACCCCTTGTGAGACAATAATGGTCATCTATTAGTTCAATCTTCACATCCCATGATATTCCAGGCAGCGCATCAGTTTCAAGTGTGGCTTCTTCAGACAAAAATTGTCTGTATTCTGCTACAAAAGAAGGCGGTATGCACTACCACACACATATTCATCATATATTCAGCCTGAAACTGAAAATTAAAGAAAGAAAAAAATTCTGAATGACTTCAAGAAAATTAAGAATAATAGAACTTAGAAGTGGTGGGACAAAATCATCCAAAGCTAATATGATCTTGCAGAAGGATGGCCCATCTGAATGAAGATTTCTCATTTTGCTCTTTCTCAATGGAAAAAGTTTACCTCGACAACCTAGTATATAGATGTATATAAAACTATAAACTTCCTGAGAATTTCTTCAAACTGGTTATTTCGAATTTACAATTTCCTTTCACGTCCGAATAGATAACTAGCTTTTGTCTGTGTTGCTCTTAATGATCATTAGATGGGAGATTTCATGATATCCTTAAAGCTGGCAGCTGAGTCTGAAGAATTAGGATAAGTTATGCCTATTTCAGTAGGAGTTCGATGCCACACAGTAGTTTCTGTAATTTCTGCCGAAGAATTGAATACATTTCTGTTTCTTTTGCATAAATGAATCTGTAGAACCAATGAAATAGCAGGAAACATTTCCATTTTCATGCAAAGTGAAAAAGCATTTCTTAAAGTCTCCTTTCAGAGCCAAATGAAATAGGCATAAATTGTCCTAATTCTTCAGACTCAGCTGCCAGCTTTAAGGATATCATGAAATCTCCCATCTGATGATCATTAAGAGCAACACAGACAAGAATTAGTTATATGTTCGGATGTGAAAGAAAATTGTAAATTCCAATGAAATAACCAGTTTGAAGAAATTCTCAGGAAGTTCATATAGTTTTATATACATATATATATACTAGGTTGTCGAGTTAACCTTTTTCCATTGAGAAAGAGCAAAATGAGAAATCTTCAGACAGATGGGCCATCCTTCTGCAAGATCATATTAGCTTTGGATGATTTTGTCCCACCACTTCTAAGTTCTACTATTCTTAATTTTCTTGAAGTCATTCAGAATTTTTTTTTTTTTCTTTAATTTTCAGTTTCAGGCTGAATATATGATGAATATGTGTGTGGTAGTGCATACCGCCTTCTTTTGTAGCAGAATACAGACAATTTTTGTCTGAAGAAGCCACACTTTAAACTGATGCGCTGCCTGGAATATCATGGGATGTGAAGATTGAACTAATAGATGACCATTATTGTCTCACAAGGGGTTGGGAGAAATTTGTGAAAGAAAACAGCTTATAGGCTCTCAATTTTCTTGTGTTTCGATTCATTAAAGGTTCAAGATTGATCAGAGTCACAGTTTTTGAGAGTAATGGCTGTGAAAAGGAAGCCCCAGTTCATATTTCTGAACAACAAAAGATACATGAAGCCAGACAACATGGCCAGGCCACAAAATCTTCACCTGCTCAGTTGATTCTTCTCCGGTTCTTGAATCTTCTATCATTATAGACTTGTGCTAAATCTTTGTTCTTCTTTCATGAATCTATGGACAGAAGAAAGTGGGAATATTGGGAGAGAAGATGTGGTTCAAGTGGATGGTTTTCAGACAAACAAGAAGATAAGCTTTACCATTACATGGAAAGGATATATGAGGAACAGCATGGTAATTTCATCACATATATCTCCATTTTTCTTACATTTTTCCTCTGTCTTATTACAATCCTGAACTTCAGACCAGTTCTTGATACAAGTCTACAAAAGTTAGTCAACATAACACAATCTTATAAAAGTTAACATAAAATGTTAACCCTTGAATTTATTTGAATAAAATAAAATATTAAAACTTATAGAAGTTTGTCAAAATTTTAGAGGTAGCAATTTCATTTTCAAAAGACCCAACATCTTATTTTCAACATTTACCTACAATTTACGACATCTTACAAAATATTTCGAGCAGTAATAGATAGATCATTAAGGGCCGGGGCGAAGCCCTTTTATAATCCTCCAACTTTTATTAGGAATATTGCTTACCATTTCTTGAACTATTTTACTTGTGGAACATTCAGCTCATTAGAGGGAGTATTTGCAAGACTAAATTAGCCAAAGCAAAAAGTGTGAAGCTGAGGAATTTGGGAGGGGATGTTCATGAAGTTAGAGTATACAATACAGCAGTGGGCCAAGTTGGTTTTGGTGCTGGATGGGTTGCTTTTGTTGATGCCAGCAACTTTATTTTGGATGAAACCTACCAATTTGAGTCCATTCCAAGTGGAAGTAAGAAAATTTTGCTTCAACTAAGCTTGATCAGCAAGGAAAGCAGCAGTGAGATTAGATGCCAAGAACTAGCCTTGTTCAAGAAACCATCAACTGGTGAGCCCTTCTCTTTTTTTGTCTTTATAATGTGTATATATTGGTCCTTAAAGTTGTTTGATTGTAGAAGAGTTTGATCAAGAGACGAGCGAGTAGGGGGTTGGATCTGACAATTGTCCCCTCCAGTAAATTTCAAGTTTTATAGGTAAATTTGAATGAAATTCAAAAATTTATTCCATTTAAATTGCTAAATTCGTCTCGATCAAAATAATTATATCGTTCTCACGTGATATCTTTTAGGTCATGCCAATGCAATTGATTGTGAATGGATGGGGCTGCCTTTGGGACAGGACAGTAAACAACTTCCAGAACATTGGAACTACTTACGAAGTCGAGTTGAGTCAGTGTTGGTCTATTTTTGCGAGGGCTAACAAAAGGACTAATTGCTTCTATATATGTATAATTTGTCTGTATCTCACTTGTAGAACTTATGGTGTCTTTGATAAGGTATGACTTTTATTATATGAGGAGGTAAGAAAGATATACATTATTATCGATCTTGATTTTATATTTTCTGTCCTAATTCATCAGTTCAATATAAAGTTTTATATGTGAATTGAAAGAATGAAAAATTTATATATTTTTATTTACAAAATTACCTCAAAAGTGTAGGTGGATGATTATTAGCGGAGTTACTTTCAAGTTGCTTTATGTTAGAGGGTACTTATGAACAAAAAAAAAAAAAATCTTTTATTTTAAAAAATACAATTTTATTTTCATATATTTTAAAATGTAAAAGAGAAAGAGAAAATAATTATAACATTATGGTTTCGTCCATTCCCATATTTATGGCGTAATGAATGCATAATAAAAATGTTTGCTTACTTGATTTGAAAGAATAATTGAAGGGATAACAAATTTGTAGGTAAATGAAACCTCTTCAAAGCCAAATTTTATTTCCATTAAAAATTGGATTAAAAAAATAGAAGTATAAGGCTCAAAAGATATAGAAAAACCTATATTATATTTTTATTTGTTGTGTTATCCATGATATAATTTTCACCGTATGAGCATCCATCTTCTCGTCGTTTATCTATATTTCGCTAAAATAAATTATATTTGCATTTATCTTCACATTCTTTTGAGGGCGTCATTCTTAAGAAAGAAAATAAGCTATCGACACTCACACTACTGCACCATTAACCTAACCAACTAACACCTCAAAAACTTTTATAGTAGTCCTTAAATATTGTCATTCAGAAAATCTTTCATTTTTGTTCAGTTGCTTTTTGCTCAGAAGTGTTTAAGTTTAATTAATTAGTTGATTATTAATAATTAAAATTATTTTAATAGCTTATTTACAAGTATTTAGCACAACAATAGAAGAAACAAAGAATTAATTGGTAAAGCTAGGAAAAATTAATACTCATTTCTAGTCCTTACTTTATTTTTGTTATACCAAATAAGGAAAAGTATTTGATAACTTGAAGATAAAAGGTACTATATTTCCTCTATGTAAAATAAATTCAACTCCTCATTGAAGGAGATTCGTTGAAAAATATTTTCGTTTTAGCTTGAGATATATATATATATATATATACGTACAACTTAGAGAAGGATGAAAACTATAAACAATACAGTAAAACCCTTTCCAAGTTAAGTGTTTAATTGATAAGTTACCACCAGTGGCATCGAATTTTCATCTGTATGTATAAATTAAAAATAAATAAAACCTCTCCAAGTGCATTCTAGGTTTTTATAGGAGGCAAGATGTTAATTCTCCTCATGTTAATGAGATATGCAATGAATTTTTTTACATGCTAGGTGTGATTATTATGCTGCTGAAATATGCATTAGCATTGTCTAGATTTCATTACATTTACAATATTTATCAAAATGCGTATATTTCTATCTTCTATTTTAGAATTTTGAAAATTTTATCAGAAAGTTTCGGAATTGTGTAAAAGATTTGAAGATTTTATACACAATGTCAAGATCATCAACCATAAAATTTGGGTAGATGATGGATAGTTGCAAGTTGCTACAAATTCCATATATGTAGAGCAAAACTTTTCCTGTTATAAACCACATGAGTAATTTTGACTAGCATCTCCATTTCAAGGTCCCCATATACCTAATTTAGTCGGATGTTTGCTAAATTTATATTCCCAATATCATACTTTCGTGGTGAGATTTATGCCTATAAGCTAAAAACTACTCAAACGCCCTTATTCATACCTCAACTCTATTACATCACTCTCTCGACCCTACCCGTTTGGCAAATTATTGCTCGAAGCCTAATCACTTGGTCAAAACTGGCTCCACAGATAAGGTTCAACCTCAGTGACCATTCATACCAAATTGAACTCATAAATCCAAGAGACCAGTGGCGGAATCAGAATTTTTCATCACGAAGGGCGAAATTTTTTAATTTCACATATATACTAATTTTTTGTTTTTTTTAATAGTCACGGGGTCGAAATTTTTTGACTTTTTTGGGGGAAGACTTTGGAATAGAAGATTCATCTTTTGGAAGATTGGGAACTCCATAAACAAATTTTGTTGAAGTCTCCTAAGTAGAAGCACTATCTTGAAGACACCGTTTCTTGAAATAAGAATCAATTTTCTTGGTACTCATAATGATCCTATATGAAAAATTGCAATTAGTAACAAGGAAATTTTTCAATAAATTATGTGAACTACATTAGTAAATTCTAACATAAAGTGAATAAAAATTTATAAAATCATAAAACTATAATCAATAAATGAAATCATGCAATTGACATCTATTTCTCCCCTCAAATATTTCAAAGAAAAATAATACCAATGTAGCAACATCTATGTATTTATTAATTTAAATTCACTTATAAATAAGAATAATTAAAAATTTTATTTTGCAATCACCATTGAGATAAAATATGGGTGATAAAATATCAAGCATATTGTGAACAAATAACCAACAAAAGGTAAGCAAATAAATAGAAAAAAAAAAAAAAGAACAAGAACAAGAAGAAGAAAAAGAAAAAAGTAGAGAGCTTAATACAAGTACCTTTACTATCAAATACTCCAAGGCAATTAGGCAAGTGTTCTTAATCTTCAATGTAAAGAGAAATTCATGTGTAGTGTATAGTCTACAAAAAAGAAAATAGCAAAATAAATAAATTATAAATTTTTCTTAACTAAAATAGTCTATTGATTTATAGAAAACTAACAACAAAAACAACATTTTTAAAATTTGTATGCATTACCTTTTGGGTTTTACCAATCACCTTTTTGGGTTTTTTTGATTGGAGTCTTTAGGGCTTTTTTAGCATGTGAAATTGGAAAAGTGAAGAAAATTTTGTTTTATTTGATTTTTAGAAGTACAACCAAGTACAATGGGGCCAAAGGAAAATTTTTATAAAAGGAGGGGCAATTTATATTTGGGGGTAGCAAAATTGTAATATTTAAAAATTTACAATATAAAAAAATCAACTTTTGATATTTTGAGGGGGGCGGCTGCCCCTGCCAGCACCCTCCCCCCGGGGCCCGCCTTTGCAAGAGACCTCTAATCCACCAATCTACATTTTCTTTTAAAATTATAATTAATTTCCCAATTATTCCTTATGAAATTTGAATTACAATCAATTTATTTATAAAAATAAAAATTTAGTGTCAAACTCTTCCATCATCACGCCTACATTAAATCTCATCTATTTCAAATACGCCCAATAATTTGGCACAAGCCACTCGCTTAGCCTACCACTGAACCACTGTCGACCCAAGGAGCCTGGCTGGGTCTGTGTTAAACGTCATCAATACCTATTATAATTTTAATTCATAAGAATTAAATAGTAACAATTAAGCATATGGGACTTTACTTTTTTTTTTTAATTAATATTACACCACTTTTTTTTAATATATCAAATACCTTTTGAAAAAATGACAGGATGCTTTCCTTCTTCATACCTTTTTTAATATTTTAAAGTTTCAAATAACTTTATTAGTTTTATATAAAATTAGATTAATAGGTTAGATATGTATTATATCATCCAACTTAATACTATATATTTTTTATTGGATGAAAGCTTATGATAATATTTTTTATTTGGTACGTGATATGGGACGGCCCAAGTACCTAGGCCCAAACCAAGTTAGCCCAGTCAGGTGCCGAGGGCCCATGTGCCTCATCGACTTCACATGACCAGGTTAGCCCAGTGATGTAGCGCCAGGCCCAGTCAGTCACCCGAGGCCCATGGAATTCCTCGACCTCCGAGGTCGACCATGTCGAGGTCGAGTCAGAGGTCGAGAGAAGTACAGTACTCTGCCACCGCATTTAATGGACTCACGGGCATCACGCCTCCACATTAATGGCGCATGCCATCCCCCTCACCGCCTGACACAGCAAGCGCCTCTACAATGTACTATCATGTCCTTGAAACTTGGAAGGGCAGTTTGCTGGGAATATGCCAGGCGGGGAAATGACTAATTACCCCTAGCCCAAGGCTAAAGGCCCCTGGGTGTACCATGGGCATCCCAGACATTTCCTCGAAGGGAGAAGGATATAAATACCCTTACCCCAGCCTTCCAGAGGGACGCACTCATACACACTA
Source organism: Jacaranda mimosifolia (assembly GCA_018894105.1). Classification (NCBI taxonomy): domain Eukaryota; kingdom Viridiplantae; phylum Streptophyta; class Magnoliopsida; order Lamiales; family Bignoniaceae; genus Jacaranda; species Jacaranda mimosifolia. Next base: position 5,688,271 of record CM032125.1, read on the forward strand.
AAAGCCTTTACTCCACTGTTCGATATTTCTAGTCGATCGTTACTGACTTGAGCGTTGGAGGGCCTAAGCCAAGGACTGCTCGGCTAGCCTAACGTTTGTTGTGACTGCAGGATTCGTCCCACCTAAATAAGGATCCCGACCACCCAGGTCAAGTCCCATCCAAAATCATAGTTGGACCCATATTCGATGAATCGAGCCCTCATCATTTGGCACCGTCTGTGGAAAACCCTTGAATCCTCTATCGAAAATGGTAAAACTAGGCGAGCTCCATCTGGGCGAAAAGAAAACAGGAGGTCCAGCTCCCCTCCCCTTTGACAGAACACAGAGCCGAATGCCCAAGGATCCAGCGCTCAGCCCGAGCCCGTGGTCACATTAATAATGCCCCAGTTAATGCAGCTCATCAGTGAGCAGATTTCCGAGCAAATTTTGGCCTAACTCTCAGCTGCATTAAACAGACATGCTGTGCAGCCGGAATCGACGGTCAGTGCCACACCCCAGCCTGCGGCCCTGGAGAGGGTCCGACTAGAAGAGCACGCCTAACGATCAGAGTCGCAAAGACACCAGTCAATGAGGTAACTAAACCTGGGACGCTTTCCTAGGGAAGCAGCCCATCCCCCGCCAAGAGAAGAGGTAGCAGACTCCATTGACCATGACGTTCAGCCCCGCAGAGCGATAGGGCCAAACACTCCAGATTTAGGCCAGGCAAAAATGCATCTCAGGCAAATCAGCAAGAATGGGATGAGGTATCCCATTAGGTGCAACAATCGAACAAGCGCCTGGAGGAGATCTCAAAAAGAAATGCGGACAGGGCTCTTCAGTCGGACGGGCCGTAGAGGTTCAGGAGGGAGTGGGATTCGCCGTTCATCCAAGAGATCATTGACGAGCGCATCGCCGTCGATGCTAAGATCCCAACCGGACTCCCGAGGTATGATAGCTCCACAAACTAGAACGAGCACCTGCTGCAGTTTGAACACATGATGCAGCTGCATGGGCACAACGAATACATCCATGCAAAGATGCTGGTGACAACATTGCAAGGAGTGGCCCTTGATTGGTTTGTGAAGCTGGAACCAGCATCCATTTTTTCTTATGACCAGTTATGTGATAAGTTTCTACACCAGTTTGCGAGTAGGGTAAAGGCAAAACTCCCCCACACCCACTTGCATACTGTGAAACAAGTGGAAGGGGAATCCCTTCGGGATTTTTTCACCAGGTTCAACACAAAAGTTCTGAAGATCGACAGCCCGAGGATTGAGTTCTTGATCGACGTATTTTTCTTGGGTTTGAGACACAAAGAGTGTGCCAACGCATTGGTGCGTGAACAGCCCAAGTCAATGGAGAAGCTCCTCAACCTCGCGGAGAGGTACATGACCTAGGAAGAGATGAACAGGATGAAATATGGCGGCCTGGAGGTCGACAAAAAAAGAGGTAAGGAGAAAGATGATCGACATATCAAAGAGGGGCGTCATTCCCTGATAAAGCGCCTCCATGACTACACTCCACTCAACATACCGAGGAGAGAGGTGATGTTTGCTATTCAGCATGACAACCTGCTTAAGAAGCCCCAAAAAATCACGGAGACTGAGGCCATGAAAAAGTCAAAGAGGTACTGCCATTTTCATAAACAGAAAAGGCACAACACTGAGTAGTATTTTAACTTGAAGGACGAAATCGAGAGGCTGATCAAACAAGGCCACTTGAAAAAGTTTATCGAGGAGCAAGCCAGAAGAGAGGAGGGCAAGGCCGACCGGACTCCCCGAAGAGAAAGGTTGGTCAGCCCGAGGAGAGAAGACAAGGGAAAGCGACCTGCCCAAGAACCCAACCTGCCCATCAGGGGAATCATCGACATGATTGCAGGGGAACCCACAGGAGGAGATTCCCGAAATGCAAGAAAGCAAACACAGAGGCAACTCTATTCGACCAAACCGTCCAAGGTCAAGACTGTTTTCCAACTGTCAACCAATACTGAACCAATTTCTTTCACTGATGCAGACCTGGACCACATGGAGAACAGAGGAGTCGACCGTAAGATAGATTGCCCGATGGTGGTCGCCCTTGAAATAGCCAACTTCGAGGTCAGGAAGGTGCTGGTCGATAATGGAAGCTTTGTGAACATCATATTCTTGTCGACCCTGAACAGAATGAAATTGGAAAAATTGAAGTTTGATCCGATCAGAACACCCTAGGTCGGATTTGGTGGATCAAAGATCATCCCAGAAGGATCCATCAATCTTCCCACCATATTTGGGCAAGGCCAGCGTAGCCGAACACTAATGATCAACTACTTGGTGGTCGACGCCCCCTTCGCATACAATGTCATCATGGGTCGACCAGCCCTCAATAACTTCAAAGCCATTGTATTCACTTACCACATGAAGATAAAGTTCCCGACCCCAGTCGGAGTGGGTAAGCTTCTATGCAACCTCAAGGATGCTTGGCGCTGTTACACCATTTCTGTCAACTCCAGCAAGCAGAAGAAGCGACCTGAATTGAAGCCCTCGGGGGATGCCCCAGTAGTGAAACCCGACGAGAGACCTTCATCGAAGAAAAGGAAGCTAGAGGACTCCAGGGTCGAGCCTGTTGGCGAATTCAAAACAATCAAGCTCGAGCCTGGGAACCCCAAAAAAACCACCAGGATTGGAAGCGATCTGGGAGATCGTTTAGAATGCCTTATGGTCGATTTCCTTCGGCGCAACATTGACGTTTTTGCATGGAAAGCTGCGAATCTTCAGGGCATCAACCCCAACATCATTGTCCATCGACTCAAAGTGGACCCAGCCCACAAACCAGTGCGACAGAAGAAAAGAACTTTCAATGCTGAGAGGACCCAGATCATCAAGGAGGAGGTCGGCAAGCTTTTGGAAGCAAGATATATTATAGAAATCCAATGCCCTCTTGGCTTTGTAATATTGTACTTGTCCCCAAAAATGAGGGAAAATGGAGAATGTGTAATGACTTTACTGATTTAAATAAAACTTGCCCCTAAGGATCCTTACCCCTTGCCTCGAATAGATTTATTAGTGGATTCTACTACTGGTTGTGAATTGCTCAGCATGATGGATGCATTCCAAGGTTATTACCAAATATTTATGGCACCCGAGGACAGGGACAAAACCTCTTTTGTCGTCCCCAACGAAGTATATTGCTTCCTAGTTATGCCCTTTGGACTTAAAAATACAAGGGCGACGTATCAGAGATTAGTGAATTTCATGTTCAAAAATGAAATCAACAAGTCGATGGAAGTTTATGTGGACGACATGATTGTAAAAACCGAAAAGGCCAAGGACCATCTGGTCGACCTCAGCCACACCTTTGCAATATTGAGAGCTTTCGACATGAAGATCAATCCTAGCAAGTGTACCTTTGGAGTTCGAGGCGAAAAATTCCTCGGTTATATGGTCAGTCAAAGGGGAATCGAGGCCAACCCGCAGAAGATCCAAATAATTCTGGACATCACCCCACCTCACACAGTTCGTGAAGTCCAGCGTCTGGTCAGCAGAGTTATAGCCTTGGGCAGATTCATAGCCCGACTAGCTGACAAGAGCCTACATTTCTTCAAAATCCTCAAAAATGCAAAAAAGTCTGGATTTAATTGGGATCAACAGTGCGATCAAGCCTTGCTAGAGCTCAAGCAATACCTGACTTCGTCGCCTATGCTCGCCAAACCCGAACTAGGAAAAGTGCTATAGCTATACTTGGCAGTCTCCTCGACTTCGATCAGTTCGGTGTTGACGACTACAAGAGGAGGAACCCCTCGTCCGGTATATTATTGCAACAAGGCTCTCCAGGCGTCCGAGCATAATTATTTGGAGATCGAGAAGTTTGTTCTAGCCCTTGTCACATCGACCAAGAAGTTACAGCCTTACTTTCAATCCCACACAATTTTGGTATTGACGAATAAGCCGCTAAAGCAGGTGTTGTCGAAGCCAGACACTTCAGGTCGGCTCACCAAATGGGCCATCGAGCTTGGGGAATTTGACGTCACATTCCAACCGCGGACCGCCATTAATGCGCAGGTGCTGGCCGACTTCATCGTCGAACGGCTCGACCTGCCGATGCAGAATGTTGAAAACACCTCCATGTAGACCTTGCATGTCGACGGGTCCGCAACCTCATCTGGAGGCGACATAGGTATATCCCTTCGATCCCCGCTTGCCGAGGAGTATGATTTCACGGTGAAACTCGACTTCCCATCACCAATAATGAAGCGAAATATGAGGCTCTCATCGCAGGAATGCGCATGGCCACAACCCGCGGCGTCGAGCAGCTGGCAACATTCACTGAATCCCAGCTGGTCGCAGAACAGGTCAAAGGCAACTTTGAGGCGAAGGAACACAAAATGGCACAATACTTGGCAGAAGTGAACCAATTGAAACACATGTTCAGAAGCTTTTCGCTCAGCCAAGTCCCCCGATTAGAGAATGAACGAACAGACGCTCTCTCGAAGCTAGCCAGCTCGACGAAGGGTACTAGATAAAGGGTAATAACATTTTTGGTGGCCGACAAGCCCTGTATCACCACCATCGATTAGGGCCTCGTCGGGTGCGTCGAGGAAACAGCACTCTCTTGGCAGGATCCAATCAAACTTTACCTAAGTCAAGGTACTTTACACGACGATAAAAAGGAGGCCCGTAGGGTCAGGGGGTTAGCAGCCAAATACACGCTAGACAAGCACGGCCAGCTGTATCGGAGGTCGATAGCAGGACCTCCACTCATATGCCTAGAACCCGGCGAAGCAAATAAGGTGTTGCAGGAGATACATGCCGGCATCTGTGGCAACCACTTAGGCGGCCGATCCCTGGCGCACAAGGTCATCCGTTACGGGTATTTTTGATCGATGTTGCTGAGAGACTCCATCGACTTCGCTAGAAAATGCTCATCATGCCAGATCCACTCGAACATTTAGCACCAGCCGGCCGCACCGATGATCAACGTTAACATCACTTGGCCATTCGACCAGTGGGGGATTGACATAGTGGGGCTGCTCCCGAAGAGTTCTGGCCAGCGCAAGTTCATCATAGTGGCCGTCGAGTACTTTACTAAATGGGTGGAAGCTGAGGCAGTCCCGAAGATCACCGACGCGGCCATTAAAAGCTTCATTTGGAAGAATATAATATGTCGATTTGGGTTACCTAAGGTCTTAATCTCGGATAACGGCACCCAATTTCAAAGTAAAAGCATGAGGAAATGGTGCGAGACCTTGGGGATCGCCCAACACTTCACTTCGGTGGGAAACCCACAGGCCAATGGACAGACCAAGGTCACAAACAGAACCATCCTCGACCACATCACGAGTCGAATAGCAGGGACTGGGGCCAGTTGGGCAGACGACCTCCCTGGTGTGCTTTGGGCATACAGGACAACGCCTCAAACAGCCACGAGCCACAGCCCGTACAGCCTAGTCTACGGATCCGATGCAGTAATTCCGTCAGAATTGATTCAACACACAGCGAGGGTGATCCACTATAACCCGATAACAAATGCATCGGAGAGGACACTGGATTTAATCACTGTCGACGAGCAGCGCCACGCAGCTTACAACACAATGTAGCGATATCGCTCGAAGATGGCGGACCGCTATAACAAAATAATGCGTCCCCGGAGCTTCAAGGTGGGCGACCTCATTCTCAAGAAGGTGGAAGTATCTAAGAACGTAGGGAAACTCGACCCAAAGTGGGAAGGACCGTATTCAGTGACTAAAGTGTCAAAAAACAACACCTACCGACTAGCCCATGCATCAGGCCACGAGCTACCTCGACCTTGGAATGCCGTAAACTTGAAAAAAAAATTATGTAACGGCCCATTGACGACCTTTGATCCTTCAACGAAGTGAAATTATGATACGTTCAAACCGCATGAAACAAACTAAATCATTCTCAAATAGTCGACCCCACAGTCGACAAAAGGCTTTATGCCGCCAAGTTGAGGCCTCTGCGCCGAGACCAAATAATCGACCCCGCAGTCGACAAAAGACTTTGCGCCGCCAAGTTGAGGCCACTGCGCCGAGACCAAATAGTTGACCCCGCAGTCGACAATAGGCTTTACACCACCAAGTTGAGGCCTCTGCGCCGAGACCAAATAGTCGATCCCACAGTCGACAAGAGGTTTTACGCCGCCAAGTTGAGGCCTCTGCGCCGAGACCAAATAGTCGACCCCGCAATCGACAAGAGGCTTTACGCCGCCAAGCTGAGGCCTCTGTGCCGAGGCCAAATAGTCGACCCCGCAGTCGACAAAATGCTTTATGCCGCCAAGTTGAGGCCTCTGCGCCGAGACCAAATAGTCGATCCCACAGTCGACAAAAGGCTTTCAGCCACCAAGTTGGGGTCCTTGCACCGAGACCAAGCAGCCGACCTCGTAGTTCGCAAAATAGCCCTTTACATTACGAAGTCGAGGCCCACCAGCCAAGTTAATTAAAATTGTTAATTACAATTACAATGGTGATAAACATACTCTCCAATCATTAAGATCACTCCAAACTTAAAGACTAGCTATTATGCTAGTGGATTAATTACAACTTGCTCGACAAGAGTCGAGAATGAAACTGGAAAAGCATAGCCTTTATTCGACGAAGAACATGAATAAAAATTGCTTGCCACACTCATAAGCATTCATCTAAAAATTCTGACATGCAAAACAGCAAACACTCCAGTTAATACTTTTCAAAACACGTACACATCAACGACAGCAGTTTATAACAAAAGCAAGAAAAATTATAATCGAAATTGAAGTAAAGGAAAACAGAAGTCATCATTCATCGTTGGCAAAAAGCCTCATCGAGGCAACAATTCCACAATCATTTTAAAAAGCCTCATCGAGGCATATGCATCTCATCAGAAAAACAAAAGCAAATAACAAAATCAGGCCCAGCTAGAACTGCCGACCTCTTCTACATCAGGAGCGGCGACAGGAGCAGGAGTTGGAGTAGCTGATGGTCTGGGCTCTGGCAGGGCCTTTGAAACAGGGAATGCGGCAGTCACTGGTCGAGAAGAACCCGCTGAATCTTGTAAAAACTATCGCTCGGGGATTGGGAAGTAGCCGGCGACATCAGCTCTCCTCTCTGACATGTCGAAGGTGAGGTCGCCGGTGAATTTGAACTCCCGAGCGATCGCTTTCAGTTTCTTATCAATTTCAACCCGCCTTCTCTCCTCGGCAATCAATTCGACCTCCGACGCGCCCTCCACTTCGCCGGCCTCGACGACTGGCTCCTCCGCATCGCCATCTTCCTCAGGGTACGGATGCAGCTGTTTGTCGAGTGCGTGGCTCATTCGCGATCGATCCTCGGCTCGAAGGGTGTAGCCCAGAAAAATTTACTTAATGGCCTTCTAAAAAGTGTTCTGGGCGTCGTCCAGGGATAATACAACACTTGCATCCTAGAAAGCTGGACTGACCAGGAATTGCTACACAGCTTCTCGGCACACCTGTGGCAATACCCAGTTGAACTCCGCTCACGCCTCTGCCAAACATGCATTTCGGCCCGCTGATCGACCGGAATCATAGGCCACCTGCAAATCCAACTGCAGTTTTTTGACCAGGTCATCCATCTTGGTCCTTTCCTTAACAACCAGGAGCACCTGCTCATCCTTTTGCTCCAGGTCCTTAGTCAGGTGGCCGACCTATTTTTCCAGCTCGTCGACCCCCATTTGATAAGACTCGAGCTGAGCCTTCAAAGTTTTAGCATCCCCCCTAGCCTCCAGCTGCTCCCAATCAGCCAGGACCAGCTCGGATCATCGATAGAAATTGTAGCCCAGTTGCCCGACCTGAAACATAAAAGTTATCATCTGCTCGATCGAAGTGTAAACATATAGGAATAAAAGATAGAAAACCCTACCATGTTAGCGTGGTAGGCTAACTCTCGAAGGGCCGCAGACTGGCTCAGCCCCATAATCCTTTTCTGGTCAGCCAAGAACTGACCTGCCAGCAGCACCTTCAGGGAGACGGACCCGGTTGGCCCCATCGTGTCCATGCATAAAGAATTATGTACGACAGGGCTGGGCTTGGCCCCAAATTGAGGAGAGGGGAATTTTGATAGGGTGAACAGTACATCATCCCCTCGATCCCCAAAGAGGTTGTTACCAATCGGCGGCCCCGACCCAGCTACTTTTCCCTTGCCCTTCCCGGCAGCAGCCTTCTTAGGAGCAGGACCTCCCTGCTCGACCATGGCTCTCTTACCCCGACCTGCGGGGCTGTTGCTTACGATCACCAGTGGGCGACCAGGTGAAGGAGTAGGTGATGGAGTAGGCGCCGCGACCACCCGACGTGGCTCCTCAGCGGCAACATCTGCTCGCCAAGTGACAGTCCCCTATCGCCGCTGCTAATTCTTTTCTACTCGAGCCAGCACCTCTACTCTTGATCTGTTCATGATGACTGCGCGATCTGCCAAATATCAAATTAACAACGGTCAGAAACAAAGAATCATGCACAACACAAAAGATAACAAATCGCAAGACACACTCTCTACCTATTTGATAATGCACAGGAAAATCTATTGGGGCCGGTGACAGTCCAGCCAACACTAAATGCCTCTCCTCGATGAAAACAGAGGCCTCCATTTGGCCAAACTCGACCAGGTCCCGCAAAAATATGTTCGGCCAGGTCGGAGTAAGATTGCCCGGTATAATGACGTGCCCCCTCCACCAATCCCGGGAAATATTGAAACCTCCCGCCACTCGAACAAACAGATATCATTTTTCCACTCTTGCCCATACGAAGAAGAGGGGGCTATGAGGAATTTGCGGCGGGGTCGAGCAGTGAGGTAGTAGAACCTTGACTTGTCAGCGCTACCCGACTTGCGGGACATGGGAAGATGAAAAAGGTTGGAAAATTTTTCAAAACTGGCAGGTTGATTAAACAAATGCATCAAAACTATAAAACTACAAAGGGTAGAAAAGTAGTTGGGCAGAAGTTGTGTTATACATACTTGAAGACCCCTGAGCAGGCCAACCATACTATTACTCAGGGGGAACCTAAGACCACATCTAAACACGTCCTCGAAAATAGTTATACAGCCAGCAGGAGCGCAATGCATTCGACCAGGTGGTCCAGGGATCAAAAGTTGATATTCGAGAGAGATGTGATACAGTTCTCTGAGACGCCTCGAGTCCCCAGGGCTAATGGTAGATATTATTTCATTGTAATGACCTGGGGTGAACAGTCGACCTCGCGAGGGGAGAATCTGGCTTGGCCCAGCTTCTTCCCCTCCACGGTTGCTGCTCGAGCTGCTGGAACTGGAATCATCGCTTGATGACTCGCTCGACGACCCAGAAGCATACCTACGTCTATCGGACTAGGTGGCCTCACTGTCCCCCCCTGACTACCCTCAGAGCTATACAATCCCAGCATGATTTTCAAAGAAAATTAGAGGACAGGAAGTAGAAGCGGAGGAACACTTACTAAATACAAAGACTAAACTCAGGAACTCTTGGAAGCGGAAATGTTTGGATATGCGCTCGACCATATGCTAATGCGGTAAAAGTAAAAATGCCCAATTTACCATGGGTATTTATAGAGAGAGAAGCGCGGCAAACCAAGCGTCCACAATAATGTCTGTAATCGCCACGCCGCCCCACGCGCGCCACGATGTAATCGCTCAATAAATGCATCGAACCCTGGTCGATCGTCACTAAAACTGATTCCACTACTTCCCAATGCTTCTCGTCGAATCCTCGTTCAGCCTTGCGAAGTGGAGGGACTGATGATATGGGACGGCCCAAGTACCTAGGCCCAAACCAAGTTAGCCCAGTCAAGTGCCGAGGGCCCCTGTGCCTCATCGACTTCACACGACCAGGTTAGCCCAGAGATGCAGCGCCAGGCCCAGTCAAGCGCCCGAGGCCCATGGAATTCCTCGACCTCAATCGACCATGTCGAGGTTAAGTCGGAGGTCGAGAGAAGTACAGTACTCTGCCACCGCATTAAATGTACTGACGGGCATCATACCTCCGCATTAATGGCGCATGCCATCCCCCTCACCGCCTGACACAGCAGGCACCGCTACAGTGTATTATCATATCCTTGAAACCTGGAAGGGCAGTTAGCTGGGGATATGCCAGGCGGGGAAATGACTAATTACCCTTGGCCCAAGGCTAAGGGCCCCTGGGTGTACCAGGGGCATCCCAGACATTTTCTCGAAGGGAGAAGGATATAAATACCCTCACCCCAGCCTTCCAGAGGGACGCACTCATACACACTAAAAGCCCTTACTCCGCTGTTCGATATTTCTAGTCGATTGTTACTGACTTGAGTGTCGAAGGGCCTAAGACGAGGGCTCCTCGGCTAGCCTAACGTTTGCTGTTGTTGCAGGATTCGTCCCACCTAAACAAGGATCCCGACCACCCAGGTCGAGTCCCACCCAAAATCGTAGTTGGACCCATATCCGACGAATCGAACCCTCATCAATAAGAAATAATTTATTTAAAGATAAGATATCACACTTCTTAAGTGACATATCTTCTTCTAAGTCCAGCTACTCATTATTAATAGAGAAAAAATATCCAAATTACCCATTCAACTCTAAAAAGTAAAATATGTCAAATGACCTTTATTGGCAAAATGTATATCCATAGGTATTATAGTCGATCAAAGTGAACATGTTATGATTAAAATTAACTAATCCATTATTTAAATAATCCTATGAAATATAGATAACAATACTTGGTTGATCATTTAATTTTCATCACTCATTTCATCTTATTTTTCATCAATTATTTTTTCATTTCAACCAAAAAAACAACCGAATGTCTTTTGACACAGTAACATGAGTCTTGCACATAAATTGTGAGGTTGATAGATTGAACCTAGCAAATTCCTGACATGCGGCATTGAATGGCTTGTGGCCCAATGGTATAAATCTCACACATAAAGCTCGTTTGCTTGCTTTGATATTGCATGATAAATACACAATCCAACTCAATTCCAATGTTTAGTTCGTTTTCAGAAGCCTTTGATACAATTAGGACCCGGCATGCATTTAATGCCAAACTTGATTTGTGTATCAAGGCCTTGAGGTGTGAAATATTTTCCAACTCATGTTGGAAATAAGTTGTAGTTTGTCAAATAGGATAATCATGCCAAGCGAACAAGCAAAGTTGGATATCAAGTTATTTAAAATATGCAAACAAACATTAGATAGAATACACAATAATCCACTATTTATCCTAGTCATGCGTATCATGCCTAATTCAAACAAACCAAGCAATCGAGCTCATAATGTATAAGTTTGAGGGTTTAAATCTAATGAATTCCTAACATAAATGTGCATTAATAAAAAAGAATCTCAGCCAAAAATGCAAACAAACCCTTATGTTATTGTTTTCTAGTTTCTTCACTACTGGTTGTCTTGATATTATGCTCTCTGCATGCATGCATGGACATATTAATCACCATGAAGCCTGAAGTGCTAAAGAATCCCTGTGAATCAAAAGAACTTTTTGTAATTTCTGCCCAAGAATTGAATACATTTCTGTTTCTTTTGCATAAAGGAATCTGTAGAACCAATGAAATAGCATAAAACATTTCCATTCTCATGCAAAGTAAAAAAGCATGATCAGTTAAAGCCTCCTTTCAGAGCCAATATGATGTCATGTAATTGCAATTGAACTTTTTAATGCAATTGGATACAGGCAAATATCAATCCCAATTGTGATTTTGAATTTTAGTGAACAAATATAAAAAACAAAAAAACAAAATTTTGAACATGATAATTTTTCTTAATTTTTAGAAAACTCACAGATTAAACATAGGATCAAAAAATTAAACATAGGATTATTAATAATTAGTAACATATATAATAAAAGTACAGTAAAAAATTTATTACTATAATTTATGATAATTTTATTTATTATCATATAAATGTCGTTAATTTTTTGGACTTAAATATAATTTTTATAATTTAATAATAAGGGTATATGACAATTTAACTACTTAAATATAATTTTTATAATTTTGATAAAAAGGATATATGGCAATTTAACTACATGACATAATATTGGCTTGTGTCAAATTGGCCTATATCAAATTGCAACTACATGACATTATAATTAAATTATTATTGTCAAATTACCCACAACTATCATAATTATAATAATATTGAAAATTCAAAAAGCAAAAAAAAAAAATACAAAAAATACAAAAAATACAAAAGCTGCCACATGACATGTGGCAACTTCACAGAGGGGTTGGGTGCCCACCCTACTGTGTGACATCGAACTCCTACAAAATGTTCTTTTGATTTACAGGGATTCTTTAGTACTTCATGGTGATTAATATGTCCTTGCATGCATGCAGAGATAGCATAATGTTAAGACCACCAATAGTGAAGAAACTAGAAATCGGTAACATAAGGGTTTGTTTCCATTTTTGGCTGAGATTCTTTTTTATTAATGCACACGCATATTAGGAATTTATTAGATTTAAACCCTCAAACTTATACATTATGTTTAAAACTTATGTCATTAGACCACAAGCCGCTCGATGCCGCATCTCAAGAATTTGCTAGGTGCAAATTCTCAACATCACAATTCATGTGTGAGACTCATGTTGCTATGCCAAAAGTAATTCCACTGTTTTTTTGGCGAAATGAAAAAAATAATTGATGAAAAATAAGATGAAATGAGTGATGAAAATTAAATGATCAACCAAGTATTATTATATATTTATACTTTACAGAATTATTTAAATAATGGATTAATTAATTTTAATCATCACATGTTCACTTTGATCGACTATAAGACCTATGAATATACATTTTGTCAACAAAGGTCATTTGACATATTTTACTTTTAGATTTGAATGGGTAATTTGGACATTTTTTATCTATTAATAATGAGTAGCTGGACTAAGACGAAGATATGCCTCCTAAGAACTGTGATATTTTATCTTTAAATGAATCATTTCGTACCAAATAAAAAATATTATCATGAGCTTTCATCCAATAAAAAATATATAGTATTAATTTGGATGATATAATACATATCTAACCTATTAATTTAATTTTATATAAACTAATAATGTTATTTGAAATTTTAAAATATTAAAAAGAGTATGAAGAAGGGAAGCATCCTGTCATTTTTTTTCAAAAGGTATTTGATATATTAAAAAGAAATGGTTTAATATTAATTAAAAAAAATGTAAAGTCCCATTATGCTTAATTGTTACTATTTAATACTCATGAATTAAAATTATAACAGGCATTGATGATGTTTAACATAGACCCAGGCTCCTTGGGCCCACAGTAGCTCAGTGGTAGGCTAAGCTAGTGGCTTATGCCAAATTATTGGGCTTTTGGGCTTAGGTTGAGATTTAATGTAGGCGTGAGCCGCGTGATGATGGACGAATGAATAGTTTTATAGTAATTAATATTTTTATTAAAAAAATAATATTAACGTCAAAATAATAAGTGATAAAGTAAAAATTGCCATTAATAACATGTATTATGTGGCAATAAATTTTATTTTATCATTGATAATAATTTTTAAGTAACAATAATTTTTATCTTTTCACAATATAACTTAATAGTGACAAAAATTAATGTTTTAAGTTATCACCATTAATAATTAGTGACGCCTTATTGTAACAACTTAGTGGCAATAAAAATTATCACCATAATTTGTGGCAAAATTTTCATTGTCACTATAAATATGTCATTAATTCTCTATAGTGACAGTTTAACCACTATTACTGTCACTATTTAATTTGTAAAAATTATTAAGGTGACAAAACTAATTTTTTTATCACCTAATATTCATCATTAGTGACAAGTTTTACTTTATCACTTATTTTTTTGTCACCAATTTATCTTCTTTTTTTTTTTTGGTAGTGTTTTGTGATGATTGACAGATGAATAGAAATATGTTTGCATTTCAAATTTTTTAAGGAGTAGTTGAGAAATTAATCATTATTTAAAAGAAAATGTAGATGAGTGGATTAGAGGCCTCTTGGATTTAGGTTGTTTTGATTTGTGAGCTCAGCTTGATGTTAGGAATCCGCATTGTTCGATTCGGTTCAAAAAATCATATTGAATCGAACCGAAGAACTTGATCCCTTATGGTTTGGAGGTATAGAGTCGAACTGTAATCACTTAAGAAGAAAAAAATTGCACAATTTGAAACTGATTATTATAATTCGGTTAATTGATTAATTGTTTTTTAAAATAATTAGATAAAAATATTGATTTTGACTCGGTTTGATTCGATTCAATTTTATTGAACCAAATCATTTACAAAAGTTCAATTTAAGTGGACAAATTTCCATCAATTTGATAATTTTTCATCACAAAATCTATGATACAACAATCAAATATAACTTTGAAATAAACAATGTAATATATAATATTCATATCTCACATCAAAATTAACTTCAAAAGTAAAAATACATCAAGCAAGCAACAGTTCCATCTCATATCATATTTACTGAATCACTATGAATAATGTAACTTCAAGAATATGCTAAGCAATTAAGATGAAGACACAAATTAAGTTAAGTCCAAAATTAAAACATTCATCCAAATCTCACTAACAATTAATATAAAAATATAAGGTTTCTCCAAAAAAAGATGTAAATCCCTTAAATAAAAAATTGGATAATCAACTAATTTTTTAAAATTTTATTTTTAAAATTATTAATTTTTATTTTTAAATTAAACCGGTTCAATTATGTTAACTTTGGTTAACCAAATTGCACATAGTGAGTAACTAACCGAACCAATTTTCGCTAAGAGAATTGCATTGTTAAGTAACCGATTTGAATAGTTTGGTTCGAAGGTTCGATTCGATTTTTTGATTTTTTTTGCCCACCCCTAGTTGGTATGAGTGGTCACTGAAACCAAATCTTATTTGTGGAACCAGTTCAAACCAAGTGATAGGGTTCAAACAATAAGTTGCCAAATGGGTAGGGTTGAGAGAGTGACAGTTGAGGTACAAATAAGTCGGTGAGTGGTCTTTAGTTCACAGGCATAAGTCTCATATATAAAGTATGAGGTTAGAAATTCAAATTTAATGAACACCCGACATGCGTGAATATATAATAAAAAATAAAAATAAATAAAAAAGAGAAAAGATATGGACATGGGCTAAGATGGTCAATCGAGCAATACAGGTAAACTCAGAAAATTATAATGCAATCAACAAACTTAGGATAGTTACCTGAAAAAATTGAGCACTATGTCACAATTAGCTCTATCATAAATATACAGAACCCCCAAAACCTTATTAATGAAGTTACATTTTTCATTACTATTCTAGCAAACTTTCTTCTTTTCCGAATATGTTTTTCTGATTTAAATATTAGAGAACTTTTAATTAAAAAAAATTTAATGTCGTGATATGTTCTTATACTCTTATAACCGCTGCTATTAGAGGCGGAGATTTTTATAGGTGCGAGAGATCCCATCCAGATCGAATATTTTAATGATTAATACTTTTGTAATAATATCATATAATATCATAATAACAATAATAATAAATAAATAAAGTTCACTAAGAAATTTGTCTTGTATCCTATCAAAGTAAGAAAAAAATTAACTTCAAAATTTAAAGAAATTGAATTTACTTTTGGACATGTATAGAAAATGTTTTTGAGTTTAAATTACCAAGTTGGGCAGGATCGAATTTGAATTGAATTTTGGCATAGTAAATCTGAAATCAAGCACATGTGAGATGATGCCAACCAAATTGAATATTTGAGTTCATGTGTGATAATAGTGATTTTTTTTTTCTTTAAGATTAAATTTATTAGACTATTTATAATCAATTTCAAATTTGATATATTTGAATTTAATCGATTTCAAAGTGCTTATTTTGTGGCCCAGGCCTATCATAGAAGATGTTTACATTCTCTGCACAGTTCGACTAGTATTACACAAAATTGTAATTATATGTTTATCTGGTCTCATCGAATACCCCTAAGGTTAACATCTTTGTTTTGGAGATTGCGTCCTACTACTCTTCCTACTTGTGCTGACCTTGTGAAATGCGGTCTTCGAATGGATGGTTTACGTATTCTTTGCGGTCAAGAGGAGGAAACTATTTTATATCTCATCCTATCTTGCCACTATTCCAGGCAACTTTGGGCAATAGCAAACATACCATTTGCAGCAATACACTCTTCAGTGGAGGATATTGAGAATTGGTTTCGATCTTCTTATGATAAGTTAGAGTCCCCTTCTTTTGATCTTCTGTTGATTTGTTGTTGGTGTATTTGGTATTATCGAAATTAGGTTTTACTTGGAACAGGCTCCAAGACTACATTGAAAACTTTTTAGTTTGCTCCTCAATATCTTGAGGGCTATTTAAGTACTCAAATTAGTTAATGATTGTCTATGGAATTGCTTATTTCAGTGTTATCGTTTTTTAGATATATTGTGGGATTTTATATATCTTTGGACATGTTGATTTTAATGAAGTCATACCACTTGTCCTCTAATAATAATAATAATAATTCCAAAAAAAATCCAAAAATATCCACACAAAAAATTAAAGTTAAAACTATCAGTGGAGGGCTGGACTTATTAGAGGACTGAGAGGCTAAGACCACATCTACTTTCAAGGCCCATCTCAACATTGAAAAGTAGCCCAATAATATTGGGCTGTCTATATAGCCCAACAATCCAACCACCTTTTAAGAAGGCCACCGGGAAAATTTTGTTCGGGCTAGAATTGTCAACGAGTCAGATTGGATCGAATATGTCATATTCGAATTCGATTATCAAAATTCATATTCGAATGCGACCCGAAACTTTATAGAATCTTTGTTAGTTAGTACAATATCCGAATCCAATGGATATCCAAAATACGATTAAAAAATCAACCCGATTCATTTATTTCTTTCCTTTCGAATTAAATATTGTATTTATAAAGTAAATATATGTTATATTTGAATTTTTAACAACTTTTTATCATATATTAGTCCAAAAGTTAAATATTTAAATACTAAATACCCATTTCACATTATATTAATACATAGATGACTATTACATGTTATTATATTTGATATTTTATCAATATCTCTTTTATTTTTTAGGTTAAAGACTCAATATTAATAATATAATATAGACGTTGATATAGATAGTAGGTCAATATGATATATAGATTTTATTTTAAAATTTTTATTAATATTATATATAAAAGTATTAATTTAATAAAATATATTAAAATTAGATTTCGATTTTTAATGGATCGGATTGCTTAATTCTATATTCGATCCACTTATTTTGAATTATGAATATTTATAACCGGGTCTGATCCATCAAATATTTTAATCAAATAAAAAATTCTAAAATTCAAATTGAATTTTGATTAAAATTCCATCCATTGACAGTCCAAGTCTAGGCTTTTATTTCCTCTAGAGTACAATTCTTTGATCTGATTAAAGCTCTAAAATAAGGATTAATTAAAGATATTATTTAAAAAATTATTTAATATAATTCTTTTATTTTCAAATTTCATTTGACATTTTTTGACTTGATGAATTTGAATATATAGTTGATTGTTATATTTAAAAGTACATTATGCCATTCTGCCCGTTGGCAATGTTACAACTTAATAAAAATTCAAAATTTATAAATTTCTTTCCTTGCACTTTTTCTTGGGACAAAAATTTAATGAAATTTGAAAATCAAGAAGTGGTCCAAAAATATTTTCACCTTTTGCCCACCAAACCTTAATTTGATTTGTGCTGGCCCACCAAATATTTTGGCATGTAATAATGATATTAATGGACCACATTCATGGAACTACATCATCAATGAGAGTACTAGAAAACCATGACTACCTCCACACACAGTATTTTCTAATTTTTCACTTTGCATGCCTACTATTAGTTGTAAGCATCCAATCCATCTTTTCTTCACCAACTGGTGAGTGTGTTTCATAGTTTTCACACCTTGTACCTTATTGGTGTCTGCACACACACACACACAATGTACTAAATTAGTTACATGACAACTAATATGAACGTTGAAAGATTTGAATAATATATATTCTCAAGGAGAATTACTGTTTTTGGCTAATGGATATTGACATAATTGCTAAGGAATGAAGACGGGTTTCACAAAGATCTCGTTATTACTTTGATTTCTTATGTAGATGTAAGGATTTTGTTGATGGATGATCTGTAAATACTCCTATAAGCATTCATGTTCGAAGGCATATATGCCCTGATACTGATGGGCAATTTGTAATTACCCCTATAAGCACATTCAAGGACATATTCTGACGGTCATGATATGGTGATTGACGCCATATTTATTGTTTTTATTGTTGTTATAAGTTATATTGATCATGTATAATTGGTATGGTATCAACTACCCTCACGGTGTGTTGGTCGAGTTATAGCCAAAACGTGGTGCTTATTATTGTAATATGAGGGAATTTGATTAACCATATTTAAAATGTCACTTACTAATCTTTTAGTTTGTTTACAATCACTAAACCCTATGATGCCAAATATTTTGCATGCAAATCCCAAGATATTTATCATAGTTTACTCCTTTCACATCATCAAACAATTCAACAAACAAAATAGAAATTAAACACGTTGATGTAAACACAAGATTTTATAATAACTAAAGAAGGAATTATGTTGGCTTTCAAGTATTGACCTTGTAGTCAATAAATTTGATGGGCCACAAACGACATATCCTTTTTATCCTTGTTAATAAGCTAAGATTAGGCTAATAAAAAGATCAGCATTTTTTTTAGTTGAATCAAGTTAAGTCAATTCGACTCAACATATACTCCCGACAAATCAATTAATAGATATTATAAGTGTGAATGTCCGAACATGTTAGCCATCATATATATGCTACATGGCATCTCATTATGAATATTACATATAGACAACCTTAAACTATTTTACACTTTCACTCTATTATTTTCCTCATAATTTGACTACTGATTTAAACATCAAAAACTTTTTGTTAGACAACTCCAACAACTTTAACCATTATTATACTTTTCGGTTGTACATATTTCAAATTCAATCTATTCCATCTACAATCGTTTCAACCCAACGATCATAAATTGAATCAAAAAATTACTCCCAAACTAATATTAAAATCAATTTCATTGGATGGTCACCCAAATAATTTGTGGGCTTTCAGTAAAAAATAAAAAATTTAAAGGAAAGGTAAAAAATTTCACTCAAAAAGAAAATGGAATTAAATTCATTACTTAAAAAGGAAATAAAACACATGATTTTTGGTTGGAGAGGTACAGATCAGATAGCAGTGGGCCTGTGTCATGTCACGAGGCACGCAGTAACCGGTGCAGTGTATGGGCGGCAAAAAGAGTCAAGGCCGGTGCTGTAGTAGATGGACTGCTAACTCATACGTCTCTAAAGTTTAGAATATTTTATTTTATTTTTCTCAAAAATAATTTTTTTAAAAAAATGTGACTTTTTTTTTTTTTTTAATTAGGTCATTCATTAATATGTGAGACAGATACAATGTTATTTGTAAGATCAGACCAGACACGCACATATTAATTATTTTATTGGGTTTCTCATTGTAAGTCTTACGTTGTATTTTTATCACTTCCATTTGATTTTAGAAACGTGTTATTTTTTAATAATTAATGTTCACCAAGTTTCATTAAAATAACATAAGACCCGAAAATTGATTAACTATTGTATTATAAGTTTACTTCAACAAATTGTCATTCAAAATGTTCTGCATCGACTAAGAGGGTGTTTGTGTGAGCTTATTAGCTCCTCAAAATATTTTATAAAATGTTTAAAAACTTATAAGTTGATAAAAAGTGTTTGGTAATTTTTTTTAAAAAAGAACTTATAAGATTCTAAAATAAAATATTAGAAGTTTATAAGCTCTTTTAAAAAATATAAAAAGACTCTAACTTATTTTTAAGATCTTAACAAACTTCTTTATTTTTAACCATTTTAATTATAAAATTATTATTATTAACATCTTGTAGGCTCTAAAATCTTATTTTATCTAAACACTTAAATAACTTATTCTAAAAATAAGATCTAATATTTTATAAAATTCAAAAATATTTTATAAAATGTAGGAGCTTATAAGATATTTTAAATAAATTTAGCCAAATACCCTCTAAATCAAATTAGACTGCAAATTTCATGTATGGTCAGATAAATAAAATAGAACATTTTATTTATTTTATTTTAAAACAATTAGGTGGGAAATTGTCCCGTTGTCGATAAATCTTATAATTTATTACTTAGTGCTTTTGGCTCGTGAACCAAGGGAGCAAATCTAACGCCCCTTAACTTTATTAGACAATGGTACCAAATTTTTTTAATTAAAAGTGAAAGACAAGGTTACTTTTTATGTCGTTATTAGTAAATATAAGCAAGTTGGTTTTAAATTTCTTAAAAAAAGTTTAAGATTCTTGTTTATGTCTACCAATATTACTTGTCTTGTTGCTTTCATCGCTCTTTTAGCAATAGTTAATGATATATTACTTTGGATTCCACCATGAGAGAGGTGGGCTTTAAGGTAAATGTAAAGACATGGTCTAGCTCACCATACATTAGGTGACTTGGTAAGAAATTCACTATTGTTGGCTTATAATTTATAAAAGCCGTACACTTGTCTTATCAATTTTTGTTAACATGTAAGAAACAATGTGAAGTAGTTAAAGTTGGCTGTTAGAATTGAATGATTCATAAAGATATATATATATATATATTTACGTATTTTTTAGTACTCATAATTTTTATATTGTGATGATCAAATTTGTTATCCAATATAGAGATGCAATCACATTGAAATATTATTCTGTTAAAATGTATTTGGTGGGGAAGTGAAAGTTATTCTTACGAAACAGCATCTCGAAGGATGTGAGAGAATAAACAACTTTATATTATTTCAAATTTTTCGACTTCTCAATTGTGGGATAAGGCAAGTACATTAATTGTAATTAATAGATCATTTGTAGTATGCATTTACAATTACTTTCAATAGTAGATTTGAAAATTTTGGCTGGAACTGCATTCCTTATCTCTAAGGCCATGTTTGATACCCATTGCTAATCAGCAATGGGTAATAGAGCTCATAAACACATTACCTAATTTGAAATGAGATTACGTGATCTCATCTCAGCACTCCAAATTTGAATAGCGGTTGAGTGGTGCTACAATAACGACCAGACAAAATATCATACCGACACACAACTTCCATCTTACATATCAAACAATAAATAAATGCAATGATGCATTCCAATCCAATCTTAACTGAATTCATGTACCAAACATGGCCATAAAAAATTTAGGGAATGTTTGGTTATGTTTTTTGTGTGAGTTTATTATATATTTTGAGAGAATGAATTATTAAAAAATATAAAATTTATTTTTTGGTATGTTTATTTATGTTTTGGGAAGATATTTTTTACTGTAGCATTCAAATCATACTTTGTTGTTGGTGTTTTGAGGTAAAAATGAAATTAAGTGATTTTTTTAATATTAAAATAATAATAAAATATATAATATATATAATATATGTATGTATATATTGAAAAATGTGTGTTTTGAAGAAAAATAAAGATACATTTGGTTATGTTTTCCAAAATAATGTTGTTCCCATAAAATATAACCAAACACTCCTTTATAATATTTGAAAATTTTTGACAGGGTCAATTTTTTTTCAATCATTCCAAGGTTGATTAAACATGTCACGAATCATTATGACAATTGATGCGAATACAAATGGTGTGCAAAACAAAAAAAAAAAGTCAAAATTTGCGACCTTTGAGTATAAAACATTCACATGTTACATCATAATAATTAATAAAATGACAAATTATTATCCATAATTTTAAAATTTTATGAATAGAAAAAATAAAGGACATAGTGTCAAATCAATATAATAATCCTTACAAATCCCACCAAAAGAATCTTTGCCATATGTAGAATTTTAAAATTCAGATTATTACATAACATAAAATTCAGATTATTACATAACATAACATAATCTGAATTTTAAAATTCAGATTATTACATAACATAAATTTAATAGAGAGATTCTATTAAATTAAAATTCTCCCATAACATAAATAAAAGCAAGTTCACATACTATATATTAATACAAACAAGTTCAAAGCCTTAATAAAAAATAATATATAAAATGTGACTATAGCATCCTATTGAGATTGAGTTGTATAATATGTAATACTATACCTAAAATACACCCAAAATAAACATTGCCTATCATTTATTAATCATTACAACTAAACATATATATATATATAATTAATATAAAAAAATTTAATTTTATCCCACTTATCAAAAAATATGATTAATGTAACTTGTAAAAATTATCTCATCTCCAAACACTTCCAAATAAACCATTTACTCCTAAAATATTTTCCTATTATCCTCAAAACATAAACAAACAAACACTACATTTTCGGATCCACTTCTTAAAAAACATTCTCATGAAACATTTTTCCCGAAACATCCAAAAACATAAGCAAACAAACCCCAATTGTTTATATTATATTGTCATTATTTTCAACTAGTCATATATATATATATATTGACAACCCAATGATAAAAAAATCCACTAATTACTATGTGCCTGTTATTAATTGTCAATATTAACAATTTAAAGATAAGTCTTATCACCATTAAATTGTAAAAATCATCATTGTGGTAAAGCAAAAAATTTTGGGAATGTTCGATTATGTTTTTTGTGTGATATTATTATGTATTTTGAGAGAATGAATTATTGGAGAATGTGAAAGTTATTTTTTGGTATATTTATTTATATTTTGGGGAAGATATTTTTCACTCTAGCAATCAAATCAATACTTTTTTATTGAATTTTTGGATTAAAATGGAATTGAGTGATTTTTTAATGTTAGAATAATAACAAAATATATATGATATATATGAATATATGTATGTATATATTGGAAAATGTGTATTTTTTAGGGAAAATGACTATTTGGTTATGTTTTTTCAAAATAATGTTATTTTATCATGTAATATATATAATTAGCGAAAACTTTTACATTATATTGTACTATTTTAGTATTTTTTTTTTTTTTATTTTTTTTTTTGAAGTGCGACAAATCTTTTTTATTCTTATCTAAAATTGTACATCCAAGTCAAATAATCTTATAAAAATAAGATGTGCTATTAATGAAACAAAATTGAATTTTCATTTGTGACAATGAGTGGTGGGTGGCGGTGGACTGTGGGCACGCTTTGTTTGTTCTTTCATCATTTTCATGTGCTCTTAGTCCTCTCAGTACAGTATAAGTTTGATTGTAAAATCTCAAGAATGACCTGTGGATGCTCTTAGCCCTCTTCTTTTAATTGCCACCTTTTTCATCATATTTCAGCAATTTTTCAACCACAGATATTGGACAAAGAAAATAATTTTTCTTTTCTTTTTTTTTTTCTCTCTCTCTCTCTCTTTAATTTTTTTTTTTTGTTGTTGTTTTTTTTGACTTTTCTTCCAGCTTTATTGGAGAGAAAAATGATGTTTATTTTGTTTTACTCGCCACTTTATGGTCACTCAACAATCCTTAGGTTATTGGCAATTATATATAAGATACTTCTTTTTAATTTATGAATACTTATATTAAAGTTATGTATCAAATGAGAAATTTTTAATTTGGGGATGAGATTGTATTTCTATAAATAATAATATTCTTATTATATTAAAGTTATGTATCAAATGAGAAATTTTTAATTTGGGGATGAGATTGTATTTCTATAAATAATAATATTCTTAATGTATTTATTTAAGTTTTTAGGATAAATTAAAGAAAAAAAGTTAAGATGAAATAAAATAATTAAAGAAAAGAAAATACATAAATTATTGGAGAGTAATAAAAGTTTGAGGGGGAGAGGAGGAAAAATAAAAAGGTACCTTGTCGCTATTTTTTAAAGTGAAACTACTTTCATGTCATTATTTTTAAAGTGAAGTGAATATTGTAAATTCATTTAAAAACTTACTAAGTTAATTATTTTTAAGTTCTCACACTTTATATATAGTATAGAATTAATATAATCAATAATATTATGTCATATGATATGATTATTTAAAGTCAATGTTTTTGAAATCAGATCGGACAAAGAATCGATAATATTACTTGTTACTGGTTCAATCAGTATGGCATCATTATGATATAATAATTATATTTAATTTTATAAATATATAATATTCTAATATTAACAAAATATATAACTTCCAACAATATAGAAAAAAATTATTTGAAAAATTTTCAATTTGTACTCATTTTTAAGTATAACTTATTATAAAAAGAAATACTATTTCAAAATTAATCAATTATAAGTAAATAATTTACTTAAAAATAATGTTTAACATTAATTAATTAAAGTAATCGTTCGCTTCATATTTCAAATTTAAGTAAAAACAAGTTTTTCCACACTAAATATTCAACATCTAAGAGAGTTTAAACAAAATAAAACAACAAATTAAATATAAGTATCCACATATAACTACTATTTCATTAAATTTTAAGAAAATAATTTCATATTTCAAAAACTATATGTCCAAAATCTTTATAACCATCTTCAACTCATAGTTTCTCTTCTCTTTCTTACATTTTTTTATTTTTTAAAAAAATTAATTGTGAACAAATGGTCAACCAATCGAATCACCATCAATTGAACCACCACCGATTGAACTAGTTCTTTGACTGATTTTGATTGATTCAATAAGTCACCGATTTTTAAGTTGCAATTAGATTGAATTGGCTTTCAATCACAGATTCCATTAGTCTGACTGATCGATTCGATTTGATTTTTAAAACATTGGCTTAAATGCAAGTACAATAACCATTGGCCAATTTTTTTAAACATAATAAACTCAAGAGACACAATTTGGCCAATAAGATGCCTCATTTTCTTAGATAAAAATAAATTAAGCAATCTCCACTCAAAAATCAATCATTTCTCAAATAGTACCACTAATCAATTTTGCTTAGGCAACACTGCTTTGTCTAAAAAGTGATACCCACTCATCCATGGAATTATCTTTTAAGTGCCAAGATAGAGACATGACTAATTAGCACTTCCTTTTTCCATCATTACCATTCACCAATATCAATCATATTTCAAAGGGACTTCTTATCTACATGTCTTTCTCATTATATTCTATGGCTAATATGTTGGAGGGGGTAGGGAAAAGGGAAAAGGGAAAGGGGATTTAGAGACATGGAGACATGGATATATATATATATATATGGCCGCATTTGATTTGATGGATTGCTGATTTTATATAACTTTGATCAGTTAAGATTAAGGCCTTTTTAATAAATTAACATGTGTGCTTAATTTGAGAAATAAATATTAATATTATTGTAATTATAATTTTAAATTCTTGTTTGGAGTGGTGTATTTTTCAATATTATTGTTCCTATTTTCATAATTGCCCACATCTTTTCTATTTTACATGAGTGACGGTTATTTATGTCGTTTTGGATGTCCTCATAGAGGTGAGATTAACCAATCTCATCTCCAACTCATATATTTGTATCAAGCATAATTTGATGAACAATACGGATTTGATGCGGTTCGAAATTAATTTGAATTCAACCCATCACTCTAATATTATATATTAAACAAACCACTACACAATATTAAATAGTCTAATCTTACATATTATACCCTATCCAATATGGTCAACATTTATTAATATGGTTTAAAATATAATGATTTTATTTTTTTTGAGTAAATGAGATACAACGGATACCTATTAAAGAAATGATTGATTATTAATAACTTTATATTCAAAAATTTTATTAATTATAGAGTTTTAGAACTTTGACATTCCACTCAAATATGTATCAAAGTCTATTGTCGGGTCATAATTAATTATAAGTCATCGTTTTATATTTAAGTAATTTGAGAATGCCCAATCTCAAATATTTTTGTTCATGACTTGAGGAAGTGACCAAACAATTAGAGATCTTTCAAAAAGAAGAACGCATTGTTCCTATATATAGACCAAAATGTGATCTTGTGAAAATATACATGAGGAATGCCCAATGCTTTGTAGCTCAAGTTACGTCTATTTTCCCTATTAAGTGGGAGGTATTGTGTTCGACCCGTAATGGACGCGTTGTGCACTTTATGTACTTTGCATGTAGTTTACACTTTGATTATTTAATTTGAAAATAGAGATTTATTTGATTTATGAGAATAAAAATATACTACTTTATTGAAATGATAATATTTCGTCATTTGTAATGCTCTTTAAATACATATGTATATACATGAGCAATTTAATAAAATAGCACCATGTCATGATTGAGGTTGTACTTGGATTACTATTTTAAAAAATAATTTTTCTTAATATATAAGTTTAATTTCTAATTATCATAAATCTTTGTTAAGTAATTAGTAATAATAAGGCATGCAATTGCAGAGAATTTTGAAAATAAAAATATAGGACAAGTCGCTATATATCGACCCATTTGGTTTCATTTCCATTTTTAATCGGGGTTAAAAAAAATAAAAATAATCACTTTATCTCTATTTTCGCTCAAAATATTCCTATTTTTATTTTCAAACTATTTTTAAACATACTATATCATCTTATTACCAATCAATCAAATTCAAATTTAATTTAACATAAAATACACATTATCATTTTAAAATTAATAAAATATATATTTTTAAAAAATAAGTTTTTTAATATAACAAAAACATAAACCAACTATTTTTTCAATCATACACCTATTCTAATTATTACTTTCTACCAATTCATTCAAATTCATCTTTATTTTCATTTTAAAATTATAATGACCTTTTCAACTTTTAAAAGTAGATGGAAATGAAAATGAATCTTGAAAATAAAACCAAACCAGACTTTAACTTTTTTAACTTTTCAATTCTAATTGGACATTAGTCTCCTATGTATGACTTTATGACTTTTCGAGACTTGTGTTTTTCTTGTCATATTAATTTAATCACAATCCCTACTGCAAGAATTGAAACTCTTTTACTAAAAAATACGAGATTATTTTGTTAATTTCGTTAAAAAGAATTATTTTACATCTCAAGATATTTTATTGTTTTCTTGTAAGTTTATGACTATTTACTTAATATTATTTTTGATTTTCTTTTTCAAAAATAATTGTTTGAATATAATTTATTATATGTATGGATAAATTTGGAACTCAGTTGAACATTATAATTAGTAGACAGGTAGGTAGTCCTTTTCCTCCAAAACAAATCTTTCAAAATCAAGTAACGTGAAAAAAGTGATGATGGAGTTGGGGCCCACTACGCGCAACCGCCAATTCATCACAGGCCTTGGAATAAAACACCTCGTGCACAAATTTTTAAATCTTTCATAGAAAGGGTAAGGAGTGGTTCACAGCCCTCCACGTGTCTTTTATTTAAAATTTCTCCAACTAGAAACATCCAAGAAGTCCCCATTATTTTCATTTTCTTTTGAAAATAAAAACAGAAATATTTTCAGAAAGTTATTAATTTTTTATATATTTTTTCATAGATATTTTTATTTTCATCATATTTTTTTAAATACTCTCTCTATTTTTACTTTTTATTTTTTTCTACTTATATTTGTGTGAGTTTTAATACAAAATACTATAATTTTCAAATATAACTCATTTTTACCTTACATGATCATTACATTTTGAACAATATTTTATTTTTAAAAATATATTTATAACTAATTTTTCACTATGCTTTTTTATTAGAAAATGAAATGCCTCCAGAAAATAAAACTAAACGGCCCTCAATAGACTTTTTTTTTTTTTTTTTTGGGAGACATTTTCATTTTTTGATAAAAAGAAATAGTGAAAAGTTAGTTATAAGTGTGTGTTTGAAAATAAAATATTATTTGGATGTTTTATTTAAAATGAAATGATCATGTAAGATTAAAAATGAGTTATATTTGGATATTATAGTATTTTGTATTAAAAATTGTATAAATAAGAGTAGAAGAAAATAAAGTGTGAAAATGGAGAGTGTAAATAATATGTTTGAAAAATTATGTTGAGAATGAAAAATATTGGAGAGAAGTTGATAGAAATAAAAATGGATTTTGAAAACAAAACCAAAGGAACACTAAAATTCCTCATTATTCTACCATGAGTAAATCGGCTATTTTTTGCTTCCAATGAGCATCAATTTTTATATTATTAAATATTAGTTTTATAGTGATGTAATAATTAAAGAATATTTTGAAGAGAAATGTTTGTGTTTTGAAAGATATTTTGAGAATTAAAATATTATTTAAAAATAAAAACAAAAAATGTCTTTCTTTTTTTTTTTTATTCCTTTTTTTCCATTTGTTTGCTTTGCTTTTAATTGAAGGATTTCTAGAAAATTGTGAGTGATTGCTCAACATATTTTCACGTAATTAGATCTTCATATTTGATGATAATTCCTGTGTTCAAAATTAAATACTCTATTGATATTATTGATAGGCTGACTCAAAAATTATATATACACAATATTGATGATTTAATAACTCTTTTATTAAAAAAAACTTATAGTGAACAATATTACAAATATTATACTTTGAAAATTCTAATATATTCAAATTTGTTAAAAAAAAAAATTATTAGATTACTTGAGAACATAGATAGTCTGAATTTATATTTAACCAAAGTGTTTAAGAATTTATTTTTCCCCAAAAATTTGTCTCAATATACTTCATGAAAGAGGTAAAAATTCATGTCATGCTATTTATTTAAAATAAATATTTAAATTAAATCATAAATGATAATGTCAGCATAATTCACAGGCCAATTTATACATATCTCTCAAGTTGACATGAATTTTTTCCATAATATATTTTTCCAAAAATCATTATTATCTCCATTCTTAGTCCAAAAAAGTCATCCAATATTACAAAGTCAGCCATTGTATGCAAGAATGAAGAACTTTGGTCTAGCGAGGGACAAGAAAAATTGATAAAGATCTCTAGAAAACATAGAAAAAAATATATATAATTAAATAATTAAAAATAAATAGTACATACATAAAATATGTACTTCTGTTAATTGATGAAGAATTAATTACAGGGTGTCTGGGTTCGGCAAAATTCTTTCAGAAAGAATTCGCAGTTAAAATAAGATATTCAGATTTTATAAACTCTTTTTAAGAAAATAAATAATTATTAATTTATTTTTAAAAAAATTCTTCACTTCTAATTATATTAATTATAAAAATATTATTACTACTATTTTATAAACTTTAAATCTTATTTTATTGAAACACTTTAAAAGTTTATTATTAAATTAAGACTCAATATCTTATAAACTCCAAATACGTCTTATAAATATAGAAATTAATAATTTTTCAAATAAATTTAGTCAAATATCCTCTTAAACTATTTATCATGATTAGAGTTGTAAATGGGATGACACTATTCGTAAACGGTTCGAATTCGGCTCGATGAAAACTTGAATTCGGCTCTAACTTAACTGAGCCGAGCTGAGCCCAAGCTCGCCAGTCAAGCAAGTCGAGCCAAGTTCAATAATATTCAACTAGATAGGCTCGCGAGTCTAAAAGAACTTTTTATTATATAATAATAATAATAATAATAATAATAATAATAATTTATGGTATGGTGTTTGTTATTATAAATTTTGTTTCAAGGCTAAACGAGTTTGAACTCATTCGGACTTATATAAGCGGAGCACATTTGAGCTTATACGAGCTCAAATTCATCTAAGCATATACGAATCGAGCCTTAGCGAGTCGAGCTCGATTATCTCGATTCGGCTCATTTACACCCTTTCACGACTCACAAATTATTTTATTGCAAATCAAATATATTGTTGCTATTTAATTTTTGTTTTTTAAATATTACTCAATGGTTAGTTCTTCTTAAATAAATGATTGCGACGGATGAAGCAAAATGGGATCCATCCAAAAATTTTACCAGCCTCCATGCTTTCCCGGTAGGTATTGTCTTAAATGTAGCTAAAAGAAATAGAAAATTCAGATTTTGGACTTTAATAATAAATGCGAATATTAAAGAATTGAGATCACTAAAATCTGATTTTTGGGGGCCCACATATAAGAAGCCTTTAATGTACAAGCCCATGTATTTGGACACGATGGGGGAAAAGAAAAAATGGATAGAAAACTTCTAGATTGCACAATATTACATAATAAAACTTTTGTATTTATTACAAAGGTAAAAAGAATAAATTCAAAGATGATTTATGTCAATTACGATAAAGTGCTAAAGTACCCATGCCTGCATGGATTGTTTGGATATTTGATATGTTCGCAATTGAATATAAAAATTTGGACACAGCATAGTGTGAGGAGGAAAGATCGCAATTACGGTTTCATTTCTTTTTATCTATCAAAAAAGACCACAAGAAATTCTTTGTTAAATTCTTCTAGAATTGATGAAAAAATTCAAATTCATAATATTATTTTGTTACAATATCATAGTAAAGTTAAATTTCAACGGACCAGTATGCTTATATATATATATATATATATATTAAGAGGATTGTGGCTAGCTTATTAATTATTCCATGTGGGACTTGAACTTCTTCTTCTTCTCTATTTTTTTTTTTTTTTTTTGATAATTTATGTGAGACTTGAACCTACTACATCATTTATGTGTTCATGTTGTGTTAACGATTGTTAATTATACTCAACCTTTAGTGGTATTATATTAATGGAATTAGTGCTTGTGATGATTATTTAAATATATTCACAACTGAATATAAGAGTACAAATATGACATAGCAAGAGGGAGCAAGATTGTCACTACTACAAATAATATATTTTGAACTGTGGAATAAATAAATGAAAAAATATAATCACAAATAAATTAATTCCGATGCCTCAAATTATTAAGATCATAACCCTTTTTTCATCACTATATATTGTTACAATTTGCCTTTAATTATAGTTGATCATTAGGGTTTTAAGAGATGACTCATGATCAACAATTATATTTGGTAGTTAGCCAATTTTAATATTTAATTATCATTTGGGACAAACCCCTAAGTCCAATTATTCTCATCCCATGATGCATCACTACAAAGTAAAGGTCAAAACTCAATCAATGATGAATATACACAAACCATTTACCATTGATTTATTAAATCATGACCGATTGTCTTCCTTTTATTATTTATACAAAAAATTTCAAATTAACATTTATGGTTTTTGTAGAACTATTTATTTATTTTTGTATTTACTTATTGTGTTTGCAAATTGTTAAAGTTTGAAAACACAAAACAAAAAACAGCTCATCTAATTCCAAACTCAATTATGGAAACGGTGATCTAACCAATATAATGAGTCAATGGCCGGTTCATTTTTCTATATACATATATATGATCATGGAGAAATTTTCATTAATCTATAATGTTTTAAAGATCTAAAATGTAAGAAAGATGTAATATCTCATTTGATTTTATTTTTTTATAATTATTTAATTCTAATTTTGTGATCGAATCTAGGGATACAAATGAATTAAGTTGGCTTGCGAGCCGAGCTCGAACTCTAATTCTCGAACTGTTTGTATGTGGGTTCAAGATTCGCGAGCCAGTATATAATTAAATATTATTTTTTATTTTATTAATAAATATATATTATATTACTATTTTTTTATTTCGAACTCGAGTTTGAGCTTACAATTTTTTACAATTCATTTGTTAATTCGAGCCTTATCGAGCCAAACCCGAGCTTAAAATTTTAGGTTCATCGAGTTCAAGTCTAATAAATATTTCGAACTCAAGTTCGAGCTCAAAAATTTTACCTAAATTCAGCTTAATTGCACCTCTAATTGAGTCGTTGTAGATTGAATGCTCTTGTTATTTTTTAATTTTTATGAACAATGATTTATTTCTTAAAATTTTCAATTCTTTTATCTAGTTATGTAACAGTAATAGCTCTCGAGTACGTATTTAAAGAATAAATAGTAAATATAACCAAATTATTTCATTTGAAAATGATAATTTTCTTTTTCAAGACTACCCCTACAATTTATATCATACAACATCCCTACTTTTCACAAATAATATTTGAAATTAAAAATTTTAAAGTATCTAAAATTTTTCAATATTTTAAACATTTATTAAAATCTCTACCTAGTTCAAATTGAACTAGAAAAAGTATAGTTTAAGCAAAAAAAAAATTCTTGCAATTTTTGAGGGGCAATTTGGGAAATGAATTTCTCTAGACTAGCCGTTAAACATAAAGAAAATGGTCGAAGGTGGTGGGCCATATTTTCGTGGGTCGGTGAAAACGAAATCCATATGTTGGCCCATCGACGGCCCAAATTTCCACTTAAAATTAAAATTTTAACTAATTTTAATTATTTTCCTTAATCACACTAATTATCCCTTAATCTCCTCCCCACCAAATTTTCACTATAAATACCCCCAGCTCTCCACTCTCCTCCACTGCTCTCTCATTCTTCTCTCACTAGAGCTTGCATATACGTACAAACCTCTGTATCTATACATTTCTGGGCTTTTCTCTGCGACGAAAATGACGAAGGAAGTGGCGGAGCACGGGTCTTATGGGACGAAGGACTACCACGATCCGCCGCCGGCGCCGCTGTTTGACGGGGAGGAGCTGACGAAATGGTCGTTCTACAGAGCTTTGATAGCTGAGTTCATAGCAACACTGTTGTTTCTGTACATCACTGTGTTGACTGTGATTGGTTACAAAAGCCAATCGGCGGCCGACGCTTGCGGCGGAGTGGGGATTCTCGGCATTGCATGGGCTTTTGGTGGAATGATTTTCATTCTCGTCTACTGCACCGCTGGAATTTCAGGTAAGTTAATCATTTTTCCTTGGTTAATTTCAGTTCCTTCTTGAAATTTTACTCGTTAATTCCAATTTTTTTTGACTAATGGGAGAAAAATGTTTTCTGTTAGTAATTTCTTGCTTGGGAAAGGAAACAGTGGAAAATGTTTTCCCCATGTTTGTTGAAAACAGAGGGGGATGGAAACTGTGATAAGATGGAATAATCTTACGTCACTACACCACGAAAAATACATTCTATTACATCATCACAGTAGCTAATCTTCAGAACCAAACAAACAATTTTTCTTTTTCTTTTTCTTTTTTTCCTTTTGATTTTTCTGACGTGTGTGTGTGTGTGGTCTGTGTTTTTGCAGGTGGTCACATTAACCCAGCTGTGACTTTCGGGCTGCTTTTGGCCCGGAAAGTGTCGCTGGTGAGGGCGGTGATGTATATGGTGGCTCAGTGTTTGGGGGCCATTTGTGGAGTTGGGCTTGTCAAGGCCTTCCAGAGCTCATACTACAAGAGGCTCGGCGGCGGCGCCAACACGCTGGCCGACGGCTACAGCACCGGAGTTGGGTTGGCCGCTGAGATCATCGGCACTTTTGTCCTAGTCTACACCGTCTTCTCCGCCACTGACCCCAAGAGGAGTGCCAGAGACTCTCACGTCCCTGTAAGAACTTCATCCACACACACACACACACACACACACACACACACATAATTTTAGTACATTCAATACACATTAGTCCTGGGATGATGAGGTATGATAGTGTTTCTATCTTATTGTATTATTCATTTGATTGGAGAGATAATACATTATATCCGCATAAATACCCAAAGCTGCAACTTATAGGTTAATTTATTATGTCAATGAAATTATAATACGTTTATAAAAAATTACATAAATTATTATATAATTAATAATCATGAAATAACTTAAAAATTCAATCAATCCTTATAATATAACAAAAACTAAAAACGTTTATTTATTTTTCTACGTAATCAAATTTTTTTTGTTAATTATTTTAATTTATTTATTTGAACTTTTAAGCATAAATAAAAAGAAAAAAGTTATGATAAAATAATTAATAGAAGAAAAAAGAAAAATGTAGAGAAGAATATATATATATATATATATATATAAAAGTTGCTTGGGAGAAAAGAAAATATAAAATTATTTGTTATTATCTTTCAAATTGAGGTTAATTTTATACTCGTTAAAAAATATATCAAATTAGTTATCAAAACTCTTTTGCTTTGTGGATAATGTAGATACTATATTTCTCTTTTTGTGTTCATCTCATTTTTACATTATAAATCGTGTCACGTAATGTTTTCTATATTTTTAAAGTTCATATCTTCTATTTCAATTGATATTTCATCATCTATTTCACTTTACATTATAGATATGTAAATATTTCTTTGAAGAAATAGATAATGAAATACTACCTGGGGTAGAAAATCTTAACCAACATATAAATTATTCCTTTATAATATTAATTAATATGAAATAAAATTTAAAAAAATAAATCCGGACATCAGGTGTGCGTTACAACTTGGGAAGTTGCAAGAAACATGTGGAGGTTGCAACTTCAAGAAAGTGATGCTCAAAGTTAGGCAAAAGGGACTTTGGAATTTACTACCATACATGAATCTTAGGCAGAGGGCAAGGGCCCCCAACAAAAGAACACTACACCTAATTGTCAAAAAGAATCCATTTTCTTTTGTAATGGATATGAAAATATGTTGTCCTTTTCTTTCCTCACACATTTGCTAAATTCCCCCAAGAATGGTTGGTACTTGTTCTATATGTGCAATTATTAACTTTTGTAAGGAAAAACATTATTGAATTCAACAACAGATTAGTTTTAGTACCTGTCTCGACTCGACTTGTTTGTACTTTTGTTGTTACTGGAGTTCCTATTGTAGATTTTGTCAGGATCTTTTTTGAAGGTTGGGATGAAATTATTTGAGAATATTGAGCTTATGTTTTTGAATATACTAGGTATTGGCACCTCTTCCCATTGGATTTGCAGTCTTCATGGTTCATTTGGCCACAATTCCGATCACCGGAACCGGCATCAACCCTGCTAGGAGTCTTGGAGCTGCAGTTATCTTCAATGAGGACAAGGCTTGGGATGATCAAGTATGTTCCACATTTCCAAAAAACTTCATGAAACTAGTTTCTTAATAGCATTTTGGGTTTCTCCAATTAATATCTTTTTTCCTTTATTTGCAGTGGATCTTCTGGGTTGGACCCTTCATTGGTGCAGCCATTGCAGCCTTCTACCACCAGTTCATTTTGAGGGCAGGAGCAGCTAAAGCCCTTGGCTCATTCAGGAGCAGCTCCCGTCTTTGATCATTATTGTTCCTATTATAATTGCCAAAAAAAAAAAAAAAAAAAAAACTCCTTTTTCTTGTTTTTCAATTTCATGTCAATTATGAATAATCCTTTTGTTTTAATCTTAATATTGTATTCTAAGTTTTTGTGTATGAGATTTCTCAAGCTTTCACCATCTGAATTATTATTCCTCAAACATCACTAGTGAATGTTAGATAAGGTTGTAGCTTAAAAGAGGATACTTTTTTCTCCCCTTTTGTCCTTTGTGTTTGATTTAAGGATCTATGTTTTGAGAATCTTTCTTTGTTTTTTCTTTCAACAATTTTGTTTTCTCCCTAATATTCCCCCTTTTTTTCCTTCTTTAATTGCACTTGGTCATTTATCACCTCAAACAGAATCATTAAAATCCAACTCATCGATGAATTATAAATATCATATTCCTTATAACTAGTAATAACTTAAATCAATATCACTCAAAAACTTAGAATGCCAAATCATAGAATATATAACCCAAATGAAATTTATTTCATTGATGGATTATGAATGCATATTCCTTATAAAATAGTAATTATTTAGGCAATACCACTCGAATTTAAGACGTTGAATCATAGAATACATGAACCAAATGAAATTCATCCGGTAGATAAATTTTAACTATCATATTCCTTATAAGCAATAGCACTCTAAACAATACTATAAAAAAATTTAAGATGTTGAATCATAAAATATTCATCTTGATAAAATATTATATATATGATACAATATGCATCACAAGCACCAAGACTATAAGTTAGGTAATATTCCTCCATAAATTATCTCAGCCATGATGCAGTTTTTTAAATAAATGGCTTATTGGAGTTCTCCTCAAGTTTCTCTTTCTCCACATTCCATACATATATAGTTTATTCTTTCTTAAGTACTTGTGTACTATGTTTATACATTAAATAATACTTAATGACAGAAGAGACCATAACATAATGTACCTTTTGCAGAGAACACCATACATACACTGACAAAACCAATACTCATCCAGCTTAGAACAAGATCCAAGATAAACAAGTTATAAGGCACTCATGGTAGCTTTAAGTGTAAATGTTGTCTTAACCCCCCAACCCCACACGCACTCTATCCATATGTTTGTATACACATGGTTCCTACGTGTTCTTATAAAAAATATACAATTTTAAGTAACTTCACCTACATATATACATAAAGTTTGTTAGGATTCAAATCGGACCTTATATACAAATATTAGCACAAAGTCACTGAATTAATTGATCACTTAACATATAATCTTTTATTGAAATTATAATGAGATATATTTTAGGTTTATGACTGATTTTGTTCAATTTTAATATCATAGGCACCTAAGGAACAAAATACTAATAGACCGTTTGGATTTATTTTCTAGATGCATTTTCATTTTTTGGTGAAAAATAATAGTGAAAAGTTAGTTATAAAAATATTTTTGAGAATAAAATATTGTTTGGATGTTTTATATAAAATGTAATGATTAAGTAAGGTTGAAAATGAGTTGTATTTGAAAAATATAGTGTTTTGTATTAAAAATCATGCAAATATTAGTAGAAGAAAATGAAAAGTGATTAAAAGTAAAAATGGAAAAAGAGTGTAACGGAGTGTTTGGCTTTATTTCCATCACCTCTTTTTATTTTCATCTGAAAATAAAAATTAAAAACTATCACTTTCTCCTTATTTTTACTGAAACTATTCCTATTTCATTTTCAAACTCTTTTTAAACCTACCGCATCATCCTATTATTACATTAATCAAATTCAAATTTGATTTGACATAAAGTGTTTACTATTATTTTCAAATTAATAAAATATACATATACTTTTAAAAAACAAACCTTCTTCAACATAAAAAAATATAAATCAACTATCTTTTCAACCATATACATTCTCTAATCATTACTTTCCAAAAATTCATCCAAACACATTTTCATTTCTATTTCAAAATTATAACTACATTTTCAATTTTTAAAAATGGCTGGAAATGGAAATGAGTCCTAAAACAAAATCAAACACCACGTAAGAGTTTGTCTAAAAGAATATTTTGAGAATGAAAATATCTGTGAAAATTGGAGAGAAATTGATGGCTCTCTATTTTCATTTTTAGCAAAAAATAAAAATAGATCCAGAAAATAAAAACAAACAGATCTAAATTAAATGGGGGAAAATGTGAATTTTTTACATATATTGATAAGGAAATTCCACCAATTAAAGTCTCTAGACCATTCTTCTCCCAAGAGAAATGCAACAACAACAAAAGAAAAGAAAAAAGAGGTTAGATTTTGGGACTTCAGTTGATTAGTACTGTAAAGAATAAAGTGGTTTGATTTTGTGACTTCAATCAATTAGGACTGTAATTGAGAGTAATGGACCACAACCCACATGGGAATTACCATTCACCCCCTCCCCACCTTATCTCGATGGATTTGATGGAATCTATGATGCACAAATACAAGATAGATGTACAATAATATGATAATTCGTAAGGCTTTGTTTGGTTATGTTTCCCCATAGCAACATTGTTTTGGGGAAATATAACCAAACATATCTCAAATTTTCCTCTAAAGCATACATTCTCCAATATATACATATATATATATTATATTTTATTATTATTCTAACATTAAAAAAATCATTCAATCCCATTTTCACCCCAAAAACCCAATAAAAAAATATTGATTTGACTGCTATAATAAAAAATATCCCCTCCAAACTATAAACAATATACCAAAAAATAACTTTCACATTTTTCGTTAATTTATTCTCCTAAAATACATAATAAAATCAAACAAAAAATATAACCAAACATTCCCTAAAGATTTTAAAATGTAACTTGCCTCCAATAACTGTATTCAATAATATGTGATGCATTTATTGTTATGTAAGTTTGCTTATATATACATATATTGACATATAGATGTACAGTTGATAGCAAGTTTAAAACACATTAATGTAATTTGTACACTCTGTATTTTGAAAAAAAATAGTAAAAATTAAAAAGAAAATAATTTTAAATGAAACAACACTCATTCCTCAAATAGTTTTACATCGCTTTACTTTTTAGCTGTTCTTTTTATAATTCATATATTTCTGAAAATATATACAAAAAACTTATCTAAAATGTTACAAACATGCCCTCAATTGCATACACGACACTTTTTGAAGTTTTTTTTCCCCCCCAAAAAAGAAAAGGAATAGAAAAAGAATTTATACTCATTCACGTCAAGGACTTGTTAGACTCCGAACCCCAAATCTCACACTTATATATGTAAGGGCAATGTTTTGAGAAGGCCGGTTCGAACTAGTCGGACCAATGACCGGAAGCCAATTAGGTTCGATTCAAGCATAAAAATCGGTGATCTTTTGAATCGGTTAAAAACCGATTAAACTGGTATAGGTGACCACCAGTTCACTTATTTTTCTATTTTTTTGAAAATTTAAAATTTAATTTTTTTAAAAAAAATGAAAAATATAAAAAAGAAAAGAGAAATTATGAGTTGAAAATGATGATTAAAGATTTGAATATGTCATTTTTTGAAACATGAATTTATTTTCTTGAAATTTAATGAAATGGTAGTTATATGTGAATGCTTATGTTTAATTTGTTATTTTATTTTGTTTAATTTCTCTTAAATTATTTTGAATATTTAGCATACAAGAATTTATCTTCACTTGAAGTTAAAGCATGAAATGAATGATTACTTAGAATAATTTAAAATATTATTTTTTATTTATAGTTGAATAATTATGAAATAGTTATTTTTTCTCTCTAAAAAACATAATTAAAAATAAGTAAATTAAAAAAATTTCAAATAATATGTTTTTTATAGCATTCGAAGTTTTATTTTTTGTTAATATTAAAATATTATATATATTTATAAAATTAAATATAATTATTACATGATTATGACGTCAAACTAATGATCTAATTAATCGAATCAGTTGAACCAATAATCAGTAATGTTGATAAATTTTTTGTGATTTCAAAAACATTATGTAAGGGTAATGCCGAAGGACCAATTCTTGGAAGAAGTAAATGCCAAACAACCCCACCCAAGTTGACAAGAAGAAGCAGAAACCCCATTAACCAGTTCTGATCATTGACGCCCTTAAATGTGAAGGTTCCATTTGACATAGGTCTGTTGTGTAGGTGCCTACACTCTACCAAGAAGCCATTTACAAATTCACAACTGCTCCTGCACTGATTCAAATTGGGATGACATTGGCCCCCTACCTACGGTAATAACTGCTGTAAAAGTAAAACGTAGCTTTGAAGTCTGAGGTTTGGCTGTCTACTTCACGTATTTATACTATCTCCCACTTGATAGTACTAGGCTCAATTCCATCTATAAAATAAATAATGATAACTAAATAAAAATTTTCATTGGCTCAAATTCTAGTACCTACTTCGAGCTAACTCCCATGCTAATAGAATTTGTGTTAAAATGGTCTGGCAAATCACATTTTATGTAGACTTTTTCTAAAACAAAACATGTGCATAGAAAATTCCACAAAATTTACACAATGTTTGGTTCAAAAAATTTAGTGGGAAAAAGAAAAGAAAATATTAAGGAAAATATTTTTTTATTGTTTGATTGATAAAGAAAATATTAAAGAAAAAAAAAATATAGCGTGTTTGAGTAAAATGAATTTTCCTCACAGAATGTTGAGAAAAATGAGAGAAAAACTTATTTGACACCTCTCTCCTTCACTACATACATCCATCCATTCATTTTTTCATTATTTTCTTAAACAACCAAACAAATTTGAGATGTTATATTTCTTTGATTTTGTTTTTTTTTGTTTCCCTAGCATTTTCTTTTCTCTGTCTAATTCCTTCAACCAAACTTAGTGTTAAGGATTTTATGGAGACTTCTTTCGGAATAAGAACACTTGTATTGCAAATTCACAAGTATTGCAGACTTGATATATGAGCAGGTAATTCAGTAGAAGAAACTTTAGGGCTGGATTGTTTAAATTTTCAAACCACCTTTTCTTCATTTGTACTAAGATAGCTTGTTTATCCCACTTTTCAGTAAAAATGCCATCATTTTTTTCCTCCCATGCCTACAATTATTAATTCTCAAACTCAAATACCTACTTAAAAATAATTGAAACCCACTCATTAATTAAATAATAATTTTTTCTAACATAATAAAATAATAAAATCTACATTAAATTTAATAATAATTTTGTATTTCAACATAATTCACTAACTAATTAACTAACAATTTTTTTTGTATCAGTCCAAGAAAATGAGACCCCTCTAAATTTAGCAGTAAATTTTTATCCTAATAAAGTTTTAACTGATGGGACAATGAAATCTATAATAAATTAAATAATAATATGCTATTATATTAAAATATTTCTAATAATCCACCTTTTCTCAATATTTCTATTATATAAATATTTGTTTTTTTTTTTTTTCACATGAAAACCAACATAAAAAATGAAAATGATTTGAAATAGAGAATAGAAATACAAACAACCAATTCCTTAATTTCAAAATCCAAGACATGCAAACTACAATACATATAATTTTAAACCAACAAGCAACTTCCACCTTTGATTTCCCACATACAAAAATGCCCAAACTGGGATGCTACATACCAAAGAGTCGGAAAAGAAACTCCGCTAAAAGAGATCTTCTATACCATAGGATGGGAGCTTTGGGGTTGTAAGTAATGGAGAGGTCAAAAGGAAAGGAAGTTAACCAGGATAGGAGAATGATTCAAGAACTTTGCGTTTCATCCGGTGAAAAGCTTCCGAAGGGGTCCATCCTTTCGATCTTTGTTAGTTGATTCAGTTAATGCTAGGATTCTCCGGAATCCAGTCGTGGCAGCGCCTCTCCCAAGTGCAGCAGCTCTTGCTACAATTTCTTCCTTCAGTGGAATGATTCCAGCAGGTGTAGATGGATTAGATATCACTGGTGCAACCGAAGTGGTAGGTGCAATTGGAACAGCTGCCTTGATAGACTGTTGATAGGTCCCTGCTCCACGTTTACTATAATCATCTAGTATGCTTTGCTGGTCAGCCCTTTTGAGGCCCTAAAAGAGAGATTAAGCAAAACAGAAATGTAAGCAAGAGAATAAAAATTTAACCAATTTTAGCTAGAATAGCATAACTCAGGCCATATGTGCATGTACAAGTCATCAATTGGCAAAAAGAAAATATTTTGGATTATTGATTCAGGGTCAAACAGGAAAAACAAGTTCAAGAAATTAAATTGGGTATTTTGGGAGTTAAATTTGGGGAATGCGCTGTCATTTTTGATAATGTTCTGGGAGATGGAAAATGTTTTGGCAAATCATAGACAAACAAGCCCTAAGAATGGGCAAGAACAACCTTTAAATCCAGAATCCGCTGGAACTCTGAAGGCGTACCCTCAGGCAGCAGAGCACAATATGTATCTGCTACAGAATCAATAGGAGACAATATGACCTGTGTAACATTCACAAAACATTTAACCAGCGAAAGGTATAGAAAAGCACCAATTTAAGTCACAAAGCCCAGTGTCATAAAATCATACCTTTAACAGTGCTTCAGCTTTGCTCATTTCACGGCTTACAAATTTTGAGTAGCCAGCAGCAGCAGATGTCTGCTCAGGAAAACAGATAAGTTAGTTAAGTTGGATTCATATTGTAAATTGCTGACCAAGGACTCAATAAAGTAAAACATCTTACGATTGAATAATTTATCCAAACAGACTAAAAAGAGCACCTGGTACTTTCTTCTTAGTTTTAATTTGGACCAACCAAAATTATTCAATTGCATTCTTCAAAGCTAATTCTTTGTAGAATTTAAACCATCCTAACAGAAATAGAGAAGGTAATCGAAATCAAGTAGGACTACAATCACATTGTTGGGGATGCAAAAGAAAAAAAAAAGTGACTATTTTTGGAATCTTAGGTTTCTCTTCATTAGATATCAAGGTGATAACTACCACCAAGTATTTCAAGGTGCAGCTTTGAGCTAAATATTATGATGGTCTAGTTACCTCTTCACACGAAAATGAGAAAAGGTATCCAAACTCATACACTGAAATGAGGAGGTAGGAAAAAAATCTAAGCAATCTCATATTGAATTGCTATGCATAAATGAAAATTGCACCTTACAATCAGAAACTTAATAATTTGATTTGGTAAAAGAAGAAGCAGAAGGGGAAAAACTAAAGGATTATTAGGCAAATTATATAGTTCAATCAGCAGCTTCAACTATCTGAGATTCCCCAATAAATTATCCTTTTATTTCTTTAAATCTCAAACTGCATGTAGAGCCTCAATTGCAATGTCACGAGTTAAGCCTGTAATAAGAAGATATTTAAGCTTCACTTGGCTACTCCATGAATGAACAAGCAAGGGCAAATTCCTTCTTCATTTGCAGGTTAAGGGAAGATGCGCAGCTCATACTTAATGCCTTCGTGTGACAGAAAAATAATGAAGTCACAAAACATAGTAACTGCTTGACATATGATCAGCTGAAGCCATGGATGTTTAAGGTATGACAGTCAAATTTTGGCGGTTCCAAATATATTTAGTTGCTATAATGAATTGAAGTTGCCTTCTTACCTGTTTTCCAAGTGAAGGAATTTCCAGAAGAATTGTTTTTACAGCTTGTGTATCCAACAGCATCTGCAGATTTCCAACATATAAACGGTGAATAACAGCTAAATGCATTTTCTACTCACAAAGCGCTATGTATTTCCACAAGTTACATAATCATTGGTACAATCATCACTCAAAATCAATTGTCTGCTGATTGAATTGCCATATTATTATCAGGTGAACCCATGCAAAAAATGTATTAGGAAACGAAAAGAGTTAAAATAATAAATACTTGTTGTGCTCCTGTTTCCGATATTTGCTTGCATTTGAATATATTGAGGTAGAAGCGTGGACCAAGAGATGATGCAAGCTGCAAAAATTAATATAAGTATGAGCATTGAATAAAAAAATGTACTAGAAGAAAGTTCACATAATGAGCGAGTGCATCATCATGGATCAGTATCAAATAATATGTTATGTTGTTTATCAAAAACCAAGAGATGATGCAAACTGCAAAGTTAATATACACATTGAATAAAAAAAAAAGTAATAGAAGAAAGTTCACAAAATGAATGAGTGGATCATCACGGATTAGTTTCAGACAACATGTCATGTTGTTAACAAAGTGCATCTAGAGGTTCCAACTCCAACCATGCAGCATTTGGTGGGGGAAAACTGCTTTACTGATTGATTACCCATAACATTATACCAGAACCAATGTGGCAAACATCACTGTTCCCTTCAAACCCTCCCTTGCAGACAGAGAATTTTGCAAATCTGGCCAATGAAAATGGGACAGCAAATTCAATGGAGTACACACCAGGGAGGGCAAATATTAGTGGAGCAAAGACAAGCACAAGAATATTCTCAAAGCAATCTTGAATCTTGATAGACTAAACTTGCCAGCAACTTATTTTACTGTGAGCTAATGTTGGTCACCCGGCTTCTCTCTTAACAGTCATGCCACTAATATTTTTTGCGAATACAAACGTAGTGCATATAGGAAATAAATAGTGAACACCTTCAAGTATTATACTCTAACTAAAGAGCAAGAAGAAAATGGACAAACATTAATTTATACCAACTTATTCACCTTATCAAGAAAGAACTGGAAATATATAGGAGAAAGAAGCCTTCCAAGTACAGGAATGCTAGCAGTCAAAATTGTATTTATGGCATTCACATACCTGCAGGAATATTCATAAGGTTAACATATAAAAAGGCGACTTAGGTTCTCAGCTATTCACTTATTTATAAAGGAATCTTACTCAGATTGGTCGCCAACACTTTCAAGAGTGCCCCAAGGAACGCGTGTCATTGCAGACATTTCAGCATCAAATTTAGTTTCTATCCCATGCACAATAGTTATCAATGCTTTTGTTATAACTGCTGAAAATTCATCCTGCATGACACAGCAGCGTTATGAAATGTCAACCCAAGAGGGGGGGGGGGGGGGGTTGCGAGAAAAATATGACGGTGAAACAAACCAGGAATAGGAAAAGTTCACCTGTACTTCCGACATATCAATCTTATCCGCAAATTGAGGATCAACTATTTTTGACACATTTTCAGCCAATTCACCTGACTGGTAACATAAAAAGGAAGTTAGCTTTGAATAAAGAGCAAGACAAATAAGAAAGAAAAGAAAGAAAAACATAGATAACAAAAGAGTTTGACATTATTATGACATCACCTCAACTACTTTGTTCTAAATATGTATGCTTACTTAGCAAAGCCTATAACTACAGCACACTCGTTGAACCTCCACTCACTTGATCTTAGCCTCTTTGTCAGTCAGAATACCACTTAAATTCATAGATGTTTTCTAATATAAAAGATCAAGGTCAGACATCAAGTGCTTCGTTCACTTGATGTAGGATAGACGAACATCGATTAATCTAATGGAGAAAACCAAATC
This sequence comes from Jacaranda mimosifolia, assembly GCA_018894105.1. NCBI lineage: Eukaryota > Viridiplantae > Streptophyta > Magnoliopsida > Lamiales > Bignoniaceae > Jacaranda > Jacaranda mimosifolia. Next base: position 5,732,809 of record CM032125.1, read on the forward strand.
TTTGCTGCAACTCCCATTTCTGCAGTAAAGTCTCAATCAGCCAGTAGAACCTGCTGCTACTTTTGGTACAACCTTATGATTTGGCAGAGGACATTTAGAAATATCATAACACTTTCCGAAGGAAGCAGGAATTTTACTTTCCAAAGTGCTGTAGAAACATCTTCTGTGGTTCATTTAGCTTTGACTAATTGATGCAAACAATGACATGATTGAGAAGCCTAGCTTGAATGAATGAACTCCATGACAAGAAAAAGACTTTTTTGGTGGAAAGAAGCCTAAAGTTGCTATTCACAGTTCTAAAACAATAATAAGCAGGCTGGCTGCATCACCAACATTCTTAATTATTTTAAACCCATAATTCTGTTTCTTTGCATTTTAATGCAATTGGCATTGCATCAAGATTATGAAATTAACTTGATCATTGCAGATGAATGAAGCATTTAAAAAACTAACCGTCTTGTGGCAATATTCAGCTGTATTCACTATATAACAGATCAGACGTTCATCCTTGTCAGATGTCTGCAGAATACAGTCAGTCAGCGAAAGCACATTAAAAAGGTTTTGCATTAGTCATAACAACATAAACAATAAACAACCTAAAGAAGCAATAAACGAGACCTTGATTTGGCCATCCATTCCTGTGGCAGCTGCTACAATTCCTGTGCCACCCTTTGGCAATCTTGCAAAAAGCTTTGTAGCATATGCTTTAAGAATTCTTTGGAATACCTATTTACAGAATAATGGAGTTTCAAAATATGTATGATGGGGCTGTACGATTGAACACCTATTTGCAGAATGTGGATTCATGATGTAGAGAGGTTCTAAATTCATTGGAAATACCTACTTTATAGAATAGATGCAGAATAAAACAGTGCCTAGATGTATGCACCACTATTTGATCTAGCAGTCAGATATCCTTCAACCTTTGAAATAATCATAAGAAGGTAAAAGGTTCATTATAGATTCGTTTCAGTGCAACCAAGCAAGATCACCATAAAGACATCATTTCTGCATCAAACCTTCGAACCATCAAGACTTCATAAAGTTTAGACCTGGATTCCTTGATCTGTCAAGTCTTACTATAAGTTTCAAATATCAAGACAAGGTTATACATTTTAATAGTAAGACAATTTTGAAGAAATATGCCACTTGATTTAACATCAGACCGTCTCTCAATTGATTCTTCTGACAAGATCAAGTAGTGCCCCAAGATAGGGGCTTAATTCCTCAATAGGTGAGGAACAATTGTATCAGCACGAAAAGGAAATTTAACACTGAGAACATCATTGGTCAGTTGTCCAGCCACTAACACGCTGCATCAAGTTGTGATAAAATTGCCTGGTCATATCTCCTGGTTATACAGCATGAAAATCTTAATGCATAAAGTGTATCTGAAGCACTTTGTCTCTTCAATATGACCAAATGGTAGGTATTCACAAATTTCTGCTCTCAGCCACCCATACTCATGTTGATCTCTCAGATGATGTTTCTCCGAAAGGATGCATATGAGTGCATGCACTTCATCAAAAGAGTCAACTAATCTTTTTCCTCTGTTTCTCTTTCTGTATTTTTCTTTTTTGGCCAAATGAAGTTTGCCAAGAAGCATGAAAATCAGTGCACAGTAAACGCAAAGGCACCACAAAGTATAATGGGTCTCTGCTCTAAAAAGAGCTTAAAACTGCAAAATATCAACTAATGTCAACCAAATGTAAACAACTTAACAGTATCCATTGGTAGTAAGTACCAGGTAGACCAAGATCATTAATATAACAAAGTATGCTCCCTAAATGAAAATCAGTAGAAATGCCCTAATCAAGGTCTACCATCAAATTTAGACAGAGGCATAGTAATGGAAATCCAATGGCGCACCTTGAATAAATTAAATAATGTCTGGTTTTTTGTCAAAGCACTGCATCTCTTTAAGCTCCGCCTAATAATCAAAAAGACCTTCATAAAACAGCATCCAAAATTTAGCAAGAGTCTTGAGTTAAATAAAATGCAAGAATAAGAGAAGGCAGGGGAAATGCTAAAAAAATGACAGCTTTTGAAATTTAATGATGTACAATGCTGATAATAGCATGGCTACTTCACAATATGAAGATACTCATCAGTAATCGGTGAAAAATGAACCACACAGAAACCAAACAAGCCCTTTATAGCTTACAGACTAAATTCTTCAAATATAAAAGTTCCACATTGACAACAAAAGAAGGTTGTGGTTATAAATTATGAAAGGCATTGTATTGCAATTCATTTTCCATATGTGGTTGATGTTGCCCAAAAGAGTTTGAAGATTGAGATGGATACAACATCTTATACTTTCTTTTCCATTTTGGGGTGAGTCATAAGTTTTCTTCATTGTAATTAACTAGATCTTTTCTTTTTCTTTTTCTTTTTCTTTTTGGGTTGGGAGGGGGGTGGGGGCTTTAGGGTAAAGAATAATAAGGACCATGTGAATCAAAAGGTAATATTTCAGTCAACATGGGAAATTTTATAAAAATGCATGTGAATGGGTACAAAAAGATCCATGATATGGCCAACAATAAGGCTTTCTTATTTGTAGCAAATCTCATGTTGGATGCATACATTAGACTGGATTGTATGAGAAGTTCAAGAGTGAACATTCTGGACGGGATTGAGAGACTCATACTGGAAATTATCCAGATCTTCTGATGATAATCTGTACTCAACAATTGAGACTGAGTTTAATCCAGAAGTAACTGAAAACACAACTTTCCTTGTAATCATAGGCCAGATTCATGTATCCTATTTGCAGAGCTATATAACTTAAAAGGACACTTGAACCCCTACTCCCAGGAATAGGAAAAATTGATCTGCTGAAATCACGGTGACAAAAGAAGGAAAACAAAGTGAATAAATGTCATTTTATAGGGAAAATTTGAAAACCGTATATAATATGTTATGTTGACCTTAACTTTTTAGTGCTAAGACTGAAAACACAACACAGCCTTCAAAGAGCAACCTTTCCAATGGCATGATGACCCCGAGTAAAAAGAGATTGCAGCACCTCAAAACTTTACAAAAATTATTTCCTTTACAGTTTCTTTCAGTTATCAAGAAATTAGAGCAAGAATAGCAGGAAGCACAAAAGAAAATTAACTCCACAAATGCCATATGTTTTCTCCATAGCGAGAGACGAAAAAAAACACATAAGATAACATTGAATAAACATTTTCTCTTGCATAATTACAAATTCTCTCCTATTCTGCTTCAAAAACACACTGGCCACTATGGTATACATTTGTTTACCTGCATACTGCTAGATAATATATTAGTTTGACTTCCCTCTTCAATATCCCATGTTTCTTCCTGTAGTATAAGATACAAATGCATATCAGTCAACGAGAAAGAAGCATACCAGCACTTAAAAGTTAAAGAGCCAATAAAGAATGACAATGACCAAAACCTGGACAAGTTTCTCTAAATTCTCCATAAGAGTCTTCTCTTCCAGTTCCACATATACTGTCAAGTGAGCTTCGAAGCATGACGAAATGATCCCTCGAAAATTAAACTGCCAAGTAAATCCATAGCAGTCAACACAATGTAAACTCAGCACCTTCTGTTTCAGGTTCACATCTAAATGAAATCAAACTGCATGCTCATACGAAACAGATGGTGGAGATGACACAGTGACATGCTGCAAGTTGGTGCATATTAGAGGCAAAACTCAAAAAAAGTAAGCCCTAGAATTGCCATAAATTTGAGCATGAATTGCAATTGCAGAATCTGACTCCTTGCAAAGAAAAGATTCGTTTAGAAAAATAAACCTACACAATCATAGGCAAGAAGTAAAGGACTGTTTCAGATCATAAAACAAAAGTTCAAATCATGGCCTGCATGCTTTAGTTGCTTGTAAGAAAATCTGGATAAGAGAAGTTACCCCAGCATTAGGCACTGACAAATCTCTGTGTCCATCTTGCTCCTGAAGGAAAATAAGCTTGTTAGGCAGGAGCAACATGATGTGGCATATAACTTTGACTAGTAGCATATATCGACTAAGTTAAGCAATTACAAATTCATGCATGCCTCATTCTCACTTCCATGATGTGCAGCAAGTTTTTTCTCATATTTCTTCCGAATATCTGAAACAGCCTGATTGTTATTTTCCAACATATCTTCTCCAATGTCACTTCCTGATTCCTTATGACTTCCACCACCAAATTTTTCTGCTAATTCTTCTTCGAACTCTAGAGTACGTTGCAATGCCTGGAAGCAGCCATCAATTAGAAGCATCACAAACACAAAATGGCTACATAAGTTATCTATCATCTGGTGGAAAATCCTAAATATACTTCTGAAATATAAAATTCAGTAGAAGATGCTCCAGAGGCAGAGAGGGCAACACACAATATGACATAAAAAAAATATGCAACCTCAAATTCTACAAGCTGATCAATATTTTCCATAGCAATGATAATGATGAGGTGTACTTGAAACTTGAAAGATAAATGTTTTTCATCCATATCATCAATGGAGGAGCAATTAATAGGCTACATGGCCAAAAGTTTTGTAACTTCTGTTCCTCACATAAACACAAAGGAGCCATGCAGGCATACAAGTAAATGGAGTATATAACATAGAATTGAACTTAGAATTGTTTTACAATTAACAAATGAGCTTGAGAAATTGGTTATTCAACCAAACTTGCAGATTATAGCATATAGAAACGTAATTAACAAAAACCAGCATAATCATGAGATAAATAAACATACATTAGGGTGATTAGCAGAAGGCAAAGCTGAATACAGAAAGCACAGAAGGAGCATGCAGGTGATCTTAGACTCTAGAGGATACATCCCTGGTAAGTCAATATACATTAGACATCACCACTGAGCGAAAGGTTTGATGAGCGATTATACACTGTGATGGCAAAGATCAATCAATTTGAGGATTAATTCAGGAAACAAGGAATTAAAAAAGAACTTACCAACAGCAATGTTCCAACATCTGGCTTTTCTTTAAGATTGTTGAGGATGTGCACGAGCTGTGTCCTGTTTATAAAGAAACCCACATACGGCTTTATCATGCTATTGTGTTGAATTTTCAGGAAGTTTTACAATGTTTTGTTAGAAATCCAAATTCCAAAATACAGTTGCATTTTATGGTTAATATCCTTAAAGAGACAGCAAAAAAACAAAATCTTTGAAGTCTTAGATCATCAGCATAAATATGGGCACAGGATAAAATTACAGAAGGGCTATCAGCATTTCAAGTAGTAACGATGCGGCAGATCAAAGAGAAAGAAGGTCCCACAGGATATACATGCTTTGCTGCTAGAGGCATTCAAATTCTCAAACAGAGTAAAGGACAGATAATTGCTCAGTTATTTGGCCAGATGTCATCATGTTGGTCAAACTAGGAATTGAAGCAAGTGGAATAGGTTGGCACAAGGCTAAACACTGAGAATCATATGTTTGACCGGTGAACTCAAATTAGATATCAATGACCAACCTTGTCAACTTGCAGAACTGGATACAGAGCAGATAGGGAACATGCCATGAAGATGGGAAAATCTTCCAAATCTCCTCATTGGTTCTTAGTCGACGTTTGATCCAAGCATACCTTCTTTCTGTTTTATCCAGCTTTGCCAATTCTGCCAAATATAGAATAAACCAAGTTTCAACTTCTAAATCATCAAAATCAACTTCAGAAAAGCAATACTAAAAACTATAAATAAAGGAATTAGACAAACCGGCTCCCTCAAAAATTTGCTGATAAGATGTAAGCTCCCTGCTGCAAAAATTCTTTACTAACTCTTCCCTGACTGATGGCTCCAAAGCATCAACGACTAGGCATGCATCAGATAGCTGCTGCAGTAAATTAGGTTCTTCAGTCTCTTTCCCTGTCCCTAAGCTGTGGAGAAAAGTAGTTAGCAGAAGGTTTAACAAATTAACAGAGAAGATAGGGGGGAAATAAAAGTAAGAGAGAAAGCGACAATACAGAGAAGATATTAAGGGGGGGGAATAAAAGTAAGAGAGAGAGTGACAAAAAACTATAACAGACAATTCACATTTCACATAAAATGAAATTCAACCAAGCAATGTTCTTAGAAAGCATCGATAACCACTAAAAGAACACCATTTAGACATAGGAAATCATGTGATGCTTTACAGAACAATTTTGGGAGAAAGGATGAGAAAGAAGGGAAGTCAGAACAAGATAAATTACATCATTAGTTTGGCAGAAAACAAGAAAGCAAAGTCAAGCCCAATTTAGAACTCATATGAAATGGCTGGCATTGAAACTGGATTAAACTAAAATCTTCACAAATTTTCTCCTTGAATATTTTTCACATACTTTTAGTCTAGCATCACATTCAGAAACCTTCTCCCAGAAGTGGGTCCAAATTGCAGTAATAGTTCTACTAAGAGATTTTATATTATGCACCAAACATCTCTCATCCTGATTCTTCAATCAATATTCATCTTTCTGTTCCCAATTTTTGAGGGTGACACCATGAATACAGAAGTTGCTTAAAGAAAGGAAAGAGAAGTTGAAAAGCATCCATCACATTTAAAAGGCTTTCTATGAAATCAAGCTTTGACTTGCACCCTGAAGTTTCTAGAATTTTTGCAAGGCTAGTGATATGGGCCAGAACAGAGACAAAACTAAAACCGGAAAGAAATGCATTTCAAGCCAAGTTTACATGTTGTCTCCATTGATTGACATCGAACCATAATACCAATTGTTGCCACATTGAAGTTTTCTAATTTCGCGTATTTCAAGTTCAACAATCTACTTGAACACCAATTGTTGCCACATTGAATTTTTCTAATTTCACATCTTTCAAGTTCAACAATCTACTTGAACACCAGCACTAAAAAAGATCAGTGACGAAAAGAATGCTAGAACCTAGCAACAATATATTTACAAACAACTAGGCTGGTCCATACAGAAATACAACCGATGACATCAATTGATTTGATTTTAAGATATAATATAAACAGCATTTTGCTTGGGTAGATCCTCAAACTTCAGATCTAACACACCTTGAGAAATCCGAGAAAACGTGTGACTTCAGAATTTGTTTGATGCTCTTAAACTTCTCCCTCAGCTCTGTGATCTTTTGAAAGTCTCTATAAGCTTCAAAATGGCTGCATAACTGGTTGACAGCCTGAATGTATTCCCAAGCCATGAAATCGTGGGAAAAGAATAATCAGGAAAACTGTGCATGAAGAGCAATCGATTATATTGAACAAGAAAGGCATATTAAGACAAGCCATATGGGTCAATAACCACATCCACAGACAAAAAAGAACTGCTGATTTGACACTGGTAGTCTTCATTAAACCATAGACATATGAATAATTTATATGTTTAAACATTATGATACAACATCTTCTGAAGATTAGTATATCCATCAATACAAGAATGGACGTAAGAGGACAGGTAGCCAACTCATATTAAAATTACATTTGCTTTTAACCCATAGAAGAGGACATGAACATTTCCATGTGGTCTACATAAACAACCTAAATCACATATTACCAAGTGGCAAGAGATCAATTGCCACTTGCAATCCTCTTACGCTAATGTGTATCATATGGCTTCCAGTGACATCAAAATACACATTTCAGTTAAACACTACTATTGACATGTGATACAAGATTAAAAAATGACTTGTTTGCCATTAAAGGAAAACTCGACAGATACAAAAGAAACAAAATATGCAAGCAGCATCAAGTCTGTATATACTATACATTTGGCTATATATTGAACAAAGAATGGTTACCACCAACAAATAAATGATAATATTGTTGCTATAAATCATAGAGAGCAATTAACATGTTTTATACGCTTGACCAATTTTAGTTGGCAATGAAATCCTCATCATTTTTCATTTTATAAACAACTAGTTATGAAATCAATTTTATGAGACAAAAGAAAAGATAGCATCTATTACTTCACTCCAATATTTATCTTTTTTTGTTCTAATAAAAGAGAAACTATCACCTTTATAAACAGTTAATATTGGTGAAATATATATTGAACTTAGCACATGCCTCCAAAAAGGGCTAATAATAATTTTTAAATTTTGATATCATGTCCTAAATTGACCTTAAAATGTACTGATAATTTTTCTTTGATGGAAAAATTTCCTGACTCTTGACGCACATAATTTCAAGAAATCTGAATTGTCTCTGAAAAAAGTTCCATGGTTAAAGCCTCTACATTTTGGAAATTATGTCTTCATCATTTTTCATCTTTTTAACATTCACATACATCAATATCAAATAAAAGTTTGTGATTCATAATATTTAGGAGAATTGATGAAGAAGAGACAATTTTTTGTAGTATCTTGCTAACAAGTAATTGAGCTCTATGTGAACCTTGCCTGATAAACTAGCAGCACATTAAATGCGGGTAAGGGCTTGGCTTGACCGTGTCTTTCCACGTGATTTCATGTTCCCATACTTGGGGACCTGATTGGTTTGCTTGATCGATCATGTTGAAGGATGAACTTTGGGCCTAACTCACCTCAAAAGCTAGCTCTAGAGGTGAGGATTACCCAATATCATATATAGAGACCACAACTTATTTATTTCACCGATATGGAACACTAACACACCCCGCGCACACCCAGGAATGAACATCTAGAGCGTGGAATAACATGAAATAGGTGGCCTAACAACACAAGGTAATCCAACATCGGGATTAGGTGGTTCTGATACCATGTTGAACAATGGACCTTGGGCCTAACACACCCCAAAAGCTAGCTCTAGAGGTAAGGATTATCCAAAACCATATCATATATAGAGATCACAGCTTATTTATTTCACCGATGTGGGATACTAGCATCAAATAGGTAAAATGGTTGATTATAAAGAAAGACTTGATGATTCTGTCACTGTTGCATCATTTTCTGTAATTGGGATAGAAGCCACGGATATCCAGCATAATCATTTTTTTGATTTGCTGGACATTTAACATGCTTATGGAGAATTACCATGGGTGATTTGTTGGACAATTTGATGGTTTGGTACAAAGGTGATGATGCTTTCACCTCCATGGATGGACAGTCAATTAAAATGAAGATTATAGCACAGGCCATGTTTCTCTGTCCCAGGCCACTTTCCAGCAAATCAAGTGCTTGATTGGCTGGAAAGTGTTGCCTACCCAAACCAATCAAGCATCATATGATCATATAGTCTGTTTCACTTTAAAATTAGTTAAATAATTAACAAAAACATCATTATTTTGAACACAATACTCAATTTTGGAATTGGAACACAGTTGCTTCCTCAAAAATGTGATAGTACTCTGAATCGTGTTCTTACTGTTTCTGACATAGTGTATGTATATATTTAAATCTGTATGTCATAAGTAATTTCATCACCCATGGTAAACTCTTATCTTTCTCAACCAAAAACCCACCTCCCTTGTGGAGAAATTCACGTATAATACATAAGAATAAACATATTATTATAACTTTAGCAACATGACAATGTTTTTAAAGCAACAAATTAACAATTTGACTCTGAACTAAGACCCATGTGGCTGAAATGTATGATCTGTATACATCAATGAATAGCATATGAAAAGGCTGCAAACCATGTTCACACCATGTAATACCTCAAGCTGTGCAGCTACCTCCTTGTATTGTCTTTTAGAAGCCATAACTTGGAGTTGTTCTACAGCAGATACTGTCGTACAAAAGAAAGCAATAATTTTTCCGAAATCAGATAAAATATAGAAATTGAAAATGATTGAATAGCTAATAGCTCATGTATTCTCATGAAAACGAATGTAAAATATGGTTTCTGCTAGACCTCTCTGAAACACTCAACAGGCAGTTCAAGTTTAAATCACAAGCGCTGCCTTCAATATCAGATTCTTCTACAGCTCATGAAAAAACTGCTGTTACTTTGGTCTTTAGCATGCCTTAGTTAAAATATGAGATGCCCAAGTTAACTTCCAAAGCGACAGAAAATATCAAGCACACTAACATGGCAAAGAACCAAACTTCAACAAATTAATCCTTGGGCCTGTACCAAGCCATATGCATATAGGGAAAGCAATTGCTAATCCGAGAATATCAGATATCGAACAAAAGTTATTCCAAAAAATTAATAAGAAATGACATATGAAAAGTAGAAATGGAAGGAAGGAGGACGAAAAGAAAAATGTTCACACTGATCTATCTTCCAGAAGCACATTTATACCTTGGTTATCAAATCCCAAGTCCCAACACCATCCTCTATTCATGACATCCATGTATGAACCTTTTCCCTTTCCTTGAGCTCTACACCGGCTTAAGTAACTATGATATGATTTGACTGGCCATAAGTTCCCCTTCCATGTTATCCAGGAAATTTTCTAACCACCGACACCCATTAAAATTATGAAAACAGTAATCAAACTAATCCCATCACTGTCAAAGCTCTTGACAGTTGCCTTCGATGAGCAGAAAGTAGCAAGAAAAACAAAAGGTTTCCCAATACTAACAAACCAAACAGAAATGTCTTCAACAAATCACTAAGCAAATTTTTTTATTGTCTGATGCATCAAATAGCAAATGCCCAATCATTAAAAGAGTTCAGTAGGTAAGTTTCAAAACCAGTACAATTCGTAGCCTAAATGCAACCAGATTAAAGGAAGTCCAAATCAAACTCTTCTCCAAGAGAATCAGGAGTAAAAAGGCTAACCTAGCATAGTCAGACGATGAAGTGCAGTAATTGTAGTAGTTATATGCTTCTTTGCAAAATCCAATTTCTTGATGTCACGGCATATTTCCTGAACCATTGTTTCACTTTGCTCTGCTTTCGTTTTTATTTCTTGCATTTTATGAATGAGTTCCTGGTCCAAATAGTAAATTGAATTAGCCAAAGATCATGAAAACAGAGAGTAAATCACAGGAAGTGTAAAGGCACTCGTGCAAGGTAAACCAAATTTGTGCAGCATAACTAACCCACAGAAAGAATGAGCAAACCTGAACTGCATGAGTTGCTGCAGCAAGATCCTCCCGGGCCTTGCTCCCTGAATTACTCTATAAAATGATATAGTCATCAACCAAGTGTCACCAAGAGGAAGAATTGTTCAGTACAGAAAAGGAATGTTTTTCTATAAGCAAGAAGTCAATGATAATTACCGAGAGTGATTAACCCCCATGCATCAATTTTGATAATAAATATACAAGTAACTCCATGCAAAGTTAATTATTTGATTATTCTTCAACAGGATAGAATGAAGGGAAAGCATCTAGGAAAGTTCAATAAAGAATATGCACATTTTTCTTTTGACATTAAGCCAAACAAAAGCACCAGGATTCGAAGTATGTGCTAAATATTCACCACAGATGTGAGAAAGAGTGGGTCAACACACAACTAGAAAGACTACAGCAGGATAAACATGACTATGCAGCCAAGAATCAACAATAACCTACTCCGGGCTTTTTTGGCAGCCATAAGGGACAAGCAAGGAAGTACTGGGAGATCCTTTTACGGGTTTCATCTTCATTAATCATAGATTTAACAAATTGAGCCAGAGCAAACTGACTTTTAACATTAAGTTGATTGCCCTTTGCTAAATGGGTTAACCTCAACCCAGAGCCAAATATTTACAAGCTAAACTGAGTTTGAAATTTAACTAATATGCACGATCTTTAGTGAGTTTACTTGCCTTGTGCCATACAAACCACTATATCCCATTACAAACCTACTACATTTGAACTCCTGCTTCCATTCAATTCATCATGTGTCAACTCAACCAGCTAAATCTAAATATCTAATCCAGCTCATTTGATGATATTAGATACCTCTGGTGACAATTAACTGATTGCAGGCTAAAAAATGCAATATCCAAACAATTCATTGACAATCAAATAAAGCACAGACATTAGGAAACATCAATTCATAGAAAACCAATAAATAGAAATACCAACCTGCTGACGAACAGCCGCCAAAATCTCAGCATCCACTCTACGAATTTCACTATGTATTTTCTGCATAAGGGGCTCAACACCAGATAGAGAGGCCTCTGTATATCAACCATCTTCCATATTGTCAGCAATAAATACTTTCAAACGTTAAATAGAACAATATCTGAAGGTTTAGAACACCTTTGGCCTTATTTGACTACTCTTATTCAACATCCTTTTCAGCATACTTAAGGCTCCGTTGCTTGGATTTCTTCAATTAAATGATAATAGACAGGAAAATAGCAAGAAAATTCACATTTTGATTCACTTTTTCATGATCTCTGATCAACACTGAGTCAATTTCTCTTCCCCACAAGTTCTCCCACTTATAAATGAAAACTAAATAACTTCCTATTACATTCCAATTCCCATTAGCCAAAAGACAATAAAATTTCCCTCATATTCAAATTCTTCCAAGTAACTCCACATGATCTCAATAATCCAGAACAAAATCCTTCGGACTACTGAGTCCAACCAATTGAAAAAGCAAAAAAGCAAAATAATCATCAAAACACATGTACATAAACACCTCAATTTCTTAAACGAAAACATGTGTGCCTCTTTGTGTGAATGTACATCCGACCTGTGGGGAACATCTGGTTGATGTAATCCAAAGCACTCTGCTTGTCTGTTGTCGCCATTACTCGCTATCAAAAGCTGAAAACAGTTCACAATTCCACAAGTTATCCATCGCTCTTAACAGTACATGTTCAGCCGTTGGATCTGAATCATGCACTTAATCCGCAACTTTACTGAATAAAAAATGTCGAAATTTTGAACATCAAACTAAAACTTATACTACCTGGATTATAATCAGTCACCTTTCGCCGATAATCGCACTGCTCGGCGATCGAAATGCGGAAAAAAGGAAGAGAAAAGTAGCAATCTTCTTCTACCGGCAGCAATGGGAATATGGGGCGGTTCGTGTAGACCGGTTTTTGCTCTGCAGGAATTAGTTCCGTAAATCCATTTGAATGGAATATTCAGCATGTTTCGAAATTATACTTAATATATATATATATATATATATATATTATCGATTTTGATTTATTTTTGATGATTTATTAAATTGAACCAAAGTTTATATCAACTTATATGATACTATTTTTTTTTAAATTATAAAAAATTAAGAGAATAATTTAAGTTAATATGGTATTTTGGTATGTTGAAATTTTAACTTATCAAAATTTTAATTCTATTTTCTATATGAAATACATCTCATGGAAATAATGCTCCCATCGGAAATTTGTGAATTAATTGGGTAAAATGTATTTTAATATTCAAATTATTATTAAGGGGCAATTATTTAAAAGTACCAAAAGCACTTGTCAATTTCATGTTCAGTCCCCATTTGATTTTTGTTAGAAGAAACTCCCTAGTTTTGTTAAAATTTTAGAGATCACTCCCTACTTACTTGATTTGACAAAAATGTCCTTAAGTATAATATTTTTCACTCATTTTTTCTCACTTCTTCTTCATCCACACAAGCAAACAGTAAACTCTATCATACGTTCATTACCAAAAACAGAAAGAACAGAAAAAACGCAACAAGCTCCATGGCGGGAACGAGAATAATCGTCGGAGCCAACAACCACCAACCCGACATCTGCATTGTCTTCTTCTCTTTTTATTTTCATCATTTTCGAGTTTCTTCTTCTTCTCGATTTCTTCTCAGTTGCTTCTTAGTTTCTTGTATTGTTTCAACGATGTCAACCAATAGTAAAGCAGGAGTGTTCAATCAAGTGTTGGAGAGTTGTCGCTACAAAGACTAGCTCCATATAATGTTATGAATATGGTCTTACTACATTTGACATTGAAGATGAACATTGTTGACATCCTGGTAAACCGAAAGGATGAATCAAGCAGCAGTGCAAAGAAGAGCAGTGATGTTTTAAGGTAATACTTCTACAGAATCTAAATTGTACTGCAGTTTGTAAAGTTTTATACTTGAAGTGTTCTGAAATTGTACTCTGTTTATTTGAAAATCTTTCTCTACTTGGAGTGTTCTACATTATACTTCATTGCAATTAAAATTATACTTCATCTCACAAAAATTGTAGTCTATTATGTAAGTTTTGTACTTCAAGTGTTCTACTAATGAATTATCCAAAATTGTACTACAACTTCTAGCAGTTTATACTTGAAGTGTTCCCAAACTGTACGTCTTCTATCTAAAATTATACTTTTGGTTTTCTGAAATTATACTTCATTTTACCAAAATATGTACTCCATTCATTGAAGTTCTATACTTCAAGTGTTCTATTTATTGATTATCCAAAATTGTACTGCAGTTGCTAGGGTTTATACTTCAGGTGTTCTGAAATTGTACTTCACTTTATCTAAAATTGTACTTCTATTTTATGAAATTATACTTTATTTTATATTTCATTTTACCTAAACATATACTCTATTCATTGAAGTTCTATACTTCAAGTGTTCCAAAATTGTACTTCATTTTATCTAAACTTGTATTTCAGTTATCTGAATCTATTATTTAAGTTCTAAGTGTTCTACTAATGGATGATCCAAAAATTGTACTGTAATTGCTAAGGTTTTATACTTCAAGTGTTCTAAAATTGCTCTTCTTTTTATATAAAATTATACTTAACATTTTACGTAAAATTGTACTCAATTATTTAAGTTTTATAAAGTTCTATTAATTTTATTTTTCATTTTACCTAAAGTTCTATACTTTAAGTGCTTTACTTATTGATTATCCAAAATTGTACTGCAATTGATAGCGTATTATACTTCTATTGTTCTAAAATTGTACTTAGTTTATTTGAAATTACATGATTATACTGAATTATTCTACATATTGTACTTTATTTTATCTAAAATTGTACTTCATTTGTCAACCTCAAGGGATGCAGTCGAGGAGGAAATTGGTTCGACCAATGCATTGCACAATGAATTGGCTTTAATTAGCAACTCAATTGATGCATGGAGGAATTGCATATATGGAGAGGGTCAAACATTCAAGGATGCTCAGGAGTTCAGAATTATGCTTAAGAATTATGCGGTGTCTACTTTGCGGTCATTTAAATACAAGAATTATGTTGTCCGAGATATCAGCTATTTTGTACCCCAATCTGGGAGAATTGTACTTGATTTCATGACATTTGTACTTCATTTCGACAATTATGTATTTAATTTAGCGTGAAATTAGCATCTTGCATGTTATCCGAGATATCAGTTATTTTATACCACAATCTGGGAGAATTATACCTGATTTCATGGTATTTGTACTCCATTTCGGCAATTATGTATTTGATTTGGCATGAAATTAGCATTTTTGCATTTTTTTGAGATATCAGTTATTTTGTACCCCAATTTGGGAGAATTATATTTGATTTTATGACATTTGTACTTCATTTCGGCCATTATGTACTTCATTCCTTAATATTTTTACTAATATTGTTAAATTGAAATTTGTTCCATAATTTGCTTTTTAAGTCTTGGTAATTAATAACCAAACTCTAAAAATGTGTATAATATTTATCATATGAATAAAATAATATTAAAGTTTTAAAGTGTTAACAACTAATGTTCAACGAATGAATGTTATCAATCGCAGTAATATAAAGAATACTTATGCTTTCAAAGCTGTAAACAAATGAGCATTTGACGATAATATCCACCATATCACCCATACAAATACGTACTTTGCTTGATCCGATAATCTCAAAATATTGTACTTGACCATCACTATAATTATTAGAGACTAATTATTCAATTGCAATAAGTGTACTTCAATATAACACCATTTATACTTTGTTTGTTCTACGTTTGTACTTCATTTCCATCATATTGTACTCAAATTCACTGCCCAGTTTCAATTTAATTGAAGTGTACTTTAACATAGCACCATTTATACCTTGTTTGTTCTAAGTTTGTACTTTATTTTTCTCATATTGTACTCAAATTCACTGCTCAGATTCAATTTAATTGAAGTGTACTTCAACATAACACCATTTATACTTTGTTTGTTCTAAGTTTGTACTTCATTTCCATCATATTGTACTCAAATTCATTGTCCAGTTTCAATTTAATTGAAGTGTACTTCAACATAGCACCATTTATACTTTGTTTGTTCTACGTTTGTACTTCATTTCCCTCATATTGTAATCAAATTCACTGCCCAATTTCAATTTAATTGAAGTGTACTTCAACATAACACCATTTATACTTTGTTTGTTCTAAGTTTGTACTTCATTTTTCTCATATTGTAATCAAATTCACTGCCCAGATTCAATTTAATTGAAATGTATTTTAACATAAAACCATTTATACTGTCCAGTTTCAATTTAATTGAAGTGTACTTCAACATAACACCATTTATACTTTGTTTGTTCTACGTTTGTACTTCATTTCCTTCATATTGTACTCAAATTCATTGCCCCAGTTTCAATTTAATTGAAGTGTACTTCAATATAACACAATTTATACTTTGTTTGTTCTACGTTTGTACTTCATTTTCATCATATTGTACTCAAATTCACTGCTCAGTTTCAATTTAATTGAAGTGTACTTCAACATAGCACCATTTATACTTTGTTTGTTCTAAGTTTGTACTTCATTTCCATCATATTGTATTCAAATTCACTGCCCTAATTTCAATTTAATTGAAGTGTACTTTAACATAACACCATTTATACTCAAATTCACCATTTATAATTCAAAATCTTTTTGTACTTTGCTTCTTATTGCCGCTGTTTCTCCTTCCATTGTTGCAGAAAAATGGCAGAAATTTTGGTGTTTTTTTTTTCCCTCTCTTCTTCTTCTTGCGTCAATGGCAGAGGAACGGCTTCGCGCCCTTTTGTTTGGCAGCTTGGAGAAGTCGTCGATTTCAGGAAAAAAAAAAAAAGGAAAGTGTTCTTCTTGAAGAGAAAACGCATTTCTCAGGTATTTTTGTTTTTTTTTCTAGCTACAAGGATATATGGGTCTTTTTAAAAGATATAGGGAGTGATTTCTAAGTTTTGTGAAAAAGTGGGGAGTTTAGTGTGTAAAAATTCAAATGGGGACTGATCACTAAAATGAAAGTAGGATTAGAGATTTTTTTCTAATTAACCGTGTTATTAATTCTAAATCAATATACAAACATTTCCCTCCCTCTTTTAAATTAATTTTGAATCGGATATGAACTTAACATGTTAACATATTTCCATATATTTCTCTCTATTGATCTTGTATGCAGTTAGGTAATATATATAAATACATTCATATGCATATATGAAAAAAATTATATATTTTATGTGCATTCATATGATAAATAAAAACAATGATTAAAGTTAATAAATAGTTGAAAGTTGAATATGCTCATATAAATTTATAAATAATTAATTTCTATTAATAACATTATTTTCTCATATTTCAAAAGCAATGGCAGCGTTATTTACAAAAATATACTTTTGAAAATTACAAAATGGATTTGATGGGTCTCTAAATCAAAGTAAGAGGGTGTTTGGGTGAGCTTATAAGCTTCTCAAAACATCTTATAAGATATTTAAGAGCTTATAAGTTGATAAAAAGTGCTTGGTAATTTTGTTTAAAAAAGAGCTTATAAGATTCTAAAATAAGATGTTAGGAGCTTATAATCTCTTTTAAAAAAGGTAAGGAGAACCCAACTTATTTTTGAGATCTTAACAAGCTCCTTCATTTTTAACCATTTTAATTACAAAATTACAATTATTAACATCTTATAAGCTCCAAAATCTTATTTTATCCAAACACTTCAATAACTTATTTTAAAGATAAGATCTAACATCTTATAAGCTACAAAAACGTCTTATAAGATGTAGGAGCCTATAAGATGCTTAAAATAAACTTAGCCAAACACCCTCTAAATCTTGAGTTCGTGTCAAGTTGGATTCTAAACTTATAAAAATCTTAACGGCTTAATAAAGTTCTAAATCTTAGCAAATTTATTCTATGCTCAAGTTATCATCATCCCTATATTCCCATTCAAATGTATAATGTTTTTGAAACACTTGCTAAAAGTTATTCCTCTGGTCCTGCATATACAAGTATATAACACTAAATCACTTTATTGTCAACCAATCAATAAAATACATAACCCTATGATCAATTGTTTACCAAAAGTAAATTGAAAAATAAGGTAACTTAATTCAAATTATATGATCTGTAATCGCATTTAGTATGTTATATCATAAATATCCATCATCAACGACTATTTCAGTAACCAATTAAACTTTTACTATCGATAATAATTTAAAATCAACTAACAACTACTATAATAGTAGATGAAGACGCGTAATTTAGTGCGAGAAGAACCCAAGAGTGGGGAGTCTCTCACCTTTATCTCTTGAACTAAGCGTCTCTGGCTACCTATAATGCATTTGAATTGCCAAAAGAGATGCTACCAAAGCCAGAACAAGAATAGTTCTAAGCCAATCATTTGCAAGTGAATTTCATCAAACTCAGATGTAGTATACGACTTAGCTCCCACAAAGATGGCATCAGTTTTCTTACATCAAATTTTGTTGCCTGAAAAGGCAACCAGAGGCACTCTGCTGCAAGGATTAACAGCCATTAAAATCGTTGTAATCCTTACCACCTCAAAATAGATTACATTGTAAAGCTTCCGAGCATTTCAGCGCGAGCTCACTTCTTCTTGTATATAGTTACATCATGATTACTTCTTTGTTATTGTTTTCAAGAATTTCTTCATCCTCTTTCTTTGGAGTTCATTCGGTAGTTTCTGTATAGCAAAGAAAAAATGGAACTTTAGCCAAAGACGTTTTATCGTTCTTTACATGATACTGGTTACTGCAAAGTATTGTTGAATCATATATACCTGGTAGCTTTTCTGGCAGTGATGCTGAACTTGGACAGCCATTTGCAGCATTGCTATACACAGATGGGACGTTAGGGTCGCTCTTGGCTTCCTGCATCACAATTGTGCAGGTGTTTAAAAATGGGATCCAAACAAGACTATAAAGGTGATAATACAATTCTAACAGCTAACCATGTTTGTAGAAGTAAAACTGTGGTTGGGGGATGGAGCTGCACTTCCTCCCACTAGAAAATGGCTCATATTTTCTTCACCATATTCTCTCAACTTATTAAGCTCTGGTACAACAATCTTTCCAAGATCCGGCCTATCCTTCCGCCTTAGCTCTGCACATTGTACAGCAAGTTTTGCAAGCTTTAGAGCTTCTTCTGCAGGCCAATCTGGGACGGAAGGATCCAGCATTTCAGCCAACGTCCCCTTTTCAATTGCCCCGGCCACATGGTGAGTCAAGCCCATTGCTGGCTTGGCTGTCAGTATTTGTAGAAAAACGATACCTAATGAATAAACATCAGATTTCACTCCAAGCATTCCCGTTTGCTGGTATTCAGGATCGATATAGCAGAAAGTTCCAGCAGTTGATGTCATTCGGTATTGTGTTACATCATCAGCTACAGAAGGAGGGACGAGTCTTGCCAATCCCACATCGCTGATTTTGCTTACATAGTTCTGGTCCAGCAGAATGTTCCCTGGTTTTAGGTCGCGATGGACTAACGGCTCAGGCTTCGTCTGGTGAAGAAAGTGTAGCCCTGTGGCAATTTCTGCAGCAATTCTGAACCGGACTTGCCATGAGAGAGGCCGTGTGTTTCCTCTCATGAATAGACGGTCTTCTAGGCTGCCATTAACCATGTGCTCATAAACTAGACAACCGTATTCTGGGCAGGCTCCTAGGAGTAGCACGAGGTTAGGGTGTCTCATGCAACTCAGCACCTCAACCTGCATTAGGAAAAGAAACACTCTTTCTTCAGACACAAATTTGAACAAGAAAGTGGGAAAGAAAAAATTTCTTATTTCTTTGTAAAAAGTTACTTCTTGCTGAAATTGTGATCTCCCTTGAGCAGCATCTGGACGAAGGACCTTAACTGCAACAGGTGTATGATCAAGGTAACACTTATAAACAGGGCCATAGCCGCCTTCACCAATTTTGCGGGATTCAGTAAAAAACTCTGTTGCCTCTTCAATTTCTTCAATGGAGTACCTTCTGTATCTTAATGGCGCTACACTCAGTGTCTTGTCCTTATCATCCAACTCCTGAAGGGCTTTTCTTTCAGCTTCGACTCTCTTTTGGGATTCAGCTTCTGCAATTTTCTGAGCTGCTTCCGCTTTCTCCAAGGCTGATTTGTACTTAGCTTTCTCTTGTTCAGCAGTCAGTCTTGCTGCTTCCTCTCCTAGTCGAGCCTCTTCTAGTCTTCGTTCTTCGTCCATTCTCCATCGGTGAAGCTCCATAGCCTATTTTCAATATAATCCTAAAAGTTATAAAGGATGCTGCAAAATTTTTAAACCAGATGATATTTCAATTTACCTTTTGTTTTGCTGTTAGAGCTTCCTTACAGGCTGTGCTATACATTTCCATAGTTTTCTGCAGCTCAAGCTTTAGCCTTCTCATTTCAGCTTCCACATCATCCTGCATTTTTGAGATCAATTTGAGAGTAAATGTCAGGCTTTTAGTTCTTCAAAACTAATTTTAATTTCAATTCCTGATCAACAGACAACATTTGAAGAAGAAGAAAATCAGTGATGTATTTACAGACATCAGGGGTGCTTGCAAAAGCTTTTACTTTTGGATAACCAAACAAATGTAGAAAAAGTTGCAACAAAAGTTGAGAATGTTTGAAAATAATTGTCAAAAGTACCAAGAAGCTACAGAAGTTGGATGAGTTTGCTCTTAGCTTTTAGTTTTCTTTCTGCTTAACTTTTTTGAGAATCAAAAGCAGAAGCACCAACTCTAAACACACCAAAACACCTAAAATTCCGCCAATAAATGGAAAACTTTTTTCTGAAATTGTTGCGAACACTCACATCATACAACATATGAAGCAGATGAAGGAACCATATAAGATTATATGGAAACATACAGACCGACTACAATCTTTTTTCATCGAAGATAATGTCCTTACATTTTCAATTGACGATGATGAAAAATCAGTGAAAGAACTTATTTCGCTGCATTTGGTCCCAGAGCGCATGGATCCAAAACTGCTCTCCGAGCTTGTTGATATTCGTGAAGTTTGACATGAATCTATGCCATCACAATATAGACCAGAGATGGTATCTCCACTTGTCCTGTCCGCGCTTGGCCTGTCCGAGCTTATGAATGATATATCAGTATCAGATTCTGAGAGATCTGCAAACATGTTTGGAGGATACCCTCTTCCCCTTGAAAACGGTGACCTGTATCACATAAATGCTAAACCCTTGGTATCTTCATCAAGACCAAAATTTTATGAACACAAAGCTCGGCCTCACAACGTGTATTACAACAGACATACCTGAATAAATCAGCATCATCAACAGCAGTCTTGCGCGGTGTCCTTTCAGGACCTGCTCAACATATATTTCATGCTTCTTATCATGTAAGTGATTGAGAGAACAAAAAGTGATGACATCATTGTATATCCATTGAGACAAAGACAAACGAACCTCTCATACTGAGCATGTGCTTGGGGCGTGCATCAGGAGACAAAGTATTAGCATTATTAGCCTTCTCCTTCTCCTCAACTTGCTTTATTTGAGCCATGAGAGGAGAAGCGAAAGGTGCCTGACGAGAAGCATTTCGTACAGATGATATCTTGGATTTTGAGATAACATAAATGGTGCAGAAATCCGGTGATGCTTTTGATACACTACTAGGAATATCAATCATCTTCAGTCTTCTGCCATACGAGTACAACGGTTGGTTAATCTATTACCACACAGTCCATATTATCGCAAGATCACAAACATATGTCAGAGAAACTTCACAAAATCTACTAATGAAGTTATCTACGGAGAAAGAAGTGCACAAATAGAAAACATCATTTTTGTTTAGCTTGTTCTCTGTCAGTCCTGGGTTCAGTTAAGCAGCCGGATTAATAGGAGGATTGGGTGAACTTATAAGTTTCTTAAAACATCTTATAAGATATTTAACAGCTCATAAGATGTCATAAAGTGGTTGATAATTTTTTTGAAAAAAAGCTTATAAATTCCCCAATTAAAAAAACCTTTTAGTTTCAACTATACTAATTACAATGCTATTACTAACATCGTATAAACTAAGTCTTTGAATATATAAGCTCCAAAATCTGATCACCTAATCCATGCACTTCAAGAGCTCATTTGTAAAATAAAATTTGACATATTAAGTTTTAAAAACAACTTATAAGCTGGCTGAGCAGCTTATAAGAGATTGTTTGGTTAAACTTATTTAAAAGGTCTTATAAGCTATTACATCTTATATGATGTTTTTGGAGTTTATAAAATGCTAGATCCTTTTTGGAAAATAAGTTCTTAAAGTGTTTGGATAAAATAAGATATTGGAATTTATAAAATGTTGGCAATGGTAATTTTGTAATTAATATGATTAAAATTAAGAGAACTTGTTAAGATCTTCAAAATAAGTTAGGAACTCTTTACTTTTTCAAAAAAAACTTATAAGTTCCTAACATCTTACTTTACAGCTTATAAGCTTTTAAACATTTTATAAAATATTTTGAGGAGCTTATAAGCTCACCCAAACACCCTCTAAGATCTTTTAAATAAGTTTAGCCAAACACTCTTTTAGTTTAACCATAAGGCACCTCATGCATAGCGCAAAAAATCTACTAACAAAGTTCTTATATGGAGAAAGAAGTGTGGGAAATAAAAAAACATCATTTTTTCTTAGGTGTTTTCAATGTCCATATTTTGTTTAGTCCTAGGTTCTCTTAAGCAGCCAGGCGGAACCAGAAAAGTTAGCAGGATCTACACCTCATAAAGCCATGACGAGATGCTCCAAGAACCAAGTTCTCGATCGCAGCATGAGCAACATACTCTGTTATAGCTTTTACAATATCTGTATCCTCTAGCACCACATCGAAGCAATTTATCTGTTAAAAGTAATCGCGATGCAGATCAAAAACAGATGAAGAACAGAAAAAGCATAAAAATCAGATTCTTGTACTGCTGAACCATGCGCAGAACGAATAACAAGAACATGATTTGGGCTTACAGCTTTGCAAGTACAAAAGCAATGGAAGGTGAGGAATAGCTCTTTGGTCTGCTTTCCAAGTTCTTTAATGTTGGTACAAGCAACTCCATTGAGGCCATTAACCTCATAATTGTTGCAATCTGCATCCAAATATGTCGAACAATTTGATAACTGTTACATAGTCTTCATTTGGGCATTTTATCAAACACAAAGCAGTGTTTTCCTCTGTTGCATTAAAATGATTGCGTGCACTTCTTGGGGGAAATCCCATGTTAAAGCTAAGATCTTTGGACATTCTTGAACAGTCCTTTTGCTGTATGTTTGTAAATAAGGCATAAAACCTCCCTTCTCTTTATATAATCTTTGAGTGAAATGGCTTTTAGACCATTTGTGAGCAGACAATCAGTCAATTTTTGTGCTAATAATAATATGACACTTATAAAATGTCCTTTTCAAGGTGTGATGTGGGAAGCAAGATGTTGACACACAATGCCCATTGTTCAAATAGTACTATAATTCCTACTCGAATTCCTCCATTGTTCACCAGTTCTTCCACTGGTACTATAATTTCTATCTGTACCCCTTCATTCTCTCTTTTGGTCCATCTACATTCATAATTCGGAAAAGTTCATCCCAAACTAGAGCTAAAAATGCCCTATTTCATCTCGAACTCCCAACAACCTTAACTCATTTATACTTTCATGTCTAAGTCCCGTTCTAATCCAATCAAAACTCTGAATATCCTTGTCGACACTAACTCTATGTTTGGATCTCGGATTTTAACATGGTAAATGTGAAGCAAATTTGTTTTCGTACTTCAAATGATGTAACTCTGTGCCTTAGTATTTGCACCTTTACATTTTCCTTCTCTTTTTCCTCACTATTTTCCATGATCCAAACGTAGCATAAAAGAAAATGTCCCAAATTCATCCCCGGGGGGACCTTATAGAAGATGGATTTTGTGGAATAAGCCATTCATTAAAGTCATCAACCTCGTCTTCAAAACTTTATAGAACGCACACACCCTAAACCCTTATTCTAATCGCATTATGATGTAAGAAGCACCAAAAAACTCTCTCACGTTATACATAATCTAAAGAACAAACCACCCTCATACAACTCCAAAAAACAAACATAAGACACATGCAAAACACACAGAGACAACCATATATGTCGCCAAAAAGATGAAAAACACAACCAAATTACAAGAAACCATCAAATTAAATACGTACATGGAGCTGTGGAGGACCTCTGGGCAACATGAATGAGGATGACAGTTTGGCCTTTGGACAGAAGATTGTCAATGGCCCATTTGATCGCATGTCGGCTTGCTTTATCCTTGTCTATGGCTACAGCAACAAGCCCATTACGCCCACGCTTTGATCTTCCCAAACTACTTCCCCTTGCATTTGGAAGCCACATTTTCTTTCCACTTTCATGCACACAAAAAAAAAAAGTTTTCTTTTAATTAGGTTCTTGATATGATCATATATTCTTAGGTATGAACCCTTTCCTTGTTGTGGAAATGGAACCTTTTCTTGATTCTTCTATTTTTCTTTTTGATGCTTAGAAATTTCCATTGGTAGAGAATTTTGAAACCATTCAAGAGAGAGAGAGCCCAAGAAAAGGCACCCCTGAAATGTCTCTGTTTTCTGTGACTGGCAAATAGAAACAAGGCTGATGGTCTAAAATGAATTCTGGAGAAATAATGTGAGAGATGTAAGAAAATTACATAAGTATCACCTAAATTTAATTTAATACTGGTTAATAGCCAGTATTCGATCTCCCAATGTGGTGTTTGATATGAAAGATAAAAACTGCAGGTCAGCTCGTAAATTGTGATTGGCTCGATACTGTAAATCATATTACCTGCTATTGTAATAACGGTCTTGGGGTTGACAGAATTACTTTATTACAAAATTTTAAAATTGCCCTCAATTTTGCTGATTGGTTTTTCAATTATACCATTTGGTTTAATCAATTAAATTTTCAGTTGTATTGTTGATCAATTAAAGTGATATTTTAGTGAATGTAAAATAGATTTTTTTATTTGATTTTATTAAAAATATATTTTTTGATCATAACAAATAATATAGAAAATACCAAATCTAACAAATAATATATAATATATATTTAGTTTTAAAGTTATCCCAAATATAAAACTATGAATTATATATTTTTAATTCACATTCTTAATTTAAAATTTTTTTAGTTTTCATGTATATAATATTAGAATTATTTTATATAATATAATTCTTTAAAAGAATTCTTTATGTGGTTTTTTATTATATTACATTAACAGGGACAAATTAGTAAAAATAATATTAATAGTGAGTATCAAACACATCATATGAGATTATTGAAGATTTAAATAATGTCTATTGTATATGTCAATCTCTCATATCAAACAAAATAATAAATAATCCAATATCACACAATCACCTATTACAATAACCACTATTATCCAAATTTTATATCAAACGTAACGTTTATGTTTTACTTTACTTAAAAGGGTTAAATTTTGTCCGTCCCTTTATATTAGTGGTTGATATCATAATTATTGTTTTAGGTTGCATTTGATATATATTAATAGTCGCTAATAGCACAATTAATCTTGCCTAGTGGCACGTTTGATACAATGAATAAGAATAACGAGCCGGCCCCAAATATTCATGCGGCCTGCACTGTTGCAGCCACTGGTTGTTACTACAATCTTGGCCCTGGGGTGCGATTGCATAATCGCAACACCTCCCCCCCCTCCGGAAAATTAATTGCATGAGTCCATTGTTGTCCCCTTTTCTTTCTTTTCTTTCTTTCTTTCTTCTTTTTTTGTGTTTTTACATTGTTGAAACAATATTTATCCCAAGTGAAAAGTCATATTTGCATGTAATATTTTAAATTAATCTTTTCTTTAATAAATAAAATATTGATAAAAAAATGTTTTCTTTTCATTAATATACACATTATTACCTTTCATCAAAATTGGTGATTGTAGCTAAACAAGGCCGTTTCAATAAAATTGGAGGCTTAAGGCGAAACATAAAAATGAGAATTTGATATACAATAAAAATTAATTTTTGAATATACATATCTTTTCAGTAATTATTTCGTATTTTATAGAAAAAAACTTCTTGTATAAAATATTATTATCTAAATTCATTTTCTAACTTTTTTGAGAAGCAAAATTATTAATTATATTTTTATAATTAATTTCATCTAATATTCTTTTTTAATTGATCAACATAATTAGCCAATTTTATTTTTCTTGAGACATTGATAGATTTTATTAATTTTAATTTAAAAAAAATAAATTTAAGAAGTAAAATCTTGATTTATGGTAAATGTGAATTAACAATAATATTATTTAGTGATTACTATTGAAAAAGAATGAATAAGATATGGTTTTGATAAGTAAGAGAATAAGAATTAAAAGGATAGTGGAGATTTAGTAGAATGAAAAGTAATAAAATTTAAATTTAAAATTTTCATTAATTATTTATTGTAAATTTAATTAGGGGAGAGAAATAATTAGGGGTAGAACTATCTTTTATCTACATAATCCTACAAATCAAATATGTATAAGAGATTAGGGTAGGTTATAGTTGCATCTAATTTATATCATAATCTCTTCTATCAAACAGAATAATAAATAATTCAATCTCACACAATCACCTACTATTACAATAGTCATTACTATCCAAAATTTGCATCAAACGTGGCCCTAAACAAATAAGATTGTTTAGGTATCAATTACATGTCCTAAAAAATGGGGCTAAGTTGATAAAACAACAATTGAACCTTAGTAAAACAATTAATTTGCCAATTTGTTCTTAAGAAGCATCATGATTAAGGTGATAGCTGTTGGCCCTGTCTGTTTTCAAATTGCAGCAGAGCCAACAACAATTAGGATGGCGCAAAATCTCACAATTTAAAGTGAGATTTACTCATGTTAGTTGATTTATTAAGGGGTAATTTTATCAAGCTATTCTTAATTTTTAAATACAATTGATCAATACACTTCAGCTTTTGAAAGATAAAATTACCATGTTGTCTTAATTTAATAGCACAAATCAAATGAAAACGCCCATCGATATGATACTTTTTTAGTTCCCATCCAAAATTCTTCTTCGTAAATATTGTTGCTTCTTGGTGTGACGCCCTTCTTGTTCCTTGTCACTAACACGCCACTCCCAATGCGACAGATGACTCCCTTATTATAAAGGAAATATGCCAAAGTTGGGCTTAGATTGATTGCGGAATTAAGTAGACCGACCAAGACTAATGAAAGAGAGAAGGAATCCACCATTTTCTCTCACAAATTCGTCGACCAGTTTTATTTTAATATAAGTGTACTTTAATGTAACACCATTTATACTTTGTTAGTTCTAGGTTTGTACTTCATTTCCCTCATATTGTACTCAAATTCACTGCCAAATTTTAAATGAATTGAATTGTATTTCAACACAACACCATTTATACTTTGTTTGTTCTACGTTTGTACTTCATTTTCATCATATTATACTCAAATTCGCTGTCCAATTTCATTTTAATATAAGTGTACTTCAACGTAACATCATTTATATATTGTTAGTTCTAGGTTTGTACTTCATTTTCCTCATATTATACTCAAATTCAATTTCCAGTTTCAAATGAATTGAATTGTACTTCAACACAACACAATTTATACTTTGTTTGTTCTACATTTGTACTTCATTTCCATCATATTGTACTAAAATTCACTGCCCAATTTCAGTTGAATAGAATAGTACTTCCACATAGCACCATTTATACTTTGTTTGTTCTACGTTTTTCCATTATATTGTACTGAAATTCACTGTTCAGTTTCAACTGAATTGAAGTGTACTTCAACATAGCAGCATTTATAATTTATTTGTTCTATGTTTGCATTTCATTTTTCTCATATTGTACTCAAATTAAATATCGAGTTTCAAATTAATTGAATTGTACTTCAACATAGCACCATTTATACTTTGTTTTTTCTACGTTTGTACTTTATTTCTATTATATTGTACTCAAATTCAATGCCAAATTTCAATTTAATTGAAGTGTACTTCAACTTAGAAACATTTATATTTTGTTTGTTTTTCGTTTGTACTTCATTTTCATCATATTGTACTCAAAATTGCTGCCCAGTTTCATTTTAATAGAAGTGTACTTCAACGTAATACCATTTATACTTTGTTAGTTCTAGGTTGTACTTCATTTTTCCTCATATTGTACACAAATTCGCTATCCAGTTTCATTTTAATAGAAGTGTACTTTGATGTAACACTATTTATACTTTGTTAGTTCTAGGTTTGTATTTCATTTTCCTTATATTGTACTCAAATTTACTGCCAAATTTCAAATGAATTGAATTGTACTTCAACACAACATCATTTATACTTTGTTTGTTCTATGTGTGTACTTCATTTCCCTCATATTATACTCAAATTCGCTGTTCAGTTTCATTTTAATAGAAGTGTACTTCAACGTAACACTATTTATACTTTGTTAATTCTAGGTTTGTACTTCATTTCCCTCATATTGTACTCAAATTCAATTTTCAGTCTCAAATGAATTGAATTGTACTTCAACACAACACTATTTGTACTTTGTTTGTACTTCATTTCCATCATATTGTACTGAAATTCACTGCCCAATTTCAGTTGAATTGAATCGTACTTCCACATAGTACCATTTATACTTTATTTGTTCTATGTTTTTCCATCATATTGTACTGAAATTCACTGCCTAATTTCAATTGAATTGAAGTGTACTTCAACATAGCACCATTTATATTTTTATTTGTTCTACGTTTGCGTTTCATTTTTCTCATATTATACTCAAATTCAATGTCCAATTTCAAATGAATTGAATTGTACTTCAACATACCACCATTTATACTTTATTTTTTCTACATTTGTACTTCATTTCCATCATATTGTACTCAAATTCACTGCCCAGTTTCATTTTAATAGAAGTGTACTTCAATATAATACCATTTATACTTTGTTAGTTCTAGGTTTGTACTTCATTTTCCTCATATTGTACTCAAATTCGCTGCTAAATTTCAAATGAATTGGATTGTACTTCGACATAGCACGATTTATACTTTGTTTATTCTATGTTTGTATTTTATTTCCATGATATTGTACTCAAAATCGTCACCCAGTTTCATTTTCATAGAAGTGTACTTCAACGTAACACCATTTATAGTTTGTTAGTTTTAGGTTCATACTTCATTTTCCTCATATTGTACTCAAATTCGCTACCCAGTTTCATTTTAATAGAAGTGTACTTCAATGTAACACCATTTATACTTTGTTAGTTCTAGGTTTGTACTTCATTTCTCTCATATTGTACTCAAATTTACTGTCAAATTTCAAATGAATTAAATTGTACTTTAACACAACACCATTTCTACTTTGTTTGTTCTATGTTTGTACTTCATTTCTTTCATATTGTACTAAAATTCACTGCCCAATTTCAATTTAGTTGAAGTGTAATTCAACATAACACCATTTATACTTTGTTTTTTCATGTTTGTACGTCATTTCCATCATACTGTACTGAAATCAAAATATTATAAATACTTGATAGAAAATTAAACTTACATAAAAAATAATATTACAAACAAAGTATGCTTCAGTTTACATATGTATTTACATACAAAGTATGATTAAAGCCCTAGCATTTTCATGACTTAAAATGGTATGTGCCATATGTTCACGATATTCATCGATGTCAATTATTTTAGCAGTCCTCCAGTACTCGATGGTATCTATAGTAAAACATTCTGCCCAAAGGCACAGATAGACACCACAATCCACTAAACCCTCTTGTTGTCTGCTTATTTTTACCCTCATGTTTTCGTCCACATGACACCCCAATGAAAGCTTCATGTACCGAGAATAGAATACGGCCTACAAAAATATTAATCAGTTGTTGACTCCCTCCTTTATGAAGAAATCTTAGGGAAAGGAAGCAAACTTACAATGGCACTAGTTATCGGTTTGTATCGGGGGGCCATTATTGAATTCATGTACAAGAAAAAATGAGTCGAGGTGTCAAGGACAACCAAGAACTAGTGATGGTGCCGACAAATCAGTAGGAGTATGAAACGACACTGGTTTGCAATATCCAACGTGAGCTCTTCCAAATCTTTATAGGTGAAGGAGTTAAGTGTATTTATGAACTCCACAAATTCTACATTCGTGATATCCTAGATGTTGTGCCCCTCGAGTCGGTCTAATATATCATTCTATGAATTATAAAACAAATGGTTAGACTCATTGGAAATGTGAACTAAATTAAGTTAGGAAACCGCCATATACTTGCGCTATTGTGGACGTAAACCACACCTTGTGGTGACTCTCGTTGCCGAAAGATGAGCTACATAATATCGACATGTAGCAATCCACTATGTCACCGATAAGTTCTCCTCCAAATAAGAGCTCACAAAAGTTTCTTCCATCTAAAAAGTGTCTTTCTCCCTTCAGATAGTCACCCTACACAATTGTTACTTGTTAGTTTAGGCACCAATTTATCGAAAAGAAAAATAATAAGCAAATTTTGTTACCTCAAATTCTCTCTTCTGAGAAAGTTGTCAATGACTTCTTGCTCTTCTTCTGGAATACTAGCACGACCTCTATAATCAGTTCTTCCTTTATAGGGATCAAGCGATTCAATCTTTAAGCTGGGTGGTTTATTTGCCTCCTGGATTGGGCCGCTGTCTTTTGTCTCCTGGGGTACAAAACACAGCACATTAGGTACAAAGTATCAACTATTGAAGTACAAAAGAGTAGCACATTAAATACAAATATCACCAATATGGAGTACAAAAGATTAGCATATTAAGTACAAATATCACCAATATGGAGTACAAAATATCATCACATTAAGTACAAATATTACCAACATGAAGTATAAGTTATCATCACATGAAGTGCAGATATATCCTACATGGAGTACAAAATATCAGCACATCAAGTACAAATATCTCCAACATGAAATACAGAATATCATCACATTAAGTACAGATATCTCCAATATGGAGTACAAAATCTCAGCACATTAAGTACAAATATTACCAACATGATGTGTAAAATATCAGCACATTAAGTACAAATTTCACCAATATGGAATACAAAATATCAGCACATCAAGTACAAAGATCTCCAATATGGAATACAAAATATCAGCACATTAAGTACAAATATCACCAACATGAAGTATAAGTTATCATCACATTAAGTACAGATATCTCATATATGGAGTACAAAATATCAGCACATCAAGTACAAATATAATCAATATGGAGTATAAAAGATCAGCACATTAAGTACAAATATCTCCAATATGGAGTACAAAATATCAGCACATTAAGTACAAATATTACCAATATGAAGTATAAGTTATCATCACATTAAGTGCAGATATATCCTACATGGAGTACAAAATATCAGCACATTAAGTACAAATATATCCTACATGGAGTACAAAATTATCAATACATTAAGTACAAATATATCCAACATGGAGTACAAAATATCAGCACATTAAGTACAAATATCACCAACATGTTATATAAAATATCAGCATATTAAGTACAAATTTCACCAATATAGAGTACAAAATATCAGCATATTAAGTACAGATATCTCCAATATGGAATACAAAATATTAGCACATTAAGTACAAATATCACCAACATGAAGTATAAGTTATCATCACATTAAGTACAAATATCTCATATATGGAGTACAAAATATCAGCACATCAAGTACAAAGATCTCCAATATGGAATACAAAATATCAGCACATTAAGTACAAATATCACCAACATGAAGTATAAGTTATCATCACATTAAGTACAGATATCTCATATATGGAGTACAAAATATCAGCAAATCAAGTACAAAGATCTCCAACATGGAGTAGAAAATATTAGCACATTAAGTACAAATATCATCAACATGGAGTATAAAAGATCAACACATTAAGTACATATATCTCCAATATAGAGTACAAAATATCAGCACACTAAGTACAAATATCATCAATATGGAGTACAAAAGATCAGTACATTAAGTACAGATATCTCCAACATGGAGTACAAAATATCAGCACATTAAATACAAATATCATCAACATAGAGTGCAAAAGATCAGCATGTTAAGTACAAATATCTCCAATATGAAGTATAAGATATCATCAATTAAGTACACATATCAACCAATCAAGTATAAGATATCATTATATTTAGTACAAGCAGATAATTTACAAATGAAAGGAAAAATAGCAAAAAATCAAAACATTAAGTAGTTTACAACACCTTCTTCTCTTCTTGTTCTTTGTTTTTTTGTGCACGAGCACGAGGATGATAGGTCTTTGTCACTTGTCTTGCATGTGTTGGTTGGTGTGGTGCTTGGGGGGCTGACAAAATCTGGAGATTTCCTTTTTGACTTCATGTCAGCTTGACTACGCACATCTATCACAATCGAGGACATGACATTTGCCACTTCAATCTCAGATTCCTCGAACTTTGCCACATGAATAGGTAGATTAAGTTATGTCTTCAAAGGGATGGGGGAATCTGAAAGATCATGACAATGTTTTGTTCGACTTTCTTCATCTACCGTACCTTCAAATTCATCCCCTTCTTTCTTGGCATCATCTACCAAATCATGTCCCCCCTCATGTACATACTCACCAGCTTCATGTTCATGCTCCCCCTCCTCAGCTAGATGCTCGTCCTCACCCTGCTCCTTCATTGCCATCATATTGAATGAAGCAATATTTTCTTTCAATGTTTTAATTTCTTCATCTTTCGCTTTAATAATTGCTTCATATATTGTATGATCACAAATATGGACTTCACTGATAGCAGTGCTGACAGCCTCTGATTTCTTAATCAAAACTGCCAATTCAAACTCCTCTGGAGCAGGGTTGAGGGCTACAACCTTATTACAATGAAAATAATTATTAAATTCAAATTATTATACAAAAAACTAATAATGAATTATTATAATTATTACCATATCTACGGTAACTTGCTTCAATTTATTCTCTACCTCCTCCACATTATTTGGGAGTTTGTTATCCTTCCACCAGTAAAAGCGTGAAACTCAAACAAACTCTTTGGTGAACCCAGTGATGGGATGCGTTCATAAACCCATGTCTGTCATTCATAAATCAAAAAATTATACTCACTTAAATATAAATATAATTAATATTATTAGAAAAATGAAGCAAACATTTACCATCAGACCGACTGTGCACCCGTCAACATACTTCTTGGTTCTTTCTCCACCTCCTCCTAAACAGTTCCTCATATCTTGGACAAGAAAATTATATGCAGCTATGCTCCATGCATACAAACCAACTCTAGACAAATTGTCCAAGTATGGTAGGAGAAATCGTGGAGTCCAATAATTAGATGTTGGAAACAGAAAAAAATTAAAAACAAAAAGTATGTACAACCTACAAAAATCATTCAAGTCCTCATCACTATCCTTATATACATACTCTTCAAACTTTTTGCTATTTCGGATCTAGTTATATTCTGCAGCTTTCCCAAAAAAAGGAGGTCAAAGGTTGAAGACTTCATCTTCAATGTTATATCAACAGATTGCCCCACATGTGGCAACCCTAAAACCATAGAAAATTTAGCTGCAGAAAAAAGAACCTCAATCCCCTCCGCAAAAAGAAATGATAGCTTTTTTGGGTCAAACCTCCTAAGTATAGCTTCAAGCCTAATGAAGCTTGAATTTAACTTAGGCATATCTATGTATATATAGAAAGGGGTCTTCTTCAATACATCAAAATGTTTTGACCCATCTTAGACTTCACAAGCTCCAATTTACTCTGAAAATATTCGGGGGGAGCAACGAGAGCAGACCTCATAATGTCTTGACTTTGCTGCAATCAAATAAATAAAAATTAGTATATAAACCTATTATAAACTAACACTTTTAGATAATATGTATTGAAAGTTTGAATATTTTGTACTACAAATGCATTTAAAATGTACTGCAGCTACACAGAATATATACTAAACTTTCAGTTAGTGTATACTACAGGCTTGAATGTTTTATACTACAGTTGCTTGTAAATATACTGTAGATACACAGATTATATACTACACTTTTAGTTAGTGTACGTATACTGCAGGCTTAAATGATTTATACTACAGTTGCTTCTAAAATGTACTGCAGGTACATAGATTATATACTACATTTTCAGTTAATGAATACTGTAGGCTTGAATGATTTTGTATTACAGATGCTTCTAAAATGTAATTCGCTTCTTGTTGTCGCTGTTTCTCCTTCCATTGTCATAGAAAAATGACAGAAATTTTGGTGTCTTTTTTTTTTTTTTTTCTCTCTTCTTCTTCTCGCGTCAATCGCAGAGGAACGGTTTCGCGCCCTTTTATTTGCCCGCTTGGAAAGTCAAAAAAAAAAAAAAAGGAAAGCTTTCTTCTTGAAGAGAAAAACGCATTTATCAGGTATTTTTGTTTTTTTTTCCAGCTACAAGGATATATGGGTCTTTTTAAAATATATGAAGAGTGATTTCTAAATTTTGTGAAAAAATGGGGAGTTTAGTATGTAAAAATTCAAATGAGAACTGATCATTAAAATGAAAATATGGTTAGGAATTTTTTCCTAATTAACCGTTGTTTTTTATAGTGCTATGACGGTTGAAATTAAATAAAAATAAAAATAAATTAAAAATTACTTTTTAAAAAAATCTTAATGAATTTTTGTTCCTATGCACTCGACCACTCCAAATCATCCCTCCAAGCCAACGCCATTTTCACCATCATCTCTCCCACACACATTTTATCCGCTGAACTAAACTTCCTTAGGGCCTCCACGCCTCACCTCTACCCCCCACCCCCATGATGAAGTACAAGCACCCCGTAGCAGAAGCCAGCGAGACAAGCCCATTCGGCTCACTGGGCCCAGCCGAATTCTACGCTCACCACTCGGTGAGCCATGGTTCCGAGTACATCACCAGCAAGTAGAACCTCAAGCTCTTCACCCAGTGGTGGACCCCTCAAGAATCCAGCCCGCTCGAAGGCATCGTCTGCGTGGTGCACGGCTACACAGACGAGTCCAGCTCACCGCCGTACATGTGGCGAAACATGGCTTCGCGGTATGCGCCATCAACCACATGGGCCACGGCTTCTCCGAAGGGCTCGCCGCGCATTTGCCGAACATCAACATCGTTGTGGATGAGTGCGTTTCGTTTTTCAATGGATTTCGCGCGAAATACGCGGCGGATTTGCCGGCGTTTCTATACGCGAAGTCGTTGGGTGGGGCGATCGCGTTGCTGATCACGCTCCGCCGTGACGGAATTGTGCCGGAGAGGAGGTTTGACGGCGTCATTTTGAACGGGGCGATGTGTGGGATCAACGATAAGTTTAAGCCCCCGTGGCCATTGTCGGAGCATTTCCTTTCCAGTGCGGCGTTTTCAGGATGGATCCAGAACTGAAATTATGGAGGCAAAATTATGAAATATAAAAATTTAAATATAAAAAATTCTCAATTGAAAGATACAATAAGTTGATAATATATTTTATGATACAAAATATATCATAAAATTAAATAAAGATAATAATATATATTTTTCTAAGTCAAGACAAGAAATAAATACATATTAAAGACAAAGAAAAATTGAAAAAGCTTTTTTCTAAAAAAATATTTACTTACTTTTTTTTCTTTTTCTCAATATCATTGAAGTAAAAAAAAAGAGATTTTAATTGCTTTATAAGCTTTTATAAAATCGTAAAGGTTTTCTTTAGTTAGATTCCTATAAATATATTTTCAAATAAATAAAATAGAAGTGTCATAATAGGTCTAATTTAATTGTAAATTATTTTATTGAAAATATGAACTTAAAATTTTTTTTAGACTTTTCAAAATTAAAATAATAAAGAATTAAAAATTATTATTAAAATTTCAAAAATATATATACTAGAAATTATCATGAAAATTAAAAATATATATAAATAATGGGAGAGTAAATTATTACTAAAATTTTAAATATATATTAATATATAAACTAAAATTATTACAAAAATTAAAGAAAGTGTACAAAATGTTGGCCCCCTCTTCCCCCCACCCCCCTTGCATCCGTCCTTGGGCGTTTCTGATTCCTACTTGGTGCGTGGTGCCTACGCGCGGCTCCTTGCCTAACATCTCCTTCAAGGTAATTCTTTATTTTTCTTTTTCGCCTTCCTAGTATAATAATATTTTAAGGTATAACATATGGTACTAATTATTTTGGGAAAATATAATTAAATATATTTTCATTTTTTTTTCAAAATACACCTTCTTCAATATATACATATATTTATATTATATATACATTATATATTTTATTATTATCTAACATAAAAAAAATTACTCAATTTTATTTTTACATCAAAAGTCCAACAAAAAAA
Source organism: Jacaranda mimosifolia (assembly GCA_018894105.1). NCBI lineage: Eukaryota > Viridiplantae > Streptophyta > Magnoliopsida > Lamiales > Bignoniaceae > Jacaranda > Jacaranda mimosifolia. Next base: position 5,769,173 of record CM032125.1, read on the forward strand.
TATTAATTTGACTATTACAGTAAAAAATGTCTCTCAAAATATAAATAAACATACCAAAAAAATAACTTTCATATTTTTCAATAATTCATTCTCCCAAAATACATAATAAAATCAATAAAATCAAGCCAAAAAAACATAATCAAACATTCCCTAGGATTTTCTTATACGAAATAAAGAATGAATTACCACTTTTATATCTTAATCAATAACATGTGCTGCAAAAAATTTGAATTTTTGACTTTTTTTTGCTTGGTGAGATGAGGGATGATTGATGAAATGCCTAATCGAATTGAATCACTAAATGAATGTTATATATATATATATTTGAATTGCCTATTTTCAATTGACGATGATGAAAAATCAGTGAAAGAACTCCTTTCGCTGCATTTGGTCCCAGAGCGCATGGATCCAAAACTACTCTTTGAGCTTGTTGATATTCGTGAAGTTCAACATGAATCTATGCAGTCGTAAAATAGATCAGAGATGGTATCTCCGCTTCTCCTGTCCAAGCTTAAGAATGATATATCAGTATCAGATTCTGAGAGATCCGCTAACATGTTTGGAGGATACCCTCTTCCCCTTGAAAACGACGACCTGTATCACATAAATGCTAAAACCTTGGTATCTTCATCAAGACCAAAATTTTATGAACACAAAGCTCGGCCTCACGACGTGTATTACAGCAAACATACCTGAATAAACCAGCATCATCGACAGCAGTCTTGCGCGGTGTCCTTTCAGGACCTGCTCAACATATATTTCATGCTTCTTATCATGTAAGTGATTGAGAGAACAAAAAGTGATGACATCATTGTATATCCATTGAGACAAAGACAAACGAACCTCTCATACTGAGCATGTGCTTGGGGCGCGCATCTGCAGACAAAGTATTAGAATTATTAGCCTTCTCCTTCTCCTTCTCCTTCTCCTTCTCCTTCTCCTTCTCCTCAATTTGATTTATTTGAGCCATGAGAGGGGAAGCGAACGGTGCCTGACGAGAAGCATTTCGTACAGATGATATCTTGGATTTTGAGATAACGTAAACAGTGCAGAAATCCGGTGATGCTGTTGATACACTGCTAGGAATATCTATCATCTTCAGTCTTCTGCCATACAAGTACAAAGGTTGGTTAATCTATTACCACGCAGTCATATTTTCGCAAGATCACAAACATGTCCGAGAAACTTCACAAAATCCACTAATGAAGTTCTCTATGGAGTACGAAGTGCACAAATAGAAAGCATAATTTTTGTTTAGCTTGTTCTATGTTAGTCCTAGGTTCAGTTAAGTAGCCAGACTAATAGGAGGACTGGGTGAGTTTATAAGTTTCTCAAAATATCTTACAAAATGTTTAACAGTTTGTAAAATGTCATAAAGTGGTCGATAAATTTTTTTGAAAAAAATGCTTATAAATTCCCCAATTGAAAAACCCCTTTAATTTCAACCATACTAATTATAATATTACGATTACTAACATCGTATAAACTAAGTCTTTGAATATATAAGCTTCAGAATCTGATCACCTTATTGATGCACTTCAAGAGCTCATTTGTAAAATAAGATTTAACATCTTAAGTTTCAAAAATATCTTAGAAGCTGGCTTAGCAGCTTATAAAATCTTTTAAATAAGTTTAGTCAAACGCCCTTTTAGTTTAACCATAAGGCACCTCATGCATAGCACAAAAAATCAACTAACGAAGTTCTTATATGGAGAAAGAAGTGTGGGAATCTATATTTTGTTAGTCCTAGGTTCCCTTGAGCAGCTGGATGGAACTAGAAAAGTTAGCAGGATCTACACCTCATAAAGCCATGACGAGATGCTCCCAGAACCAAGTTCTCGATCGCAGCATGAGCAACATACTCTATTATAGCTTTTACAATATCTGTATCCTCCAGCACCACATCGAAGCAGTTTATCTGTTAAAAGTAATCGCGATGCAGATCAAAAACAGATGAAGAATAGAAAAAGCATAAAAATCATATTCTTATACTGCTAAACCATACGCAGAACGAATAACAATAGCATGATTTGGGCTTACAGCTTTGCGAATACAAAAGCAATGGAAGGTGAAGAATAGCTCTTTGGTCTGCTTTCCAAATTCTTTAAAGTTGGTACAAGCAGCTCCATTGAGACCATTAACAGCATAGTTGTTGCAATCTGCATCCAAATATGTCGAACAATTTGATAACTGTTACACAGTCTTTATTTGGGCATTTTATCAAACATAAAACAGTATTCTCCTCTGTTGCATTAAAATGATTGTGTCTACTTCTTAGGGAAAACCCCACGTTAAAGCTAAGATCTTTGGACATTCTTGAACAGTCCTTTTGCTGTATGTTTGTAAATAAGGCATAAAACCTCCCTTCTCTTGATATAATCTTCGAGTGAAATGGCTTTTAGACCATTTGTGAGCGGACAATCAGTCAAATTGTTGTGATAATTGCAATTTGACACTTATAAAATGTCCTTTTCAAGGTGTGATGTGGGAGAGAAGGACGTTGACACATAATGCCCATTGTTCAAATAGTACTATAATTCCTACTCGATTTCCTCCATTGTTCTCCAGTTCTTCCACTGGTACTATAATTTCTATCTGTACCCCTTCATTCTCTCTTTTGTTCCATCTACATTCATAATTGGGAAAAGCTCATCCCAAACTAGAGCAAAAAATGCCCTACTCCATCTCGAGCTCCCAACAACCTTAACTCATTTATACTTTCACGTCTAAGTCCTGTTCTAACACAATCAAAACTCGAATATCCTTGTCAACACTAAAAGAAAATGTCCCAAATTCATCCCTGGGGGACCTTATAGAACATGGATTTGGTGTAATAAGCCATTCATTAAAGTCGTCAACCCCTTCTTCAAAACTTTGTAGAGCGCACATGCCCTAAACCCTTATTCTAATCATACGATGTAAGAAGCACCCAAAAACTCTCTCACGTTATACATAATCTAAAGAACAAACCACTCTTATACAACTCCAAAAAAAATTAAAAATAAGACACATGCAAAACACACACATACAACCATGTATGTCACGAAAAAGATGAAAAACACAACCAAATTACAAGAAACCATCCAAATACGTACATGGAGCTGTGGAGGACCTCTGGACAACATGAATGAGTATGACAGTTTGGCCTTTGGACAGAAGATTACCAATGGCCCATTTGATCGCATGTCCGCTTGCTTTATCCTTGTCTATGGCTACAGCAACAAGTCCATTACGCCCACGCTTTGATCTTCCCAAACTACTTCCCCTTGCATTTGGAAGCCACATTTTCTTTCCACTTTCATGCACAAAAAAGAAAAGCTTTCTTTTAATTAAGTTCTTGACATGATCATATATTCTTAGGTATTCTTAGGTATGAACCCTTTTCCTTGTTGTGGAAATGGAACCTTTTCTTGATTCTTCTATTTTTCTTTTTGATGCCTAGAAATTTCCATTGGTAGAGAATTTTGAAACCATTCAAGAGAGAGAGAACCCAAGAAAAGGCACCCCTGAAATGTCTCTGTTTTTTGTGGCTGGCAAATAGAAACAAGGCTAATGGTCTAAAATAAATTCTGGAAAAATAATGTGAGAGATGTAAGAAAATTACATAAGTAATCACCTAATAATTTAATTTGATACTTGTTAATAGCTAGTATTATTTCTCCTAATGTGGTGTTTGATATCAGTGATAGAAACTACGGGCCAGCCCGCAAATTATGCTTGGCCGCACCTGTTGGCAGAATTACTTTGTTATAAAATTTCAAAATTATCCTCAATTTTGTTGATTGATTTTTCAATTATACCCTTTGGTTTAATCAATTAAATTTTCAACTGGCATGGTTGATCAATTAAAGTGATATTTTAGTGAATGTAAATTAGATATTTTATTTGATTTTATGAAAAATATATTTTTTGATCATAGCAAATAATGTAGAAAATATCAAATCTAACAAATAATATAATATATATATATATTTAGTTTTAAAGTCATCTCAAATATAAAATTATTAATTATATATTTTTAATTCACATTCTTAATTTTTAAATTTTTTTAGTTTTTATGTATATAATATTAGAATTATTTTATATGATATAATTCTTTAAAAGAATTCTTTCTGTGATTTTTTTATTATATTACATTAACAGTGATAAATTAGTAAAAACAATATTAGTAGTGAGTATTAAACACATCACATGAGAAATTTGTTTAACGTATATTTCAATCTCTATCAAATAGAATAACAAAAAATCTAATCTCATACAATTACCTATAGCTACTATTATCTAAATTTTATATCAAACGTGATGTATATGTTTTACTTTATGTAAAACGGTTAGATATTGTCTCTCCCTTTACATTAGGGGTTGATATCATAATTATTGTCTTAAACAAATAAGATTGTTTAGTTATCAATTACATGTCCTAAAAATCTGGCTAAGTTGATAAAAACAACAATTGAACCTTAGTAAAATAACTAATTTGTCAATTTGTTCTTAAGAAGTACCATGATTAAAGTTATGTGTGTAAATGAGTCGAGTTCAATTCGAGTTTGACAAAAATTGCAGGCTCGAGCTAGAGCTCACTAGCTTGATAACAATCGAGCTTAAGCTCAAGCTCAAATTCAGCACAAAAAAAATTTCTAAATCAAATTAAATATTGAATTATTAATATATTATAATTATTTAATAGCATATAATAAATATTTAAAATTAGACAAAGTAAATTATTAATATATATATTATTTAATTAATATTTAAAAATAAAAAAAAGCTCATGAGCTTTTGAACAACTAAAGTAGAGTTCGAACTAGAAAAATTCGAGTTTGAGTCAAGCTATAACAAATCAACTCATTAAACTCATGAGTTGGCTCAACTCATCTTACACCCCTAATTAAGGTGATAGCTTTAATTTTGGCCCTGTCTGTTTTCAAACTGCAACAGAGCCAACAACAATTAGAATGGAGCGAAATCTCTCACAATTTAAAGTGAGATTTAGTACTCATCTCAGTTGATTTATTAAGGGTAAATTTTATCAAGCTATACTTAATTTTTAAATACAAATGATCAATACACCTCGGCTTTAGAAAGATAAAATTACCATATTGTCTCAATTTAATAGCACAAATCAAATGAAAATGCACATTGGTATGATATTTTTTTAGTTCCCATCCAAAATTCTTTTTCGTAAATATTGTTGCTTCTCAGTGTGACACCATTCCTGTTCCAAGAGATAGGCAATCAAGAGCCATCCCCTATTGTCACCGACAAGCCGTTCCCAATGCAACAAATGACTCCCTTATTGCAGAGGAATAACCCTGAGTTGGGCCTAAATTGGTTGTGGAATCAAGTAGACCAACCAAGATTGATATCCACCATTTTCGTTCTATCAAAGTTTTCAGATTAGGGGTGCAAGTTGAGTCGAGCTAGCTCATGAGCCAACTTGGCTCGACCTGAAAAAGCTCGACTCGAGCTTAAGACTATTTGAGCTTAAGCCGAGATTATTGAGCTTGAACTTAGAACTGAACCAAACTTGAGCTTTAATATGGTGACTCAAAGGCTCATGAGCCCTAATATTATTTTAAAATATTATATAAAAATAATACTTCAAAATTTATGTGCCACATATTGAGATAATTTTCGAACTATAATTCATTTATTCACTTATATTTTACTTATTAAATAATTTCTAAAATATTAATTTATAATTTTTAAAATACTAAAAAATAATAGCATGATGTATTTGAAGAAAGATATAAAATTTCTATTCAAATAATTTTGTAAAAATATATATAATTATATAATAAAATTTCATTGTATAATATATTATATATGATTAATGCATGTTTTTCAAATATATTGATGCAAGTATTAAATAGAAATTCATCATTATCTTAATAAATTCATTTTTATATTTTAATGTTCAAACTTCAAAAGTCAAAATAATAATTTACTTTAAATTTATAAAAAATTGATTGACTTTTAGAAAAATTAATGATGATGCTGTCGAATTTACTAATAGATAGTATTTCTCGATAGTTTCATGGAAAATAGTAGGACTAAATTGAGCCCTAGGAGCTCGAGCTCGAGCTCACATGTTGAGTGTGGAAGATATCAAATGAGCTCGAGCTTAGCTTAAACTCGATTGTGACTCGATATCTTATGAGCTTGAGCTTGGGCTCGATATTTATCAATAAGCTCAAGCTTGAGCCTAAAATTAGGAGCTCGATGAGCTTGAGCTTGAGCTTGTGTGTTTTACAAATGAGTCGAGTTTGAGCTTGAAATTTTAGTTAAACTCGGCTCCTTTACACTCCTTCAGATATTATGATCTATGATCCAATCCATCATTGAAAACCCCTTTCTATTTTATATATCTTAACTTAGCTCATTTCGATGAAAAACAAATGTCCACATAATACAATTAATCCAATTGACCACACCAGAATGATCATGTGTAGAGGTGTTCATTCGATTAAAATCGACCGATCGGTTAACTGAAAATTTTGACTTTTTAAAAATCATAACCGAAACCCCAAAAAATAAAAATAAAAATAATTATTTTTTGTACCCAAAAAGTGTGATAAAAGTTTATTCAATAAAAAATTTGAATTGGGCTAGTTATTCTTTTAGTACCAAAAAATTTATTTGATAAAAAAAATATTTATTTTTAGGTGACATATTGAATTAGATTACTTTTTTTTTGTATGTTGAAAATATTTATTTTGATAAAATTATAATTTATCTATTCTAAACAAATACATTTAAAATATTATAAATTTAAGAAGATAAATAAATATTTTAATTATCTTATGTTATAAAAGTTTTAGTATCTAAACTATCTTTTTCATGTTAAATTCTCCAATTTATCCTTCAATCAATATTGTCAGTTTTTGTTATTGGAATAATTAAAAGCATAAATTATATAAATGAACAAAAATAACTTCTATTTTAGACATAAAACGGGTCTTTGTTTTTATAATAATATAGATAAATATTTATTGGTCAGCAGATGCAATATACTGCTAGTACTACCACATGAATAGCTAAATAGGATTCAATCCCCTATTCCTTAGTTTGCAATTTAAATTGAAATTTCAATTTTACTCATCAATATGTCCTATAATATGTGTAAATTTAATTAATTAAAAGAAAATTAAAAATTTTCTTTTAATATAACATTTTTGCTCTTTAAATCATAATCATCTATTTTTTATATGTAATGTGTATTAGTTCATATAATACAAAATTGTGCAATTGTACCGTTTGAGTTTAAAAAAATATCATTTTTTTTTCTCTTTATATCATAACTATTCATGTTTTTATATGTCATATATTAATATCTATACTATTTATAAAACATAGGGTTTTTAATAACTATTTTGATATATTTAGTAATAAGATGATAAAATCAATTATATTTTATAAACTAAAGACAATACAGTTTTATTTTCTCTTATCCAATTTTACTTTTTTTTTCCCCTCAATTATTTCACCTTATCAAAAATTTCCTTTTATTTATCCCAAAAACTTAAAAATACATTAACATTTACATTATTTAAAAAATTATATTTATTAATCTTAAACTTAAAAAATATAATAAAAAATGTGAAATAAAAAATAAAATTTTATATATAAAAAATGAAAAAATCGATTTCAGTTCAATTTTAATTAACCGTGTAAAAAAATCAAATCGAACCAAAAACTTAATTTTTTTGAAATACTAAATCAAAAATTAAACCGAACCTAATTCAGTTCGATTCGATTTTTTTGATTTTTGATCGGTTCGATCGATTTTTTTTAACACCCCTGATCGCAAGTGGCAGCTGCAATGCCAAATTTGTAATTGAAGAAGTCCTAAAAATCCATCTGAATCGATAGAATTGCAAGTCAACCTTAGTAAAGAGTTCTTTCTTCAACACAAAGAGAAATCTCAATTAAATAATTTCATTTTTGTTATGTATGAGTTTAAATGAATACATAAAATATTGGAAAGATACCATACTAGTAGATTAAAATGAAAAAAAATATTCATAATTATATTAAAAAATAAACATGAAAGAATAACTTAAATTTTGTTAATTAAGATTGGCATTTGATTTGACATGAAGCCATAAAGTGTCAATTGTCATTACTCATTTCTTAATATGTTTAATAACACAATTAAAAGAAATATAAAAGAAACCAGCTGCCATTGGCCATGGGCTTCTTCGACCTGACCAAACATAACTCCACGAGGACCACGACGTTGACGTCGTTATCCCCCAATTCTTGAAGCCCAGATCACATTCTCGAAAACCCATCAGTTCTTTTGGAAAGATTTGCTGTGAAAGATGCATCTGTGGCCGTCTATGAGGCTGAGGGACTCCTTCAAGAAGAGTTACTTGAATAAACTGGAGTGGAATCTTCATCGGATGAATATTGAAAAGCAGCAGCGGCAGCGGAATCAGTCCAGTGACAATCAGCAGAAGCTCTTGGAAACTGATAAAAGTGATACGGAAAATTCAGGGTGTGGAGGAGGAATTGCTCTGATTTTCAGAGAAGTTCTCATGGTTCTGTCTTGCTGTTACTGTTGTTTCTGCTGTGGAGGTAACTCTCAAACTCTTTATCACTCTTCCTCTCCTGTGTTTGTGGGAGATTAAAATCAATAGGAAGGTGATAGAAATGTTAACAGTTCTTGTTTTGCTACACTGGGGCTTGAACATGATATTGCAATTTGTTTTTGGAGTTTCCTTGTGATTCTTTTAATGGGTTTTAGATTCTTGGTGTTCTAGTTCGTTTTGTGATGTTCTTTTTTATGGTTTCAAGTGGGTTTATGTTTGTTAGTCGGCTGTGTTACTGGGATTACAATTCAGAAAGAAAAAGGGGAGTTTGGGTGGTATGCTTTGATGAGGTGAATTTTGGTTGTGTTTACTTTTGGGTATGAAGCATCTAAATATAAATTTGAACCTGTGCAGTGAAACTAAGGATGAATTTTGAACTTTTCCAATTATCAGACTACTTTGAATCTCTCCATGGGCTTCTTATGGTCCTAGATTTTCGTCTTGCTAATCTTTTTTCCGTCTCCATGGGAATTCTTTGTGCTTTAGAGCTGCAATTCTTGGATTTCTGTATGTTAAAGATTATCAGTGATCACTGGATCATCTTATGGGATATGTATGGTGACAATTTGTTTTAGAGCAATGATCGCTCAGCTGTCTAGTTTAATGATTATGTAATGACCATAAGATGTTTTGGACGAACCTAGAAAAGCAACCTGGGCAACATGTTGTGGCTGAATACTGCATATTGGACTTATGAAAACAAGGGCTTTGCTTGGCCACATGAGATTGTCTATAGAAGGTTTCATGGTGCGCTCTGTGCTTCATCAAACATCTTGTTTGTGATGCATGTTTCACTTAATGATCTGTTGGCCAATTCCACTAGAAGTTCACTAATTCTACGTACTGTATGACATACAGAAATGAAAGGAAGTTAGAAAAATTGTTTCTAAGACTCAACTTTGAAATAATAAGATACTTTGAAATTGATTATACAGTAGAAGTTAGTCCGAGAATTAGGCTTAAGAGAAAGTCACAGTACATGGGGAGGTTGTTTTACTCAGTATGTTATGATCATTGACTGGTGCTACGGCTAAATCGTCCAAAAATCAGATGTAATGATTGCATCTGAGGTGGACCCAATGAAATATAAAGGTTTAAAGTTTGGGGTTGATATTTGTCACTTAAAAGTTTCAAGGCATGAGCCAATAAGATGCCAGGATTTAGTGCTACTAGGTATGATGACTGTAATAGTTTCTAACATTTGATTGGAGTCGGGTGAAGTTGTGAAGATAGTCGCTGAACACAGATTAGATATTTCTTGGAGGAGTTACATACATGAGAGCTACCATAAGTTAAGTTGTTGGCAATCTTGGCTATGCCTGGAGACTTGTCCAAGTCAAGCTTAGACTGGAAGGAGCTTTACCAATTGATCTTAAAGAAATATCACGGATTAGTTTTTACTTGGAGGACATACATGAGCGTTAACATAAGATGTTGGTTATCTGGGCTATTCCTGAGACTTGTCGAAATTAAGCTTAGACCGGAAGGAGCTTTCCTATAGAACTTAAAGAAATATATGGATAAAATTTTGACCGAAGGCATAATGGTCCTCAGTATTAAAGTTGTCAAATATTACACATATGTGCCAGCTCAAGAAACCCTTGGTAGGATGATTATGAAGGTCAATTGCAAATTATATGTTTGTTTCTCTGCCATTTAATTTCTGATTAACTGCCTCTTTTATAAATCTTTACTTCAATTCCAATACCACTGTTTCATGATAATATCTTTATGGGTAACAATATAGATCAGGCATGAGTTCTATACTTAGCTTGTGTCCTATTTGTGTCATAAACTGACAAATGCAGTAGTATATGATGAGTGTTTTTAGTTCTATTAGTCTTGCTGTGGGCATATAATTCAATACTTGGTAGAAGTTGATATCATGGCGAAGTTTAGTTTTCATGTGTTGAAAAGAGGTTGAAGAAAAATATAATATCTTCAATTCAAAATTCTGTTCTGTACTTTTAGCTAGTTGTAACTCACATACATATGTACTGACTAACGACTGACAGATCTGATCCTGTTAACCTGATAATTTCTTTCTTCTCCTTCAGCTTGTATTGATGATGATGAAAGCAGCTGAAAAACACATTAAGGACCAGCAATCATGGAACCTGGATTTGTACAGAGCAGACGATAGCAATCATCGAATGAAAATCGAAAAAGATGTTTTATTTGTAGCATCTGGCTATCAGTTTAGACCTTATGTTCTAGGATTATGGTAAATCCAAAACTCTTGCTGGAAAAGACTTCTATGTAGTCTTCCTGGATCCAACCTTCTGATTTGCTCCAACTTGTACTCATGCTTTTTTAGCTTACTCCAACAAATGTAGATTGTTATTGCCAATTATATTTGCTAGAAAACTAGCCGCTACTTGTAGCGTTTTAACTAAATTGTTGATGTCTAATTCAAGTAGTAAAGTTAAGACCCCAATACGATAGGGGCGAATCCCTCTAAGAAATGTTGATGAACTGTCTACTTTATTTCTAGTTGTTAAATTATTGATTGTAATTGATCGTTGATTGATATTCTGATGTAATAATATATTGGATTGTTTTTTCAAGAAAAAAAAAATACTAATCTGTTGATCCTTCACAACATCCATAATTTTTATTGATAATCAAAAGTCATCAAGAAACTTTTGGACAAGCTTAAACTAGTCATTTTTTATTAGCTATTTTGGCGCACTCGATGTGGCTGTAAAAATATGTACAAATTAAAGATACTTATTTATTTTTTTATATGTTACTATAATCTTTTTAATAATTTCAATGCAATTATTTGAATTTTTAGGATAAGTGAAAGAACATTAGAAAGAGAAGAAAAGTTAAAAAAGAAATTGCCTTACCACTATCATTTGAAATGAAGTTAATTTTAAACATTCTTAAAATCACACATCCAAAGTAATTATTAAGACCTTTAAGTTTTACATATAATGTAGATGTAAATTTTTTATAGAAACAATGGTAGGGAAAAGTAAAGATAAAATTAAGCACTTGTTTATTTGTAAATTGTCAAAATATTTTCTAATTCTCAAAATACAAATAAACAACATATTACATTTCTCAATTTCACTATTTAAAATACACTAAAAAATGCCAAAAATATCCTTACAATTCATTTTCTACCCATTCCCCAATGTCTAACTCTCTCATTTTTTATTCCATCTACCCAATCTATATATATACATACATAAATAATTTCAAAATATCAATTCCACCCTATTAACCCAACAATATGGTTATTGATGTAGCATTTTGTCCCCTCCAAAAACACGAACACACGAACAATTTTCTCCTAATTCATTCTCCGCATATCACCCAAAATACAAATAAACAACCATCATGTCCTCCAATCCCACTTCTTAAAAATTATTTTGGCAAAATGTTCTAATTCACAAACAAACAAGTCCTAAAGAAAACAAAAGTAAAAAATAAAAAAATAGAAATATCATGAGTGGTCACAATAAATACAGGAGGTTGGAGATGGGCCATTGCAACCACCTTTGTCCAGATCATTTGACGCCCAATTTGCCCTTCTTCTCCATTGGATAAAAAAGAAGTAATTAGGTTCGGTAGACAGATGATGTGTGTCTCATCATCCAAGACAATTAATGTGATTCAACCTCTCAATTGGAATTTGTGGGGCTTTTTCTTTTTCTTTTTCTTTTTTTTTTTAATGGGGAGGGATTACAAATGCGATTTTTTTTTAAATCTATTCAACAAATTAATATTCTCTTATTTTCAAATCAAATAAATTGAAGTATTCTTTCAACAAATTAATATTTTCATATTCTCAAATCAAATAAATTGAAATATAAACAATATACAATGCATATAAAGTACACAAAAGAGCTTATTCAAACTCGAACACGATACCTCCCATATATTAAGGGAGATTGATGACACCAGACTACATGCCACTGGATTTTTGTGGAATTCGACTACTTGATCGATTCACTTACTTCTATTATGTCAATATTAATCACAACTGTTAGAATTATGGTTCTTATTTATAGTGATAATTATATGGCTCACGATAAAGGATACTTGAGATTTTTTGCTTATATGAGTTTTTTCAGTACTTCCATGTTGGGAGGGTCCCAACTCCAATAAGATCCCCATGCTTCGTTACCCCACACTACTCCAGAAAGAATTCATATGATTAAAAAGATAAATCCTAGACTAATAACCCGATAACTCCAATAATCCAATTGTTGAATCAATTGCGACATGTAATAATTCTTTGGAGAAAAAAAGAAGGATTTTGTAAAACATTACTTTGTTCATTCATTTATTTGATCAAAAATCTCTTATTTGTTGATCTTTTTGTAGACCCGCATAATAATTTTTTGGTTGTGCAAACTAAATGGAATGATGACTTTGGGTTGTACCAAGTCTGAAACCAAGTGGATTTATTTTTGTCCCATACTACCCCACTACTATACACATCATGATATACTATAGTTGTCTTTTTCCATCTAGGCTTTTTTAACGAATATATCATTTCATATTCATATTCATATTCATCTAAAGACACATATTTCACTACAATTGTTATATGATAGGTAGTTCTTTTTATTGCATAACTACGTCCTTGAGCTCGAGGTTTGAATTTCTTCACGATAGTACCCTCATTAACCTCAGCTTTACTAATTACTAAATTAACTTCAATGAATGTGATTGCATTATAAGGTTGCAATTGAACAAATCAAGCAAGTTCAAATTGACGTAACATGAAACCTGATAAGCGTAAGAACTATATATAACTGGATTGGGATGAAATTTGGGTGGATCGACCTGCCTGGTCGAGTAAATGAGATCCATATATACTTGGGTTGAGTCCTGCAACCATGAGCAAACGTCAGGCTAGCCGAGGTGCCATCGGCTATGGCACTCCAACGTTCAAGTCAGTATGAGAATGACCAAATAAGAGAAGCAGTAGAGTGAGGGCTTTGAAGTATATAATGGCATACCTTGTGAAAGGTTGGCAATTGGGTTTTTATAACCTTCCCCAGGTGATTAATTTGTCCAATATGCCCTTAGCATGTATGAAAGGCTCTTGTCCTTGCACGGGGAGCTTTAGGACATCCCAGATGTTAGTACTACCTCAGGTGGCTTCATCTCCAGCTTTCATGGACAAGGTAGTACACTAGTAGCACGCCCCTTGCCTGACGCGGCAGCAGAGGTGGTACAGGAGTTGCACGCGCCATTAATGCGGAGGCATGTTGCTTATCAAGGCATTAAATGCTGCAAAGAAAAGGTTCTGCCATCAGTTGACCTGTCTGGTCGACAGAATAGATTGACCTCAGAGCTGGTTTTGGTTGTGCCGGTAGATTGGTGGATGCGGCAGTCGAACAATCTCATCGCAACCGTTGAGCGTCACTCTCGTCGGGACGATCAAGCATCTAGCCCGATCTATGACACCAGTGTTGCTTTGCCTTCAATGCGCAAAGAAGTGTGAGAGGTCAATCCAAGTCGATAATGTGATTGAGCTCCAAAGATGAAACGGGCTTGGCGATGTGCTCTTGGATCGATCGTCTTTGGGTTGGACCTATTGGGCCATCCATCGAGAGTTTCGAAGAGAGGGAAACGAGAGTAGCTATAATGAATAGAAAATTAGGCCTGCTCAATGAGAGATTGGAGAACTCGACTAGGGTTTAGCGCATTTAATGTGGCAGTTACATTATGTTAGGTGGAGTGCCAAACGACGCTTATGCAATTATTGCAATCGCTTGGGGTTCCGCGCACTTATCCTATATATAGGCACGGTAAGAATTTTTATTTTTACATTTACAGCATTGCGTGAGGTCGACCCAAGCGTTTTACTGCCTTCAGCGTTCTACTTCCAAATACTCACATGACGTAAGTGTGTTTTAACTATTCCTCCTTGATATTTATAGAATAGCAATTATGTTGAGGGTTTTTGGGGATAATGAGAGTAATCAGGGGAGCGATAGTGAAGCTACCAGGTCCAATAGGCTTTCAATTAGTCGCAGGGAAGGTTCGACTAGCGAATCTGAGGGCTCGTCGAGTGATTTAAGCAATGACTGGGTTAGCGTTCAGGTCAAGACTGGTCAGAGCGAACCTCCGGTGTCACGTGATCAGCTATTTACCCCCGATCACTACAATGAGATTAGGTCTAAGGTTGTAGAATAGGACGTGAACACGCTTAGAGGAGTATACCACATTCCTCCAGACTATGAGCTTATTGTCCTAGGGCCTGAGGGTAGGATGCACTAACTACCCAATAGCTTCATTACTGTGTTCGAGGATGATCTTAGGTGTGGACTTAGATTTTCCCTAGTCGAGCCTATAGTCGATTTGTTGAGGGGTCTGCGGGTCTGCATTACCCAACTCCTGCCCAATTATTTTTTGATGATATACAGTTTTGTCGTTTTGATGCATGTCCACAATCAGCCTCCTACCTTTGCTAACTTTAGCAACCTGTTTCATCTCCCCATGTCCCGTGAGTTGGGGAGTACCGAAGAGTCGGGTTTTATTACCTGACTGCCCACCCTCGTCGAAAATTCTTTGTAACCCCAGCCTCTTCCTTTGGTCAAAAGTGAAAAAACATATACTTTTATGTTCGGGCTCATGGTAGGGTGGACTTTAATATCCCGAGGGGTTGGATGTGAGGGCATATCGAGATGTTGGAAAACCAAACTCTGACTTAGCCAAACACTTTTGTGCAAGATCTGGTCGAGTTTAGTCAGATGGAGGCATTAGTCTGTATCGAAGAGAGAAATCTTGTGCTGGTAGGCCTGTCGCCTGCCCAGCTCAACCTGCCTGCAAATGCTCAATTAGGTAGATGCTTTTATGCACTGCTCTTAACTGTTACGCTTGTGTTTGTTTGGTTGAGCTTAATGTGTTTGGTTGTTTGCTATTATACAGATCGCGAAGAAATAGTAAGTTAAACACGCGCCCAGGCTATTGCTCACGCCAAAAAGAATCGAGAAAATCGTGAGCGTCGGGGGGTGCGGGGCATCGACAAGCTCGCGCGGCCTATTGTTGTAGTGCCTCTCACCACTATCACACCTGCTCGACCACCGGCATCCTCGAGTGGTAGTCCTGCTGGTCGAGGCAAGAGGTCAGCAACTACGTAGGCAAGGCCCCATGCGAAGAAGATTGCAGGCGACAAAGGTAAAGGAAAGGCTAGGGTAGCCAGTGGATTCAACCTCTTTGATCGTCGAGATAATGTAGATCTCTTCGACCTGACTGACCTGCCATCGCCATGGTTTGGTACTGAGCTGGCAGTGCATAATTCTATGTCAATGATGACGGCGAGGGAGACTGGGGCCTTGTCGATAAAGGTTTTGTGGCTAGCTTGTTTGCATCAGACCAGCAGAAGATGATGGAGAAGAGTCAAGGCTCAGTAATGAAGGCCTTGGCTTATCACGCCAATATGGTAAGCATAGTCGAGTTAAACTTGTGGTCGAATAATTCATAGCACTTTGCTCACGTTAATAAGAACGACACTTTTGCAGGTTGGCCAACTGGGTTACCATATGTTCTGCAGGTTGGAACTGGCCCTTGACTAGGTGGATCAAATGCAGAAGGGCCATAAAGATATAAAAATAACAAAGGCTATGCTCGATTCTGCCAAGATGGAGGTCGACAGGCTAACAAAGCAACTGGAGGAAAGGGATGCGCAGCTGGAGGCAAAAGATGCCTAGCTGATGACGGCTGTTAGCGAAAGGAGTGCGGCTGAAGAAGTCCTAAAGAAAGCCCAGGTGGCAGCTCAGTCCTACTACGACAACGGTTGAGCACAAAGGTATGAAGCCGCACTACAATTTGCTCAGCTTGAGTTTGGTAGGACACTGCCCATCATTCGACGAGAGGCCGTTCAATAATTCATGTTGACCTCTACTTTTATGGATTCTAGCATTGTCTTTTCTCTCGATAGCGCTAAGGATGCATTTGACAAGGCCGTCAAATAGCTGGAGTTTCTTGGCTATTCGTTCAGAGCAGAGGATAAGGAGTGCCAGAGCTATACGCTCAACGAGCAACTTTAAATGTACCCCAATGACCCTACTGCGGTCTAGGGTCCTTAGGCCGATGAGATTGCTCCAACAGATAATCCTCCTGCTGTTGTTCCTGCTATCAACCCCGGGTCAAGGCAGTTACCACCGAATTCGACTTTACCAATGATTTTGCTTTCGACATCCATGATGGCAAGATTAACATAGCTAAATTCTTTCCTCCTGGTCCACATCCTTTCCTAGTCGAGGAAGCTGGATTTTCCAAGCATCAAGAGGAGGGTGTGGCCAAACCTGAGTGAGTTGAGGGGGCTAGATTGAGCAATCCTTGAATCTGTTTGGTCGCCTTGCGAAGCGCTATTTTATAGTCTCCCTCCCCCTTCTGCAATGATGTAATGAATTAGTTTTTAAATTCAATAAAATTGCATTTTTTGGTCATCGGTGGGTTTTGCGTTTTGTGTTACCTTCAATGCTTTTGTTCTTGTTAAATATCAATTGTTAATGAATAACAATTTGCTCGATTCGATTAGAAGTTGGTGGTGAACTCAATGGAGTAATGCAAGTGATTGGAAATTGTTGTGTTCCTTAGGACTATTTCCATTGCGATGAAACGAATAGTTTTGATAAATCAGTTATATTAGTTTAACACCTTGACAAAGTTATCTTCAACTACGGGGTTAGGTTTTTTATCGGGTGTGTTCATTAGATTAATGTGTTTGCTCATTGCAAAAATGGTTTATGGTCGACTTCAGAGTTGACTATACGCAATTTATTTGTACACATGCTAGGGCTGAAGAGCCTTGGTCAGTGCATCTCGAAGCTCTCACCTTGGTCAACTTTAAGGTCGATTATAAACGATTAACTTGTTTATTTACTTAGGCTGAAAAGCCTTGGCTTGGTGGCTCGAAGCCTTTTAGGGTCAACTGTGGGGTCGATTATAAACGATTAACTCATTTATTGATTTGGGCTGAAAAGCCTTAACTTGGTGGTTTAAAGCCTTTTGGGGTCGATGCCGGGTCGATTATAAACGATTAACTCGTTTATTGATTTGGGCTAAAAAGCCTTGACTTGGTGGCTCAAAGCCTTCTGGGGTCAACTGCGGGGTCGATTATAAATGATTAACTCATTTATTGATTTGGGCTGAAAAGCTTTGACTTGGTGGCTCAAAGCCTTCTGGGGTCGACTATAAGTACCTGATTCATTTTTTCTGATTTAGAGAGAGACATACATTGTGGTACCATAAGCAGATAGATATAGATATAGAAATGTTGAAAATTTCATATACATGAGAAAATACACCGGGGACCAATGGCCTCTTTATACATAAAACTTTTTTAAATTTACAGTATTCCAAGGTTGCGGGAGCTTATTATCTTTCAAGTTCGCTAGTCGATATGAGTTGTGCTTCTACACCTTAACCACAGAATAGGGCTCTCCCTATTTTGGTTGGAGTTTGCCTATGTTCCTCGACACCTCCGCTTTCTTGAGGACAAGATCCCCCATTTTGAAGCTATGCGGCCGAACTGCGTTGTTGTAATTTTCTATCATTTTTTATCTATACTGTTGCATCGTATTGTAAGCGTCGTGTCGCAGTTCATCGATGGTTTCCAAGTCGAGTCCCCTTTTGGATACATTTCTGACTGGCTTATAGTGGATCATGTAAGATGTGTGTTGTATCAATTCAGATGTCATAACTGCTTCGTAACCTTACACCAAGCTGTAGGGACTGCGACCAGTGGCTATTCACAGTCGTTATGTATACCCATAGCACCCTAGGGAGGTCATCTGCCCAACTTGCTCCTATTCCTTCTAGTCGAGCTTTGAGATGGTCGAGAACAGTTCTGTTCGTGACCTCTGTCTGATCGTCCTGGGAGTTTCCGACTGAAGTAAAGTGTTGGCAGATCCCCAAAGTTTCGCACCAGTATCTTATGTCTTGCTTTGAAATTAGATTTCATTTTCTGAGATCAAAACTTTAGGTAAACCAAAATGACAGATGATGTTCTTCCAAATGAAACTCTTGATGGCTGCATCAGTTATTTTGAGAATTACTTCTGCCTCGACCCACTTAGTAAAGTATTCAACCGCGACAATGATGAATTTTCATTGATATGATGTTTTTGGTAAAGAGCTGACTATGTCAATCCCCCATTGATCAAATGGCCACATGATCTCCACATTTATCATTGATGCCGCTGGTTGGTGTGGTATGTTTGAGTAGAACTAGCAGGATGCACACCTTCTAGCAAAATCGATCGAGTTTTTTAATAGTGTGGGCCAGAAATACCCATATTGAATAACTTTATGCACCAGGAATTGACCTCCAGAATGATTTCCATAAATGCCTGCATGGATTTCATGAAGGACCTCATGGGCTTGATCTAGCGTCAAGCATCTCAGAGGTGGACCAAATATCGACCTCCTGTAGAGTTGTCCGTGCTCGTCGAGGGCAAATTTGGCTACTTGACCTTTGAGCCTGCGTACCTCATTTTCATCTTCAGGGACTGTCCTTTGGCTTCAGTAGAGCCTCATTGGGTCTTGCTAAGAGGGAGGTGCTTCTTCGACGCTCCCCACCAAACTCTAGTCGCAAGTGTCTGTAGAGGGCTTACTGGTGACCAAAAATATTATGGTCCTTTCTCTAGTCTCCCTCGTCGAACTTGCAAACTTGGAGAAGGCGTCAGCTCACTCGTTCTCTGATCGAGGTACTTGGCTGAGGGTGAAACTTTTGAACAGCTGTTGTAATTTTTTTACCTTGGCTTGGTACTGACTTATCTTGAATTCTTTAGCCTCAAAGTTTCCTTCGACCTGCTCTGCGACCAGCTGGGAGTCAGTGATCATCACTAGCTGCTGACGCCATGATTTGCTGCCATCCTCATGCAGGCAATGAGGGCTTCATATTCTACCTCGTTGTTGGTGACTAGGAAGTCAAGTTTGATTGCAAAATTATATTCCTCCACAAGTGGGGAGAGGAGTGAGATACCAATTCCACCTCCCGAGGTGGTCGCTGATCCATCGATGTGTAAATTCCACAATGAGGAATCATGGTGAAGTTGGTTAGGGAGGTCGAGCCTTTCAGCAACAAAATCGGCCAAAACTTGTGCTTTCACGGTTGTTTGAGGTTGGAACGTGATGTCAAATTCCCCCAATTCGATCGCCCACTTGGTCAGCCTCCCCGACGTGACAGGTTTTGACATGACATGCTTCAATAGCTATTCGTCAGCACTATGATCGTATGGAATTGAAAGTATAGGCATAGCCTTCGCGCCGCTGTGACTAGGGCGAGGGCAAACTTCTCGATCTTGAGGTAGTTATACTCAGGCCACTGTAGCACCTTGCTGCAATAATAAACAGGTCGGCACGTGCCATCCCTGGTTGAGACCAAGATCAAGCTGATTAAGGCCGTCGACACTGCCAAGTATATGTGCAAAATTTTTCCCAGCTCGGGTTTAGCTAGCATAAGTGGTGATGAGAGTTATTTCTTAAGTGCGGCTAGGGCTTGGTCATACTGTTTTATCCATTGAAAGCCCGATTTCTTGGCGTTCTTGAGGATCTTGAAGAAAGGTAGACTCTTGTCAGCTAAGCGAACGATGAACCTACCAAAGGCTATGATTCGCCCGACCAGGCGCTGCACATCCCTTATCATTCAAGGAGAGGTTATGTTTAAAATTGCCTGAATTTTCTGCGGGTTCACCTCTATGCCTCTTTGACTAACCATGTAACCTAGGAACTGTCTCCTCGAACCCCAAAGGTATATTTGCTAGGATTTAGCTTCATGCTAAATGCGCGCAGTATGGAGAATGTGTGGTTGAGGTCGAGTATATGATTCTTAACCTGCTCTGTCCTGACAATTATGTACAATTTTATAGACTTTCCGATCTCCTCCTTAAACATAAAGTTTACTAGTCTCTGGTAAGTTGCTCCTGCATTTTTTAGCCCAAAAGGCATGACCAAGAAACAATATATCCCATTAGGGACGAGAAAAGAGGTCTTTTCCTTGTCTTCGGGTGCCATAAATATTTGATAATAGCCTTGAAATGCATTTATCATACTTAATAATTCACAACTAGCAATAGAATCGACTAACAGATCTATATGAGGCAGGGGATAAGGATCTTTAGGGCAAGTTTTATTCAAATCCGTAAAGTCATTACACATACGTCATTTTCCCTCATTCTTGGGGACGAGTACAACATTACAAAGCCAAGAATATTGAATTTCGACAATATATCCTGCCTCTAAAAGTTTGTTGACCTCCTCCTCGATGATCCGGCACCTCTCAGCATTGAAAGTCCTTGTTTTCTGCTTTATTGGCTTGTATGAGTTGTCCACATTAAGACAGTGGACAATAATGCTGGGGTCAATTCCCTAGAGGTCGAAAGTTTTCCATGCAAATACATCGATATTTCTACGAAGGAAATCGACCATCAGACACTCAATGTAGTGGTCTTGTTAGGGTTCCCAGGTTCCAGTTTGATTGTTTTGAACTCTTCTATCGGCTCAACCCAGGTGTCCTCTAGTTTTCTTTTCTTGTTTGCCTATCCCTCCTCAGGTTCCGCTACAGGGGCATCCCTGGAGGGCTTCAATTGGGGTCGGGTCTTCTGCTCGCTGGGTTCGACTGAAATGGTATAGCAGTGCTATGTCTCTTTAATGTTGCACAAGAGCTCGCCTATGCCTATTGGTGTCGGAAATTTGATTTTCATGTGGTAAGTCGAGACGATGGCACGGAGGTCATTCATGGTTGGTCAACCAATGATGGCATTATAGGAAAATGGAACATCAATTACTAGATAGTTTACCATGAGGGTTCTGCTGTGGGGGGTTTCCCCGAGTGATGTGGATAGGTTGATGGATCCTTTCGAGATGATTTTCGACCCCCAAAACCCGACCAGCGATGTACGGACTAGCTCGAATTTTAGTTGTCCTATATTCATTCTTTTTAAGGTTGACAAGAATATGATGTTGGTAGAACTGCCGTTGTCGACCAGGACCTTTCTTACTTCAAAATTCGCAATTCCGACCGATACAACCATTAGGCAATCCATCTTGTGGTCCGCTCCTTTATTCTTGAGATGGGCAAGGTCGGCGTCAGTGAAAGAAATTAGCTATGCACTGGTTGAAAGCTGGACAACCATTTCAATCGGGTTGAATTTGGTCGATTACAATCACCGCTGGGTCTGTCTTCTAGCGAACTTCAAGTCCCCCCTAATGGGACCTCCAGCGATCATATCAATCACTCCTCGAATGAGTGGGCAGGTTTCTTTCCTTTGTCCTCATTTATCAGGTAACCAACCTTTCTCTACGAGGAGTCTGGCCGATTTTGCCCGCTTCTTGCCTGGCGCACTCATCGATATATTTTTTGAGATGGCCTTGTCGAATCAACCTCTCGTTTCATTGTGCAAGTTGAAACAGTCTTTGGTGTCATGGCTCTTCTGTTTGTGAAAATGGCAGTACTTCTTGGACTTTCTCATGTCCTTAGTCTCAGTCAGCTTCCTAGGTTTTTTCAGGAGGTTGTCGTGCTAGATGACAAACAATACCTCTTTCCTTGGGAGATTAAGTGGAGTGTAATCATAGAAGCGCCTAATGAGAGATCGACGACCTTTCTTGTGCTGACGGTCATCTTTCTCCTTGTTCTTCTTCTTGTCGACCTCTAGATTGCCATATTTAAGCCTATTCATATCCTTCTGGGTCATGTATCTTTCTACAAGGTCGAGCAGCTCCTCCATAGATTGAGGTCGCTCGCGCACCAAAGCATTAGCACATTCCTTGTGTCTAAGGCCCAAGAAAAGTACATCAATCAGGAACTCAATTTGGGGGCTATCAATCTTCAGCACTTCCATATTAAATCTAGTGAAAAAGTCGCGAAAGGATTCCTCCTCATTCTGTTTAACTGTGTGCAGGTGGGTATGAGGAAGCTTCGCTTTTCTTTGGCTGGCGAACTGGTGCACAAATTTGTCACACAACTAGTCATATGAGTAGATAGACTCCGGCTTGAGCTTAACAAACCAATTAAGCACAATCCCCTGGAAAGTAGTTACTAACATCTTAGCATGGATGTAATCATTGTGCCGTGTAGCTACATCATGTGCTCGAATTACATCAAATGTTTGTTTGGCTCTGACAAATTATCATACCGGGGTAGAGCGGTTTAGATTTAGCGTCTACGGTGATGCGCTCGTCAATTATCTTCTGGATGAACGGCGACTCGCTTTCTCGGAGACACCTCAGGGCCCCCTCAGGGTAGGGGTTTCTCTCAGTGTTTCTCCTCGAGATCTCCTCCAAATGCTTGTTTATCTACTGGACTTGATAAGATACCTACTCTCATTCCTCTCTATCGGCTTGAGACACATTTCTGTATAGCTAAGGTCTCGAGCGCTTGACCTATTCGCGTTGCTGGGCTCGAATGGGTCGAGCGCAGTGGTTAACTAAATCCACCACTTCTTCGTGGGGGACGGATTGAGCCATTTCTAGAGAAAAACGTCCTGGACTTGTTTTGCTCCTTGAAAAGGGTCGTCTGGACTCTGGTTGACCGTGATTTTCTTTAGGCGGCCTCTCTTCAAAGGGTACTAGTTGCGGGGTAGCGCTGGCTATTGGTCTTGGCTTGGCGGCATGTCAATTTAGAGTAGCATAGGGTTGAGCAGAAATTTGGGCGGATATCTGTTCCCTGATGAGCTGCATTAATTGGGGCGTGGTCAGGGTGATCACCTGTTCTAGCTAGGCACTCGGCCCCAGCATGCCAGATTATTGCTGAGGTTGAGGAGGAAGAGTGGTAGACCTCTTATTCTCTTCTCTTTCCAAAATGGCTCTCCAGGTGTTAACCATTTTTCGATTGTAGACTCAAGTTTCCCATAGACATCGCCAAATGATGAGGGTAAGAACTGTATATAACTAGATTAGGATGGAATCTGGGTGGATTGACCTACCTGGTCAAGTAAATGAGATCCACAGATACCTGTACTGAGTCCTGCAACCACGAGCAAATGTCAGGCTAGTCAAGGTGCCCTCGGCTATGGTACTTCGACGCTTAAGTCAGTATAAGAATGACCGAATAAGAGGAGCAGCAAAGTGAGGGCTTTGAAGTATATAATACATACATTGTGAGAGGCTAACAATGAGGTATTTATAGCTTTCTCCAAGTGATTGATATGTCCAAGATGCCCTTAGCATGTATGAAAAGCTCTTGTCCCTTGCATAGGGAGCTTTAGGACATCTCACATGTTGGTACTATTCCATGTGGCTTCATCTCCAGCTTTCATGGACATGGTAGTACACTAGTAACGTGCCCCCTGCCTAGCGCGACAGTAGAGGTGGTACAGGGGGGGCACGCACCATTAATGCGGAGCCATGCAGGTTGTCAGGGTATTAAATGCAGCAGTTGAACAATCTCGTCACGACAGTCGAGCGTCACTCTTGTCGGGACGGTCGAGTATCTGGCCCAGTCCGATGACACCAGTGCTGCTTTGCCTTCAATGCACAAAGGAGTGTGAGAGGTCGATCCAAGTCGACAATGTGACGGGGCTCCAAGGATGAAATGGGCTTGGTGATGTACTCTTGGGTGGATAGCCTTTGGGTTGAACCTATTGGGCCATCTCCTATCAAAACCTATTAGTCCGAAAGCACCATGCAGAGGTTGATCAAGCCATCTCCAACCCTGTATCTATTTGAGAATTTAATTTTTTGCCACATAAAAATATAGCATTCCAAAAATATAGCACTTCAAATAGCATTTTCTTTCTCCAACCCAAAATTCTACCTTTTATATTATTTTAATGTATATAAATATTATTTTAATATAGTTAGAATATTCTATTTTACTTTTTTTATATTTATATTTTACTAATTATTAATTAATTTTAATTAAATATTTTTTTATATTTATATTTAGACCATTATATTAATTAATTTTAATTTTTAACAGCTAGTATTTTAAATTTTCTACAAAAAAATTTCACAATAACCAATAAGTCAAAAAAAATTAATTTTACACTTAAAATTTTTGAAATATATGAAATATATAATTTTATATATAAATATATAAAAATTAAAAGTTACTTATAATTAATACATAAATTAGTATAATTTTTGAAATTTGTTACATTAATTAAAATAAATTAAATAAAATAAAGGAAATATATATATATAAAAAAAAAAGAATATGGACCCTTTGGTTGGAACCAAGGCTGTCAATAGGTCATATTTGGATCGAATCTATCATATTCTTGTCCGAATTCGATTATAAAAATCCATATCTGAATCCGATTTGAAATTCGATAGGATTTTTGCTAGTCAGTACCACATCTGAATCCAATGGATACCCAAAATTCGATTAAAAAATTCAACCCGATTTTTTTTCCTTTTCTTTTCCTTTTTGAATTTCATAAAAATATTGTATTTATAAAGTAAATATATGTCATATTTGAATTTTTAACAACTTTTTATCATATATATTAGTCCAAAAGTTAAATATTTAAATGTTAAATTTCTATTTCACATTATATTAATGCATAGATGAACTATTATATGTTATTATATTTGACATTTTATCAATATCTCTTGTATTTTTTAGGTTAAAGACTCAATATTAATAGTATAATATAAATTTTAAAATAGATATTAGGTCAATATAATACATAGATTTTATTTTAAAATCTTTATTAATATTATATATAAAAGTATTAATTTAATAAAAAAATATTAAAATTCGAATTCGGATCTTTAACGGATCGAATTGCTTAATTCTATATCCGATTCATTTATTTTGAATTATAATTTTTTTATAATCGGATCTGATCCATCGTATATTTTAATTAGATAAAAATTCTAAAATTTGGATCGAATTCGGATTAAAATCCGATTTATTGACAATTCTAGTTGGAACCTTGACCAAAAATTTCAAATTTGGACCCAAAATAGCACTTGAGTTTCGAAGCAACTCAAGTGCTATTTGGGGTGCTAATTCCACAAATAGCACCCCATTTGAAACCCCAATGGAGATGGCCTTATAAAGAGCCACCTTATTAAAAAAAAAAAAAAAATACAAAGATGGATTGATCTCATATAGGAAAATTTTATTTTGCTGACACTATGCTTGGATGAAAATTTTTAGCAAGGAAAATAAAAGAAAATACTCTAAAAAAATAATTTTTATTATTTGATTGGCAAAAAAAATACTAAAAATAAATTTTGAAAGTGAGATTGAGAACTTGATAGTGAAATTGAAAAATTGATAGATTTTTATTTATATTTTGGAGCAAAATTAGAAAATATTTTGGGGAGTATTTGTATATTTGTTTATATTTTAGGATGGGATATTTTTTACGGTTGATGTCAAATTGATTGTTTTTTCGACAGGTTAGTAGGAAAAATTAAAATTAAATATTAATTTTAATTTTAATATAATATATATATAATAATTTAAAATGTGTCTATATATATATATGTAAATATAATGATTTAATATAATTTTTAAAATATTATTATAATCATTAGTAGCATAATGATACTGGAGTTGAGGGTTGAGATTTTTTTAGTAAAATGATTAAAAATATTACGGTATTTTGGGAAATGACCCCTCCACAATATGGTACATGCTTGGGAATGTTTTAGGGGAAGGATAACCACATTCCTACGGTGATTTTAAGGAAAATAAAATTTTCTCACAAAATAGTAAAAAAAATGAAGGAAATTCCTATTTCACCTCTCTCAATACAATTATCACTTTTCTTTTTTTATTATTTTTTATTTTTTTCTTTAACAACCAAACAAACTTGAAATTTTATATTTTTTTTATTTTACTTTTCTTTTTCTCGACAATTTTCTTTTCTCATCAAAATTCTTAAACCAAACATAATGTTAATGTTTGAAGATTCAAATTGTGTTTTGATTTTTGTTTTTAAAAAATGTATATTTTTTAGGGTTAATTAGCTTAAAATCCCCAAACCTACATTCAATTTTGTGTTCAGTCCACACATTAAAAATTGAGTCTCAACTCCCGAATCTCGCTTTTAATTTAGCAATCACTCCACAGCGCCTGTAAAATTACTATGCTAACCTCCACTTGAACACAAAATTACCAAGAAAGGCTGTCCATCTCTTTGCCACTAAAATGGATGGAAATTGTATCCACGCTTCATACTCATTTCCTCTTCTTCTTCTTCTTTTTTTTTAACCCTCAGATCGATCCCCTCTTCTCCGTTTCCCTCCAATTCCTTTCTTGGACTAAAGCACCCATTCACTGTGGACTGCCTTTTAAAGACTCCTATATGGTGTTTGAAGCATTCCCGTATGCCTTTTCATCTTTTTCTCTTCTTCCATCAGTTTTATTTCATTTCACACACTTCCATCAGATTAGAAAAGTTATTTTTCTATTAAAATGTTGGGTATGTAACTATTTTTGTGATATGTTCGTGAAATATATCTGAAACATTTATTTATATATGCATTTTTAATGAAAATGCACTTGAATTCATGTTTTTTGTATGTAAAGGTAGTATTTTGTGTACTAAAATGAATAGTATTCAGAAACCCTATTATTTTGTTGTTCAAATCTGATTTAGTGTAATTTATACTTAAATTTTATGTTTTAAATATTATGAAAGTAAAATTGTTTTGAGTTAAACATTACCTTAATTTTTGTAATGACTGAATTAGTTTGTAATAAGATTAATATAGGGTATGTTGGCAATGCAATTTTTACGGCTTATATTCAAAATATGATTTGTTTGAAAGGTTCACAACATGTTTAGTCATTTCCTATCATTCATGAAGAAAAACATAGCATTAATTTATTCAATACTATATGCATGTATATTTGGTACAAAAGTACTCTATTTTAGTTTTTTTTTTTTTTTGTTTACATTTTCAATATGAAATCCTTAAATGTAAGTATATATGGTGATGTTCATGATATTTATTTATATTATTTCTGCATTTGTATCAATGGAATCAAAAACATATTGTCGTTGCTCCCTGGCTTATTTTTATACAACAAAGAAGGAGTTGGAACCCAAATTTTGGTTGCGACACAGACACCCTTAAAGAAACCCTATTCTACATATTTTACAATATGCCACAATTGAATTACTATAGCTTCAATAGAACTCAAGCGGTCATAAGATAATTCAATGCATGAACGACTTCATTTGTCTTCAGTGAAGACATCGAAATTCCTTTTCGGAGCCAGAGCTTCATTTAGTGTTAGGCTTGTCTCAAATGGGACAACCTGTGGATGTCGATCTAAAAATGAAGTCAAACATTGTTAATCGCTTACTTTTTAACAAAAAAATTAAATGTTAACTGTGTACAAATATTTAAAAGGTTACAAGAATTTGTGGGCAGACATAGTAATTAGGATATTGAAAATTTTGTTAAATTGTATATACTTTTTGTTTTTAATTGTTTATTGTTTCCAGTGAGCAACTACTGCTCACCTCGTTTTGTCATCCTTTACATTGATGATCTATCTTTTGTTGGGTTGCATGCATGGGGGGATGCTGCATACAACTTTATAATGGCAACTGTATGCATAGAGGGAGGCTGCATACAATTTTAGGAAATGGCACATGTTACATGTTACGTAATACCATATTTCCAAAAATGATAATATGTACAATAAGAAATCAATATAAAAGCAAGAAATATAAGACATACAGAACAATCAAAATTCATTAAAAAAAAAAGCAAAATTTTAAGTACATAATCCATTATCACAAGTACACAACATATTCAAAGTGAGTATATAAACTCTGTCCCTAAGTACATAAGTGCCAAAACTGTGTATTTTTTTCTAGGACTTTCAGTATCATTCTGAGCGTATTTAGTGATGATAGGTTCGCTAATGTAGTGGGGTGTTGTTGTGATTTTATTTGCCTATTGCGTCAATGCTTTATACTAGTAAGAATGACACCAGAAGTGGTGGGATGTGAGTCTTTGTGTTCCTAACCATTACAACACATGCTATGATGATAATTTATTCAACAAATCATGCATAAAATGTTATAGGGTCACCAATATGTTGCTCCACACGTTGAATTGTGGTTAAAATTGGCTTTTGAAAAATCACGTACAAAACTCATGACCACAAGTACACAACATAGTCAAAGTGAGTGCATAAACCTAGTTTCTAGATACATAGTGCATAAACTAGGTACTTTTTTTCAGTATTTTCAGTATCATTCTATGCGCATGGGGAATTGTTCTCCATTTGGCCTAATCTGGCCTTTGCATGTTTATAAGAGCTCAAAGTATTGCACCCAGGACTCATTTAGTGACGCTAGGTTTGGTGGTGTGGGAGGATGCCATTGTGATTTATTTTCCTCATGTATCAGTACTTTATTCTAGTAGAAATGACACCAGAAGTGGTGGGATGTAGGTCTTTGCATTCCCAACAATTCCAACACGTGCTATAACAACCATTAATTCAACAAATCATGCATATAATGTTATAAGGTCACTAATGTATTGTTCCACACATCAAATTGAGGTTAAAATCGACTTTTGGAAAAGCAAGTACTGAACCCCTAACCATAAGTACACAACATAGCCAAAGTGACTATATAAAACCCATCCCGAAGTATGTAAGTGCCGAAACTATATGCTTTTTTATCTGAATTTTCAGTATCATTCTGAGCACATGAGGGATCATTCTCCATTTGGCCTAATCTGGCCATTGCACGACCATAAGACCACCAAGTATTGCACCAATGACTCATTCAGTGATGATAAGTTCGGTGGTGTGGGAGGGGGATGCCGTTGTGATTCATTTGTCTCATGTGTCAATATTTTATACTAGTAGGAATAATACCAAAAGTGGTGGGATGTGGGTCTTTGCTTTCCCAACCATTCCAACACATGCTATGACGACCATTTATTCAACAAATCATGCATATGATGTTATAGGGTCACCAATATATTGTTCCACGCATTAAATTAAGGTTAAAATCCGCTTTTGAAAAAGTAAGTACAGAACCCCTGACCACAAGTACACAACATAGTCAAAGTAAGTACATAAACCCTGTCCTGAAGTACATAAGTACCGAAACTAGGTACCTTTTTTTGGATTTCTAGTATCATTGCACGATTGATCATTCTCTGTTCGGCCTAATATGGCTATTGCACGATCATAAAATCACCAAGTATTGCATCTATTACTAATTTAGTGACGACAGGTTCAGTGGTGTAGGAGGAAGATACCGTTGTGATTCATTTACCTCATACGTCAATGTTTTATACTAGTATGAATGACACTAGAAGTGGTGGGATATGGGTCTTTGCATTTCCAACCATTTCAACATGTACTATCACGACCACATATTTGATAAATCATGCATTTGAAGTTATGGACCACCAACGTGTCGATTGAAGTTAAAATCAGGCCATTGGAAAAGCAAGTACAGAATCTCTTACTACAAGTATACAACACATACAAACTGAGTACATAAACCCTATCCCCAAGTACATAAGTGCAGGAACTAGGTTTTTTTTTTTTGTATTTTTGGTATCATTCTCAGCGCATAAGGCAATGTTCTCCATTCTACCTAATTTGGCCATGTCATGATCATTAGACCACAAAATATGATCATAAGGACTCATTTGGTAATGATACGTTCGGTGGTGTAGAAAGGGGGTGTCGAAGTGATTCATTTTGAGGGTTTTATACTAGGAGGAATGACACCACAAGTAATGAGATGTGTGTCTTTGTATTCCCAATCATTCCAACACATACTATCATGACCAAATATTCAACAAATCATCCATTTGAAGTTATGGGGTTACCAATATATTGTTTCACGCATTGATTGAGGTTAAAATTAGCCTCTGAAAAAGCAAGTATAGAATCCCTTACTACAAGTAACAACATATACAAACTGAGTACATAAACCTTGTCCCCCAAGTATATACGTGCCGAAACTGGGTACTTTTTTTTGAATTTTCGATATCATTCTCACTGCATGAGGCAACGTTTTTCAATATGCCTAATCTACACATTTCTTGATCATCAGACCACAAAATATGTCATAAAGACTCATTTGGTGACAATAGGTTTCGTAGTGTAGAAGGGAGGTGTCGAAGTGATTCATTTGCTTCAAGTATAAGGGCTTTATATTAAGAAGAATAACATCACAAGTGGTGGGATGTAGGTATTTGTGTTCCCAACATTCCAACACATACTATTACAACCACATATTTAATAAATCATGCATTTAAAGTTATATGATCACCAATGTGTTGTTTTATACGTCGATTGAGGTTAAAATCAGCCTTTGAAAAAGCAAGTACAAAATCCCTTACCACAAATACACAACATATACGAGTTGAGTATGTAAACCCTGTCCCCAAGTACATAAGTGCCAAAACTGGGTACATTTTTCCATCTTTTCAATATCATTCTTAGCGCATGAGAGAACATTCTCTGTCTGCCTAATCTGCCCATTTTATGATTATCAGGCCATGAAGTATGATCAAAATATTTTATTGGGTACTTTTTTCCGCATATCCAGTATTATATTTAACAAAAAATGGTATTTTTATCTGCATTTAAAGTATCCAACAGATTTGGTAACGTATCTAAAAAATGTGATACATTGCACTACATGCAATACTAAACATTCCAACACTTACTATGTTTTATTAGGTTGTTCTACACATTAAACTTAGGTTGAACTGTTCTTTGTAAAAACAAGTACATAAACCCTGTTGTAAGTACACAACAAGTACAGTTTCAGTACATAAACGAATGTTTGGAGTACATAAATGCCTAAATGGGTACTTTTTTCGCATATCCAGTATCATTTTTAATATAAAACAATATTTTAATTACATTTAAGGTATCCAATAGATTTGGTAACATATCTAAAAAACGTGAGACATTGCACTACATGTAATATAATACTAAACATTCCAACATGTACTATGTTTTATTGGGTTGTTCCACACATTAAATTGAGGTTAAAATCATTCTTTGTAAAAGCAAGTAAGGAGCCCTGATTGTAAGTACAAAACAAATGTAGTTTCAGTACATAAATGCATTTCTGAAGTACATAAGTGTCTAAATTGGGTACTTTTTTCGAATATCCAGTATTATTATATATATAAAATGGTATATATTACATTACAAGCAATACCAAACATCCCAACAAAAGGTCAACTAATATTATTACATAATAATCCAAATACTCTAGATATAACATGTGCTTCAGAAAAGCAAAAATTAGCAGTTGTCTTTGGTTTCTGAGCACCGTGTAATACACAAGCAAGGTCAAGCTATTCTAACTAGTCTTAGCTTCTTTGCATGTACGACGGTTATGCCTGGTTCTACTATAGCGCCTACACCTTAAAGCCCGAATAGCAATTTGAGATGAAAATCTCTGTGTCCTTCTACGATCTGGCTAAGGTTTCGTTAGAGTCATGCCCTAAAAAAGGGACATGATATATAGTTCCCCATTATGCATACAACTCCCTTATAGTTGAATTTGAGGTTCTTTCCCACTATCTGACATTTTTAGGTTAAAAAAAATTTAAATAACTGCTACTCGCCAAAGATTACACTGCTGCTTTATCATGCAACAATGGAGATAAAGTAGGCCTGCTTCTTGCTAGTATGTTGTAGCCGATTGTAGAAAATGTAAAAAAAAAAAAAAAAAGGAAAGAAGCTTCCTCCTTTAGAAGATGAATAGAGCGGGTTTCTTTTTTTGGACAAACAATATTTCTTTTATTTTCTTCATCCTTTGTATTGGAAGAATAGACTAAAAAATTGATATGATTCAACCTCATACCCATTTAAATGTAACGGATAACAGCGGGGCTCGAGAATTGATGTGTATTCGAATCATAGGAGTTAGTAATCATCGATATGCTCATATTGGTTACGTGAGAGAGAGAGAGAGAAAGAGAGAGAGAGAATGAGTGTCGGACAAAGTATGCTTGCTTTTTGCTAATAAGTTGTAGCCGATTGTAGAAAATGGAGGGGGAGGGGGAGGGGGAAGGGGAGGGGCTATGTTCCACGACAGGAGAAAAACAGACAACAGACGAAAAGGAATGAAGAAGACAAGCTAGTACATCAGGGTTTATGAAGGAATAAAGAGGGGGGGGGGATTAAAGTGGGGCAATTTCCATCATTTTAAGTGGTTGGGAAGCTAAGGTTAAAATCAAACTTATGGGGAATAGAAAATAAGAAATGCTTGGATGGGGACTGAATACCAAACGAAAAATTGGTTTAAATACTTTTAATTAAGTTGCCATATTTTTTGTTTTTTTATTTGATTAATATTGTTACATTGAATTTTTACATCGTTATATATTGTTTTTTATGGTGCTATGATGGTTGAAATTAAATTTAAAAAGGCAAAAAAGGCAATCTTAATGAATTTTTGTTCCTATCCACTCGACTACACCAAACCATCCCTCCGAGCCAGCGCCATTTTCACCATCATTTCTCTCACACATTTTATCCGCTGAACTATACTTTCTCAAGGGCTCCTCCACCCCATCCTCCACCCCCATGACGAAGTACAAGCACCCCGTAGCAGAAGCCAGTGAGATGAGCCCATTCGGCTCACTGAGCCCAGCCGAATTCTACGCTCACCACTCAGTTAGCCACGGCTCCGAGTACATCACCAGCAAGCAAAACCTCAAGCTCTTCACCCAGTGGTGGACTCCTCAAGAATCCACCCCGCTCAAAGGCATCGTGTGCGTGGTGCACGGTTACACCGGCGAGTCCAGTTGGCTCGTCCAGCTCACCGCCGTACACGTGGCGAAACACGGCTTCGCGGTCTGCGCCATCGACCACATGGGCCACGGTTTCTCCGATGGGCTCGTCGCGCATTTGCCGGACGTTAACATCGTCGTGGACGAGTGCGTTTCGTTTTTCAATGGATTTCGTGCGAAATACGCGGCGGATTTGCCGGCGTTTCTGTATGCGGAGTCTTTGGGTGGGGCGATTGCGTTACTGATCACGCTCCGCCGTGACGGAATTGTTCCGGAGAGGAGGTTTGACGGCGTCGTTTTGAACGGGGCGATGTGTGGGATCAGCGATAAGTTTAAGCCCCCATGGCCTTTGGAGCATTTCCTTTCCGTTGCGGCGTTTCTGATTCCTACTTGGTGCGTGGTGCCCACGCGCGGCTCCTACCTGACGTCTCCTTCAAGGTAATTCTTTATTTTTCTTTCTTTTTAGTTTTCTTTTTTGCTTTCCAAGTATAATAATAATAATATTTTAATATGTGATTTGGGAGAATGGATATTGAAAA
Source organism: Jacaranda mimosifolia (assembly GCA_018894105.1). Taxonomy (NCBI): domain Eukaryota; kingdom Viridiplantae; phylum Streptophyta; class Magnoliopsida; order Lamiales; family Bignoniaceae; genus Jacaranda; species Jacaranda mimosifolia. The sequence goes on from CM032125.1 coordinate 5,802,986, forward strand.
TGATATTAGAGAATGTAAAAATTGATGTTGAAAATATATTTTATTTTTTGTTATATTTTGGAAAAAAGTTAAAAATTAATTTTGAAGAGTTTTTGTTTATTTATCTATGTGTTGAGGAAGAAATTTTTTACGGTAGCAATTAAAATTTTTGTTTGATTTTGGGATGAAAATGAAATTGAATGTTTTTTTATTATTAAAATAATAATAAAATATATATAATATATGTATGTATATTATAAAAATTGAAGAAGTTTTGAGGATAATGAATGATATAAGATGGTACTTTAAAAGAAATTAGTGTTTTAAGAAAAAATGAATGTATGATTGATTATGTTTTATTCTGGAGAAATATAATTAAATATTTTCTATGATTTTTCTTATACGAAAAAAGAATGAAAGACCATTTTTATATTTTAATCTATAACGTGTGTTGCTAAAAATTTGAATTTTGGACTTTTTCTTGCTTGGTGAGATGAGCGATGATTGACTAAATGCGTAATCGAATTAAATTACTAAAGCTTTGTTTGGGAACGTCTTTCGTTCCGAAAAAACATTCCCAAATATGGTAATTTTTTTTATTTTTTCATTTTACTATTTCACACTCCAAAATGTCCATGTTCCTATCTTGTTTGGCTAATATCACAAACGCCCCCTTCATTTTCCCAAAATGGCAATTGTTTTTTTTTTTTTTTTTCATTTTACTATTTCACACCCCAAAATGTCTCTGTCCTTATCCCTGTCTTATTTGGCTAATATCACAAATTTCCATTTCATTTTCCTATTTCACTACATATAGCACAACATATTTTATTATTATTATTACATTTAAAAAAATCATTAAACTCAAATTTCACCCCTCAAACACCAACACAAAAGCATTAATTTGACATTTACAGTATAAAATATCTCCTTCGAAACGTAACCAAACATAACAAAACTCTCAAAACCCATTTTTTAACTATTTCAAAAAATATAATCAAACATCAATCGCATTCACAAACCTTCATTTCACATTCTTCCACAATTCTTTTAACATTCATTGTCCCAAAATATATAATAAAATCAAACAAAAAGCATATCCATACCCTACTTAATGAATGTTATATATATTTGAATTGACTATTTTTAAATGCATTTATACATTTTATTGTCATGCACATATTACATATGATTATTGATGGAGATACCTCGTCTTTGTCAAAATATCCTTGGTCAAATTCTATCCAACTTCATTTCTAGTAAAAAGAATTAGTGGCTGATGGAAAATTTTCTTATGTATTTTGTATATTTCACCTCTAATCAAAGTATGGTGTTGTTTTTATTGAATTAAAATGTTTCACCTCTTAGATCTACTATCTCGCCATTTCATATCGAACTAGAGGTTGAATACTTGATATTCATTGATCGAAATATATACTGTTAGTGTCCCATATCGATAAAATAAATAAGTTATAGTCTTTATGTATGTCTTTTGTGCAGTTCTCACTTATTTAGCTAGCTTTTTGGGTTTAATTTTTGAACATGATATCAGAAGCACTAATTCCTGATGTTGGGTTACTTATATTGTTGAGTCATTCATTCCATGATATTCCACGTTCCAGATGTTCACTCCTGGGCGTGCGCGAAGTGAGGTAGTGTCCTATATCAGTGAAATAAATAAGTTGTGGTCTCTATATATGATTGTGAACAATTCTTCCCTCTTAAGCTAGTTTTTGAAGTGAGTTAGACCACATATTCATTATTTGACATACATCCAACCTAATAACATAAAGTAAGCAAACCTGATTTATTAGAAGTTGAATTGAATCTAAGTCAAACTTGAACTTCTTTTTATTTCTTTCTTCTTTTTTTTGGAAAAAAAATATAGAGCTCGACTTATTTAGTCCTTATACGCACCTTGTTAAAAAATATCAAGTGACTAGAATCACGGCAAAGAGGTTCATCTCATGGCCGATGTCAACGTACATACAAGAAATTTCTACAATTTGATAGTTTTGTTTTTGGCCAAAATCTCCAAAATTTACTTTGCAAAAATTAGGATAATTCATTTTTATTTTTTTTTAATTAGAGGATCATTTCCCCAACTACACTCAAAAATATTTTTTTATTACTAGATAACTCAATTCTTTGTTTTTTTTGCTTTGTTGCTGGGTGAAAAGGTGGAGTGGAAGCGGAGACTGGCAATCGCGAGCCCAAGGAGAGCTATGCTGAGGCCGCGGGCAGCCACAGCGCAGGAGTTGCTGAGGGTATGCAGAGAGATCCAATCGAAGTTCAGTGAAGTGGATGTGCCGTTTCTGATTGTGCACGGCGGCGACGATATCGTCTGCGACCCGGCATGCGTGGAGGAGCTCTACAACCGCGCCGCTAGCAAGGACAAGACCCTCAGGATCTATCCCGAAATGTGGCACCAGCTGGTTGGCGAGCCGGATGAAAACGTAGAGCTCGTATTTGGGGAAGTAGTCGACTGGCTCTTGACTAGAGCCGATCGTGCTGCCTTGGCTCAGGTATTAACGGCTGATAAGAGGTAGTCTGGAGCGAAACCGGCGCCGTGGCTGATGGTGGCGCGTGGTTAAGTTATTTGTCTTGGTGAAATCATGATTCAAAAAATAAAAAATAAAAAAATCATGATTTAAAAATAATTTGGAAAGGTGGTTGATTATGATATATGATGTTGTGTGTGACTGGAATATTTGAATTTCTATGACTGGAAGTGTGTAAATTTGGGTCTTTTATTATATTATTAGATTAATTGTGAATTTAATATAATCAACTAATTATAATAAATAATGATACATCTGGTAAAATTCAAATTCAAGACAGTGTTCTGAGCCTACAATTTTGAGAGTTTGGCTAAAATCATATGGGATGGATGTATTTGCATTGAAAGATAAGCTTTAGTGCATTTTCATTAACCCATGAAAAAGCGCATTTGTTAAGATATCATAGCTAACTAATTTGTTGGGAGAAAAAATTAAGAATGTAAGATGAGTTGAGTTGATTCGATAATCTAATACAATACGAGTTCGAATTTTATAATAAATTAAGCTCTAATTCTAATTTAACCGATTCGACATACTGAATCAACTCTTCTATTTCTAAATACTTTTTTTATATTTTAATTAAATTGGCATTATATAGCAGTATTTATATTTTATTAAACATTGGAGTTGTTTGGTTGATTCACCAAGTAATTAAAAAAATGTTAACCAAACTCGAGCCTAATATTTTTACTAAGCTCAACTCGTTTATATCCTATAAGAATTATTCAATAAAGGATATAAAGAATTATTTAACAAATTTTCAGAATAATTGTCAACACATTTTCAAAAGCATATTTTTCTCTCATTTTCCTCACCATATTAAGAAGAAAATAATTCCCCTAATTTACACTATACTTTTTATAAAGTTGTTTTTTTTTTTTTTTTTCTTTTGATATTTTCCTCATCAACCAAACAATCAAAATTGAGAATCAAAATTGTTTTTCTCAGCATTTTCATTTCCTTTCCCTCCTCGTACAAAACATAGTGAAAAACTCTTACTTGGGACAAAGTCTTCAATTTTCATTTTCCTCCTACCAACTTATGTAAAAATAGGAGTAACACTAACTTCAAAGTTTGGAAAACACCAAGTCATATACATCATGATCATTGTACTTCACATTCCACACCTGTGGAAACAAGAATTAAGTTAAAACTCTATACAAGTGAATGATACAAAATCACTGTTCTTAGCCTGCATGAAAGGGAAAGACTTAAGACCAATTCATATAAGTAAAGCAAGATGGAAGACATTGCCAAATCCCATTTATAAACAAGTTGCAGAATTGCATTGAGGTTCCACACAAAAATCAGCCAAATTCCAAGCCCTTTAATCACAAAAAGTTTGCTTTGTTGTCCCCTAACCAATCATCCATTGCATTGATCGCATAGGATGTGTTGTAGTCGTCGGTCATATCAGAACCAAAATTTTGTAGCTGATTATTGTATCGAAGAAAAACCATGTCAGCTAACCTTTTTAGTTCTGTTGGGCTCCTTCCCTTTGTGAAAAGGGCCTCGGCCAAACTCCGCTTCAGCTGAAATCTTGACGAAACGTCGCTCGTTTGGCTTAAAACTCTAATAGCTAGTCTCTGCAGTTCAGGACATTCACCACCATATTTGGACCACCAAAGTGCTACAAGAAAAAGTGTGTGCATGAGAAATTTTCGATGAATTAAGATAATGTATGAAAAGGAAGTTTATGGAACCTGAAGAAATATTCAATCTTTTATCGACAGCACATCCTACACCAAAAGCACCCTTAGCAGCTCGGTAACATTCCATTTGGATAGTTATCCGATCTTGAACGCGCACATCTCCAGTCATACGGACAATACAACAAAACAAACCGGTGGCAACTTCTGGATCGATACAGACATCACTTGAATAAAAGAGATTTGGGTTCAAAAAGTAACCAGCAGAATGGAGAGGGCTATGGAGGAGCTCATCCCAAACATCGTCTACTGCTTTCCAGAGGTGTGTGTACTGTGATTTCTTGTGCTTCAATCCCTCTTTAATCTTTTCCTTAACTTGATCAAGTGTTTCATATATATAACCAACTTGTTCCTTGTTACTCTTGTTCAACCATTCTATGACGCGAACAAGAGGAATAGCTGCCTTGATAACGGTCGAGGCCCCACTCCAGAATGACTGATCCGCCACCATGTCGGCCACACTTTTGCCCTCCACAGTTGATGTTAAGATTGAGCTCATTGAATCAGACGAGAGAAACATTGTCTTCAAGATTTGCCTCTCAAGGACAATATTCTCAAGGGTTAGAAAGGGTTGTGCTGACCTTATTTTGGAAGGCGTAAATAAGCCACGGCCAGCAGTCTGATTTCGCAGAAATTCCAGAGCAATGGGGTGGCTGTGAATGAACCTTGTAATGATTTTTGCTTTGTCCAGTGTCTCTTTGATGAGATCCATCCCCTCCAGTTTCTCCAACATAAGTCCTAAACAGCGAGATGCACTCACTGTCCAAAAAATCGGCCGGTATTTCTCCATCAGTTGCCTTCCAACCTCCTTCATGAAGGTCGAGGTTGAGGATGTAATGATTTGGACCACATTGTTGATGCCAACTTCCATTAGAACTCTCTCAAAGAACAATAACATGGCATCCATATTCCCAACACAATCAGAAATATCAGATGAGTGAAGATAAACGGTACCGTTTGGGCAGTCGACTAAAATATTGATCAGATTTCGGCCCTCTGCATCTTCCCATGGATCCAGCAAGATGCTGCAACCAGTTTCAGCCCAAGAATTTCTAATCTTGTCCACATATTCATGCATTTCTTTCATTGTATCATTAAGAATCCATCCTTCTAACTCCAGGCGAGTAGGAACTTGGTACTTTGTCCGTCCAGAACAGAGAGAAAGCATCCTCTGGAAGCTAGGCGAGCTGACAACATTAAAATCTAGTCCGTTCTCATAAAAGAATCTACCAATGGACTTTTTAGTTTCTTTGGACAGTGAATCATCGGCGCTGGTAGTAGATCCTTGTGGATTTTCCAATCTCTTTATGAAAGAAGATGAATCTATCCCACTGTTTTCACATGATGTACTTTTATAACGCTTTCGATTCCCAGGTCCATATGTTTGAGTGAGCTCCGGTTTGTCTGAATCCATGTTGCACCGCCAACTCCTCTTCATGGGAAGGTCTGGACAGTGAAATTTCCTGTCTGCATTTCTTAAATCCTCTGTGTTGTTTCCAAGCAACTTGTTTCTTAAAAGTACCTTCACATCAATGGGAACTTTAGGACAAGGAAATATAGCTCTATTACAGCACAATAAAGAAGAATAAACACATTTGACTCTCTTGTTGAACCGGATAACAAGATTCCGATCATTAACATGCATTTGACTTGATTCCATTTTTGGATAATTCTTGTATTATAAATAAAGGTCAGTATAGAGGGCATATTATTCTTATTTGTTCAGCACCCCTTGTTTGCTTGTTTTATTCATTTTTTTATATATAAAATAAGGTCAAATAGAATACGATATATTCAAATCAAGACATACATTGCTTGGTAAGAACACTTATAGCAACAAACAATCTGTTCTGCAGTGGTCTTTTTTCTTAAATGTCTACAACCTAATCCCTTAGTATAGCTGTGATCTGTAGCAAGATGTAAGATGATGGTAAAAACCCTACAATAAAGCATAAGTTCCGGAACATAATAGAAGAATAATGCCAATTAATACCTGCGGGTCCACCTAGTTATATTCAAAAGTTTTCACCACAGGATGCTGACAAATGTGGGACAAATTTTCCATAAAGAGAGATTTACATTTTTCTATACAGTCCAACACCGGATATAGAATCATAGAAATAAAATTTCATCTACCGCAACACTTTTGGATTACATAACCAATTTCAACAGCAAAAGAATATTATTGTTGCATCAACAACCAGTGATATTTATTTACAATTGTGATAATTGCTTTCTTTCAATTTGATTATGGCCAGGGAAGTTCCCTGCCAAACATTTCTTTAGCAAGCTAGTGCAGCATTCACTAGGGAACCCCCGTTGGCCTACATGTCCTCATGCTAGCCAATCTCTAAAAGCCATCTACGACGAACAGTCAAACTTTTTTTTTTTTCTTAATTCAACTGAAGAAAGCAGTTTCATTCAAATGAAAGAAAATCTTCATGGCCAAAATATCAACTGCAATAACTACATGTTATGTCTTCTCCTACATGTATGTTTTCGATCCGTTATCAGAGTCAGAAAAACAATGGAAAACTGAAACTTGATTTTTTTTTAGAGGAAGATATATACTTCTATAGTCAATATTATATCACTCCATAAAAAACTTACAGAAATGTGGTCCAAATTGAAAACTCACAAAAAATAAATTATCTTCGTTCAAGCACTCATTACCACTTCATTTTGACTGACAAGTGCTTCAATTATACTTATACAACATTGTATCTCTGTCTCTGAACAAGTGTCCAATGTTAAACACCAGAATGTGTTTAATGTATCAGTTAGCATCCCAACACCCCACCCCACCCCACCCCACCCCACACCCCCCCGAGAAGAAAAGATCCAATACTCTCACTCCCATGTGTGGTTGATGCCCAACAAGATCTCAGATAACTATTACTCACCCATACCCAGACAACATCAACTCTGCCAACTACATATCAAACCCTTCCCAACAAAAACACCAAATTCTTGAAAAACATAAAAAGAAAAATAAGTTCAGAGCCCAGATAGAAAACCCCATGAAAAATGGAAAGGGTTTGGGTAGTACCAGACAGAAAACTGCAACAAAAAGAGTTTAGCCATACCACAGACTTAACTTTCTTACACTCACTTTGTCTTAAACTTTCCATCCTAAAAACCCCCCATTGAAAATGGGGAAGCTTTAGGTGGTATCACACAGAAAAAATGCAAGAAAATTGAAAACCAATGAAATATACAAAGATTACACTTTTATCATAAATTTCCACATGAATAACCCACAGAAAATTCAAGAAAAAACTTTTCAAGAAATGAGAGCTTACCACTATTTTACCCTCTGCATGCAGCCCTTTTGATGTCTCTGGACTAAATGAGAAAATAAGAAGGAAACTTTTGGTGTAATAATGTGGAAAAAGGACAGGCTTTGAGTGCTAAAACTGAACTGACACGTGGAGCTTCGGGTTTTCATTACCCACGAGGCTACGACAACGGCGTTTGAGCCACGTCGCATGTACCATAATTTTGGTCTCGACTGTGAATTTCCCATATTTCAACTCCTTAAATATAATTTTGGATAAATGAGCATTTTATTTACTTTAATTCCCCCCCCCCCCCGAAAACTACCTAATATCAATTTAACCTCTCATTTTACAACCTTCAGAACACTTTGCCCCAAGTTATCTTCTCTACAATTTTTTTGGGGTTCATATGTATAAAAATTTAGCACAGTATAATTTGATTGAAGTGAATAAGATAAATAATGACATATAATAAATTAAGATATTATTTTATTATCATTCTGAGATTAAAATATTATTCTGGATGCTACGAAATAAGTATTTTATGCTACTAATTTCAAATAAATATCCATTTTTGAGTAAAATTCAATAAGAAAATATTTTTTTCATGTTTAGTTTTGAAAATGTGAAGACTGAAAATAAAAACAACCAAGCATGTACGCTTGGTTGGTTTTATTTCCAAAAGCATTTTCAATTTTCATGTATTTTCAAAAGTTGAAAAAATAATTATAAAATGAAAATGAAAATTGAGATGTATTTAGATGAAATTTTGGAAAGTAATAATTAAAATAGGTATATGTTTGAAAAGTAGGTTTGATTTATATTTATTTATGTTTAAAAAAATTATTTTTTTAAAATGTATGTATATTTAATTAATTTTAAAATGATAGTGGGTATTTTATGTCAAATCAAATTTGAATTTAATTGATATGAGAGTAGGATGATATATAGTTTTAGAAAGAATTTGAAAATGAAAAGAAAAATATATTTTGAATGGAAATGAATAGAAAGTGATAGTTTTTATTTTCGAATGAAAATGAAACCAACGGGCTGATAGTACTTTTTGAGTATTTTTCTGGATACTAAACAACGAGTATGTGCAGTATTAAATAATCAGTAATACAATATTTTCTTTCATAGATGTGGTCCTAAAGTTCATTTTTGTAATACTGAATATTAAAAAATATAATGTCGAGTGGTCGAATGGTTAATTGATTCAACAATATTTTCTTTTTACATATAAATGTAAGATTTAGGGTTTGAATTTTTTATATGTATTTATAATTAGAAAAAAAAAAAAAAATACAATATGTCTTACATAAAATATTTATAATAATTATCAATATAATTAACAATAAATTACCCAAATCATCTATGTGACCATGCTTACAATATGTCTTATGCATGCTTGGTTACGAAAATCACGCTATTTATACATTTCACGTGGGATGTTGTTTACTAAAAGCGTTACTTCTAATTTCATTGTTTAGCTACTAACGTGTATTGAAGTAAAAAATAAAATAAAATGCATCTTTTTCATTATCTTGTAGTTTGTTTATTTAAGTGTATAATTGGATACTTGGATTGAAATTAAATTTCCCTTGTACTATTTTTATACTAACAATTATACTGTAAAGATACATATTTAAGCATAAAAATTTAGAAAAACCAACAACTACAAGTTGAAATTTTTCATATCGAGGCCCATTTGTTTGACTTGTAATGTATGATTGGATCTATATCCATCTTAATTTCTTGTTTATTTGCTTTTTTGTAGTCCATGATACTTTTATAGCCCGGCATATCGTGGGCTGCTGTGGTTTATAGATCAAATCGAGCCTTTGTGGCTTGATTTGTTTTTCAAATCTTGAAGGATTGTTGATTAAGATGACGAAAGACTTTTTCACTCCTCTAGTAAAAAGAAGGCTCTTGAAATCTCTGAAGGAGGAAAAATATTGTAAACAATAGCAACAAGATATACTAAAAATTATGTTGTTATTTTATGGAAAATATAGATATTGTTTTTCTTGTACAATTTTATGTATTATTTAAGAATAATTCATTATTAAATTAATAAATGTATTAAAAATTTTAAGTTGGGTTATAATGCATAGTTATATTTATTTTACGATTTATTTTTTTTATTGTATTTTTAGTTATTTGTTTATTTTGATCCTCACATTGTGCAAAAAAAAATTATAAAAAAATAAAAAATAATATTTTTTAATTTACATATGAAACAATTTTTATAGCCAAATATTTATATTAAAAAGTTATACTAGTATAATTTCTAAGAGCAAACTTAAAAGATTAATTTAATTATATTAACAGAACAAGCTTCTCAAATCACTTCTTCACTCTTTGAACTATGTTATCATTTGATCACAAAATGTGAGGTTATCGTTGATATTGCATATATAATCAAATCATTCAAACCACACAACCAAACACAAAAAATAGGATATCAAGTTATCCAAAACATATAAGCAAACAAACACGTAAAGATGCTTTGCATACAGAATCAATAAAATTTATTTATTATCATATGTATCATGTCTAATTCAATTTCACACCAAACAAATGCGCCCTGAAGGGATAATAGCATTTAATTTCTCATGATAATTCCTTGAGAGAGAAGGAATGTGTAAAGTCTCAAAAATGAGATCTTTTTAAGTTTACTAAATAGGAGTATTTATTGTTTCATATTGGAATAATGTACAAAATCTATGTGAGTTTATTTATAAAATGGTCTCAATAGCTTCTCCCCTAAAAAGTCCCAAAAAAAGGGATTTATGGTGCGATGCACTGGACTCACACACATGTAGGAGCAAGTGCAGTTTATGCCCACTTTTCACTTTGCACGTGCGCATCACTGCTAGGAGCCCTCGTCCTCGAGTCACTGCTTATTTTCTGGATTAAATTTATTTAAATTTGACTCTTGTTAACTGATTAATTAAGTTAGTCAATTAATGTATTCTTTCAATTAATTGTGATTGATTGGTTGCGATTTTTTATGGCCTTGTTTGATACCCCCTATTAGGCCAACAAGGCCTCCTAATTTCCCATAATAATTTGTTTGATATCTAATATTATTTTGGCGGGTCGGAACGATTTAATTACCAGCCCGTTCATGTAGCCTATATTACCTGCTATTCAAATTTCATGGTCTGAGATGCGATTGTCTACTATTCTATTTGACTCTTTGTTGAATTGTCATTGACGTCCTTGAATTAAATTGGATTATTTCCATTTTTGTCCTCCAATAGTATAGAATAACAAAGCTCGCGTGATACATGAAATCGAAGTTGAGCTTGAACCAAAAACCTCACTGCCGACGAAAGAAGAACCCTAGTTTGTGGCTTCCGTTGGGGATTGGGAGACCCAACACTCTCAATCAGCACAGTTTAATCACTTTTCCATGTTTTTCTGCCGGAATAGTGAGCAACAAACCATACTTGCTGGCGGGCATCATTTATTTTACCAAATTTAATAATTTTATTTTTCCCAATTTTTTCATGTGCAAGTAGAAGTTTGGGCGATTGCTAATACTTTCTTCCCAAATTGTTCTAGGTCTTGGTGGATATTGTTGAAAGGAACAGCTTTTAATTTTCAATTCAAGTAGAACGGATAATTTTAAGACAGAATTCTTCCAAAATCCACACTCATTCATCTTGGGAAAAAAAATCAAGATTAAATGGCTGAAATAAAAAGGAAATTGGAAAAAACAAACCCCCCCCCCCCCCCACAAAAAAAAACAGAAAAATATATCAAGATTAAATGACTGGAATAAAGAAGGAAAATGGAATAATTCATGACGGATGCACCTTTCTAGTCCATTAAAGGGTAATTTTGTCATTTAAACATCTAATCTCACACATCAAATATGCATAAAAAATTAGGGTAGATTATAGTTGCACCTAATTGTCACACCAATCTTATATATCAAACAGGCTACTATATTATTTAATCTCATCTTAGCTTTATCTATTCAAATCTTCACTATATACATTCCAAATCAAACGCCCAAACTTATGATTGGTGATTAATAGTTACAAATTTATTGGGCATAATACACATTAATTAAATGTTATAATTATTTAAAGAGTCATAACTGGTGGAATCAATATCTATAAAAAAAGATATCTTGTTGCATGCTAATAGATAAAAAAATTACACAAGCATGCTCTCTCTCTCTCTCTCTCTCAGTATAAGTATAGTTTTGTCAAATTATAATTCTATATTTTTAATTTGAGTTGCTTGTTTTATTTTGAGAGATAAGTTTAGTATAACTCAGTGCAGTAACAAGGGGCAAATTTTGTCTTAAGACAGAACAATCTCGTTTGACTTAAACTACTAAATTCTCCTAAATTCCAAATTATTTTCCAGCACTCATAAGCCAAAGAATACGAATATGTTTGGATTTATTTTATGTGTTTAATGGAGAATGTTTTGAGAAAAATAGTTCGGAGAGTAGGTTGGGAAATGTAAAATATGTTTATTTACGTTTTGAGCAATCAGAAATGAAGTGAATTTGTATGTGTGTTGTTGTTTTGAAAGAGGATATTTTTATTATAAATTTCAAATCAATTGATTTTTCGTAGAATTAATGGGATGATAATGGTTTTTAAAATGGATTTTTTACATTATATGTATATACATATTTGTATAATGATTGAGTGGTGATTGTGAGATAAAAATGATGAACGGGAAAAGATATTTAGGGTTTTTGAATTTTATTTTGGTGAACATTTGAAGGAAATCTAGAACACCCAAAATATTTTCTCCATCGAGTTTCCTCAATAGCCTGCTAGTGGAAGCTAGTACGTATACCTAGTCGAATTCAAGTAAAACAGGTTTTCAAATAAACTAATGCATGTTACAAGAGAGCTTGTATTTCAATCTGAATCCTACGGAAGATGATAAATTACAGAGTACGGAGTTGACGAAGCTACATCCGAACCAAATAGAGAAGGAACCAAAGATGAAAAGGAGCAGATGGAGGATTTGCTGTAACCGGATGAAAAATGTTATGGCAAAACAAATCCAAACACAACTTATAATTAGAAGACAATCTGGAAGCGACTAACTTTTATCCTTCTTGAAATATTGAATATAAATAAAGAAAAATATTAAAATATTTTAATATAGACGTAGGTCTATGCATAATAAAATATTAATATACTAAATATGACTATAGATAATTTTAGAGGTATATGTATTTCAATTATTCTCTTCAAATAAATGTCTATTTCCAAGCACCATACCAATATATAATACAAAGTCATGCAAAAATATGTTATAACACTACGAATCATTTGAAAACTTAAATAAAAAAAGGCATTAATAATCAGACATTGAGCAATATTTTATGTATGAATTTCGAGAATAATTTCGTGGGCTTGAAAAAGCAAATGGAAATTTGTGTGGCCCAATCTTACGTGGAAAAAGAAAAGAGAAGTGAAAAAGAGAAGAAACGGTTGACCGTTGCTATGTCGCGTTTACCGTAAATAGCGACTTCTTTTACAGTTTCTACATCGTCGGTTTTCTGCGCCTCTCCGCACCGAATCTCCACCTCCATCCGGACAACGATTCAGATCCTCCGCAAGTAAAAAGTCAAACCACCGCAACCTCTGAGTCACTTTTTCCACGTGTCAATATACTACTAGTAGGGTTCATGCTCCAACCAGTAATTTATCTCCACGTGTCAAATCGTCTCCTGAGTGCTTTTCGTGCACCCTCAGCGCCCCCGACACCGCCATTTTCACCTTCTTCACTGGCCATTTTCACACTCTTCACTGTCCTATCACATTTTCCCTCAAACAAACAATTTTTGTAGAATAAATAAATTTCCCACAGAATCCCTGTTAATTTCTTGGGATGGCGATGAAGTCTCTGATAATTCTCTCAATTTTTCTCTGCTTAATTTGCTCAAATATTTCTCTGTGTTCATCAAAATCAGATGAAGATGAAGATCTCAGTTTTATAGAGCAACAAGAGCACAGCGACGCTGCTTCATTGGATGGTGGTCATCCCTATGGCCACCCCCATGACTATGAGAACTACGACGATCTGGAGGAAGATGAGCTGTCGGCGTACGCCGACGAGGACGGTGGCTATAGTGCGCCGGAGGTAGACGAGACCCATGTGGTGGTGCTGAAGGAATCCAACTTCAGCGAGTTCATACAGAAGAATAAGTTCGCGATGGTGGAGTTCTACGCGCCGTGGTGCGGCCATTGCCAGGCTTTGGCTCCGGAGTACGCGGCCGCGGCGGGGGAGCTGAAGGATGAAGCGGTGGCGCTCGCGAAGATCGACGCCACTGAGGAGGCGGAGCTGAGCCAGAAGTTTGATGTGCAGGGTTTTCCTACTGTTTACTTCTTCGTAGATGGGATTCACAAACCCTACCCTGGTCAACGCACTAAGTAAGATTTCTGTCTGCCGATGCATTTGCCTAATACCTATGGATTACGTGAATTTGATTTGAAATTTATTTCATTAAATCTTTGGTTTTTGATGGTAGCAAGTTAAAAGCTTTCTTTTTCCTTATATCTGAATGATATATACATATATATATTCTTGTGTCTCCAGATTGATGCAGCCTTTTATACAGAACAACCTCAAATTGTGTAATTTTTATTACATTTTTACAAGTATTTCTAACAATTTTGATGATAAACGGCTTAAAGGACGTAATTTTCGATGTTTTGTTCAATGTTAATGGGCTGTGTTTTCAGTCGTTATTGCTATTTGGGAAAGAGTCAAGTTGATACTGAAGGACAGTTGTTAACTTATGGACTTATGTTTATGTATGATGACTGTTTTATATCAAACTCTTTTGATTGGTTTACTATTGAAGAAAAGCTCTGTTGTATTGCGTTTTCATGGTAACATTCAATCATTTGAGTTCTCATCCTTTTTGTTTGTGATCTTTATTCTTTTCAAATTCTGGTAGAAGAGTGATTAATCTTAAAGTTATTAATCCTGCATCCATGTTATCTTGAGAGCTGTGCTATTTAATTTCAAAAGTGAAATAGATGTCCTTTTTTGCTATTGTATTTGATTGAAACGATTTCTGATGAGATGGTGTATTTGTTTTCCTGATTGTTAGTGGAGTTTGGGCTTTCTAATGCAATGACTTGTATTGCAGAGATGCTATTGTTTCTTGGTTGAAGAAAAAGATAGGTCCCGGTTTACACAACATAACAACAATTGAGGAGGCGGAACGCATCTTGGCCGATGAGGACAAACTAGTTGTGGGTTATCTAGAGAGTTTGGTGGTAAGACCCTCTATTCCTGTTTACCTCACATTATCTGCTTCCAGGATGCTTTTCATTTTGACTCTTACCGAGGATAGTTTCTGTTGAATTATTGGTGACTATTGTGTGGTCCCGGATTGTGTCTATTTATTGTGGTTCAGTGTTTGGTTAGTTAGAGTCAGGGCCTATGCATGTCCTAGTTTTACGGACCACCCATAGCTTAATAGCCATGGTTTTTAATGGTACAATATGCCGGTCTTTGCTTTGTGTTTTCTACTGATTTGGCTAAAAATTATAGGGTTCAGAGAGTGAGGAACTTGCCGCGGCTTCAAAGCTGGAAGATGATGTTAGTTTTTACCAGACAACCAGTCCCGAAGTGGCAAAGCTCTTCCAAATTGATCCCAATGACAAACGCCCATCCTTGGTCATCATAAAAAAGGAAGCTGAAAAACTTAACAAATTCGGTAAGTTCCCTTAGTTCCATATCTTCGGGAATTTAAATTTTATGTGAAATCACCTTCATTAATAATTTCCTATCTATTCAGATGGTCAGTTCACTAAATCTGCAATAGCTGAATTTGTGTATGAGAACAAGCTTCCTCTTGTCACCAATTTTACTCGGGAAAGTGCTCCACTAGTTTTTGAGAATCCAATAAAGAAACAGGTATTAGATCCTTAATTACTTTTATCATCTACAGAAAACATATCATTCTGTTTTCCTTATATTTACCTGTTGTTTGATTCCTTGGCTACTTCCATTGTCACAGTTGATACTTTTTGCAACTTCCAATGAATCGGAAAAATTTTACCTCTTATTCCAAGAAGCAGCAAAGGCTTTCAAGGGAAAGGTGAGGAATTACTTGCAACTTTTGAATGAAATCATAGCATTTACATGCGAGATCGCTTCAGTAGATAAGTACTCTCAATGACTTCATGTAGAATGTTGGTTGCTTTTAGCAAATTTGCTTTGGCCAAGAACATGTTGCTTGGAATCCTCACCTCGTTCCTTCTTTTGAAATATTAATGTTTAATTAATTCGTGTGGAGAGCCCTTTCATGAAACTGAATTGGCTAATGTTGCTTATATAAATTCTGCATATTCTATGTCAATTTTTGGACCTTTCATGAAGAAACCACAGTACAAAAGTCTAACTTTAGTGTATTTACTTGTTTTCATTTTTAGTACATATGACACAATCATCTATTGTGTCGCCATTAGCTTTTCCTACTCTAATCACCTGATAGATCTATTATTCAATCTGTTGTAGCTTATATGTGTTTATGTGGAATTGGACAATGAAGATGTTGGAAAACCAGTTTCGGACTACTTTGGAGTGAGTGGAGAAGCTTCAAGTGTAAGTTCTTTATGGTATTCTTTTTCTTTTGTCACCGCCAATCTTTGCAACCACTCACTTGAAGCACAAAACTTAAGCCCTTAATACTTTTATTATTAACTCTAATCTTGCATTTTACTTAGGTTCTTGCATATACTGGAAATGATGATGCCAGGAAGTTTCTATTGGATGGTGAATTGACCATTAACAATATCAAGGTTAATTACTGACCTTCGTAAAATTACTTTCTTCTGGGGACGGCAAGAGTGTGGTCTAATGGATTCCGTTTGTATATGTAGTCTTTCGGAGAGAAGTTTTTGGGAGAGAATCTAAAGCCTTTCTACAAGTCCGACCCTATCCCTGAGAGCGTAAGTTATATAGGTTATTCTTTAATTCAATATGTTGCTTTAGTGCCTTTCTTTCAGCTCATTTGTCATTTTCCAATGCAGAATGACAGGGACGTCAAGATAGTGGTTGGCAACAACTTTGATGAAATTGTGTTGGATGAGTCAAAAGATGTCCTCCTTGAGGTATAAGTTTTCATCCTAGGCAACGGTACCGAAGTTGGAAGATTTTCAAAAACTCTGAATTTGTAACTTTTTGATTTATGGCTATTTGTTTTGAAATAGATATATGCTCCTTGGTGTGGGCACTGCGAAGCTTTGGAACCTACATATAACAAACTTGGCAAGTATTTGAGAGGCATCAATTCCCTTGTCATTGCCAAGATGGATGGGACAACAAATGAGCACCCGCGAGCTAAGGTATTCTTGTCTTTTCATGCTTGGTTTCATTAGCAATCTATATTTCAGGATTTAAAAATATTTCTAAGTTTTGTTCCCTGTAAAAGTTCGCATCTGTACTTATATTGACCAAAGCATTTTCCCCTCCCATCTCATTCGATCGCAAATAAATTTGTTTCTTAATAAGCAGGATGTCTGCTGGTGACTAGGAAAACTATTACTCTATTCAATATCAATTTTCTGATGTTTAAGTTACGACATATATCTCTCTAGATTTACTCAGTTAAGTGTGCGTTCTCGTTTGTCAAACTGGGGTCATTCTTCAATGGAGCTGGTGCACACCACTGGTCCACTTGCGACTGATGGATTTACAGGGGGCTGGTAGTTTTCACCACCCACCCCTGCAAATCCGACAGTCAGGTTGGACGGGTGTGTTACACCCAGTCCAAATAAGAATTTCATGCCAAACTGTTTGATTCTGTCTCAAGTTTGTATCTAGGGGTGCTGAATCCTAAACGGTTCATTTTCTTTTAGTTGACACTTTCCCCACGCAAATGGTATACAACCTAGGGAGTGTTTGCAGTAACTTTAGAAAAGTGTTCTTTGACTTTTAGCTAATTTAGTTGATTTGGAGTACTTGGAAGCGGCACTTCTACTTTTAATTCTCTAAATTTAAAGCAAAAACAAAGCTAGAAGCTAAAAGCTAAAAGCAAGCCTTACCTTACTTCTGTAAGTTCTTGTACCTTTCACTATTATTTTCAAACATTCTCAACTTTTGACAACTTTTTACTTCTTCAAAAGCAAAAACTCTTGCAAACACCCCCTTACAGCATCTGCATCAAGAAGAAATAAATTAAGAGATCCTCAGCGTTTGCAATGACCCCAGGCATAGAACTGCTGATCTAAAATGTTTGATGTAAATCTCATTGTCTTTTTTTCTTTTGCAGTCCGACGGTTACCCAACACTTCTCTTCTTCCCGGCTGGCAACAAAAGTTTTGATCCGGTTAGCATTAACATGCTTCTTTATACGATCCCTTTTTGCTGAATGCTTCCCTCTACAATCCCCAGTAGTTGTTTTGACAATTATTCTGCATGGAAATACACTTTTACAGATTACTGTCGACACGGACCGGACTGTGGTGGCCTTCTACAAATTCCTCAAGAAACACGCATCTATTCCATTCAAACTTCAAAAGCCAGCCTCACCAGAGAAGCCCACAGTTTCTGTTACTCCAGCTAGCCATGAGGACAGCAGCAGCAGCAGTAATGTGAAGGATGAACTATGAGTGGACAGTGTGTGCTGGCTAGAGTACACTAATCTATTTAAAACGTGCTGCTCAAGACAGACAAGGAAGACTAGCAAAGTGGACGCAAAAACCTGGGATGCCCCAAATTCCTATACAGGTTAAGGAAAATTTTGCTACGCTCTGATTGTATGCTGCAAAAAGGACATGACGAAAGCAAGTGTACTAGTGTTAATCTTATTGCTTTGGGCTTTGGTTGTGATAAATTATGCAACATTGGTTAACCATTGAATTTTCATTGAGGTATCATCAAATGATCATATCTGGATGGCCTCCAATCCTATTTTTTCTTGCATGCATAGTTAAAATAGTAATCCCTGCATGTTACGTAAACATTCCCACATACAATAACACATCATGCTATTAATGTGTCTAACTTCAGTACAAAACATAATACTCAACTCATTAAAGTTCATTTGAGAGTTAAGGGTCGATTAGACTTCGAGGGGTTTGATCCTCATCAAGTCAATACGATTCTTAACAAGGACTTTATTCTGAAAACATAAACATGAATATTGGTCGCTGGAGGTGGTTGAGAAGACTGTCCAAATCTCAAGTCAGTGGTGAGTTTAAAATTGATAAATTGAAAATAATATAAAATTACTGGATATAAATTAAATGATTGAGTGAAGAGATTTATTAAGTAATCTATGATTGAGGTGGCTCAATGTGAGAGATTTGCGTTGTCAAGATTTGAAGGTTAGAATTAGTGGAATCTTTGGACTAGATTAGGTTGGATTAGTAGTGGCAAATGGATGGGTTGGGTTGGATTTGATTTGGGTTTATGTGGGTTGGGTTCAAAATGGGTTAAGATAGATGGGTTGAATGTGATTGGGTTCAAAATGGATTGAATTTTGGGTTGGGTTGGATTTGAAATAGTTCCAATAGAAAATAAAAAAATTGATTTAATTTACATATTAAAAAAAATTGAAAAGACCATAGTAATATTATTATGCCTTCTACATTCTATTTAATATATAATTTTACAACATAATGAAATAATTTATTAAATTAATTAATTTTTTTGAATGAATCTATTTTGAACCCACTTAAAACTCATTTTGGACTCAAATTTGATACAACTCATCTAAAACCCTACCCGCTCAAACTCATTTTTAAAGTATTGAGCCCAATCCAACCAAAAACCATATGGGTTGGGTTAAACACATGGGTTCTAACCCAAATTGACACCCATATACTGGGTAAAATCGATTTGAATAAAAATACATAGGTTATGAAGTATCTTATGATTTTTATTTATTAATAGCATTAGTGTATGTTAGGGTTCGAACTTTGAATCCCACACGTTCGAATAGAAAAGAAATACTGCTAAATCAATTGATCACTCGACACACTCATATAATTCAACAACACACCACATGCTTAAACATATGATCCGAATTGTATATCCACCACTTTATGTGAATTAGCTTTACAAGGCATAATCTTATTAACCAAGAAATTGTCCTCCAAAATCCAAACATGTATTAGTGTAAAAAAATCATTTGTTCATTACTAGTAGAAGGTCCATGTCCTGCTCTTGGTTTGCAAAGGCAAAACAAGTGTAAGCAAACATTGGCCATCTGATTAAAAATTGGGAAATGTCATCTAAGCATGTAATTAAATAAGGACCAACCAACTTGTATCATGCGGTTTAATTGAGTACATCTTAAATTAAATTATATATGACAATGTCAATAGTTTATTTTAAGATATCATCATATTTCGATTCAGTAATTTATAAATGTACTTGGTTATATATCCAATTGGACTATACAAGTGCCTTTTTTAGAGAGAAATAATCTTAAGATTATAGTAATGTAAAATTTTATAATCATAGGAGTTCCATTAGCAATCATTATTAGATTACATCGAAAAGAAAGGAAGATAGTCCTAAACCCCTGAAAATTTCACATGCTAAGAATATAGTGAAATATTTTTGTTGAAAAATGAATTGAAGGATAAACATGCCGCAATGTAGCACTTTTTAGTAATTTGAGAATGAATGTAACACGTTTTCTAAAAATTAAAAGACCATATAGATCATTTATTGGGAAAAAAAAAATGCAAATAAAATTTACTAACTTATTTTTGAGATCTATACGTTATAATAATATGTATATATATATATTGACATGGATTGATACATGAACATGTGATCATTTTTATTTGGCCATAAAGAATTCATGACTTAAAACTTTAAAAAATAAATAAATAAAATCCCAAAATTAACCAAAAAGCTCAATTCCAAAAATCCAAATGCAAAATTTTCTTGTGCTAAAATTTTTGGATTTTCTGTGCGCTAGTTTTGTGCATTTATAAAGTGTTCTTCAACAGCTTAAGGCCCATTGCCCAAGAATGAGCTTGCAAAAGTATGGTACTATGCTATCTAGTCCATGAAATTACATTAATTATAGAAATTATTTATTAATTTAAGTAAGCTTACACTATAGGTAAATTGCAAGTTAAAATACAACTAGCTAAAGCGGATTAGCTTTAAGCTTATAAACAATTAAAAGTATAAGTAGCTTAAAATAAGCTCATAGAGTAAAGTGAGAATGTTGAAACCACTTTTAGAGAAGCCTTGTTTTTAAATTGCTATTTTTGCATTTCTTAAATATTGATAGAATTGAAACTTGATTGATCCACATATTATGTAGATATTTTTCATGTGTTGTTTTATTGAGTGATTTATAAGTTTACTTTGAATAATACAAGTATAATAGCAGTGTTACTTGTTGTAAAAGAATACTCTTTCAAAAAAAAATATAATTGCAGTATTTCTATCATATCGATATCAGAGTTACATATGCTTCCTCCATAACTTATCTTCATCTTATAATTAACTCTCCTTTGTTGGTCAGTCAATAAAATTTGATGATATTATCATTAAATTTTGAGAAACTTTCTAAATTACTGTTACATATATTTACAAGAGAAAACAATCGAGAGAGAGAGAGAGGAAATAATAGCGAGCGCAAAAGAGAGGGGAGTTCAGAAGAATGATGAGAGCACGAGAAAGGGTTAGAGAATGATTTGAGAAAAGGAAGCTCTTTAAATCAATAGAGATTTGCAAGAAAGAGAGAGACACTATCAATATGAGTTTTTTGACAAAAAAAATTACAGTATAAGTGGAAGGATATTTTTTGTCTTCTTAAAAATATTTGTTTTAGATAATTTTATTTTTTTTATCGGGTAAGTTTGCTAATTGTTAAATTTCATCAAATTTCGATGACACCAGCTTAGTATTTGTAATTTTAGTATCAAAAGAACTAAGTATGATAATCCATAGTATTGGGGGGAGAAAAATATAATTATCCCAATGATATACTATATTTATCTATTTATTTTGAATGGGGGTCGAGGTGCTTTTGATTAATCTTAAAGAATCGAAAAATGGCTGAATTTGATTGATAAACTATGATCATAAATTTTGACCCTTTATATATCGCATATTTATGAGCCCTCGAGCTTAATTCATGAAATAAAAAATCTCTAATTATTAATTTAATTACTCAAACTTAACTTGCTAATAGATAATTAATCAGCTACAGGCCCTTTTAATTATTTCTGTCTGTCAAATGTGTCAAAAATAAAATAAAATAAGACAAAAGAGAAGATTTGAATAGACAAAAGGTTGACGTTAAAATTATGAGAAAACGCGTTAGTTTGCAACAGTAAAAAGTGTCAATTCTTTCACATATCAACGTTTTCCCGCTTTCTTTTTCCCGCGTTTACCGTGCAAAAAGCAATGCCCTTCAAAGGGGGAAAACCCCCTCCCAAAAGTGCTGTGCGTGATTGATGAGAGGAACTGTGTTTAATAATGTGGATTTGACTTAAAGGAATCATTAAAAAGAAATTAAATCAAGGGTTTATAATTAATGATATATATTAGAATATTAAAATCAATAATTTTACTGCTAATCTTTTCTTTTGACCAAAATTGTCCATCAGAAATAGGGGTGTTCAAATCAAATTTAATAATAAAAAAAAACCAATGAACCAATCTTAAAAATCAAAATTTGATTAAAATCAAATTTTTTTGGACTGAATTGAATTTGTTTTCTAAAAGTCGATCATATTTGATTGGTTTTTGGTTCTAGTCTCAAAAATCAATCCAATCAAACCGAACCGAAGTTTATATACTAATAATATAAAAAATGTATATATTAATTGTAAAATACACAAATCAATTAAAATAAACTAAACTTAGAATTTTTTCACTTTCAAAAATTAAATACATAGGAATAATTATTGTATACTTATAATTTTATAGTTGTGTCTTCTTATATAATTTAATTTAATTTCATAAGATTAGTGTGATATGATAGTTAAATGAAATTTACAAATGATTGATTAAATTAGTTTAATTATTAATTGTAACTTATCAAATGTTTCAATTAAAAAGTTAAATTAAAAAAATTGATTTAAAATGGATTGGAGTAGATCATATTTACAATTAAAATCTAATCGATTGAAATCAATTCAATATATATTATATAGTTTGGATCATTAGCTTTTTGTACCAAAATCGATTCAAACCGAACTGCGAGCATCCATAATCAGAAATATATATTAGAGATATTGAAAATATTTTAAACAAAATTCGTCTGATGCTTAAGTTGGAACACAAATTTTACTTATTAGATAAAATATAAAATTTGTTGAAAATAATTTTTGCATTTTAGCTAAGGTTTAGGCATGATTTATACTTGTCGAAATATTAGTCGTTAATCTACTTGTCTAATCTTGTTCTTTTTATTATGACTTTTGTGAAAAGAACGAGATTTTTCCTTTTCATATTTGACAATTACACTCTAATCAAAACAAAGTGGACCTTTAGGCAAATTTCTAAGGCCAGTTCTTTTGGCTTTTCCTCAAAAAAAATTATTCTTTCAAAATAATTACAAAATGAGTACATATTTTTTAATTCTTTTTTCAAAAAATAAAATTTTAATACCCAAAAAATATTCACAATTTATTTACAAAACAACCTACAATCATATTTCAATCATTACAAATATATATATATATCACTTTCACACTACAGACCCAATCAAAAAACAATTGATTTGACATCAATAATAAAATTTATCTCCTCAAAACACAAAAGAATAAACAACTCATTTTTAATTCACTTTTAATATTTTTCCAAAATAAAAAAAAAACACATAACACATTCTCTAAATTTCTTTTTCAAAAATCCATTCTTTCAAAATATTTTCTACAACATACCTAAAAGTCAAAAGAACAAAACCCTAGGTTTGAACATTTCCTGCTAATGTTTCTAGATCAAGAATTGGAATTATTATTCACAGGAGAAATTTATGGGGACAAATTTTCAACTTATAAAGAGGCTACTACTTAAGATAGTTTTTAGATCAATAGGTTTTCTGTAGCTGCTAGCAAAGGAGACGACAGGACAAGATAGGATGGTTAGTTGGAAATGATTTTGACACTTAACATAATTTTAATTTGTTGAATTATCTTTACTTTCCTACGCAAACATATGTCTATCTGGAATAAGAATTAGAACAATTCTCATTGAATAGATGGGTCTTCCTCATTGAATTTAGGATGATAAAAGTGAGATAAAATATTTTTATCCTATCTTATTATTCATTTGGTTGAAATGATCATAAATATTCAGATCTGCATGAATACCAAAAACCCTTATTTATATATGTAATTTTCATGATAAATTAATTTACTATCCCCCATGGGATTATTTATCCATAGATTTACTCCTTGTGTTGAATTTATCTATCTACATTTTAATTTTGAAATTATGAATTTTTTATTTGAGTAAGAAACAAAAAGATAATTTACTAGATGTAATCAAGATGCTTTAAAGTTGAACCAAACACAACAACCAATAATTATGTTGATCCATATAAAAATAATTATGTAAACCAAATTATAGCGTAATGATAAATAATTACACAAATTATTTCATGATAAATAATCATGAGATAACTTAAAAATCGAACCAAACTAATCCTCCATATATAATATAAGTCTGGACAATACGTTACTCTACTTGATTTTAGACATTATTCAATTTTGACCGTTAATATTTATTTGATTTATTACGCTCTTTATAAGATAGGCCATTTCAATCTTCACATATTATCCCAAACTAATCTAATAATCGCATTCAACCCATGATGTAATTGTCCAATTAATCCTTATGTTTGGTCTAATGGTTCGATTTACTTAAAAAAAATTAAAAATTATTAAATTTTCTGAGTTCGACTGGATCTTAATATAAGCCTATTTAAAATTCAAAATTTATCTCCTCATGATATATAGAAATTACACATTTCCTATAATCCAAAAAAGTGTGGAAACCAAGAAAACACACAAGGGACAAGGTGGTACAATTTTGTGTAATAATAGAGGTCAAAAAGGTCAAATCCATTCTTGCAATTACATCATCAAAAGCTCAAAATAAATGCTTTAGATAGACTCCAATATTCACCCCTCGTCATGAATTCATATTTTGACCTCTATCTCAATCAAATAGATATTTCACATATAAATTCCATATCTTAAAATTTACAATAGTTCCAACATCAATGTAACTAATATCATAATGTTCACCAAAAAAGAGAAAACCAAAATAACTCTTAAAATATTGGTAACTAACAGCCCGTTTATTTTTATTTTTTGGACTCATTTTTATTTTATGAAAATAAAAATGGAGAGCCATTAATTTCTCTCTCATTTTCACATATATTTTTATTCTCAAAATATTATTCTGGACAAACTTTTTTACTCTCTCTCTCTCTATTTTCATTTTTCATTTTTTTCTATTTATATTTGCATGACTTTTAATACAAAAATACTATATTTTCTAAATACAACTCATTTTCAACCTTACATAATCATTATATTTTAAATAAAATATCCAAATAATATTTCATTTTCAAAAACACTTTTATAACTAACTTTTCACTATTTCTTTTCACCATAAAATGAAAATGCCTCTAGAAAATAAATGCAAATGACTTATAAGTCACTTCACAAATTTTTAAATATTTTACATAAATTCCAAGCCTCTAGCCAAAAATAACAAGTAACCCAACCCATAATTTATTAATAATCCAAAACCCACGTTACATTTTAATAATTTTTATGTCAATAACTCATTAAACACATCTTATCGACAATTCTAAATACCTAAATCATCACGAAAAAATTATTTATTTTTTAATTAATTCTTGAAAGGTCCTAAAGTCTAAAGTGTTAAATAAAATAAAACCCACACGCGAATCCAACAAATCAATGATGGGGAATATTTCATACTTGGAATTAGACGTGACAAAATAATTATAACGTAATCTGTTCTACCATTTTGGTCGTATAATCTGGACCAAGATTACCGTTACGTTTAATTTCTTGACCAGATGGGGGCCCCACTGGGGGACGGGCTGGACCACTGTGACGGCAAGGAATGGCACCACGGGTCCGTTCTGGGTGGACCCCAATCCCACTCCCGCACTGTTCTAACTCTGACCCACGTTGTCTCGCCTGTCCTCTTCACCACCCGATACTATACTATCCGGCGCCCCCACCTCGTGGACCCCACAAACCCGCCCTAGACTAGTCCACTCATGCAAATTTTAGTAAGACACAACAATTCAAAAAAGGAAAAAATGATTATTTAGTTAATTAACTTAAGTAATTTCCTAATACTTTTTAGGGGTGGAAATTTGATGATATTTGACTTTGTCGTTAGACATGAAAATTCGACTCCACAAAATATTATTTTACTGACATACATAATGGGCAATTTTGATTTTGGATAAAGGCAGTTAGAGAGAGAAAATTTGATGATTTTCGATATAGAAAGTTAGGGGTGTTCAAATTCAATCCAATCCAAAAAAAAGCCCACGAATCGATCCAAAAAATCGAAAACTGATCAAAATCGAACTTTTTTGGATTGAATTGGATTTGTTTTCTTAAAACCGATTGGATTGGATCGGTTTTCGGTTTTAATCTAAAAAACCGATCCAATCCAAACCGAACCAAAATTATATACTAATAATATAAAAAATATATATCTTAATTGTAAAATACACAGATAAATTAAAATAAACTAAATTTAGGACTTTTTCACTTTCAAAAATCAAATATATAGGGATAATTATTGTGGACTTATAACTTTATAGTTGTGTGTTCTTACATAATAAAACTTAATTCCACAAGATTAGTGTGATATGATAGCTAAATAAAATTTACAAATTGATTGATTAAATTAGTGTACTTATCAATAGTAATTTGTCAAATATTTCAATTAAATATTTAAATTGAAAAACCGATTAACCGATCCAATTCAAACCGATTTAAAATGGATTGGATTGGATCGGATTTACAATAAAAGTCAAACCGATCCAATATACATTATATAGTTTGGATCGATTGACTTTTGTCCCAAAACCGATCCAAACCGAACCGCGAACACCCCTATAGAAAGTTCAACTCTAACAAGTCTCATTTTGTATTTTAGATTTTGTATTTTATTATATATTTTATTTTTTATTTCAACGTGATGTATATGTACCAAATGTATTTAGTTCTCAATAAATTATTTTTATAATAAAATATCTAATACGCGTGTTATACATTCATGCAATGGAATAGGAGATGAGACATATAGTGGAATAAATGATTTAAACTGCTTATTTTGTGGGTAGATAGTGATAAGTTTTGTCTTTATAAAAGTATGTTTCAATGCAAGTGAGAATTTAATGGGTAACTTAAAAATTGTCCTAAATTCTCAACTCATTTGATATAGAACAATGCTTGGTATCATCATAAATTGATCCATTCGAGGAATTTGCGAACTGGCATATAGTCATCGTTACCTTAAATAACATATGCTCAAAATCATCTAAAGACATGAAAGCTCTATATGAAGTATTGCCTCAAGAAATACGTGACAGGTCGGATGTTTTATTATTATAAAAGATGTTTCGTTGTATAAAATGAATGATTTTTTTTTTTTTTGGTATAAAATGATTGAAATATTTTACAGAATTGAATTAAGACATCAATATTTTAATGTGGGATAAGAGTTGATAACAATAAGGAATGAAAATAAATAAATAGTGAAAGAGAATATTTCGAAACCAATATAAAAATAGAAAATATATGCATTAATTAGTGACATAGATATAAAAAGAATATTAATTTAAAAAAAATAATTCTTTTGAATATTACACCAACAATGAATAATATTTTTTTATAGTTAATGTATATAAAAACCTTCATAAGATAAATTCAAAATTAATTAGTGCATCTCCATTCTCTTGCCGACGAATGCGTATGAGTGGAACCCACACTGCATACCCCACACGTCAGTACCAATCACACCCCTCGTCACGGACCAACAATCCCTGATAGATCCACACCGTCAAAAAAATCAATCCCAACGGCTCTGATATGATGTCAGCCTCGTCAACCGTTACTCATGACAACAAAATGCAATTAGCCCACGACTACAATCTTGTACAAATTTCAACTAAACTTGTACAAATTTCAACTAAATTTTGTTGACTGATTTAGTCAAGGTAGTTCTTCTATGATAATTCCTAGTAAACAGCTAAATTTAGGTATTGTTCGAGTGGATAATGGGTTAGTGATATTATTTATATATTTATATATATATATATGAATTTTAAATTTTTTAAATTTAATGAATTTTTAATATTCATACATATAAATAAAAAGAGACTATACTTAAATTTTGAGACAATCTCATTTGATTTCTTCAAAATTTGAAATTTTCGAACTTAATAACATTAATAATTTTCAAAGACACTATTACATAAAGGTATTCTTCATTTTAAATTGGGTAAATGACACTTCACTCTCCCAAATTTACCCCAAAAATAACTAAAAGGTACTTCATCCCCTCAACTTAGAGTTATTAAAACACTTTACCTCATAAAATACAATTTTGGGCAGATTATGTGGCTGGAGACATAGACGGAGCCAAGGGGTGCTAGCAGGGATAGCCACCCCCACTCAAAATATTAGCACTTAATTTTTTATATTGAAAATTTTAAAATATTACAATTTTACCATCTCTCAAATTATAAATTTGTCCTTCGTTTTATTGAAGATATGCCCATTGCCATTGTCCTTCTTTGTCTTTCTATTTTTCTTGTATTGAATGTTTTGAAACTATAGGTTTTGAATGATTTCTATATATGATCAAATAAAAAAAAAATTCTGGCTCCATCCCTAACTGGAGAAAAAAGCTATTTTTGTTATTTTCACTTTTTCCCACCTTCCTCGACATATTTGCGTGATGCTTTATGAAATATGTTGTATATATATATTCCATTAAAGGGGCTATTAGTTTTTAATGTGCATTTTTTGTTAAACCAATTAATTATGTTTGTAACCGAAAGGTTAAATTAGCTGTTAATCTAAATATATATATATATGCAATATGTGATTACTTCTTCCTCTTTCCTTCATAATCAATATGATCATAATTTAAAGGCATGACAAAATTAATAATTCTGACTCTTTAAAAATGGATTAGATAATCTTAGCATTACTAAAATAAAGCATGGGCTTTACTATTTTCTGAAAATATCTTTTATAAAGTAAGAAAAAATTATTTTTGAGTAATAATAAGTTTAGTAATTTTGCTTCTTTAATGTGGTTGACAGAGCAATCTTACTAAATAACAAAATGAATTACAATACAATCATATGAATGAAAAACTAACAATACTTCTAACTAATACATATATTAGAACTCATATCAATTCCCTAAGCAATTGGAGGAGGCAAACAAGTTAATTGAATGTAAGAAAAAAAAAAAAAAAACCCCAGTATCCTTTTGTCTTTGGTAGATGAACTTTTTTATTTTTGAGTTGAAAAATATAAAAATGACAAGAGTAGTTGTGTTCCTTTTTTCTAAGTGGGAAAATGTGGAGAAAAGTAAAAATAACAAGAATAACATTTTCTCTTACCATATGATATGTCAGAAATTGTATTTTGGGGGTAAAACGTTCTAGTAACTCTAAATTGAAAGGTTGAAGTGCCTTTTAGTTATTTTTGAAAGGTAATGTGCCAAAACAATTAAATTTGGGAGGGTGAAGTATCATTTACCCTTTTAAATTTACTTTAGCAATAAAAAGATATTCCCAATTATGAGTGAGCATGCTAAATCTAAGATTATTTTTGTGTCGGGCAATGGGTTAGATTTTTTTGTCTTGGCTTACAATTAGACATGCCATGTCAGAAAGTGTAAAACAAATAATAAAAATTGTAAAAAGGGCAAGAATGAAGAAAAAAAAAATTTTAATAGATTTCCTTTGGGATTTAAGTAGCCGCTGTCAAATCGCCATTTAACAATCAATTTTTGAAAATATTTTTATTTTTATATTTTAATTCTTATAACTTTGTAGAGTAACTATCATCTACAATATTATTATAACCACTCTACTATCACTTCATAATCCCATAATCAATTATGAAGATTATATAGGCTTTGTTTGGTTATGTTTCCCCGGAGCAACATTGTTTTGGGGAAACATAACCAAACATATATTAATTTTTTCTTCAAAATATACATATTTTAATATATACACACATATATTATATGTATATATATTTTATTATTATTATTTTAATACATAATAAAATCAAACAAAAAATATAACCAAACATTCCCATGGTATTTTTATTCTTATGCAATCTTTTTTCACCTTTTCAACCTTTTGCTGTGAGTATGCTATTTTCTTCTACAATCTTTTATTACTTTTACAGTTAGCAATAAATATTTTATACATATATTATGTGTATATGTGTATATAAGTTGTACTCCAATTATTAAATGCACACTTAATTGAATGCGAAATGAAACTAGTTCATTTCATAAATATATAATATGTATATTAAATATTTTTTTATAAAAATAATTAATTAAGAATCAATTACATAAATACAACGAATTAAAATAGGAAATGAAAAATGGGATCAAACTAGTTTGTAGTAAGAGTGGGGATTGACCTATAAAACAAAATTCCGATTATCTAGGGATATCTTTTGTTTTTTTTCTTTTCCTTTGTGGGGGTGCTTTTGTCTTTTTATATTTAATAATAATAATGATTTATTTTAATATAAATCTCTTTTTATAAAAGGAGGAATGGAAAACAAACATGCTCTGCAAAAACTGCATTTGTGTTGATATTCGCCTCTGTTTCTCTCCTCCTCTCATCGCTTCCTTTGAACTTTGACCTTTGACGCCTTCTCCCTTCACAGCCTGCACTCCAACAATATAGAATATAATACTATTTCTTCTTGTTCTTCTTCCATTTCATACCCGCCATTTGTATGCAAGAAAAGAAGTACAGAGGAGATATAATCGAATGATGTGAAGAAAGATTGTCCAGAAATGGCGTGTATTGATGTTAATAGCAATGGCAACATTAGTCCAATGTTGGGATTGCAGGAGCCCAGTATTGATACGGATAAATTGAGTTACGAGATTTTTTCCATATTGGAGAGCAAGTTTTTGTTCGGCTATGATGATCAGAAGCTTTGGGTTCCGAAGCAAATTTCGGACCCACTGCCGCCCAAGAGCGGGGTCGTCGCCGGCGTTGATGATGGTGACGTTCAGGCAATAAAGAATCAGAGGGGGAAAATCTGCATTCTGAGCATTGATGGCGGCGGGATGCGGAGCATTATATCGGGTAAAGCGCTGGCGTATTTGGAAACGGCGTTGAAGAATAAGTCGGGCAATCCCGACGCCAGAATCGCCGATTATTTTGACGTCGCAACCGGCACCGGCGTCGGCGGAATATTCACGTCGATGCTCTTCGCCCCGAATGATCAAAACCGCCCTATTTTCCACGCAGACGACACGTGGAAGTTCCTCGCGGCGGAGTGTAAAAAATTCTACAGCTCTGGGAAAAAACGCAATCCCAAAGGCGGTTTCCTGAAGCGGGTTTTCAATAAAACTGGCAGCGCCACCGGTTCATCCACGGCCGGTTTGGAGAAGGCAATGAAGGAAGCATTCAAGGACGAGAGAACCGGGCGCAGCTTGACGCTGAAAGACACGCTGAAACCAGTTTTGATCCCGTGCTACGATCTCTCCAGCACGGCGCCGTTTTTATTCTCCCGAGCAGACGCTCTCGAAACCGACAGCTACGACTTTAATCTCTGGGAGGTGTGCTTGGCCACGTCGGCAGAGCCGGGTGTTTTCAACCCGGTTTGCATGAAGTCGGTAGATGGTTTGACCCGTTGCATAGGAGTCGACGGCGGGTTGGCAATGAACAACCCGACGGCAGCGGCGATTACCCACGTGCTGCATAACAAGCAGGAGTTTCCGTTTGTCAGAGGGGTGGAGGATATTTTGGTCCTTTCAGTTGGGGCCGGCGGGCAGCTGTTGGAGGGCAGCTTTGACTACGAGCAGGTCAAGAAATGGAAGGCCAAGGATTGGGCTCGGCCCTTGGCTCGGATTTCCGGCGAAGGTTCGGCTGAGCTGGTTGACCACGCCGTGGCCATGGCTTTCGGCCAGAACCGTAGTAATAATTACGTCCGAATTCAGGTAAGCAAAAACATTAATTACATGGTCAGCTGATTTAAGAATAATCTTTTACTATTAAGTATTCATTGCTGATGATGTAAGAAATATCATCCATGATTGCGGAATTTAAAGTTTTTTCTTTGGAAGTATTGGGGTGGAGGGAGACAGGCTGGGAGAGATGGGGATGGGGGAATGGGCTAACGTGCGCCGGTGGTATTTTGGGAGCATGCAATTTAATTCTGTGTGTTTCTTTTGGGGGCGGGGGAAGAATGTGCAGTTGAATGAAGGAAAAGGAGAGG
Source organism: Jacaranda mimosifolia (assembly GCA_018894105.1). Lineage (NCBI taxonomy): Eukaryota > Viridiplantae > Streptophyta > Magnoliopsida > Lamiales > Bignoniaceae > Jacaranda > Jacaranda mimosifolia. Next base: position 5,835,000 of record CM032125.1, read on the forward strand.
CCAAGCAAGAGGAGGAACGTTGTCTTTTTGATGCAAAATAGCTATTGAGGCCAAATTGCCAGCCCAAAATGGAGTATTTGGACATTGACATTGGTTGCTGTGACTGTGTGTTCTGTGTGTTTTGCAGTAATTATTACTCTTTACAGCTATTCTTCACAACAGTTTTTTATAATCCACCTTCACTCTCTCCCATGATGTTTTTCTGGTAGAGAAAATGTCTTTTTTAATGCTATATGGGTTTATGTTTTGTTAAAATCAATTGGAGTTAAGTAAGATGACGAGACCAGAAGAAAAATAGTTAATCCATTATCCATATACAGCTAGCAGTATTTGTCAGTTTTTGGAGTTTTTTCACCTTGGTGAATGTTAATGGAGTCCTTTTCTCAAGCCTGACCATGAAATTGATGATTTACACTAAAGTGGGGTAATATTCTAATAGCTGTAGAGAATGAGACTTCAGCAACAAAATGAAGTTTTCCATAAGAACCAAGATTTTAAAATCATGAGTACATTTTTTGGCTACAGATATTGTATATATGCTGGAAAGGACAAGGGGTCTCTGTTCTTTTGCCATTCTTGTATTTGACCTAAACTTGCAGAAGACAGGCATGTTGTGGGGTTTATTTCCTTATATTTATGTATTGTCCTGTCTGTCATTGAACTGTGGGAGTTACTGTTAGACTTTTATGGTGCCTTGTCTAATAATCTGCCAAGCCCCGATTTCTTGATATGCCTAAACATTTTCAGGTGTGGAAAACTCTGTGGATTACATTTATTTTATATGGTATGATACCACATGGAACTAAATAAAAACAATGATGATACTGTTTAAACATATGGTTAGTTATGGAGTTTGGATAATTTTGGATGATATGAATGATAATCTAATTTAATTCCCACTTGTCTTCTTGAATCTGTGGTCTGAAAGCTGATTATAGTTTGATCGTACTGCTTACATTGGCACCTTCAATAGAATCATGAATTAAATGAAGGCTGTGTAATTTCATATTGGACAAGATATGTTGATCGATATTGCCTATTGATATTTTTTGGTGAATAAGATCTTTTCGCCTAAGCTTAGATTTTTATGGTATTACAGGCAAATGGTTCCAGCTTTGGCCGGTGTGGGGCAAATGTGGACTCAGACGCCAGCCCGAGCAACATTAAAATGCTAATGGGGATGGCAGACGAGATGCTGAAACAGAAAAATGTAGAGTCTGTCCTCTTCAATGGAAAAAGGATTGGAGAGCAAAGCAACTTCGAGAAACTTGATTGGTTTGCCGAGCAACTTGTGTTGGAGCATCAGAGGAGGAGTTGCAGAATAGCTCCCACTGTTGCATTCAAGCAAGCTGCCCCAAAGCCTTCTTAAACAACTTCAGACAGTACTAAAAAGATACTCATTTGAAAAAGCTAAATAAAATGGTAAGCTTTCTCCATTTGATCGCTACTTTATTCTACCCTATTAAATTGTCAACCATACACTATCTTTACTTGCACAACACAGCCCGCTGAATCAACTATGCCCCATTTATGGGGCTCATAATTGGTACATAATGTTTTAGCATCAAAATAAATGTTTTTACTTACATTATGATTTTGTAAAGACTAATCACAAGAAGATGCCAGTCTTGTCTGTTTTTAGTACCCCCGTGGGCTCTGGCTTGTCATTTTCTAGTGATTTCAGAAATAATAAATCTTACAACAACTTTTGGTTGTTGCAATAGTATTCTCTTGAAATACTGTGAGAGAGATGAAATTTCAGCCTAACAAATTGATGTGGGGAGAGAATAGCCTAACCCTGTTTGTCTGCCCACCGACACCAACTCTTGGAGTTGAGAGAGGGGCATATTGGTCATTTGGGCCAGTAGGTAGGCCTTGGAAAAGAATTGTCGGGAGAGAGGGGGGTCAACGAAGAATCCTTGTGGGTGCACATAGACATGTCCTTAGTCCTGATTGAGAGGGATTCTTTTATTTATGCCATGTTTGGCTCTTGGACAAAAAGCTCTGTTTCAAAATCATTTTTTTTAGATATAATTCTTGGATGGATAGTGCAACCAAATTTCGTCTAGTCTTATTAGATTGAAGAAGGGGTGGTGAAAATCTCCGATCCCATATGATCCTATGACCTTTCTTGGCATGGTTTATAAGTTTACTTTTTTGATCATCCTAATTTCTATATATTCTCAATGTGGATGTTTGCAAAAAGTTTTAACATTATTATTGCCTTTCAGTCTTTTGTATTACTCGGGTCTACATTTTTGAAATTCTGAAAATTATTTTGTGGGAGCCATTGTAAGAAATGACAGCATTCTTGAGCATACATCATAGGATAAATTACAATAGCAATCTTCTATAGGATGTTTTGCCCTGCTAGGACATGATTACTGTTAGTTGGCCATAATCATCAAAGCATGTAAAACCAAATGGTCATGGGACTAAATTGCCGACAAATCACCTGTTGAAGATATGTCATTTTATGGTGCACAGAAAGCGTTGATCATAGTATTTGGGTCTTAAAATCTTATGCCAAGACAGACATCTAATGTCGGTAAACATACCGTCCAACAGTGTAGAAAGGATTGCGAACAAAATACCCTATCCCACATAGTGTCACCCTTCACGTAGGAGCCAACACTCTTACTACTCTAGAGACAATTTGAGGTTAGATTCGCAATCCCTTTGTCTTGGTATAGTAAAATATGTGAAAGAAGTTGTCATCAAATGTTTGGAGGAGCTTTTGTTCTTGGAGAAGTAAAAGATTGTAAAGAAAGTTACAGTGAAAGTTGACAGTGTTTGAAAATGATAATGAAAAATACCTAAAAGCTACAGAAATTAGGTGAAACTTGGGTCTTGCGTATAACTTTTTTCGATTGAAATTTAGAGAATGAAAAATAGAAGCACCATTCCCAAACACTTCAAAAAAATTAAAAGTCTAGCTAAAATCTTTTGCAATTTTTAGAAATTATTGCAAATGTTCCCTCTAAGTTGCTAAGGTTGTTAGAGATATCGAGATATAATAAAGGTATGGCTATGACAGATTTTGAATTTGTAGTTCATAAAATTCTAAATGTGTTGACAAAGGCTATTAGTCCTCCTAGTCATTGGCCCTCAGGACAAACTTCTGACATTTCCTCCAGACAAACTTTGATAGACAAGAATTTGGAGTCAAAAGATGGTCTTTGTTGAAAAGAAGAGAAAGTTAAAATTTCATCCCAAACTTTCAATGATTTTGCAACTCCATAAGTGGGAAAAGTGAAAGTAAAAACAAGAAAGAGCAAGAATTACTTTGCAGTGATTAAACTAAGCCTGAAACCAAATGCCAATGATTAAAGCACTCAGCATTATGTTCTCTGATTTTGCATGTCTGAAAATTTGTCTCCTGACTTTTTCACAAAACCATGAAGTTATAATTCTTGCATTTTATGACTTTGGCTCACTTTTTTAACATCTTATTTTATGTCTTCTATGCAGGTAAAGGTGTAAAAATCCCAGAAAAAAAGAAAGGATACTGCCCATATATATATATATATGTTTTAATTTTAGTGTCATTGGAGTTCCTTGAAATGTGTTAGTGGTGATGGGCTACCATGTGAAGAAACCCCTAAATTTTTAGCTTAAGTTGTTGGTGTAATCTTTTGTTAATTTTGTGTTTAATTTTAGTGGTGGAGAAGAACAGATGGGAGTTGAGAGTGGGTCTTAAAAGGTATCAATCATATTTGTTTTTTCCTTTGGGAGAAATTTGGATGGGTGATTGATGATTTGGACATGGATGTAGACTTTGGTTTGGAGCCATTTTCATGTAAAAATTGCAGCTACTTTTTAGCTTTGGTAGAGATGGATCCTCCTCCTCCTCCTATGCTGGAAAAAAAAATTATTTTATTTTATTTTATTTTTTTGAGAAAAACTTCTAGAAACTTTCATGATTTTTCCTTTGCTAGTCTTTAGCAAGAAACACATGTTGTAATTTTGTACTTGTGTATGTGTGAATCTAAGAATTGGGTTTTGTTCATGGATATTTGTTGTATTGTACTTTTATAGATCTGCTGTTTATTTTTTTATGTTATTTTCGCCAAAGACATGAAAAAAGTTAGACAGAAATTTGTGGGGTCTTCACCAACTTTTAGTTATGGTTGAACTTGAATGCCTCAATGTCAATGTAGTTGGAGGAATGTCCTGGACTTTCCACTTAATTTTTCATTTTATTTTATTTATTTATTTATTTTTGGGTATACTCATGGACCAAAAGTCATCAAAAGGAGGGTAAACATCACAATATTTACAAAAAAGTCAAAGCAAAAGCACTCATTTTTGCAACACACACACACACACACACATACATACATATATATATATATATAAATATATGTTAAGTTTCCCATGACAAAAGTGAGAAATTCTTGTATGCACAGGTATGAAAATATCATACTATGAACATTAGTAGAACTTATGATACGGGCATATTATTTGGCACTTTTAAGGCATATATATTTTTTAAAATTACATTTTAATTGGATATTTGTAAAATTGGAAAAGGCCATCCAATAGTCGAAGCTAGTCAAATCATTCAAGAGTTTTAATTTGAGAACTTTAGCAGGTGTTATCAAAATTAGTGATCTTAGAATCTAATAGATTGGGTTAATTGAATCCCACCCAACTGATTAGATAACGGGTCTTTAGATTACGGATCTTAACCTATAACTAGAGGTTCGTATTGTTTGAGGTAACAACAAAAACCATAAAAAACCAATAAAAATTGTTCGTTCTCAAATAACTAACGATTATATATTACAAGACCTCTATCCATTTGTTGTAAGGAGGTATTTATAGAAAAATGCTAAAACAGACCAATTTATATACAACATTTATAGCAACAGGATGGTAATTACGTACATATGATACTAGTTCGACAACAATTCAAACCTTACCCATAAAAAAAAAAAAGAAAACAGAAAAATGATGATCCTAGAATGTAAGGATATGAATTTAAGTTTTAGGAGCAAAATTGACATTCCACTTAATATCTATACATATACATATATATATATACACACTCATATATAGATATAGATGTATATGAAGTCTCACAAAAGTGCTTCATGGATAGGGACTTAGGCCTATCCGTGTACGTGTGGTAGCTAAGCATTAGACAATCACCCTTAAATGCTTACAACATTATCATCCTCAAAACATCACCAAATTAAATATGTCCATTTCTATTATTTATATTAGTTCCAAAACTTAACTTATGATGATTTGATTATTGGTGCTTTAAGCCCACACTTGCAATAATTGAGAAGTGGAAATGGCAACAAACCCTATAGTTGGCAATAATCAGAAGAGGCAATTTGGAGCTTATCTATGAGTTGATGTGGTTGATTTATGTTTTGATGTTTTCATGAAATATTGTTGATGGAGCTATTTTGCTTACCATTCAACCACTTTGCGTATTCTAATTCTCCTTTACTTGCATATAGTGACAACTACTTCTCCTTTTGGTAGTTGGAATTCATTCATACATATATATATATATATATTCTCACACACACACACATAGAAAAATGAGAATAATAAAGGTCTTTGATATACTCAGTTAATAGATGAAATGTTTTAATACTTTATAACCCGTGTGATTTTATCTGAACTCTTTGCCTCAGACCTCAGTTATAACTGACTCAATTGATTCGATCTTAATCTTTGTCTTTGATTGGAATGCTGTGGATGTTTTTGATTATGCCACCTTCAAAGTGCATTTTCAATCAAATAGCATAATTTTATAAATATAATTTATTTATTTATTTACATATATTATTTATGTTGAGAATATTATATTTTCTCCAATTTATTTACTCTCAAATCTTTGAATGACTTCAGTGTTGAAGGGTTTTCTTGGATCAATGCCAACAACTAACCTTTTTTTGAGCTTTCAAGAATAGACCTTTAAATTGAATTCGCTCAAGGAAAGTCTATCAATTTTACTTTTATTTACTCGACCCAAAACTTTGAACTAACCCTTTTTTCTAAACTCAAATTATATAAATGTATATGTAAATATACATGTATGTGTACATGCCTATGTGCATATATCAACACATATTTGTTTATCAATATATGCATTTTGTGAAGGTATTTTGTATTTATATTTTTAATTTGAATAAACACACTTATACTAGAAATGCGTTAAGTGTGAAGGCGATGTTATTATACCAATTGACCATAAGTTGTTAAAAAAAACTTTGTAATATTCATTGAAAATAAGGAACATGAAGCCCATGTATGTATAAATATTAAACAATTGCTTTTGAAGAAAAAAAATAATTTAAATTATGCTTTATCTTTGCAATTTTTTTGCATATTTTTCTTTAAGTAAACACTTCATATTTTGATAACAATAAGACAACACAATCTTGTTCTTATTTTGATATAAAGCATGGGAATCTACTTTAAGCATTCTTGGCAAAAGCTTATCCTTTTGAGCTTATACATACAAAAAAGCTATCCATACATTATTCACAAAAAAAGACAGTCTAAAATAGGACAACCATTTAAATCCCAACTTAATTTGGTGACTAATGATTTTGGTCTGTGGGGTTCAAAGAATTCCAATTATGCCCATTGTTTTAAACCAATGGGAAAACAACCGAAAGTGAAGAAAAAGAAATAAAGTTGAAAGGGTTTAGAGTCACGTGCTTGTTTTGTAATGTCTAATCCTCTTTTAATGAAAGAAAAAGAATTTAATTTTTTTGAAAGAATATTGAGAGTGACTAAACAACTAAATTGATTATGATTGCATATTTGCATTATAATAAATTGTAATTGTCATAAGTTTGAGTTTGATGGATTTGATTCCATTATTGGGGAAGTGAGAAGCTATTAAGCTAATATTAATATTTTCCACAAATAATTCTTAGTAAATTTGGGATGATTGATGGAATTATGTTTCAATCAATTTTGTTAGCATGAGGCATCCAATTATGGGACTTTGGTTAATTGCTTTTAACTTTGGACAAATTTGTTTATATTGGATGTCAAAATAGGGCTAATCTTTGATATATATATATATATATATATATGACATGGAATTCACGTAGAATATAAAAAATGTCCCAAGAAAATATTATATTTTTGCCTAACAACTCTTACAACTAGTTTGGTTGGATTTTTAAGTTATCTCATGATTATTTATTATGTGATAATTTGAGTGATTTTTTATCATTGTGGTATAATATGGCTAGTATGACAAATAAACTTATTGGAGGTGGTAGGTTAATTTATTATAGGAATTGTACATATAAACATGGACTTTTGATATTCACGTGAGTTTGAGTGTTTATTGTTACTTCAACTAAATAAATAATAAAATAAGATAAAAATATTATATCCTATCTTATCGTTCCAACCAAATTGGCCCCTAAAAGTTAAATCGCATTTTTATTAAACAAGCCAATTTGGGCCGACTCGAAATTGACTTATGACTTGAGCAAACCTATTTGTAAAATTCTTGGATTTTAAAATAACCGAAATTTTGCCACATCAAGCAAGATTAACTTATTAAGCTGTAGTCTCCGATAAAATTTAATATTATACATATTTACAAATATGCAATTCCATTTATACCCTTGCATTACTTTCTCAAATACTTTACATTTTGTTTACACCATCTACTGCAATATTTTCTCCATTATCTTATGTTATTATTTACGTTCCAACTTAAACTTCAAAAGATTTTTATCGTTAGACTGATCCTATGCCAAGTGGCATGTGACCCAACGCTATAAGTCTGCCACATTATGTGGGAGGTCAGGAGTTCGAGCCCAAGTGAACTCTTGATGTGCGTATGTATAAATGAAAAAAAAAAAAAAACCTTGTTTAATTTCAAGATAAAAATTAAACTAACCCTTATTTAATTTCAAGATACAAGATGAAACTATTTAAACCAGATGCTCATATATGAAACGATCATTTGTCTAGAATGACATTTTTTTCAAAATACAATATACATACACACAATTGTAGAAGTAATTACATATTTACATTTATTAACTGAAGAACACAGGGCCAAAAAATGGATAGTCAAACACAGGAACTATGTATTACATTTTTTTTTTATTGGCAAATGTGAAGCACCCACAGAAGATGCACAGAAAACATGTTTTTGAAGAAAAGAACCACAGCATAGAAAGAAAGGAAAACTTTGAATAGCAAGTCTGTCAGAAAACCAGGGTTATACGGCCAGTGATGCAAAGAGGCCAAGACCTTCGCCTTTTAACTACTTTATATGCACATTCTGGTAAATAATTTGCATTTAACAACCTATTAATGCTGATCAAATGAGCCGTCAGGAGAATAAGCAGCATCTGTCACCTTGGCGCTGTCAAAGGGAACCTGTGCCTGCTCAATCTTGGGCAATTTCAAGGGCTCCTGTAAGGCTGGATTGAGAGGAAACAGCATACATTGAGCATATTGTGCCATTAATTGGTCAACTAGCACCAGGGCTACCACTGCTTCCACCATTGGAACAGCTGCATTACAAATATCAAGACATGAAGTTGAATTTGGCGCAACATAGGCACGGCTGAATTCAAAGAATTGAGCCGTATATCCCCAGAAAATATTACAAGGAAATGGAAATCACTCTTAAGACTGATATGTGATAATGTGACATAGAGCGTAGCCTGGGGAAGCAACTGAAAGGGCGACATAATTTAGATTATTGGGTAAAATCAAATATAACATTTAGAAAGAAAAAAGGAAAAATGAATTACAGTTGGGGGACAAACCTCGTGGAACAACACAAGGGTCATGACGACCTCTAGCTATGAGCTCTGTCTCATGTTTGTCTCTAGTCACAGTGTTCTGCTGCCTCTGCATAATAGAAAATATATGGTTAATATAACTCTTGTCCTTCGTTAGGTGCAACATGGATACTTCATGGTCATAGAACTTGCATGCTAAAATAATGTTCAATATGGCAATTATTACACATTAAAGGTTAATAGTTTCTGATAGAACCTGGTTACTTGGGGAACTGTTATATAGTGCAAGATATATCATTTATTTTTTTTTTTCCCTCAAGTTATAAATTAATTTCAGGATAGATGAGGTCATAAATCTTAAAGTTTTATCACATTTCCTACCCAAAGACCTTGATCTTTATGCATATTTATTTGTCACCTCACTAGGCTTACGTGGAAATATTGCAGGTGCAGTGAGCTTTATCTCAAAGTCAAATATTATCAAAAGTAGACTAATTATCCAGTGCGCCCTGAAATATGAACCATTCTCGGCACCTTGATTCTCTCTGGACCACAGGCTGTTTACGGCAAGCTCCATTTTCAAGGATGACAAAGGTAAGCCATGCACAACTTGAAGCTCCTGACATATTATGCTAGGTTGAGCTTGTTCATTTGTCTAATAGTGAAATCAAATAAGGCGCTTCACATCAGCTTGCATTTGGTTTTTCTCAAAATCTTGTTCAACTTGAGGAAATAATAAAAGACAAATTTGAGAATTTGGAGTTGTTTTTGATAGTAAGCCTCAAGCTGGCCCACCCCAAAAATCACAGGTCTACTTCCTAATACCACAAACTGATATATAACTCCTCAGGGATGAGCATTTCTTCAGTTTTAGATGAAGTTGTAAAGGCACAGACAAACACAAACAAAAAACATGCACAAGAAGGCTAAAGGTGGTGAACCAGGGAGAGAGAAAGAGAACATACAGATATAGTAGATGTTGGCTTGAAAGCTATTTTCATGTTGATTATTTCTCCATTTGATATGCCACCCTGAGGATAGACATGGAACAATGAAAACTATACACTGGAAAATGATGAACAGTATATATCATGGATTTCTTATCTCATATACGCTTTCCTGAAAAAATGCCAATTGAGGTTGAGGATTTCTTCAATCAACAAAGGGCTGTGTCACCTTTGTGACAATAACAAAATCTAACCTGTATCCCACCAGATTGGTTGGTTTTTGTCCTAACTCGCCCATGTTTATCCATGTAGAATTCATCATTATGCTCACTACCAGTCATGAATGTACCTGTTTGGTTTCATTAAAAGAAAATCAGAACTGACATATGCAATCAATTAGATAAAATCATATGGACCGTAAATCAGAACCAAGGATGCTTTTGCACCTGCAAATCCACTCCCAAATTCAAATCCCTTTGTTGCAGGTAATGACATTGCAGCTTTGGCCAACTCTGCTTCAAGTTTATCAAAGACAGGAGAACCAAGCCCCTAATGAAACACAGATTGATGTTCAGACATCTTTACGAGAATTTCCAAAATCAGAGACTGTAGTGGTCACAAGTCTATCAATGCATTAAATAACAAAAGCATGAGGCATTCATGGGAGGAAGCAGGGGGAAAATAAGGGCATTTACCCGTGGGACATTTCGAACTATGCAGGTGACAACACCCCCAACCGAATCACCTCTCACTCTGACAGCATCAATAGCAGCAATCATTTTTTCCGCGTATTCAGGATTTGGACACCTTACAATATTGCTCTCTATCTGATAACATTAATATGATACAGAAAATAGAACTTGTAAACAAAATCAGACAAGAAAATTGAAAACTGAAAGGAAAACTTGACAAATCAGAAATATGGAAAAATGTATAAAGTTCTATTAGTCATGCGATGCCAAGATTTATTGAAGTGGCTATTTCACCAGCATCTTTGCCTTTCTTGGCTCATCAATCCTTATGCTCCATAACCACATTTATTGAACCAAAGCTTAGCATTTATTTGTACACAAGTATGTGTTTTACATTGGCACAGATTATTTCTTCTTTCATCAGGGTTCTCATGTCCTTTTGGTAGTAGATCATTATTGCATAATTAGGTACAGTAAGTAGAAAGATAAAAGGCAGACCTAGGCTGAATTTTTTTGAACATCTTAATACTTTATTAGCTCCTGTGGCTAATGGAGGAAAATTTTGCTGGGAACGATACACAGTAATCAACATCAGAATTGCCCAATATAAATCAGTCAATACCATTGATAGTATGTAGAGGAAAGAAGGGGAATACATATTATGATACCTCATCAAGTGTCACAGTTTCGTGATCAACCAAATTTTCAGGAAGGACAACCTTGTGTACTTGTGAAACATAAGCGAGAATCTGCAATATAAAGCATGAGTAAATAGAACCAGGAAATAACAGAAAAACCATTGCTAAGCTCACAGGGTCAGCCTTTACACATTTTTCACTATCTTATTGACTTCAATATGCAAGATGAGCTCCTCTCACCTATATGCCAATAACCCAAAGAAAAAGAACTATAAGAAAATGGCAAGAAGCGATTCTTGCATGTCCCCATCAATCCTTCAAATCATTAAATTTTTATGTCTCCAACTAAAATTTCCTTGCCCAAAGAGGAATGTGACACAATCAATTGCTTGAGTGTAAATAACTCAAAGCAACATCATTGTAAACATTTTGGGTCTAACCAAAGTGTCTCGTTCACAGTGAAGACCAAATTTTAAGCTTCACCCGAGGAAAAAGTAAGCAGACACTATATAACTGTTAAAACTTCATTCTATGAAAATACAGTAAAACGTGATTCTGTAGAAAGTAGTTCAGTTCACATATAAAAGTGCATGCATAAGCATCTAACCCATAAACTTACTTCAGTTCCTGCATATTGCTTTAGAATCTTCTTAGCCACAGCTCCAGCAGCAACTCTCCCAATGGTTTCTCTTGCAGAAGATCTACCACCACCCTGGATTTCCATAAACATATTAACATAAACCAAAAGGTAAATTCACCAACATTTCATGAAGCAAGTAACTGAAAATATTTCAATTTCCAAAAAGAAGTATCCAAATATATAGATTGCATCACTGCTACTGTTCAAATGTTTTTACCTGTACTGATCTGACACCATACTTGAAATCATAAGTTGCATCTGCATGAGAAGGCCTATAAGCAAGTGACATTTCACTGTAGTCCTGGAGCCCATAATAAAAATGAACTTTATGAGAACCATGAAATATGCATGTCTAGTTAAAATAATTCCTTTGAAGCTCTAAGGGAGGTCAATCCGTTCATCTCTCAGTGAGAATTTCCAATAAATTTTCTTGACGCCAGTCATACCCTGGCATTTCAATCATTAAAGAAAACAAAGTTGCAAGGGATCCAACACATTGAAGAAGTGAATCTATATTCAAAAAAGTCATTCCTAGCAACTATCATGATAAATCAATAAAGATCCTAGCTCTGCAGTTCTAAGATAAGCCATCTTTTAACTCTCCAGCATCCCATTTCCCCCTGAACCCTTCCTCGTGGGTCCCCCCCCCCCACCCCCACAAGAACAGAAGCAAAAAATAGGAAAGCTGTGCACTTACATGTCCTCTTTGATCCGTATTGGGCACTTCTACCTTGATTGGAGATCCAGTGGTTACCCCTACAGTGAGCACATGACACATCAATTCAGTGATTCACTTGATGAAACAAGGCCATTAGTCCATGTAATAAGTGCAACAGAAGAAAAAAGTAGCTCAAGGCATGCCTACAAATTACTAACCATCAGCAATTCCTGACGCTATTTTACATGTGTCAGTCTCTTTTCTCGGGGTGGTGATTCTGCTTTGACCTGGTCTCCTAGAAGCAACAAAATCATAAATTGCATGATCAATGAAATCCAGGTCACTTTCTTTCTAACAGAAACACATCAAGCCCACAGAAAGTTACTGCTATCAAGTATCCAGTTTTTTTGGTTATCATGATTCATGAATTGTCGAATCAGGTTCAGAGCTATATGATCACTAGGACCATAAGAACCAGAGAAAAGAAGCTTCCTTACCTGTGTCTTTCAGATATAAAAACATTTTAGACAAATGAAATATCATGAATATACCTTCTATCCAGATCTACTTGCATATCAGCTTCTGAGAGGGGAAGTCTAGGGGGACATCCATCGATCACACATCCTACCCCACCACCATGAGATTCTCCAAATGTTGTAACACGGAAATAAGTTCCAAATGTGCTACCGGAGGCTTGTATTTCTGTTGACAAGAGAACATGTAAGTACTTTCTATTGCTCATACTTTCTCTGCATGAAGCAATATAATGTTAGTTCCATTTTAGGCGTCCCCACTAACAATTAGCATCCTTGACGTTTCTTAAGAAAGCAAAAAAATTTACTCAACTTCCTCGATCAAACTGTACCTAGATTCAAAATTGCAATCTTTTTTAGTGCAGCTCCCTCTGCCGTTCATACCAGAGAAAACTCCATGATTAGGCTCAGAATGCAAAATACTTAAGTGTTATGTACTCTCGACACTTACCAATATTATCACACGCTTTTGTCCATCCAATATTACAATTATTTTCTTCTTAATGCTCATAATTAAACACTGAAGTCGCAATTTAAAAAAGCCAATGACTAATTATGGCCTAGAAATGCTTGTTGTTACTGTGGTTTTTGAGATATCTATTTTTATTTGCTTTCATGTAGGTTTAATCGTAGACATGGTACAACTGTAGTTTGAACAAGAATCAGTGATTATATCGGTCCATGTTGCATGGCGTGAAAGGTGATTGAACAATCACAATTTATATTCTTGCCATATAGGTGGTTAAGCTTAAATTTCTCCTAAAATTGACTGAACTTGACCATCCACACACTCCTAATGCGGGATGTGCTATTTTTCTCAGACGCTTTCCTCATAAGTACCTGAGACAATTAAACTAGAACTGAAAGAATCAAACATTACAAATGTTCTTCTTACAGTCGTGTGTCGTTTTATGGAACTCTCTACTGAAAAATGTAAAAACATGGCCAAAACGGCCCAGAAATTACTCCAATCATCGTACCCTCCTCACCCCACCATTCCATAACGAGTAAAAAGTATCCATGATAATCAGAAAAGCACTATCATCTATCAGAATTAACAAATATTAAATTCAAATAACTACTTCATAATTCATACCGAGACGTTTTGATTGGTATCGGCGAGCGGGAAGCTGAAGGCTCGGCGAGGGCAGCATTGACGGCGATTGGAGGGATCCCAGTCGGGCGGGTCCATCACAAGAAGACGGAGCTCCGAGAAAGTGTTTGGTGTAGAGGGACGACGCCATTCTTGCAGGCCTGATTGTGGCTTTGGTGCGTCTCTCTGGTTTGGTGAGCAGAAAGAGAGAGAGAGAGAGCGGAGGGGAAATTCCCAGTTGGTTGAGAAACTGAAGAAGACGTCGTAGTTGGTGTACAAAAATTGGTTGTTGGGTGGACTTACCACCTAGTCACCTACCCTCCTTCTCATGTTTTCTAATAATAATTTTTTTTTTCGTTTAAAATAACAAAATTAAGTTTTATTCTTTTTTTTTTTTAATAATATACACACGTGCATGAAGATTTGTTAGGATTTGAATAATCTTATATATATAAGAGTGAGGGCCAATCACTGAATCAATTGACTACTCGACAAAATAAAATTAAGTATAAAGGTTATTATCTGCTCGTTTGGACGTGTTTTTATTTTATTTTATATTTTTAATATTTTTAAATTTTGAAAAGTTAATTATAATTTTGAAAATTAAAATAAAATCGTATTTGAATGTTTTGTTCAAGAATAATTATTATGATAGATATAGGTTGAAAATTTGGGTAATTTATATTTTTTTATACTTAAAAACATGTTTTTTCAAAATATATGTATAATTTAATTATTTTGAAATGATGATGCGTATTATATTGCAAAATTTAAATTTATTAATATGATAATAAGATGATATAGTAAATTTGTGAGAAATTAAAAATAAAAATTAGTAGCATTTTCAACAAAAATTGGAAGAAGTTGATACATGGTGTTCTGTTTTGAAATAGAATCAAATGTCAAACTGGCCTAAGTTGCAATTACTTTTAACGTAATAATAACAATAACAACAACAACAACAATAATAACGATTTTTTTTATTATTATAACATTTTTACTAAATTTTAAATTTTTAAAATTTAATTAGTACTTAGAATAACTTCATTTGTCGTTTAACATTAGTTATGAATTTTTTTGTTTCTAAATTATCATTATATATCTATCAACCAAATTTGATGACTCTCTATTACGCATAAATCTATATTAATAATATCATAAGAGAGTATTTTACTATAGTTATGTTATGTAGTTCTAAAATTATCAAATACGGCAACTTATATGATTTAATGAACCTTTAATACATTATATAAATCATTTACACACACACACATATATCTATATCTATATCTATATCATTATATATAAGAATGAGGTACTTTGATCGAAATTTAAGCTACTTTTATTGATTTTGTCTCGAAATTTGGGGTAAAATTGACAACAATCAAAAGAAACAGAGCAAAATGGAGCTAAGCGATCGAAATAGGCACGAGAAGAATATCCCGACGCACACCGTCAAGACGTCGGGGGCCGGGGCACAGGACGAGCACGCCAAGGCACGCAGCAAGGCGAAACAAGGCAGCATAATCTCGCAGCGAGCGCCCTGGCACGGGTGCTACTGGAATCCAGGTATCAGGTCTTCGTGCCGTGCGCTTGGGTGCAGGAACTACTGGAACATTGCGCCTTGGCGCAAGTTGTCCATGCTAGGGCATGCGACGCACAAGTTTTCTTGGAACATCTCGGCAACAAGAGTAGTTTTGTGCGCTGGGGCGCAAGTCACTGAGGCGAGCATGCGACGCACAAGTTTTCTTGGAACGTCTCGGCAACAAGAGTAGTTTTGTGCACTGGGGCGCAAGTCATGTGCGCCTCAGTGACTTGCGCCCCAGCGCACGGCACAGGCCCATGGACCTAGGACTTCGTTTTTGCATGTATTTAATTAGTTTTCTTTTGGAACAACTTAACACAAACATAACACAAGGGTTTTTAAACTGCTTTTAAGTTAGTTTCTTGAGACGGAGTTTAGAATGAGAGTATTAGGTGTTCTCGTGAGATTTGTGGGATTCAAGTTTGTACTGATTATTTGATTTGAGATCAATAAATTCATTTTCTTTGGCAGGTGGATTAAGTACATTAAGTACATCGCCGAACCATGTTAAATATTGTTATCAGTTTTTATTGAATTACTTTACTATTATTTCATAGTTTTTACAATAGATCTTATGGGTAATTATAACAACTTTCTTAAATTTCGTTCAAATATCCATCTCATTCTTACATATACTGACTTTAGTATTGAAAGCTTTTTTTAAGCAAACCTAATGACTGTAATCATTTTATGATTTTACATTAAGGTATTTGCTATAGAAAAGTCGCTACAAATTTCAAGCAAAGGTATTTTCTTTTAAAATTATAAGTAATAAAAATTATTAGCTATTAATCAATAGTCTTGTATGTTCGAAGCTCAATAAATTAGCTTGCATTATTCATAAGAAATTTAATATATATATAAATATATATATATAAATAGATTGATTGATTGTAGCGAGGTTAGCTATGAGATTATCTATTTTAAATTTGATTAGATTAATTTTATAGCTAAAATTATGAATTTTTAGCGTTGACAACAAATTCAATGTAACTAATACCCTAATTTTTTATAGCCTTAGAATTCAAATTCAGATTGACTAACTTAAACTATAATAAACTCATACATAACTAGAAAAATATTTTTCCAAACTTGTGCAGTACCAATACACATAGAAAATGCATGATCTCGAGATAACACATTTCTTGTTTATCCAATGTGACTTTAGAATTTTCTAGGTATATATTCACGGGAGGTGAACTTTTAAAATTTGTGAATCGGGATAATTATAATTTTCGTCCCTAAACTTAGCCACTTATTCGATTTTAGTCCCTCAATAGTATGACATTACAAAATTGGTCCCTAAAGTGTCAAGTTTTTAACAAATTGCGTCCTTGCCGTTAACCATCCAGTCAAATTGGACGGAAAGTGGTCATGTGCATTGCACATGACCACTAATGGAGGGAAATGCAGCAGAATCTTGCCCAGTTTCCCGCCAAGTACGTTTCTTGGCTTTTTTATATCATTTTGTCTCATTTTTTCACAGAATTCAGTCAAGCAGCAAGAGAGGTTTCGGTCAGTGGTGTGAAGCAAAAACAGAGGAGGAAAATTGGAGAGAAGGAAAAATGAGTTCAAGTAATTCCTTCAACAGTCGTTCAAGCAACAAGTTTCACCCAAATACTCCATTATTTTGTGATTGTGGATATGAGCTACCATTATTAACATCATGGGCCTCAAATAACCTAGGCAGGAGATATCGTGCTTGCCCAAATTATAGGGTATGTTTATTGAAGTTTCCTTTATTTTCTTTGATTTTGATTTTGAGAACATGCATTTAACTTGGAGTTATATTGATTTATATTTTACAGAAGAGAGGATATTGTGGTGTATTCAAGCGGTGGGATCCTGAAATGTGCGATAGATCAAAGGCTATCATTCCTGGACTGCTTAGAAGAATAAATAAGTTGGAGGAAGAAGTAGCATGGTATAAGAGCTTGGAAGAGAAATTGGAAGTAGAAAAGGAGGCCAACAAAAAAAGAAAAAAGAAATTGGAAAGTATGATTTTAATGTACAACAAAAGGATGAAAGTGATGAATGTTTTTTTTGCTATTTTTATGTTCATTATTGCAATTGTGGTGATATATATGAAGTTGCAAAAGGTTGAAGGTAGAGTTGCATTACTGCAACTTATCTAATTAGTTTGGTAATGTTGTAATGCAAAGTTTTGTAAATGGAAAATTTAAATTATGGCCAAGTTTTGGTATTCCAAATTTTGCAGCACACTTTGAAGTTCCAGCAAATTAGTTTTATTTTATTGTCCATTTGCTTGCTCAAAGATTTCAAGCATTTTTTTTCTCCAATAGAAAACACAACATAAACTAATATTAATGTAACATAACATAAACCAATATTCAACTTCAAATTAACACAAAATATCACCAGACTTTGATGCAGCATAAACCAACATTCAACATTCAACTTCAAATTAATCATCCCACATTCAAAATTCATCCCACATTCAACATTCAACATTCAACATCCTTCAGTTCAACCCAAAGCATTTGAAGCTAAACAACAGACTTCAAGTAGAGGTACACTTTGATGCAACAGAGTTAGAAATGGACTTTGAGGCAGCAAACTTGGATGCAGTAGGCTTTGAGGTAGCAGACTTTGAGGTTGTAGATTTAAGGCAGCAGACTTCGAGGCAGCAGATATTGAGGCACCTAATTTAGCTTCACTTCTGGAGGAATTGGAGATGCATAATCTCAAGTTGGAAACTGTAATGAAATTCATTCCGCCTTTGACAATCATAGGGGTATGGTTGGTGGAGGATGCTTGATTGATCTACAACAATTGACATATATTAGTTGGTATACAATCTACTTTTTTTTCTCAAAATCATGCAAACAATCATGCCAACCTTAACTGAGCCAACTCTATTTGAGCTTCCTCCAATTTGGACATTTTTGTTAGGTCTTCTAACCTGTAAAAATAGAACAATCTATTAATTCAAAGATACTCAGAAAAGTTATTTATAACTAATAATTGAAAATCCACAAACCTGTAATTTCTCTATGTTTCTTCCTTGCCTTTGCACAGGTTCACTGGACTGAGGCTTGAGTTGGCTGAGTTGCTTCCAGATATGCAAATTCTTCATTCCTTTGCCCTTCAACTTCTGTTGGTGCAACCTCCTCATACTCCTGTTCAGTTTCCATTGTTTTTCTTTTTTTACAGGTTGTTGAATTGTGATTTGTAGCCCCACAAGTTCTGCATTTATTTTTTCTTCTAACCCCAATCAGCCTATGTGGATTAGAAGGGGCATGAGGTTCATCAGGCTGTCTCCTTCTCATCTTTTGAGGCCTACCAACCTTTTCTTTGTACAAGGGTGGTAAAGGAGGCTCATTATCACTTTTAGGCCACAATTCAGGCCATTCAAGCCAAATATAGGATTTTTATAGCATTTTAAATAACTTTGTACACTGTAACAGTTGTGAACATATGCCTCAGGTTCTTCATTTCTGCACCATATAGCTGAAATTGCATGTTTGCATGGTATTCCTGACAAGTCCCACTTCCTACAGCTACAACTCCTCTTACACAAGTCCACTGTGTGCTGGTCAAAAGGCCCCACTACTTGGAAATGCCAATCATCAGACCTCATTGGTATACACTCCCCAGCATCCTTCATGTTTTTGATAAGCAATTTTTTGATCTTGGGGCATATTGGTCCATCCCATTTTGTAGTTTTTTCTCTATTCATTTGCATCCTACTCATCAACAAGTTTCTAATTGACTCAAGCAATGAAATGAATGGCTTTTCTTTTGCATCAAGAATGAAACTGTTGAAACATTCACACATGTTGTTCAAAAGGATGTCACACTTGGGATATGGATTGAAATGAGACCTAGACCAGTTATGTAGAGGTTTCTTCAGTAGCCACTAATATGCTGCTTCATTTATTTTTTTCAATTCATCCATTTTTCTTTTGAATTCCTCAATTCTTGTTGCTTTTGCTGCTGCCCAAAGTGCATTTTTTATTGTAAGACCAGTAAAATCATCTTTTTTCATGTTGCTATGCAAATGCCTCACACAAAATCTGTTTTTAGCATTAGGTAGCAAAGACTCGAAGGCTGGAATTAAGCCTTTTTGCTTATCAGACATGAAAGTCCAATTATACTGATTCTCAAAGCTTATATCATCATTCAAAAGAGACAGAAATCAACTCCAACTATCTTTAGATTCAATCTCAACTATTGCATATACAATGGGAAAGATATTATTATTGGGATCTAGTCTAACTGCTGACAATAGTTGACCCCCATGATTCCCCTTAAGAAAGCATCCATCAACTCCTATAACAGGCCTACAAGCATTTCTAAATCCAAGCTTACATGCATTGAAGCACATGTAAAACCTTTGGAACCTCTTACTTCCTTCTTCATCTACCAGTTTCATTATTACAGTTGAACCTGGATTACTTCTATCAAGCTCAAGACAATAATCCTAAATCTGGTTTAATTGTTCTTCCATTGAACCCTGTATCAGCTGTAGTGCCCTTCTCTTTGCTCTATAGGCTTGTGATTTTGAGACATTAGCCTTTAGAGTTGTACAAAGCCCATTTCTAAACTCAGATGTGCCTAGCTTTGGATTTTATTTGAATTTCCTTTGAAAAGTCTTGCCTATCCAACCAGATTTCAAACTTGAATTGTTATAGTTCCAAGAGCATTTATTGTGAATGGGATTGTAGCTCTTTATTTGCCAAGCACTATTATTCTGCATTTTTGATACAAAAACAAACCAGCCACATTTATCTTTTTTACACACACCCCTCAGTCTTATTTTGTCATTCTTAATGAACTTAACCATCATACCTCTTCTTAAGCAATGACTTTCAATTGCAAATTTAGCCTCATCCCTAGAACTAAAAATCAATCCTAATTTAAGTTCAGGATTTTTATTTTCTATCCTAGGATTAAACAAGGGATACTGTAATCCCTTCTCCTCATCAGAACCTTGTTTGCTATTCAAATCATCCTCACTATCAATAACATATTCCTCACCTGAATCCTGTAGCCTACCATACATATCTTCACTAATAAACTGATTCTCTTCTATTGTTCTCCCCCTATTTGTCTCACTAATTTCAACCTCAGGATCTACATAAGCCTCAAACAACTTGTCATCATCCTCCATCTCAAAGTCACTTTCATAGAACACATCATTATCGTCTAAATCAGCCATCTCCTCATCAATAACAACAGATTCATTAACTAATCTAGTCTCAGTATGTTGTCCAGTTTGGCTCTCCATAAAACCTCCCAAGTCCAAATGCTCTAAGTACATATCAACCTCATAATTATTAGGTATAAAATTCCTTATGTTATACACCTCTGAATCTTTTTCTATGCACTTACATTGCCTATCAAAATTCTTCCCATATTTAAGCAAAAACCTAATACTGCCCTTATCCTTGTATCCTAAATCCTAAGCATAACCCCACAAACCAATCATCCCAATCTAATCTACATCAACAAAGTCAAAATACTCCAATTTCCCTCCTATGTACTCTCTATGTGGAGTATGTTTTAAGATTCCAGCATAGTGAATGTTGAATGTAAAACATGTTGGATACCCCATATCACCTAGTTTCATTAATTTATATATTTTAAGTGAAGGTTTTAAACAAATTAAGAACAAAAATCAAATAAACACCAATTAGATACACAAAACAAAACATTGCATTTACTATATTAAAATACCAGAAACCCAATTTAGGCTAAATAGTACCATAAATTAAAGTAGCCTAAACTACCATGCAATTAAACATAAACTCTATAAATCAGCATTTCACCCAATAACAGAATAAATAAATAAACAAACTCGCATAAATTGAGGTAGGACTACACATCAGCTGACCATAGAGAAATGAAAAAAATTACACTTAGCTAGGATATATTACCGTAATTAGGTGTGAAATCCAGCGCATGCTTGCTTCTCCTCGCCATTTCAATGATTACCCCTCGTACTCTGCGCAATGGAGCTCCAGCAACCTCCTACTCCGATTTTCTCTGGTTTCAGCCTTTCAGACTTCACATTTTTAGTTCTAATCTACTTTGGGTACGATAAAGGCAAGATATTATGGAAGATTTTTCAACAATTCCAGTGGAAATTGAGGGATTGAAAATTTGGGGGCTAGGGATATGCGTTTGGGGGAGAGAATTAGGGTTGAGGGGGAGAGAATGGGGGAAATGTATTGATGCTAACCTAATCTGCTGCATTTCCCTCCATTAGTGGTCATATGCAATGCACATGACCACTTTCCGTCCAATTTGACTGGATGGTTAACGGCAAGGACGCAATTTGTTAAAAAATTGACACTTTAGGGACCAATTTTGTAACGTCATACTATTGAGGGACTAAAATCGAATAAGTGGCTAAGTTTAAGGATGGAAATTATAATTATCCCTTTGTGAATCTAACTATTCATTTCCTCAAAAAATTTGTTTTTAATTTCTTTCATTGTGATTAATTATTATTTAAAAGACGTTGATTAGTGAGCTTTTAATTAAGTTCAAGAAAGAGATTAATTCCCAATCTCTTTTTTTTCCACCAACTTGTGTAGGTATTTGTTAATTTTTTTTAATTAGTTGTAGCACATTATTACATGATACGTCCATTTTAAATAGGGATGGCACCCGCAGGCCCCCATCCCCATTCCTGAACCCCACCCTATCCTCGTTCCCGTCCTCGTCCTCGTCCCCGTTCTTGTTCCCGTTCCCCATCCCCATCCCCGATTCCCGCTGTGGAGAGATTTTGCCTTCTGTCCCCATTCCTCGAATCTTCATGGGACCCGCAAGATTCCCAAAATAGCATGTGTTACCAACTTATCTCAAATTTGTGACTAAAAATTAGGAATAAAAATTAGATTTAAATTATATATTTATATTTAATATTTATACTTTATGATTTATTGATTCTTATAATTTAAATGAACTTACTAAAATAATCAAAAAATATTACATATATGTATGTATAAATATGATTAAGGGCATTATCATTATTTGATTGGAGCGGAGGCTCCGTGGGGCGGGGAATATAATCCTTGTTTCCATCCCGAAATTAGTCTCAGGGTATTTTCTTCCTCATTCCCATCCCTATCTTCGTGGGGAAAAATTTCCCCAAATTTGGAGACCTGTATTCGGCGGTCAAGTTGGGGATTATATTGTATTACTAATTTTAAACTTCACTCAAGTGACATTTAATTGTTATATCTGGGCCTAAAAATAAAGGCCCAAAAAAATGGTCAATGTGCTTTGTGATTTTGTCATGGATGTATGATAGAGATGGCCAAATTTTTGTAAAATGTCACACCACTTCGTGCTTGGGCAGCAGAAATTTTTTGACTTCAAATAGTTAGCTAGTCAAAGTTTTTTACTCAACAGGAAAAGAGACAACATCTTTTTCTAATTTTGACCCTTTATAATTAATTAGAGAATTTTTATTCATATATTCAATATGTACATATATATACACATGTGTGTATAAGTCATCTGATCTCCAAGGATAATTCACGACCCGAGTTTACCTATTAGTCTTTAATATCTTGATTCATACAAGGGCTTAGGTTCACTGACCTGTCCGTAATGATACATGTTAGACTTGTTGAAGTGACTTTCAACTAAAATATTTTGATGCTTAAGTTAGAATTTAGTAATAAAAGATAATAAAGGACTGAGGTAAAAAGGTGAAATTAAACTCAACAATGAATTTTTTAATGTTCACAAGTAACACTATTTATAGTGGTCAGCACTATATGATGCCAACTAGAGGTTAACTACCTTTAGATTAATGGTTAGAGTGGCAGAACCAAGATCAAATTAGGTGAGGTTAGGTGGGGTTTGAAATAATTAAAAAGAAAAAAAAACATAAATTTTTATTCTATAAAAGTATTTTGCTAAACATGAGGAGAATTTTTGACTTTTCAAGTGCGACTTACTTAGGACCATCATCAGCCACCTTAAAATCTTTGACTTGTGATTACGGCGATCAAGATATTACAAAATTTGATTATTATAGTTGATGCTCTGATAATTAATCATAGTTAAAAATCAATCAATAGCTAATGATTATTCTTTTCTTATATATATTAATTTTTTCACAAATATGCATAGCTAATTTTTTGTTGCATCTTACGAATAAGGTTACAAAGTTATAGTTAATAATTATTGTTGTTTGTTATTTAAAAAAAATTATATTTGCTACGAAAATTTGTAACTATAATTGATAGTTATAGTTATGAAATTAATTTTGCAGCAAAATTGTCATAGCAGATACCTAATTTTTTGGTAGTGTTATGTCATTATAACTCATGACAAAATAAACATTATTATTATTCCTTATTACGTTCATATCATTAGTGTTAATTTTCATGCTATCATATAAATTTTTGTCATTTACATTATGCTTATTTGCAATAATATTTTATAAAATAGGAGCTTATAAAATAATTTATTATATCACCCTTACCAAATATATATATATTTTTAACCTTTTATTCTGTCATTGTTAATCTTGTGATTTAAAGTAGGGAAATAAATTGAAATTTAAGAACTTATAATGAATTGTGGTTAGAAAATCTTTGTTGGAAAATTTTTGCTTCTTAAAACTCTTCCTTTACAATTTCCATATCTAATACACCTCTACTTGATCCTTCATATATATATATATATATATATATATATTTCACAATCTTTTTTTCCCTTCGTGTTTATTCCAGTAGCTGTCTGGATATGTGATTTTGTGAGAGCTTAACGAAAAAAAAAAAAAAAAAAAAATTAACGACAAAAAATAATAATGTGAAATTGTCACTTGTCATGATATTTCAAGGAAAAAAATTAGTGAAAATAAATTAAGAGGCAATGTAAAAATTGCTACTAACATTATATATTAAATGACAAAAAAAAATTATTTTGTCACAATTGCTTTTTGCAAACTTAATAGTGACAAAAAATATACTTAAGTTATCGCTACTGACAATGAATGACATATCTATAGTGACAATTTAATGACAATAAAGTTTTATCACGAATCATATTAATATACAGTGGCAATTTCACTAGTTTGTCATTGTACATTTGTTACTAAATACTGACAACTTAAAACACTAGGCTTTTGAATCACTAATGAACTTATTATGACAAAATAAAAATTATTGACACCTTAAGAATATCATTAGTAACAAAATAAATATAATTGTCATGTAATATATATTAATAATAAGTCCTATATTGTCACTTTATCACTAATGTTATATACATATATGTATATATTTTTGTAGTATGACATATATATATATTAATAATAATAACTTTTATTATGTCACTCATGATACTTTTTAAGTAAAGATAGTTTTTATTTGGTCACATGAATATGGTTTAATAGTGATAAAAAAATGTGTTTAAATTGCCGCTATAATAATTAGTAACATATGCATAGCAATGATAATCTAGTGATAATAAAATTTTTGTCACAATTCATTAAACATGTATCACTAATTATCAATTAATAGTAATTAAATTTAAGCACAAGGTTTTTCATTACTAATCTTATGAAAATCATTATTTGCCAAAATAAAATTAATTTATTATTGCTTAATAATCAAAACTTGAGAAACAACTAAAACATGCTCCTATGGAGCAAAATTGAGGTAGCTAAGGGTTACAAAAGTTAGACCAATAATGAGAGACTTCATTCTTCACATACATGTGATAATTCACAAGAAGGGATATATGCTATAATGAATGTCTTGTACAATAACAACATATGTACATGTGGATATATACCTTGTAACTCTAAAAGCTCAAAAAGGTTAAGATAGGAAATTGCCTAACAAAATTTTTTCCATGTTCAAATTAATGTTTGTAAATTATAAGGTAATTTTTTTTTTTTTTTAATATAGATAACTGCTACATGTAGATCATGATTAAATTCCTACGATATTAAATAAATTTAAATATTCAAAAATTTAAAAAGACTTAGGGAATGTTTGGTTATGTTTTCTTATAACAAAATTATTTTGGAGAAATATAACCAAGCATATCCTCATTTTCTCTTCAAAACACAAAAAATGATTTTTCCAAAATACCCTCTACTATCCTTCGTTATCCCCAAAACTTCCCAATTTTTCAATATATACATGCATATATTATATATATATACATCATATATATTTTATTATTATTATAACAATAAAGAACTTACTCAATTTTATTTTCATTCCAAAAATCTAACAAAAATGTATTAATTTAACTAGTACAGTAAAAAAAAAAGTTTCATCCCAAAATATAAACAAACATATTAAAATTCTCCAAAATCAATTTTTAACTATTTCCCAAAATATAACAAAAAATCAATTACATTCCCAACACAACTTTCACATTCTCAATAATTTATTCTTTCAAAATATATAATAAAATAACACAAAAAACATAACCAAATATTACTTATGTGTTGGGTTGAGTCAACCAACCCATGTAAAGAAACGCAAATTCTTGAAGTATTGGTAATTACACAACTTTTGAGGTATTTATTGTACCACCTGCATAGGGTTAATTTCTGTTCTTTTTACCCTAAAAAAAGAACAAAAACAAAGAAAAGGTACCATTAACACACGCAAATATTTAAGGATATAGGGTTGTCCTTTATTAAAGCAAATTAAGCAAAAAGAAATACCATAAAGATGAAAAAAGTATTGTACAGGCATAATGGTTTTAAAGTTCATATAATGTCAGAAGATGAGGTATATATTATATTCAAAGTTTGGGTAGAGAATAGAATCTACTTTAAGTACAGTTCTGAACACAACGCAAAAACAAAGGTAAAATATATATATATATATATATACACCCCATGCCCCCACTTTTTCCCTTCTTTTAATTTTTTTCTTTATCTCCTTTTTAGAAAGCTGATTTATCCAGAGGGAATGTTCTCCACAGCACATACTACACTGGGTTCTTGATGGGTTCTCTCTGTGTATGTATATGTGTATGTATGTATGTTTATAAGCATGTATATGTGAGTGGGGGTGGGTGGGTGGGTTGGATAAATAA
This sequence comes from Jacaranda mimosifolia, assembly GCA_018894105.1. Lineage (NCBI taxonomy): Eukaryota > Viridiplantae > Streptophyta > Magnoliopsida > Lamiales > Bignoniaceae > Jacaranda > Jacaranda mimosifolia. The sequence continues at coordinate 5,861,588 of CM032125.1, forward strand.
GCCCAAAAGCCAATTGGCCTCAGGAGATCACCAAAGGGGTGGTCCCTTTTCTTGAAGCCAGAACCCCAACATATGTCCTTTTTGATCTGCATTGACTGTATAATTTTATTCCCTAATAACCAACCAGAAATCAAGAAATGCAGATAGAGGGTTGGGGTGGGGGGGAGGGGTGTGGGGAAGGGAAGGGTCCAAACCCCCATCCCTTTGTAGGCTAATAATGCTAAAATGAATCAAATGGGATCCCCAAAGCCCAAGCAAAAGCAGCCATCATGATAACAAAACCTCTTTTCCACTATAGCTTTCCACAGATAATCCATAATCTTCCCCCCCATCCTTTGTAAACCCCCTGTCCACATACCCTAGCTAAGCTAGTTCACACACACACACACACACACTGGGGTCTGTGTGTGTCTTTTGTTGCATGATTTGCCCCACCCTAGACTCTATGCAGATGAACCTAGCTAGCTAAAACCCTTAGAGGGTCATGAGCACTCTACTAGCTATCATATGTCAATTTTTCAGATTTTAGGTTAATATCTAGCTATTTGTATACTCATAGCACAAATTAAATCTGCCAAAAAATATATTATGAATATAGAATATACATGATTTCCTCTTATAACCCATGCATCCAAGAACCAGTAGGCCCTCAACCCACTTCAGAAATGTGGATCCTTACAAGGAAAAGGAGTTCTTGATATTACTGTCTAGATACATAAATCCCACTACCTCTAAATACAAATTAAAAAAGAAAAAAAGAAATTTAGACACATATATATATAGCAGTCAACTACTTATCAGTAGCTAGTGTCAATATTAATGTGTGTGTGTGTGTGTATATATGACCAAAATATTTAAAACTGTACTTCTTGATTATTACATTTTTCTTCACTCTTAGATACTTTCCTTGGATTATTACATTTCTTGTCAATAATACATCATTGCATGTATTATCTGGAAAAGACCATGTAATAGATACATGTAAACTAATCACTATTTAACTCCTAGATACTTTTGAACTTAAGCCAATATATGATAACCATGCATCAAACAAAATGTCTGAAAATACTAATTAATTAGTAAAGTTAAACGTGTCATTATTAGGGCTAGTTAGCAACTAAACTAATTGAACAGGCGGGGGGTGGGGTGGGGTTTTGGTTGGGGGGGGGGGGTTGTGGGCACATTATATATATGTTGTGTGTATGTATATATATATATATGTGGGGAGTGGGATGAAGTTGATTGGGCAATACATAGGTTGTAACTTTCATGTTGTCGGTATATACAGAGTGTGGATGCCTTATCGGAATGTGAGCAGCACATAATTGCAACAGCTTCTTTTGTTAATTTTTTCTGCCTCACCAGCTCCCTTTAATTTGTTCCACGTGAAAGTGTCATCTGACAAAAGAGTCCCACGAAAAACCCAACACACACAAAAAAATAAAAATAGAATATATGTTTGCAAATTATTGTTTATTTTACTATGTAGCAACTTCCCAGATCGAGTTCTAAGTTCTAACATCAACCAAAAATACCCAAAAAAATAGAAAAGACAACATAAATAAGGCCCATGTAAGAAAAGATCAATTAGTACTGTGATTGATTAATTACTTACCTGGTATATATGTACAATTGATCCGGAAGAGTCATGGGGATTTGATCAGATGGCCGTTGAATATTTGGATTCAAAAATCCGACTCAATTTGTAACACTCATACACACACAGTGTGTGTGAATATGCTTGGCTCCTCATACGCCATCCACGGAGGGCCATCGATTCTTCGGTGAGCTCTGCAGATGGCATACAGGGAGCCAGGCATATACGTATGTATATGTGTATGTATATATGAATATATACATATTTGAAAAACACACCTTAGAGTGTGTATAACTGTTTGTTTTTTTCTTGAATGTCACCAGCTAACTCCATGCAATAAACACAAGATCAAGTGTGCATGAGGATGCCATTTTTCCCCTACCCTAAAAAAAACTTCTTCCGATTAGATCAAAAACAAGAAAATGATGAAACAGTGGAAGAGTGGAAAGAAAGAGAGGAGTAGGGTTAGCTGGGGCGGTATACACACACACACATCCACACACACACACACACACACACATATACATATACATATTGAAGGGGTAAGTAAAGAGGAGAAGAAGTGATTTGGAGGATCAAAATGGGTCCAAAATCAAAAGAAGATTGAAAAACAAATCAACCCCACAAGCCCTTTTTATACATCCTTTTTTGAAAATGAAGAATTATACATAAAAAAAAAGGAAAACACACACAGTAGCTAGCTTGCTATCTGGCCCTTTTGAAATGGCACAAAACAAGCATAGCCAGATAAAAACCAGTGGCTCAACACAAGAAAAGGACTCCAAATTTCTTGTGGGGTTTTTCATGTGTTGAGTGAAAGAAGGAGCTTTTGTGGGGCTGTGAAATTCAACCCCAATTTTGCCCACTAAATATAGACACACGTAGAGAGAGAGAGAGAGAGAGAGATGGAGTGGGGTGGGGTGGGGTTGGGTGATAATCTGGAGAGGAGGAAGAATAGGGTTAAGTTGGTGTCCACGCAATTTCCTAAGCTCACTGTTTTGTAGGTTTGAAATCTCCTTTTTCTGGGTCGTAAAGCAAAGGTTGCTTTTCTCTTCTGAAGCTCCTTTGTCTGGGAGCGTTTGGACGACCTGGATTCCTCATCCCTAACCACACTCACATTCACAACTTTCTTTTTTAAATTTTAATTAAACAAAAGTAGAAATAAATTAAAAAAAAAGAATTAATTACCATTATATTCGTCTCTCCCAAAATTAAATCTCTCATTTGATCGTGCCCAAGTGTGTGGTAAAATATGAAAAATGAAAGTTTTTTGTGAATTTACAGTATTATCCTTCACAAAGTAGTGGCTGACGGATCATACGATCAAATGCATTTTGCATCATTTAATCCAACTGATTTAACATTTTAACTTTTATTTCATTTAATAGATACATGTTAGTCCATAGTCAAGTATTTTTGTGAAAAAAATGTTTCGTACACTTTGATTATAAATATTCATATATCGAAATACCAGATAAAACATCAATCTTAGTATACAGAGGATCTGATTTGTTTTAAGTGTAAGGGTACTTTCGAAAATAAAATTTCCATCTCAGGGCATGATTGGGTCTTATTTTGGGGGGTATTATGATGAAAATTATGATAATAAAAGTAATAAATTAGAGATAAGATTAGAGGAGTAATTCTTTTTTTTTCCCTTTTGATGTGCTTTCTTTTTCCTAGCTCCCTGAGGGTCCCTTTTATCTTCGTTTATTTTTTTATATCTAGTACTTTGGGTCTTTATTTCTAGCCCTAAACAGACAGAATGGCTACAATATTTTACATAACACTATGTTTTAGGCTTTGTAATAAGCCATGCTAGTCTATTGTTAACTGATTTTCAACTGTACTTCATTCAGCTAACTAACCCACTTTACATGGAAAGAGTAAAGGCCAAACGAAGTATTAAGTAGGTTTTGTTATCCTTTTATTTGCTATATCATAGTGATCATCAAGTTGAAGACTCAATTTTTTTAAATTTTTTATGATATTTCTCATTTTTTTTATTTATTTACGTACACATGCATACCTAAAGTTTGTTAAGATATAAACCTCGAACTTCAGACATATAAATAGGAAGGTGATGTCACTAAGTCAATTGATCAATCAGACATATTATTTAATTTTCCATTAATTTTAGTTATTGTCTACATTCTTATCCAAACAATTTGCACAATCATTCTTCATAATACATATGAAAAATAAAATACCAACTCCCCTTTATATGTTTAAAGATGATAGGTTGCATCTGGATGTAAAAGTATCTGGATATGAGGAAAAGGAGATTTAGAGCTGATGATCGATTTCAAAAAATAATAATTCCAAATAGATTTCAAATTCATCTCAAAATGAGAGTTAAAAGATATAAAACTCATCGTAACTTCAGATTATCCAAGCATATTCAATAGATCTATTTATTATTATGAATTTAAAATTGATTCTAACTTTCAATTTCCAACTTTTAATTAAAAATGAAAATAATGAATAACTTATTTGAAATATTAAATAGATCGTACAGGGTAAAACTTTGTCAAGTTCATATTTTTTATGCATGAAAACACATATTAATTTCTTTAAAGAACATATGTTTGTTTAATTGTTTTAGAGTAATGAGTGGAACATTTTTTGCTAAATCCAAGTTAAATTTTACTGATGTGATAATAGAATAAGTTAGGAAAATGAAAAATAAAAATAAATAAAATAAAATCAGTACAGACAAATAACTTTTCATTTTAATTAAATCATATAAAATGAAAAAGATTATTCTTATAAATACAAACAAATGGTGCTGCAAGTAGCTAGCTTGCACGGTCACATTGCCACATATGTGCATGGCAAGCAAAAGTATAACACCTCTAACCTTATTTGATTTTCCTTTGAATGGTCAATATCTTTTGAGAATCTTTTGCTGTCAATAATAAAAGCTCACCCAATGAAATTCTAGGGTTGACATCAATTACACCTAGGGCCACTTAGGAGTGTATGTATATATTTAAATTAATATAATTTGTATATCATCTTGGCTTTATTCGACCTACCTTGTGATACATACTTTTTTTTTTCTTCCTGAATAACTACTTTTTAGTGGCTAATGACAACACACATTTTTTGTGATAATTTCAAGTTGTAATCTTGTTTTGATAGTGATTGTGGATTTTGTAAATGGGTAATGATATGGGTAATTAAATAGGCAAAAAGATAACTTTGCTTCTCAATTGGATTCAATACCTCAAGATTGGGGGGGTTGGGGGGGTGGGGGGCTAGGTGCATTTTTACCCCTTAGGTTGATTTTGTTTAATTGTGATTTTGGTCTTATTCAAAACGATTTGATTTTGGACGATCATCTATTTTGTTCATTTGACCTCATTAAATTGCAATACGGATGTTTGATGTGAGAGATCCATGTCATAGTTTATTAAAAATATATTCAACTATCTGGTAACAATGATATGCATTTTATAGTCCAAGCTTATTTGAGAACGATTTTGAGTTCTTTTTTGATTCACTATTCACTTAAGTATTAGAAGATTTTTAATGGAACCTTAAACGACCATAAACAGTTTCTTGAATTTCAGGTTAGATCCCAGTATCGAATATGTATATTTGAACCCTAATTTTAAATGAGTGTATAGATCCATTTGGCTATTCTTTGATTGACCTCAGATCATGTAATTGCTTGTTCATGTTTTGCGAGCATAAAATCTTGGAATAACTTGAATTTTAGTAACTGGATTCTAAAGTCAAGGCCATCGGATTGCAATACAAGAAAAAAATAATATTATTGATAAAATAGCGATTCTAAAATTAGTTACATCTAATAATAGATATTAAGTGATCAAATGATTTTATTTTATTATAATAATGATTTTTAGAAGTTTAATTAGTAATAAAATTAGTTATTTTGTCCACAGTGACAACTTAAATACAATTTTTTTGTTAAATTTTTTTTAGTGTGAAAATATATAAATTAACAATTCTTCCCACTATTAAATTTTTAAAATTATTATTACAATGAAACAAAAAAAAATTACTAACTGTCATTTAATATTCTGTTACTAATTAATATTCTAACTAATTCAATTGAAAAGAATTAATTGATCAAAATTCTTTTTAAACCTGGAATATACGTATATAGTATTACTCAAAACTTGTCCATCGTGGATAGAATTTCATATATTTATCGAGTATGTACGCTTAGTTTGTGAGTTATTGTGCATATCTTGCAGTTAATTTATCTTTATATTTACTAAGTCCCGACCTTTTTCATTAAAGAAAAAAAAAAGAAATTAAATTTTGAAAAAAAAATTTTCATTGATGAATATGTAGACTCCAAATATTGTAGACCTACAATAATTTGAATGAGCCAAAATTATTGAAGCTGGCACCCAAGAGAAAGTTTATGAGAGGATTGATATAACAGTACATATATAAATCATTTGAGAAGTAATTCATTAGATATGAGACAATTAGTTATAAGTGGTCAAGGAAAAATGATGAGACCCCAATGAAATTCACATATAATCCGACAATAATTATGCATGCATGTAACTCTAACTAAAAGACAAACATTTTAAGAATGCTTCTGAGTATCAAAAAAGCAAAACATTAATCCCATAATGTGTTTTTTAGGTAAGAATCCTAAGTATTATTTGATAAGTCATGATTATATGTGGAACAATTATATGTATTATCTATCTATGACTTGTAATGGAAGTGATGTAATTAAACAATTAATGATTAACAAAACGAAATATGTGATTGGTCAAATTAATCAAGTATCATCGCCTGAAGTACAAAATCCTCATGAAAATTCTAGGTGTGCGCATGTGTATAAAAAATAAAAAAAACTCAAATGCATTAATAAAGAGGATTATTGTATTTTCCCCTTATTTAGGAGTAAATTTTTAAGAAATAAATTCTTGATACTAAAAAAATTAAGATTATCATTCACAACATATATGTGTTAAGTCATAGCGCTTTTTATTTTATTAATGATGATATTGCATGTTTAAGTAATAATAACTTTTGTTTGATCACAATAATATATAACTAAGATAGTGATATCAATTAACGTTTTAAGTTTTCATTATATATATATATATAAATAATTAGTGACACGTGTACATTACTGATAATATAGTGATAATAAAATTTTTATTATTGATGAGGGTGAAATCCATTTTGAGTTGGGCCAGATAGTAAATTTGGAAGTGTTCAACCTCGGTGGTCGATATTAAGGTAATTGGGCTGAGTCTTGCGATCACGAGCAACGTCAAGCTAGCCGATGTGTCTTTGACTTAGGCACTCCGACGCTCAAATTATTATAGAGTCGACCGGATATAACAAGTAGCAGAATTGGGGCCTTTTGGTATATAATAGCATAACCTTTGAGAGGTTGGAGTGGGGGTATTTATAGCCTTCTGCCAGTGGGGATTTGTCTGAGGTGCCCTTGACATGTAGAAAGGATCCTTGTCCTTGCATAAGGGGCATTAGGTCATCTTTCATTCCTGTACTATTCCAGGTGACTGCATTTCTAGGTTTCATGGATAAGTTAGTACACTGTAGACGTGCCTCCTACCCAGTGCGGTAACATGGGTGGTTCTGGGGTAGCATGCTGCCTGTCAGGGCATTTAATGCGGTAGAGTTGATTTTGCACCGAGTCGACCTCCATGGTCGGTGGTAGGGTCGATCCTATGATGGATTGGCGCACGGTGTGAGAGGTGGATGAGCGCCGTGGTCGAGGGGTCGACCGGTGGCCTTGTCTGTGACCCGATCAAGTGCCCACCCATTAGAGTACGACGTCGATCTGTATGGTCGATTTGGGTCACTTGACGTTACCATTCGGTCCTGGGTATAAGACGGGCTTGCGTTACATCCTTGGGTCTATGATCTTTGGGCCGAGCCCATTGGGCTATCCTATATCATGAGTCTCCCCTACTTCCAAATGCTGAACGAGAGGATTGACGAGAAGTATTGGGGAGTAGTCTGTTATGCGGTTACGTGGGTTCATCGATGAGGATTTTTAAAAATTGACCCGAGTTTCACACATTTAATGAGCGGTTACATCATGCTAGGCGTGGCGCCGAATGAGAGTTACAGCATTATTACAACCGCTTGGATTCCCACACTCGTGTGCCTATAAATAGGCGCGGTTAAAGTATTCATTTTTGCTTTTACTGCCTTTGCGTCTGGTCGAGCCTTGAGCCAACTGCATTTGCTGCTACCATACTGTACTTTTTGTTCATCAAGAAAGAGTAAATCTCTTCCTTCGCTTTCCTCAGCGTTGTTCCTTTGCTGTAGCTATGCTGCATTTCTCCGATTCTGAGGGTAGTCGTGGGGGGAACAACGAGGCTACTCACTCTGATAGGCCTGGGGGTTCATTAGAGGAGTCAAGTAGCTCGTCGAACGACAGCTCGAGTTCCAGTAGCTCGAGCAGCGATTGTAGGGGTGATGGAGCTGGGCTAAGTCAGGCTCTTCCATCACGTGGTCAATTATTTACCCCTGATCATTATAGTGAAATAGTATCTACGATCACCCCCGCTGATCTGAGGTGCATTAGGTAGTTGTATCATGTTCCCGCTGAGTATAAGCTTTTAACGCTTAGGCCTTCTGTCAAATGCATCGACCTTCGACTGGTTGTATAACTGTGTTTGAGAATGCCTTTAGGTGTGGTCTTAGGTTCCCCTTAGGTGGTCCTGTAATCGACCTGCTAAGGGGTTTAGAAGTGTGTGTAACCCAATTGTTGCCGAACTGTTTTTCTACTATTTACAGCTTTATCATTTTAATACACATATTTGACCAGCCTGCTAATTTTGACAACTTCTCCAATCATTTTCATCTTCCGATGTCCTGCAAGTCGGGAGAGCACCGACGAGTCGGGCTTTTATTATCTTATTGCTCGACCTTGCCGTAAAGTTCTTGTCACCCCGGCCTCTTCCTCTGGGCAAGAGTGGAAAAATATTACTTATATGTTTGAGTCGTTGGGGGTTTCAATATCTCGAGGGGCTGGTGGATGGGGCATGTCGAGATGCCAGGTAACCTAACTCCAACTTGGCATAATACTTTTGTTCAGGATCTGGTTGAGTTTGGTCAGGTGGAGGCCTCGGTATTTATCAAGGAGAGAAGTTTGGTGCTAGCTGGGTTATTGCCAGCCCAGCTGGGCTTGCTAGCGGACGATCGACTAGGTAGATTGTGCTATCGATGATTCGTTATTTTTTTATTTTTTTGTTCGGTTTTAACCCTTTGTTGTTATTTTGCTTGGTAGATTGTCATGAAATCATGAACCAATCAAGAGTCAAAGCTTAGGCGAGGTCCGAAAGGAACAAGCAGTGTCGTTTGGCTCGTCGAAGGGTGGCTGTGGTTGCGGCACCCCAGCCAGAGGTGATGATACTTTCTCCGTTACCTCCTTGGTCGCCTGCTCGACCCCTAGTGATTACAGGTAGCAGCTTGGCGGGTTGGGGAAAACGAGCTATGGCTGAGTAGGCAGGGTCTATTCCCAAGGGACAACTATCGAGAAAGGAAAGGGGAAAGCCATTGGGTCGGGCCAACCCTCCAATTATGACCTGCTCAGCCAGCGCGGGGATGATGTTCGTTTCCATTTGCCAAAATTACCATCTCTGAGGTTCGGAATGGAGCTGAGCATGGCTGTTCATAATTCCTTATCGATGGAGATGGCGGGGCTGACCGGAGCTGCTCCGTTAAAGGTGATGATGACCGGGTTGTTTGTATCTGACCAGAAGAAGCTGATGGGGTTGAGCCAGGATGCCACTCTCAGGGCTCTGGCTTATCACTCCAATATGGTAAGGCTTTGGTCAATTATGTTGTATTTTTGAGCTTTATTCCCTGGTCGAGTATCGTTTTCTTATCAGTAATGCTGTCTTTCGGGTAGGCCAACTGGGCTACCATTTTTACAGGAGGTCGTAGCTGGTCCTTGCCGACTGGGGCACTTATAAGAGGGCGGGGATGTGGAAACTCTAAAGACTCAGCTCGAGTCTTCCCAGACTAGGGTCAAGGAGTTGGCCAAGGAGGTCGAGGAGCTTAACAATCAACTCCGAGTGAAGGATAATCAGTTGGTTACCTCTGTTAAGAAGAGGACCAGAATGGATGAGCTGCACAAGTGGGCTAGGATTGATGCGCAGCTCGATTATGAGTCCGATCAACTGATCGAAGGGCGCGCTCGATAAGGCTCGAGCTGAATTCTACAGGAAGCTACTGTTGATGCGGTGAGATGCAGTACAATAGTTTATGCTCTATTTGGCATTCTGGACGTAGCATTGTGTTCTCCTTGGATGACACTCGGACTGCGTTTGAGAAGGCCCTTAAGCAGTTGCAATTTCTGGGCTATTATTCTTGACCTAAGGATAGCAAACGCCTCGGCTATATCCTTGATGAGCAGCTACAACCTTACTCTGAGGACGAGGAGGTCATCGCTGAAAATGGAGGTATGGAGGCTCCTGTGGTTGAAGGAGTTGCAGAGGCTCCGCCTACTGCACTTTTGATCGAGGCGCAAAGGAAGGCGGCCGAGGTGGCGAAGAAGCTAGATGAGATTGCTAAGGAATTTACCTTTGCCAGCAAGTTTGCATTCGAGGTTCGAGATGGCATGGTCGATGCTGTCGCGTACCTTCCTCCGTTGGATCGAAGTTTTCTGACCGATGAGGCTAGGCCCTTCTAGTTGACGACGACCGTTATTTCTATTTCTGTTGCGATGCCCGAGCCCAGGGCGAGTGGCCTATCGGTGGTTCCTATTCTGATTCCTTCGAGCGATGAGCTTGAACAAGCTATTAAGGAGGGTCCTCGAGAGGGGCACGACAAGGGCGCTGGGTCGAGCTGATGCTTCTGCACTAATGTATTTTCATTCCAGTTGATGTACTTATTCGGATATTTATAACTGAGATTTTTGAAATGAATGAAGTAGTTCTTTTGTTGTTTGTACACATTTGTTCAATTAAATGACATGCGTTCTTTTATCACTCTTTAAAAATAATGAAGGTTGTAGTCGAGTATTTATGTTATTAAATTTTGGTAAAATTAGTTCAAGATCGCCATCGAAATGAACCATGATTACCTAATCCAACGCATATTTCAATTCACGTTATGTATGTCCAATTTATCGACTTCGGGGTTGGCAGCAATCTATCACGTCGATTGCTTAATCGAACAAGATAATTAACGATAAACTCATATAATTGGTCGACTATGGGGTCGATATTAAAGATTTAGGGTTCAGAGTGGCGGCTGGGGGCCTGCCCTTGACTTGGCGGCTAGAAGCCTGCTTGGTTGACGGCGAGTAATCAACTTATGCAAGTAGGTATTTGCAAGAATTTTCATAAACTTTCATTTATACAAGGAAATCAACGGAGGCCAGTAGCCTTTTTAAACATAGAATTTCTTTAGATTTACAGCATTCCAAGGTCGTCGTAGTTCGTTGCCTCGTGTGTCTGCTAGTCGGTATGCATTATGTTTCGACACTTTGACCACGGAGTAAGGTCCCTCTTATTTTGGGTCGAGTTTTCCCATATTTCTTGACACTTCGACTTTCTTGAGGACTAGGTCGTCGATTTTAAAACTACGAGGTTGAACTACCTTGTTGTAACGTTTCATCATTTTCGACCGGTATCGCTGCATTGTGTGGTAGGCTGTGTGGCGCAGCTCGTCGATGATGATTAGGTCAAGGGCCCATTCTGTTGCGTTTTTGACCGGGTTATAATGAATCACTTGAGCTGTGTGTTACACCAATTTGGATGGAATTACTGCCTCGGAGCCTTAGACCAAACTGTAGGGGCTATGACCTGTTGCTATTTGAGGTGTCGTTCTGTATGCCCACGGCACCCCTGGGAGGTTGTCTGCCCAGCTTGCCCTTATTCCTACTATTTAAGCTTTGAGGTAATTGAGAACTATTCTGTTCGTGACCTCCGTCTGACCATTAACTTAGGGGTTTCCTACCAATGTAAAGTGTTGGCATATTCCTAAAACATCGCACCATTTTCTCGTGCTCTTACTTTGAAATTGAGTCCCATTATCTGAGATCAGGACTTTGGGCAAACCGAAGCGACAGATTATGTTTTTCCAAATGAAGCTCTTGATGGCCGCATTGGTGATTTTTGGAACTACTTCCGCTTTGACCTATTTAGTGAAGTACTCGACCGCTATGATGATAAATTTTTGTTGGCCGGATGTTTTTGGGAGAGATTCAACTATGTCGATTCTCCTTTGGTCGAATGACCACGTGATCTGGACGTTTACCATGATGCGGTATGTTTGAGTGGAGCTGGCACGAAGGGCGCTTTCTAGCGAAGTCGACTGAGTCTTTTAATAAGGTGGGCCAGAAATAACCATATCGGACAACTTTGTAGGCCAAGGACCGACCTCCGGAGTGATTGATGTAGATGCCGGCGTGAATCTCGTGAAGCACTTCGTTTGCCTCTTCAAGTGTTAGGCATTTAAGTGGTGGTTCTGATATCGACCTCCTGTAGAGTTGTCCATGTTTGTCGAGGGCGAATTTAGCTGTCTGTCCTCCAAGTCTGTGGGCCTCATTCTCGTCGTCGGGGATTGGGTCTTGCCAGGAGGTGCTGCCTCTTTGATGCTCCCGATGAGGTTCTAGTTGTTGGTATGGATACATGGTTTGCTGGCTACCAAGAACATTATAGTTCTTTCTCTGGTTCCCCTTATCGAGCTAGCGAACTTTGAGAGTGCGTTTGCTCGAACGGAACCTGGCTTAAGGTGAAGCTCCTAAATTACCACTGTAATCGTTTCACCTCGGCCAAGTACTGGCTCATTTTGGTCTCCTTGGCTTTGAAGTTTCCTTTGACTTGCTCAGCCACTAGCTGGGAGTTAGTGATCGCTACTAGCTGCTCGACGCCCCAAGTTGCTGCCATGTTCATTCCGGCGATGAGAGCTTCTCACTCTGCTTCGTTGTTGGTGACTGGTAAGTTGAGCTTTATTACAAAATCATACTCTTTTGTGAGTGGGGAGTGGAGAGAAACACTAATTTTGCCTCCCGATGTGGTTGCTAAACAGTCGACGTGTAAAGTCTAAACGGAGGATTCCTGACCGAGCTGGTTTTGGAAGTCGAGTCTTTCGGCGATAAAATCAGCTAGGACCTATGCTTTTATGGCCGTTAGCGGTTGAAAAGTGATGTCGAACTCCCCAAGCTTGATGTCCTATTTAGTGAGTCGACATGACGTGTCTGGTTTCGACAATACTTGTTTCAATGGCTTATTGGTCAGGACTACGATCACATGAGATTAGAAGTAAGGTCGTAACTTTCGTGCTGTTGTAACAAGGGCAAGAGCAAACTTCTCGATCTCCAGATAATTGTGTTCAAGCTCGTGCAAAGCTTTGCTGCAGTAATACACAGGTCGATGAGTTTTACCTCTCGTTGATGCTAATACTAAACTGATCGAGGTGGTGGATACGACTAGGTAAAGTTGTGAAACTTCTCCCAACCCAGGTTTGGTGAGGACATGTATTACTTAAGTTCAATAAGAGCCTGGTCGCACTGCTTAGTCCACTGAAACCCCAATTTTTTTGCATTTCTGAGTATTTTGAAGAAAGTAAGACTCTTGTCGGCCAGCCGTGCAATGAACCTATCGAGGGCTATTATCTTGCCGACCAGACGCTGTACATATCAAATTGTGCGGGGCGAGGCGATGTCCAGAACTGCCTGGATCTTATGCGGGTTCGCTTCGATCCCCCTCTGATTGACCATGTAGCCAAGGAACTTGCCTCCTAAAACTTCAAAGGTGAACTTATTAGGGTTGAGTTTCATGCCGAACGTCATTAGTATAGAAAAGATGTGGTCAAGGTCAGTTAGGTGGTCCTCAGCTTTCTCTGTTTTGACAATCATGTCGTCGACATAGAACTCTATTGATTTTTCAATCTCATTCTTGAACATAAAGTTAACCAATCTTTGGTACGTTGCCTTCGTATTTTTGAGCCCGAAAGACATGACTAAGAAGCAGTATACTCCATTGGGGACGATGAAAGAGGTCTTATCCCTGTCATCGAGTGCCATGAATATTTGATAATAGCCTTGAAAGGCATCCATATGCTCAATAGTTCACAACCAACTGTAAAATCTACTAATAAATATATGCGAGGCAGGGGGTAAGGATCCTTAGGGCAAGCTTTATTCAAATAAGTGAAATCATTACACATACGCCACTTTCTCTCATTCTTTGGGATGAATACAACATTACAAAACCAAGAGGGGTATTGAATTTCTATAATATATCCTGCCTCGAGTAGCTTGTTGACCTCCTCTTCGATGATTTGAGACCTCTTAGCGTTGAAGGTTCTTGTCTTTTGCCTCACCAGGCTTGTAGGAAGGGTCCACATTGAGATGATGGATAATAACATTTGGGTCGATTCCTTGGAGGTCGAAAGCTTTCCATACGAACACATCGATATTTCTTCGAAGGAAATCGACCATGAGGCATTCCAGATGGTCGCCCAAATCGCTTCCAACCTGAGTAGTTTTGTCAGGGTTTCTAGGTTCTAGCTCTATCGTTTTGAACTCCCAAATGGACTCGACCCAGGTGTCTTCCAACTTCCTCTTCTTAGATGAAGATCCCTCATCGGGTTTCGCTACATGGACGTCTCCCAAGGGCTTCAGCTGAGGTCGCTTCTTCTATTCGCTGGACTCGATCGAAATGGTATAGCAGCGCCATGCATCCTTAAGATTACACAAAAATTCCCCTACTGTTGCTGAGGTTGGGAATTTGATCTTCATATGGTAGGTCGAGACAATGGCCCTGAAGTCGTTCAAGGCAAGTCGTCTAATGATGACATTGTAGGCGAATGGAGCATCGAATACTAGGTAGTTGATCATCAAGGTTCTGCTGCGGGGGCCCTGTCGAAAGGATGTGGATATGTTAATAGATCCCTCCGGAATGATCTCGAACCCCCCAAATTCGACCAGCGGCGTTCGGATTGGCTCAAACTTTAATTATCCCAAATTCATCCTGTTCAAGATGGACAAAAATATGATGTTCATAGAACTACCATTGTCGACCAAGATCTTCCCCACTTCGAAATTGGCTAATTCGAGCATTACCACCATGAGGCAATCTATCTTCCAGTCGACTTCTCTGTTCTCCAGATGATCGAGGTCAGACTCGGTGAAGGAGATTGGTTCTGTGCTGGTTGAAAGTTGAAAAACTGTTTCGACCTTGGCTCATTTGGTCGACTCCAATTGCCTTTGGGTCTGTTTTCTAGCGGACCTTGAGCTCCTCTCCCTCCCCGTGGGACCTCCCATAATTATGTCGATGACTCCTCGAATGGATGGGTGGGGCTCCTGGGCTGGTCTCTTTCCTTTATCTTCTCTTCTCGGGCTAGCCGACCTTTCTCTACGGGGAGTTCGGTCGGTTTTGCTCTCTTCGCGCTTGGCATGCTCGTCGACGTATTTTTTCAGATGACCCTGCCTGATCAGTCTTTCGATCTTATCATGCAAATTGAAACAATCTTCTATGTCGTGCCCTTTTTGCTTATAGAAATGGCAGTATTTCTTTAATTTTTTCATGGCTCCTGTCTCGGTAAGTTTCCTAGGCCTTTTGAAGAGATTATCGTGCTGGATAGCAAATAGCACCTCCTTCCTTAGGAGGTTAAGCGGGGTGTAATCATGGAAGCATTTGATAGGGGATCGACGTCCCTCCTTAAGCTGGCGGTCGTCTTTCTCCTTGCTCTTCTTCTTCTCGACCTCGAGATTGCGATATTTCAGTTTCTTCATCTCCTCTTAAGTTATGTATCTTTCTGCAAGGTCGAGAAGCTCCTCCTCCATCGACCTGGGCTGTTCGCGCACCAATGCATTGGCACATTCCTTGTGTCTGAGGCCCAAGAATAATACGTCAATCAGGAACTCGATCTGTGGGCTGTCGATCTTCAACACTTCCATGTTAAATCTGGTAAAAAGCCTCGAAGGGATTCCCCTTCATTCTATTTCACCGTGTGTAAATGGGCGTGTGGCAGTTTTGCCTTCCTCCTGCTTGCAAACTGGTGTAAAAACTTGTCACATAATTGGTCGTACAAGTATATCGATGCCGGTTCCAGCTTAACGAACCAGTCCAGCGCTATCCCCTGAAAGGTGGTTAATAACATCTTGGCGTGGATGTAATCGCTATGCCCGAAGAGTTGCATCAGGTGCTCGTTTGGGTCTGATGAGCCATCATATCAGGATAGGCTAGTCAAAATTTTGGCATTGATAGCAATGTGTTCGTCGATAATATCCTGGACGAATGGTGAATCTTTCTCCCTTCGGAACCTTGGCGATCCCTCTTGATTGTAGTTTTTCTCTATGTTTCTCCGCGAGATCTCTTCCAATCGTCCGATTCAACTATTGGACTTGGTGGGATACTTCATCTCATTCTTCTCTGTTAGCTTCTTTTCGGGCCTATCGTGCTGCGGGGCTCGAATGGGTCGAACGCCGTGATCAACGGAATCTGCAACCTCCTTGCGGGGCATAGCTCGGGCCACTTCCCTTGGAAGACGACCTGAGCTTACTCACGCCTCGAGGGAGGCCTTCTGGACTCTGGTTGATCCTAGTTTTTTCTAGGTGGTCTCTTCTTCGGGGCCGCGGGTTGCGGCGTTGCACTGGCCGCCGGCTCTGGTTGTACGGTGTGCCGATTCAAAGCTACTGAAAGTTGAGCTGAAATTTGGGCAGATATCTGCTCATTGATGAGCTATATCAATTGAGGTATGGTTACGGTGACCACCTCTTCTGGCTGGTCGTTCGATCCTGGTGTGCCAACTTATTGCTGAGGTCGAGGAAAGGGATAGCTAGACCTCTTATTTTCTTCTCTTCCCAAGGGGGCTCGCCTGGTGTTCATTATTTTCAATAGCGGACTCAAGTTTCCCACAGACGGCGCCAAATGATGAAGGTGAAACCGTTTTGAGCTGGGCCAGATGGTAAATTTAGAAATGTTCGACCTTGGTGGTCGACATTAAGGTAATTGGGATGAGTCCTGCGATCACGAGCAAACGTCAAGCTAGCCGAGGGGCACTCCGACGCTCAAAAACGTATAGAGTCGACTAGATATAACAAGTAGCAGAGTGGGGCTTTTTGGTATATAATGGCATACCCTTTGAGAGGCTGGAGTGGGGGTATTTATAGTCTTCTGCCAGTGGAAATTTGTCTGAGATGCCCTTGACATGTAGGAAAGATCTTTGTCTTTGCATAATTGGCATTAGGCCATCTCTCATTCTTGTACTATTTTAGGTGGCTGCATTTCTAGGTTTCATGGGCAGGTTAGTACACTGTAGACGCGCCTCATGCCTAGTGTGGCAGCATGGGTGGTATTGGGGTGGCATGCGTCATTAATGCGGATGCATACTGCCTGTCAGGGCATTTAATGCGGCAGAGTTGATTCTGCACCGAGTTGACCTCTATGGTCGGTGGCAAGGTCAACTCTATGATGGGTTGGCGAGCAGCATGAAAGGTGGACAAGCACCGTGGTTGAGGGGTCGACTAGCGGTCTTGTTTGTGACCCGGTCGAGTGCCAGCTCGCCAGAGTACGACGTCGATCTGTATGGTCGATTTGGGTCACCTGATGTCAGTAGTACCATTGGGCCCTGTGTATGAGATGGGCATGGCGCTACATCCTTGGGGCTACGGTCGTTGGGCCGAGCCCATTGAGCTATCTCATATCAATTATAAAATATGTCACTAATTATCAATTGTGATAGCATTCACACAAATTTGTGTCATCATTAAAATTATGATAAATGTTATTACTTGTGACAAAATAATTCTTTTGCCAAGCAACATATATAATTAATAATAACTCATATTATCACTATTTTCTATCCTTGTTATATGTGATTGCACTTTATTTCTTTGACATCTAGTGTGAATCTTAACATAATTGAGTCCTTTTCTTTTTAAATTTATAGTATGCATTCAAAACTCACACTTACGTAAGAGGGCGGACGATGGATGCATAGTTGGATAATTATTAATTGACCACTTGACAATCCTCAAAAATTAATAGTATCTTTTTGTGTAAAGTTGATCGATCAATTACGTTATTTTAAATATAACTTTAACTTATAAATTTTAGAAAATTATTTGAAATAATTCGATCATTAAACTTATCAAGATCAGATACAATATTATTATGGTCATAATTTATCAAATACAATATGCTCTTATTATATGCATATATGTGTGTGTATATATACACACACACAACTCAAAAAGAATCCTAAGAATTATTGTTTAATAAAAGAGAGAAAATTATAAAATAAATTATTAGTCACAACTTTTAAATAGCTCACAAGAAAAAAAAAATGAAAAAGGAAACAAAAAGAAGAAAAGAAAAGGCAGGATAAAAGTAAAAAATTTAACTACAAAAGACTTTTCAATGAGGGAAATTATGACAGATCGGCGATAAATTAACTTGTGGGCACAACAAAGCATTCTTTTTGACAAAGATGATTTATTTTTAATATTCATAAATGAGGACTATTGCTATTCCCAACAGTCGACATAAGTTAAAGTATAATTATTCTTATAATGATACATATATAAGCAAATATACCATGTTAGAAAGAGGATTTAATTATGTAATTTATTTCGTAAGTAATTTATTTAAAATTGGAGCGGCGATTTTATTATCTTATCCCATATATATATATATATATACCCATTTTATATTTCAATATTATATATTTATTTTGATTTGATACGATAATTTGTATATACAAGTTGAAAAATGAAAATTTTGAGTATTTTTACAGTATTATTACTTTTTTAAAATTATTAATTAGTCTAATATTTATAGCAGTTGCGAGAAAAAAATGATATTTTCAAATGAATAAAGATTTACGATCCATTCACACTTGAATATGATTTAAATTGTAAATTCTCCTTTTTTAATATTGGTCATACTCAATCCATACACGATTTTAATACAACTTAAATTATAAATAAAGCTTATATTAATAACAATTAATTACTTAGCACCTCCAAATTATATTTTTGCAACAATGAAATTAGAAACGCACATTTAGATATCATTATTGAAAAAGACTTGTTTATTACATTTTTAATCTTTATTATTAAGTAAATAAAAATTCACGTTTTTTAATATTGGTCACACTCAATCCATTCACGACTTTAATACGACTTAATTAAATTATAAATAAATCATCGATAACAATTACTTAGCACCTCTAGATTATAACGCACGTATGCTTGATAAATCACAGGAAAAATTACATTTTTTATTTTATAACTTTGTTATTGTAGGATTTTACCCTACAACTTGCTTAATTTCAAATTCAGTCATGAATATTTTATGGAATTGTCATATTTAGTTTGATTTCGTTGAAAATTCATAATTTAATTGGAAGTGATGATGTGTCACATTTGACTTAATGATATGGGTATAATTTCTGGCGTACCACGTCACTAATTCTGGCCAAATTATAATTTTTTTGTAAAATTCGACTAAATGTGATAAAGTTACAAAATATATAAGACTAAATTTGGAACTCAAAAATTACAGAATAAATTTTCAAAATGAACAAAATTACAAAATTAAAAATACAACTTTTCACATACAAAAACAACCATTTATTACTTTCATCCTCGTTCATAAAATGACCTATATCACATTTTCAATCTTTGCTAATTTACTCGTAAATTTTTATTTTCATAAATAATTTGAATAAAATAATTATATCACATTTGAACTTAAATTTTCACAATTTCACCTATATAGATCTTGGCATAATTAAAATAGAATATGATTGGACCAAGAAAATTTTATTGGGATCAATGTTAGTAAGGAGGGTGTGAAAGGTAACGGAATCCGTCAAAGAAGTCGGTGTGACAAGAATGGGGACAATTAGGGCATCTCAGTCCAACATATCACATCAGTCAAACGTTGGATTAGTCTTAATTGCTAATCATTGTCATTAACAAACATAGCTAGCTACAATTAATCAAGGATATTATTTTAACATTAATTATTAAATAAGTAAATAAATAGGTACGAGAATTAAACTAGTCTACTTAATTCCACTAAGGAAAAAAGTGAAACTTTAGTCAAAAGACAAAAGCTTAAGATGATTTGACAACATGATGAAATGTCTAAAAAGAGAATGTAATAATGTTAATATAAATATTGTGATTTCTTTTGCTATTTTGTAATTTTATGTGATCTAAAATATAATCATTTTTCTCGAATTTTGTGTCCGTATTTCTGTTTTTGATAGATTTTAACATAAAATTTTAATTAAAAATATATATTTTTTATAAAAAATTAGAAATGACGAAATCTATCATTTTAATAAGTCAATTAAATATATTGAAAAAATATATTGTTTGAAATAGTAATATATATAAATTAAATTAAAGTAACAACATTGATCGTACATACTTATTGCAACATCGATGGTAATAATATAAACATACATAAAAATTAAAGTAATTTAATTTTCTTACTAATGACGTCGTTAGATTTATCTTTTTCTTTTAGGTTATTTTGTCGATGTATTTATTTTATCCTTATTTATATTAATATTAAGTGGTTAATTGACTTAGTGATATTGTTAATTTATCAATGTCCTGTTTAAAAATAATATTTCCATTGCCAAATCACACAATAATTTCCAAATTTACCACCAAATATGATGCCACCGTTATAATTATGTAATTTATATAAATATATTATTTATTTGATCCACTTTATTTTTAATGTTAATAATATGAAAAAAAAATGCTTTTTTTTATAAAAAAGATGACCTAAAATTAGAGGAGAGCATCGGTCGATTTGATAAACTAGCTGATTGAACCAATTGGTTAATTTACCAAAAACATATGAAAATCATAACCATTTATTGCACCAAAATTTTTGATTAACCGCTGAAATTAACGGAAAAATTTCTGTTTAGTTCGGATAATTTACCAATCGATCAATTTTTATTTGATCTTTTTTTTCAATATCATTATTCAATAACATAATATTATAGTTGAAACATAAACTTAATTATTACAGTTCAAGGAAAAATAAGCAATCTAATCATTTTCGTAATCATAGTAAACAACTTTTAATATTATAAAATAAGTAACATGTATCAGTAAGTAGAATATCTAAAAATTGTCATACCCCTACCCTTATTTAGCAAGCTTCCAGAGAACTTTTGAACATTTTTTAATTAGAGTATAACAAGAAAAATCTAGAATTAAATGGATTCAATTCAAAAATTAAAACTTTATTTAGTTGAGAATATATCTACATAAGTAGTTTTTTAATAAACAATTCAATAAGAATACATTCTAAACTCCATAAATCTAAATATACTCTTTGTTATTTTTTGTGCCCGTATGCTTCTTCCCACATTTATATAAGTTGTAAAGAAAAGTTCAAGCAACCCACACAATGGTTGAGAATTTATTAAAATTCAGTTAAATAGATTTTTAACCGATCTTTTATAAAAATTAACTAAACGACATCATTATCGAAAATTTATAAAAAATAAATCATTAACAAAATCAAAAATAATTGGACAAAATGATTTAGTAAATTCAGCTTCGATTCGATTGATTAATCGATTTTTTTCAATTAATGACTAATTTTGCTCACCCCTACCGAAAATTGTGTGCCCCGACCAATCAAACATGATAGTGAGAGTAGTTGCCAGTTCTTGGGAATGCTTTGTCATTTCACCAATAAAATCCACCTAAAATAATTTATAAGGTAATATTACCTATTTTAAGATATACTTTAACCCTTTTCCTTGATTAATGGACCACACACACACACACACACAGAGAGACACAAATATAAAACCAAATGCTTGCTAGCTGATTAAAGCTTGGGTTGATTCAATTTGAGCTGGAAAATTTGACCCTCATTTCTCAGTAATTATATTCCTTTTCTTCCATACTCTATATTAATTAAACTCATTTTGTTAAAAATCTCATGATTTATATACTAATTAATTAATACCCCTATTGATCTCCTCTTAACATACCCGAAAACTAAAATAAAATAATAAATAAAAGCTCCTAAGTTTGAAATTCAAAATGAAAATTGTTGAAACTCCAATTAAAAAAGAAATATATATATATATATAAATATAAGATCTCTCTCGAACGCTACTGAATTCTTTGATATTTGCTTCTCTTTATAGGAGTGATGATGACCCAGTCTGTCACCAGAGTTAAAGGTTCAAGGCATCAGAATATATTTGACTGGCATGCATTGGTAAAGGATTTTGTTCAAACACTGAAAAGATGGAAAAAGAGTAATAGTTAATAAATTGTTTTAAAACCCCTTAACTTCTTCAATGAGGGACAAAATTAGGTGTCATCCCAACCTTGGTCAAAGAGTTCAACGTTCCCTGCTAATGCGTATCTATGGGTTAACATGTAAATATTATTGGATTTCTATATCTGATGGTGGATTTGATCATTATTAATTAAGAAATTTTTATTCAACTATTTGTACATGAAATTGTATGTATATATGTTTATGTATGCAATTATATGGGTAGTAAATTTACAAAAGTACAAGTGAAGACCCAACCATCCATAACCAACTTGCGCTCAACTAATCCCTACTAGTTGGACCCTCTTTGTCTCCCCAATATATTATATGCTTTTATTGTTACTTTGATAATTAAAAATAAAAAATATTATCATAATATATACTTTTCACTGAACCAAGTTGCATTATATATTGAGAATGTCCAGATAAAGTTAGGGAAACACTCTGTTTGCATACTTGTTTTGCACATAATGCCAACACAAAAGTTAAAATTATCCAGGGATATATAGATGTCCACTACATGACATTTGAGAAAATTATTACAAAGAAAAGACATCCCCCCACCCCCCCAACCCCACCCCCACCTCCCCTTGAGAAAATTATGCTATTAGATTTACAATAAAGTCAGGAAACACAACTTCTGTCCTCTTCTGATGCACCCCATTATGCTGCAGTATAAAATCAGCTAAAAAGAACTATTTGCTCACATGGAAACCATCATAGTTTTGCGGATTATACAATAAGGTGGGGTGGGGTGGGGAGGCAAAATGGCTTTTGGTCTGTATAAGTACTGTCAGTGATGTCTCTAATTAACTTTAGGGTTGAAACATGTGTTTAGCTCATTTTAAAATATTTGATTAATTTATATATGTTTGTCCAGTGTTTTTCCAAAATATTATTCTCATAAAGAATAATTCTCAAAGTATCGCTCTTTCAAAATTATTTCTCATATTATTATTTTTTATTGCCACATGTATTTTTATGTAAGTAAAAATTAATTAGTTGGAATTTATATTTTTTTTCTTATTTTTTAGGACAATCAGAATTAATTAATTGAAATTTATTGGAGCTGTGATTTAATTCTTCTTCCGCTAAGAGAGGGAGAGAGAATAAGAAACATGAGTGAGGTACTTGGGCTCCACCTCATTTTTCTTTTTCTTTTTCTTTTTAATAAGATAGTAATCACATTAATTGGAATACAGAATCTTGTTCAACAATAAACACCACAGTGTTATCAAAAAGAAGCCAAACAATAGCTCGTAGACACACTTAAACCAATGAGACCATGTGTTTGGACAAAGATTCTGCCAATAAAATCCGGATATAAATACATGAAATAAGAGTCAAATATCAATAAATAAAAAGTCTTAAAAAGTAAATTGCATAGTAAAAAAGAATATCACACTCTATTAGCATTAATAAAAATTATTGAATAATGAAAATTATTATCTCAACAAACTATTTCATTAACTATATAAATCCAACAAATGAAGCAAGATTAAAAGTTTTGTAGCATAAATGGAGTTTTATTCTACAAGCTCCTACAATAATTTTATGATATTCTAAAAAGCGAAAAGAAAAAATTAAAGATTGACTCTTACTTTGCTAGTATTTAGGTGTGTAGATTAAGGATGAAAAAGATAACTAAACTTATTTGCTACTTTTTGAGTTTAGAAGATGGTAAAACTCCATCAAAAAATAGGAGGAAAAAAAAAGGAAAATTTTCAACCAATAAAATTCTGGTAGGACCTTAAAATAAGAAAAAATTATAAATTTCAACTAATAAGTTTTTATTTACATGAAAATACATGTGACAATAAGGTAATAATATGAGAAATAATTTTGAAAGAGTAATAATTTGAGAATTGTTTTTCAATAGAATAATATTTTGAAAAAACGCTCCATATTTGTCATGTAGGTAATTAAGCAAAATTGTAGACAAGTATTGGAATTAATTAAGTAAAATTCAAATCTTCTAATTCAATTAATATATTATTTGATCTTATATTCCATGTAATGTAGATAAAATATTTACTTAAATACATAGTGGTGGCTTGATTATATCAGATAAAATACGAAATTGGAATATAGGATTGTAAAACATATGTTAAATTTAATGGGTATGATTTTATTTTATTTTTGTGACGGAATATCCGGTCTTTATTTGTGATTAATTTGTAATAAATTAAATTATTAAGAAAAAACAAATTTGTGATCGTAATTTAAAGAATTGTGACAGGATTTCGTTCCATACTAATTTGCAACTGAACTAAAATTCAATAGCTAACAATACTAATGACTAGTTCTGTCAATGGATTGAATTTGAATCGAATCAGTTATACCTGAATTCAATTTTCAAAATTCATATTCGAATTCAACCCAATATTCTATAGGATTTTTATTAGTTAGTACTATATTCGAAATCCGATAAAAAATCCAACCCGATTAATATTTTTTTCTTTTTCTTTTTTGATTGTATAAAAATATTATATTTATAAAGTAAATTTAAGTCATATTAGAATTTTTAACAAATTTTTATTATATATTAATCCAAAAGTTAAATATTTGAATACTAAACTCCTATTTCACATTATATTAATGTATAGATGAATTATCATACATTATTATATTTGACATTTTATCAATATCACTCTTTATTTTTTTAGGCTAAAGACTTAATATTAATAGCATAATATAGACGTTAATATAGATATTAGGTTAATATGGTACACGAATTTTATTTTAAAATCTTTATTAATATTATATATAAAAGTATTAATTTAATAAAAAATTATTAAAATTTGGATTCAAATTTTAACGGATTGGATTGCATAATTCCATATTTGATCCACTTATTTTAAATTACAAATATTTATAATTGAATATGATCTATCGAATACTTTAATCGAATAAAAATCATAAAATTTGAATCAAATTCAAATCAAACTCAAATTAAAATCCGATCCAGACCCACTAATGATAGTATTTTTTTGACCACACTGTTCGATCACCAATCAATTGCAACATTCATTTAATGACAATTTTCCTTCTTTAGTGAGTGATTTTTGCTCTTTTTTTGATAGTGGAAATTATATCTTTTTATAATGTTTTCCTTATTGAAATCTTAAGATTATGTGGACCAAAAATCATAACAAGAAAAGAATAAAAAAAAATATTTAAAATATAAAGCATAAAATTTCATCTTTTCAAGTGAAAAAATTATTTTTTATTTTTCTCGCTAAAATTCAAAACCGAACATTATGTAGATCTAAGCATGCTTCAATTATCATGATAAACAAATAAACCATTTCAAAAGTTTAACTGAAGATCTTCTTGCTCATTACCACATTTCAAATTCCACATTTTTGAAACTTATAAGATATATTAGATTTTATTTTAAAATAAAAATTTTAAAATATTTTTAATAAAATAAGATTTTAGAGCAAACTTATAAGATGTTATAATTAAGTAATGTTGATTTTGTAACTAATATGGTTGGATCTGAAAGATGTTTAAAAATTATAAGTTAAAAACTCTGTATTTTTTTTCAAAAAGACTAATTTATAAAATTTTAACATACTACTTTGGCTAGAAGCTTGTATCAAGCCTCTTTTTAAAAAATCTTAACCAAATACTTTAACTTATAACATCTTATAGCCTTATCAACGTCTTATAAAATGTTTTAAAGAGCTTATAAGCTCTGTTTTGAAAAAAATGATCAGATACTTTGTAACATCTTATAACCTCTCAACATCTTATAAAATATTTTTAGAAACTTATAAACTCATGCAAATTTCCTCTTAATGAATTATGATTTCATAATTACATATCCAATTGATTAATGTTATATCATATATATCCAATGTTTTAAAAATCAAATCGGACTGGTCGAATTGGTGACCAAAGGCCAATCCAATCCGGTTCAAGCATAAAAATCGATAACCTTTTGAACTGGTCAAAACCGATTAAATTGGTACCGGTTCGACTAATTGACCACTTGTTTACTTTTTTTCTATTTTTTTGAAAATTAATTTTTTTAAAAAAAATATATAAAAAAGAAAAGAGAAATTAGGGGTTGAAGATAATAATTAAAGATTTTGGACATGTAATTTTTTGAAACAGAATTTATTTTCTTGAAATTTAATGAAGTGGTAGTTATATGTGAATGCTTATGTTTAATTTGTTATTTTATTTTATTAATCTCTCTTAAATTATATTGAATATTTAGCATGGAATAGTTTATTTTTACTTCGAGTTGAAGCATAAAATGAATGATTACTTAAATTAATGTGAAATATTATTTTTTATTTATAGTTGAATAATTGTGAAATAATATTTTTTTTAAATGTACTTAAAAATAAGTATGTTGAAATTTTTTTAAATAATATTCTTTCTATAGCATTGGAAGTTTTATTTTTTGTTAATATTAAAATATTATATATATTTATAAAATTAAATATAATTACTACGTCATTATGATGTCAACTGGTCAAATCGATTGAACCAATAACCAGTAACATTACCGATTCTTTGTCCGATCCAATTTTGAAAATATTGTATATATATCTAATTTAACAGTTCATAATTTAATTAAATATATAATCATGGCATGATATATATATATATATATATGTATAACTCTTCCAAATTAAGTTGATGATCATGTGTAGAGCAAAAAAGCTGCCAAAAAAATAATAAAGAAAAAGTGTTGGAATGAATTGGCATAGAAGTGGAAAATGGAAAGCAAAGAAAGAAGAAAGGGAAGAGGGAGGCTTTATTAAAAATGGAAACAGTTGTTTTATCGTGTAGAGTGTTGGAAGCGAACAAGTGTGGGAATCCTTTTGTCAGGTGTGGATGGTGGTAGAGTAGAAAAGATATATATATATATATGTATGTATTGTGTGTGTGTGATCAATGGGCTTTTTGAATCCCTACCTAGTGCTCCCCCACGACCCACCACCCCCAACCCCCTTCTTGGTGTTTGTAAGTATATGTGTGTATATATATGTATGTACGTATATGTATATGTACATGTATATGTATAAAAGTGAGTTAGATTGTCTTGGTTGTATACATATATACGCCTCGAACTGCACACAAGAAAAACACTTTCACACACGTATATAATTATAAGCATCAATGATGATGATGATATGAGATATTGTTGCAGCTATTGTCATGTGCTTCTGCTGCTGCACATCTCCCTCTCTTTCTCTCCCAACAAAATATAATATATATATATATATATTGATATTTACATACAAGTATATATATAGTATCTAAACAAAGAATTTTATATGGGCGTGTATCATATTATTATTATTTTTTTGGGGGGGAGGGGGTTGATGAATTTAGGAATGGCAATGGGGCAAGTCAAAAATCGAATCCAAACTCAACCCGTTCTGAATGAGATGGGTTTGGGGTTGCTTAACGGAGTACGGGGCATGATTTTCATAACCCAAAGTACTTGGGGTAGGATATGGAGTTTACCAAACCCGTCCTATAACCCCACCCCAGACATGCCCCATATAAATTATACATATAATAATAATAAATATATTTATATAATTTATTTTATATTTTTGAGATTAAGAATAATATCCAAATAATTTAGGGTTGTTGCTTTAACTATACTCTTATATCTTATTTTGCTTATAGAATCTTATCTTATTTGTATGTTTTTATTTTTGTACCTGAAATTTGAATTTTAATTGCTGTCAAATAATTTTGATTTAATGCTTTTATTGACTTATTCTAATTTATTTAATTCTTTCTGGCTTAACTTGCCAACCCAACGGGACAAGATGGGGCAGCGCGGGCAAGGTGTGGGGTGGGATAAGGTCTGGCCGGACAGGGTGTGGGTTGAGCCAAATCCGCTCCATTGTCATCCCTAGTTGAATTGGAAAATATAATTAGGGTTTGCTTGGGTATATTTTGAGTGTTTTGGGGAATTTTTGTTGGGGAGAATATATTTTGATAATGGGACGGAGTAATTTGATACTTATTTGTTATTATTTTGATGGTTGTTAGAAAATGTTTTAAGAGAAAAGGATTGTTTAATTTGGATATGCTTTGGAAGAAAACAATAAATTTATAGTAAATATCACGTCAGTTAAGTTTATGGTGAGTTAGTGGAATTGAATGGAAGTGAACTTAATTTATATTATATACATGTAATAATTAATTAGTTGTGCATATATATAAAGACTGATTTATTATAGACACATATATAATTATAATATATTTTGGGAAAATAATTTTTAAAAAATAAAATATTATTTTAATAATGACCTCAAAAAACGCACTTATTTATGAAAATATTTTAAAAGTTGAAGTTTATGGCTCGAAAAATATAGATGAACATGGCCTTAGTATAGCAAGTGTAGCAATTGGAAGCATAGTGCTGCTCATATGCAGCCCTTTATTTGTCCCGAGCTAATAATAATTTCTAGCTACCAAATTAAATGTCAATCGAAACCCCAATTTGATAGTAATATATAAGGAAACCTAGCAAAATAAATTTTGGATATTTTACTTAGCATTTCATCATATTATTTCCTTATATGAGTATATAATAAAATACTTAATATACTTCGCATTTATTTATAAGAATACATATTTGGACCCAAACTCCAACAAAAAAAATAGATGGAACGATTCAGTTGAGTGAGATCCAATGTAAATTAGTTCAACTGTAGATTTACTTATCGGATCTGGGTGATTAATTTGGGAGACCGCCACAAAGTTCTTGCCTTTTAAGAATCCATACATTTTGTATCAATATATAAACAACTATCTAGCTCTCGAATACAAATTTAAGTTCATTCTTAATTAAACAAATAAATAAATGAAGCATCTTCATATAATTTTTATTTTATTTTATTTTATTTTATTTAGCAGGGGGATCGATTTCAATTTGATCTGAGTACCCCCGCGGCTTCAAACCCACCCCCAATTTAGGGTTATGATTGATGCAACCGAGATTGCTTCGACCCCCACACCACCATCAGTAGGGTCACATGCCTGTGCGACTGTGCTCAACGAGCATCTTCATATATAAGTTAAGAACTATGAGATTACCCCTTCATTTTAGGGTACTGATCATATGGGGTTACATTTTTTTTTTTCCATGATACCAAAATTATGTTTTTCCTTCAACCTATAAAACATGATGATGACTTATGCATAAAAGTTGGGTAAATTTTCAAAAATTCATTCCGCAGACAGGAGATATTTTAACTCTCTCTCTCTCTCTCTCTCCCCTTTTTTCTTATCAATTTTGATAGGCAAAAACTAATCTCTGGACTTTTGCAACTATTCTTCACGTGAATATGGGTTATTTGTAGTAAATAAAAATTAGAAATGGTGTATTTGTAATATTACTTGATTTTCTTCAATACAGCCTTTTTATAACTATTGAGCTTGAATCTATGCATACACTCCCTAATTTTTCATATTTTCTTGAAATATTTATATAGGTTTTTTATAGCGCACTTTATGTAAAAAATGTTAAAAATATTGAAATAGAAAATAGAAAAATGAAAGGGACGAGAATATGAAAAGTATGATAGTGAATTCAACGATAAATTGTGATTAAGGTAGCTTCAATTCTATCTTACTTAATCGAAAAAACTAAATCAAAATATTTTACCAATATCTTTTGATTTGGTTCATATTGAAACTTTTTACTTTTGTTCTTTTGTTTAGTCAATTAATTAAAGAGGTACTACATAAGTAGAAATACGTCATGACAATGATAAGACTAGTAATAGAGTAACATATTATTAAAATATGAAATGATATGTATATTGATAGAATATCTATCGATAAATAAAAATATAAAGAGTCAATTGAGAACTATATAATTTCAAGGATAAGATTTGATTTCATAAAAAATACTAACATTATACGTACTCAAATAGAGCAAAAATCACAAAATAAATGTATTGAATTAATATCCTTTTATGATGTAGGAATTATACAGATTGTCTATTTTTTTTTTTTTATCAATATATTGCATTACACTTTTTCCCCCCTCTGAGGATAAGCGGTAAGATTTCATTAAAATCAACATGCCCAAAGATATACAAAATCCCACAAAACATCTAGAAAACGGTAACACTGAGATAAGCAATTTCATAGACAATCATGAACTAGTTTGAGCACTTAAGTAGCCTTCAAGATATTGAGAAGCAAACTCCATTCCAAATAAAACTTGGTTTCATTGATACCAAATACACCTACAGCAAATCAACAAAAGATTAAAAAAAAAAAAAGATTCTAAGGCTGTGCTTGCTTGTGAGAATTTCTCATAAGCAAGCCCTCCAAAACAAAGAAATTCCTCTAAGTGTGTGATTGGTTGTGAAATTTTTTTCCACCTCACAGAATTTCTCTAAAAAATTCCTCCTCTTCTCTTTGAAATTTTTTCGCTTAATCTCACTTGTCACATCAACTATAATCGTTATACTTTGATCTTATAAACAATCATTCTCTCATAACATATAATTATATGTACACATAATATTTTTATAATAATTTTTTTCATAACATTATTATTTACATGTATATATTAACATTTGAATGAAATTATATCATAATGTGTAGTTATAATTACACATAATATTTTTATATTAAAATATTATTATTATTTTTAAGATAGTTATTTTGATGTATTTTCATAGTATGTAATTATATCTATATGTAATATTTAATATTTAAATAGAATTATTTTTGTAATGAATAATTATAGTTACAAGTAATATTTTTATATTTAAATATAATTATTTTGATAATCTAATTATTCACACGTTTTTAATATTTTATAATATTTTTTCATAATATATAATTATATTTACACATAAAAATTACATAAAATTATTT
Source organism: Jacaranda mimosifolia (assembly GCA_018894105.1). NCBI lineage: Eukaryota > Viridiplantae > Streptophyta > Magnoliopsida > Lamiales > Bignoniaceae > Jacaranda > Jacaranda mimosifolia. The sequence continues at coordinate 5,892,335 of CM032125.1, forward strand.
TCCTAATACATAATTATATTTTCACATAATGTTTTATTATTTAAACAAAATTGTTTTGATAATATACAATTATGTTTACACATAAAATTTTGATATATTTAAATAAAATTATTATCATATTATATAATTATATTTGCACATTATATTGTATTATTTAAATAAAATTATTTTGATAATATAATTATTCACACATTTTTAATATTTTGAAATATTATTTTTGCAATATATAATATATTTGCACATAATATTTATAAATATTTACTGTATATTTTAACATTTACATAACATCATTTAGTTTTGTTACGTAATTATATTTGGACATAATGTTTTGTTATTTAAATTTTTTTTCATAATATACAATTATATTTACATTAAAATTTTAATATTATTAAATAAAATCATTTTCATAGTATATAATTATATTTACACATTATATTATATTATTTAAATAAAGTTATTTCACAACAAAACCATCTCACAACTTTTTCTAAAAAAATTCTCACAACCAATCACTACCTTATTTGCTTTCACCTGTAATATCAACTGTAATCATTATACTTTTATCTCACAAACAATCATTACCTCATAAAAAAAAAATTCTACCTCACAAAAAATTTTGTTACCTCACAAACAAAAAAAATCTCACTATTTCCTCATGGAAATGAGAAACGAGAAATGAAAACATAAGCAATCATAACCTAACTTATCATAAACAGATCGAAGCCAATTTTCAATATCCTTCCCTGAAGAATGTATTGCTGCAAACGGTATATTTGCTATTGCCCAAAGTTGCTTGGAATAGTGGCAAGATAGGACAAGATGTATGTCACGCCCCAAATTCGGAACGTAACACGGCAGTGCCCCTAAACCCAAAAACTCAGAGACACTAAACCTCAGATCTAACAGAGCATGCTGAATTCTCAAAAAATTTATTAAACAAATTCCAAAATAAATCGTCACAATGAAAGGTAATTCCAAACACTTGTCTTAACAATCAACTTGAGTACCCAATTAAGACCTCAAAGAAAATACCCTAAGCAACTAATTATGAATCTTAAACATCAAATAAACCTATTCTAAATTACCAATCTCTTATCACCATCCCCAAAACTATTCATCTTCCTCATCCTGAACTAAGTTTTCTACAAAAAGATGGATTAATGACTTATGAGTGATACTTCGCCCAATAAATAAATCTCCTATCTCTTTCTACCAGATTTGAGCAAGTATAAATATCACGAAAAATCATTGAAAACAAGAATATTGACTCTGCAGAGATATAACAATTAGTAAAAAATTTCAAGATTCATGTTACCAAGTCAATCACATGTATTTTAGAATAATTCAAAACAGAGGTTACACTTTTATCAAAAATATTCATTAATTGATAATGCTCATGAACTCTTGGGATTCTAATCGATTATTTTGGCAAGATTTTAACTACAACGCCGTTAAGTGGCTTTAGAATTCTTAACTATAATGTTGTTAAGTGACTTCAAAAATCTTAACTACAACATAGTTAAATGGCTTCAAAAATCTTAACTACAACATTGTTAAGTGGCTTCAAAAATCTTTTGCTACTGTAACCCCTAGCACAGTTACGAAACTTATTCCTATCGACTATTTCTTGATTATTCAGAACATAGGTTCTTTTTATTATTTTTATTCAATAGAAAATACTATGTTTTATGCAAAATTCAAAATTATTTGTTTTTACATGCTTAAATCCTAAAAAGTTTTATGCAGGCAAAAAAGCCTTTTAAATAGTTAACTATTTGTATATGGAAAATTCTACAATTAAACCATTAAATCAAAATAATAACCTATTTTCAATGCATAAATCATTCATGCAAAAGAATATTTTCAATAGAAAAGAATAGAGATTTACTTACGGCAGAATCTTAAAACTCAAAACTTCTCTAGGATTTGATCTACCACTTATGCGTTTTCCTCCAATTCTACAACAAAAGAAAGGATGTTAATACCCAAAAATAAAATTTTCTATGGATTTTTAAAGAAAAAATAAAGAAAATAGGTATTTTCTTACCTTTGCGTATGGCTTCTCTATTACCTACTGTTTGCTTATTTATGCTATCAAGCTAGGTATTTTGGATAAACTAAAACTCTTATCTCCTAGAGAAGATAACTCTATCCTAAATTTAATTAGTCTCAATCCCAAATAATGATAACTCTTCATATTTTATCATGGGAAGATAATTTATAATCATAGTCTTATCATGATTAGGTGGTTAGGCTTATGACTAAATCTTTATTCAAAAATCCTAACTCCTGCAAACTTAATTATACCAAATCAAATGAGTTAACTAAATTAGCAACAATAATATCATAAAGACCTTCGGGTATTACAATGTAAAGCAATTTCCTCTTCTTGGCTGCAAATAATGCATAAACCATCCATCTGAATTCCGCACTTCATAAGGTTAGCACAAGTAGGAAGAGCATTAAGACGTACTCTCCAAAGAAAGATCTTAACCTTAGGAGGTATTTGATGAGACCAAATAAACATATAATTAGGATTTTGTGTAACACTAGTTGAATCTTGCAGAGAATGTAAACATCATCTATGATAGGTCTAGGCCACAAAATAAGCACTTTTGATAGAGAACACACCATTTTTACCATAGTGACACACTAAAGTATTAGAATTTTACAAATCATCCAATAGAATAGCAGCAGCATCAACAACATCAAAATTGGCATAAATCAAGTCACTCTTCCAATCACCTGATATATTATTAATTAAATCACATACCATAGAATTTTGAGATATATTGGAACCGCAAGAATACACTTGGAAAGAAAAGGGTCAAGGAATCAAACGATCGTGCCAAATTCGAATAGATTGCTCTAACTTTATACTGCAGGCCTTCATATAAAACACATCTAGCATCCCAAATACTCTTCCACTTAAAAGATGAGTTAAACACTTTGGTAGCCTCAAGAAAAGATGATTGGGGAAAATATCTGGCCTTGCTTAAAAGAAGACGAGGATGCTGGATCACTCTCCATGCTTGTTTAGCTAACATATATAGCATCATTAAGAGTCTTCAAATCTTGAAAACTAACAGCACGTTTGGTTTTATTTCAAAAGGCATTTCCAATTTTCATGCATTTTAAGAAGTTGAAAAATTAGTTATGAAATGAAAATAGAAATTGAGATGTATTTGGATGAAATATTGAAAAATAATGATTAGAATAGGTTATAGGATTGAAAAATAGGTTAATTTATATTTTTTTATGTTTAAAAAGATTTAGTTTTTTGAAAAATATGTATATTTTATTAATTTGAAAATAATTGTGGGTATTTTATATCAAATCAAATTTGAATTTGATTGATGTGATAATAGAATGATATGGTAGGTTTGGAAAGAGTTTTGAGAAGAAAATGTGTACCATTTTTTGAAAAAAGCTGTGAGAAAATATTTGGGGCCATTTGGTTTTATTTCCATTTCTGTCATTTCTATAATGGTAAGAATTAGTTATGTGATGTGAAGTGAAAATGAAAATGTATTTGGATGAAATGTTTGGAAATGTAATGATTATATTGGAATTGTAATGATTGTAGGTGGAGAGAGATAGAAATAATGGAATAGAGAAAGAAAATATATAGGTTATTGGAGAATATAAAAATGAGAATGAGAATTGGAAAGTTGTTCCCTGGAAATGGGCTCATCCAAACATTTCCCAAAATTTAAACAGTAAAAATGCTGGAAATGGGTTGTGGCAATAAAACCAAACGGGCTTTGTTTTCAATTTTCATTGCCAAATGAAAATGAAAACAAACGGGCTGTTAAGTCCTCCATCTTTTCTGCTTTGTACCAGAATATCCCTTCTGAGCCATGAATCTTATTATGCCCTTTATCACCCCACCAAAAATTAGGCATTTGGATTCAAGTTTCATGTATCAAGGTAGCCGGTAATTTGAAGCAACTCACGGCATAAGTCGGGATAGCCTGTACAATAGATTTAATCAAGATATCTTTACCTACTAGTTAAAATTTCTCACTCTATCCTTGTAATTTCTGCCAGACACACTCTCGTAAATAAGCAAAAGCCTCCCGTTTTGATTTTCCACAATAGTCGGTAGTCCAAGGTACTTCCCATGCCTCTCCTTAACTCTCATTGAAAGAACCCACTGAATCAGTTGTCATATGACGGAAGATGTATTCGAACTGAAAATAATGGTGGATTTCTCCAAATTGATATGTTGCACAAAAGCTAGTGCATAGATGTCTAGGACATTCTTAACGGCATAGGTAGCAGTCTTGTTCGCATGACAAAATATTAGTGTGTCGTCTGCAAAAACAAATGAGTAATGCTAGGTGCAGCTCCGTAAAATTCGTACACCATGTATCAATCCATCCTACTCGACTCGACTAATAAGTGAACTAAGTGCTTCTGCACAAAAAAGAAAAAGATAAGACGACAAAGGGTCTCCTTGGCGGATGCTCCTTTGTGGATGGAAATAGCCATACTATTCTCCATTCAAAATAACAGAGTAAGTAATTGTAGAGATACACCGCATAATAAGACAAACAAATGGCTCAGCAAAACCCATTTTATGTAACATGCCCTCAAGAAAATACCATTTAATCTTGTCATAAGCTTTACTCATATCAAATTTCATAGACATAAAACCTTGTTGACCTTTTTTATTTTTTAGAAAATGATTGATTTCATAAGCAATCAAAACATTATCTATGATCAATTTGGATGGAACAAATGCACATTGCGTACTTGAAATAATGGTATTCCAAAAAGGTTGAAGACGATAAGCTAGTGTATATCTTTGACGCAAGATTGCACATAACATTACAAAGAATAATAGGGTGGAATTGACTCATATATTTTGGATTTGGACATTCGGAATTAGAACTATATAGGTGTAACTGAATTTTGGAAAATCAACACCATGATTTAAGAAATTTAACACACTTGCAGTTACATTAGAACCAACATTATGCCAAAATTTTATACATATATATATATATATATCCTTATAGTCAAAGATAAAAACATCAAGTTACAATAGATGTCCCTTTTGCAGGCAAAGATAAAAAAGTTATTAAAGTGTTTGGATAAGATAAAATAGTGAAACTTATAAGATGCCAGAAATGACAACTTTGTAATTAAAACAGTTAAAATTAAAAGAGTTTGTTAAAATCTTGAAAATAAGTTAGGATTTTGTTACTTTTCTAAAAGAGTTTATGAGATTCTAATATTTTATTATCTTTTAAATATTTTATAAGATATTTTGAGAAGCTTATAAGTTATAGACGTACCCAAACACCCCCTTAATTTTAGAATCTCAATTTCATTAGTTATCCTTCATCTCATCCAATAAAATAAGTAGAGCGTAAAAGAAATAAAATTCAATGAAATGGGTAAAAGTCAAAAAAAGCAAATGAAATAGTAAACCTTTCATTTCTATCAATCTATGTACATTGAAGTTTATAAATTATGAAAATTCAATCTTGTGACTTAGATTATGGAGATCGGCCAAATAACTCACTTTCTTTGTGGAAATAGATTTGAAATTTACAAAATTTGGAAAAGATTTATTAATGATTTTATCGATTTAAATTACAGGCATTACTACATTAAAAACATAACGTAAGTTGAATATAATTATTACAAAAACCAGTTTTGAGCCCGTGCGTTGCATTGGGTAATAATTTTCAATTTTATTATATTTAATATTAATTATAATTAAATGCTTATATTTTTTTATAAATCATACAGATATTAAATAAAAATACTAATTTAAAAAAATAACAAAAGTTTTATTGCAAAGAATTTAATAGTCGAAATAAGTAATAGTAACAATATTTCATTTAACTGAGACTTATAATGATCAAATCAAATGTTCTTCGAGTTACTCCATTCCTTACATAACTTCATATTTTACCTACACACACACACACACACAAATTCTTAAAGGAAAAAATATTTAGAATAATAAAATAAAATCTTTAATATTTATAATTCAAATATATAATGTGAATATTAAAAACATAAAACTTACATTGTATGTCTTTTTTCCATCAATGACAACACTCAAAGCTGATCCGTTATTGCATTTCTATTTAAAATTTAAATTTAATAAGAATTTTATAATTGAATATAATGTAATTGATTGAGTAATAATTTTAAATTTTAAATTTTATTTTATTCAATATTAGTCATAATTAGATGCTAATTTTTTTTATAAATTATACAATATTAATTATAACTAAAATTGTGATAATACTTAATCTAATCATAAAAAAAACTATAGGCCACAAAATATCGAACTAACAAAATAATAAAAATAAAGAAACCACGGGTTAAAGGAAATGCATAAGATGAAAAGAGTGAAGAAAATCAACAAATGCAAAAAATTAATATAGTTTGTAGAAAAAAATTATTAACTTACCACAAAATCGAGACAACAAAATTTCTTTTGCAAATTAACCTAGTTCATAAGCATAAAATTAATATAAAAAATCACATATATTTTATATGTGTGTGTATATATATATGTATGTATACTACTTACCAAAATTCGATACAGAGTCACAAAAAAATATTAATATAGTATTTTTATATAGAGAGAGAGACAGAGAACTATAAAAATCTAATATATATATATATATATATATATAAAGTAAAATGATGTTCAAGTCTATATTAAGTATATTTCTTATGTGACAATAGTGTGGATAAGTTATTTTTGTTCCCGTTTCAACAAATTTTCTTATACAAATTGCTATCAAGATGAATTATTGGATAGATAACTCTTCTTAAACACATTAAGATTATAAAAATCTCTTTCTTGTAATTTATTTTTTAAATTTTCAACATTTAATAATTTGGAAACACCCAAATGGTGATGTAAATTAATTCTCTTTTTCTTTTCTTGATCAAATCATAAATTTATTAAATTAAATATTCCTCTTATAAACAATAAAGTCTCATAATTATACATAAAGTAATCTTAATCTCAGAACTTTTGTGCACCTCCCCCGCCTATAAATACCCCAATCGATAAATTTCTTTAAAAACACAAAGTCATTTCCTCTCACTACACAAACTTATATATATATATATATATATATCTATACTGCAATACAATTATTCAAAAATGTCGTCCGTTCGCCTGAATTTGCTACTTTTTATCATGATCTTGATGTACTGTGCTTTTCAACCAGACACGATGACCAACGCACAACCAATTGTAATCAAGTGCAACGAGGCCGATTGCAAGAAGACTTGTGAGAAGGCATATGGAGAGAAATTAGAGTTCTCATATTGTCATTATACAGCATTTGGGTGGATCTGTACCTGTGTGCATTTACCTCCATCAGGCAAAGGAAATCCTATTGCCACTCCCATACACCAGTGAAACTGTGAAAGTATGTATTAGTAAAATAAGAAATTTGAGATGAGATGTTAATATTTAATGTTTTCTCTTTTGGCATATGATAAATGGGCCAAATATTGGGGTTCACTATTTATTGATCCATCCACCAAGCCCATCAATTTTGAAATTTTTTTATAAAGCTTCTTTATATATTCATAATAACGCTGTGAAAATTCTTACTAAATCAATTTGGGGAGAAAAGAAGAAAAAGAAAAAGAAAAAATGTAACGGAGAAATAAATATTAGTCTAATGATTTCCCTTTTGGAAACTTAAACATATTTTCTATAATTCAAAATGCATGGTTTTCAATTATTCGATCACAAGTTGTAGAATTAAGAAATAAATTCGATATGCCCAATTAATGTCCTAAAAGTATAAAAGTAAAAAGTTCAATAAGAAATTAATATAACTGACAAAAAAAAGCTATTAAGTCGTCACCTAATTAAGTCTTATTTCAAATTGAGCCTTATACTTTTAATGGATTCAAACTCATCGACAATTTAACTAGTATAAAACATCAACTTTTACAGCCAAAAAGGCATCCTAGCACTCATTTTTGAACTTGCCTAGTGGTTTTTGGCTCTATGGAATAAGTCTCCCACATAAAGAGGTCAAAAGTTTGAGTCCGAATAGGTCTCGAAGTGCGTGCATGTGTATAAAAATGAGGGGGGGGAAAGCATTCTTTTTTGAACTTGAACATTGTCTTTATGCAAGTGCGTCTTTGGAGCAACAGCCCATCATTCAACAATTTTTGAGAAGGTCCTCAGATCCGATTCTGTGCAATATCAAAATTAATGATAACATGAATAAATAAAATTCTATATACAATATAATACACACACGTACTTAGTCTTGAATGGTAAATTAATGACTAAAACAAAGAAAAAAGAAATGTGAAAGTTCTATATATTTACTTGTAAAAGACAAGAAACATTCCTTCTTTCCCCTGATAATTAGGTTAGGGTTTCATAAATATTTTGCATGTCTTGATCTCTTATTAACTTCTACTATATGTCTTGAAAATTATGAATTTATTACTTCGACTAATTTAATATATATATTTTACTTCTCATGATTGTGTTAAAAAATCTAGCAAATGTATTATTTATAAAACTATACATTAACAGTGGATATATTAAATATATTGTTAATTTGTTGAGTGGTCAGTAAATCCAATAGCATTACCTTCACACTTATTAGTATGAAGTTTCGGATTCGAACTTAGTGAATTTTTTATGTGCATTGTAAAATTAGTAGGGAAAAAAATTATATTGCTTAATTATATTGTGGATATATTACTTAGGAAATCACTACTAGTATAAAGATGCTTGTAATAATAAATACACAAAGCTTGTACCATGTCCATTCATTACACATATTAATGTTACATGGTGGAGTTTTACAAAGGGCATTATAATATGTTGATGAATAATATTAATTTTCAAGGCGAAATTGATCTAGGAATAATGATGTCTCCAATGTTGTTGTGCCATGGATCAGCCAAGTGAGTAGCCAAGTTCTCCAATGGCCCTGTGCCTGGGTATGCCGATTGCTGCACGCAGAATCCCACAAATGCCAATAGAGCTAGACGACCTAAAAATAAAAAGACACATATAAAACAATAAACATTAGTGAAATAATTGTTGTTAAAATTACTACACTTATAGTCTTGATTGAACTATTTGCTAACATGTATCATGCGACTCGCTATTGATTAAGCGAATTAAACAGAATTTCTATTTTCACTCTCTCATCAACGTGAGTAGATTTATCTGCAATTGCTACTTATCCAGAAGTCCTTACACAATTCATGCAGATTTCTACATATGCGATAAAGAATTTTGCTCTCTTAGAACAATTGGAATTACTGTCTTTGTTTAGCAAGGTTTCATTTAAAGTAATTAATGCAAGAAGATAGTTAGAGTTACTATTGTTGTCTACCGCAGTTTTTGGTCAAAGTAACTAATACTTCTTGTGACATTCTAGTAGCAATAAGTACCAAAGTCTATACATCGTGTCACTATTTAGCAGAATCCTATATCATTAATAGACAGTTGGTCGAGTGGCATGTGGCCCAATGACATAGATCTCTCACATAATGTGGGAGGTCAGGAGTTCGAGCCCTAACAGATTCCTGATGTGCGTGTGTATAAATATAAAAAAAATAAAAAAAATACAGTTGTTAGTCCAGTTTGTGTTGTGTTTCTAATCAAAAGATAAGAGGATACCCTTTTCCCAAGGGTGGGGGATTATTTTGCTGAATTCATTCTAACATACTTTATCTCAAACGCACATAGTATACTCTACTCAGTCTATGTAATAGAACGAATGAATAAAATTTATTGTCCAAAAATACAAAACAACTAAGATAAATTTGAGTATGGGTGAGTATCATAATTAAATGTAGCAATCAATAAAATATCATCCATGAAATGAAAATTTAAAAAGCATATATAGGGGAACATATATTTATATATTTCATACCATTCTTGATTTCCTTGACTTTGTACTCTTCGAATTTCTTTGGGTCCTTGGAGTAGCCCAATGGGTCAAAAGCTCCACCCGGGTACTTCTTCTTTTCCGGGTCTTTCTCCATGCTCCTTTGGTGCTCCACAAAGGCAATGGCCAAGAATTCAATCACCAAAATGGTGGGTAGGGTGCCCCATGGAACCGGGTTGCCCAAATAGGTCGCTTGACCGCCTGGAACTGCTGCCCATTCCTGGGCCTGGACCCAGTTGCCCAAACCCAATGCCTCCGGTACAAGAATCCCGGGCTGCAAATTCGTTCATCAATTAATCATACATAAACAACAAAAATAATTTAGCTACCCACTCAAAATTATAAATCATTTAATCATATTCGATATTTCAATATTTCATTTTAAAACGTTTACTAAATCATAAATTATTCAACTATATTTAATAATATCAGTAGTTTACTTTAAGACATCTATTATATTGTTTACGGCCCAAATAGATAGCATAAAATTTCTAAGTATGATAAAGCAACTTACAACAGCAAGCATAGCCCATCTGCAGTGGATGAGCTCACTCTCCTTATATCTCTCTAGATTTTCTGGAACTTCTCCTAAACGAAGTGGGTCGAATCCAAAATCTCTGAAATCCAACATTTACATAGAACATATATAAGTCAAATTTCAATTATTATTTTATTTTCTAGTTAACAAAAAAAAAAAAAATTGTACGATACAAATATAAGAAAATATTTTATAAATTTGGTATTTTATGTAATTCAGAGCATAAAATAAAATTATAAATTGAAATAAAGAATTTAAACTAATAATTATTATATTTACCCTGGAGCTGAGCCATCGAGGTAGGGTGGGCGGGGCTGGCCCGGCATCCAATCGGCGGACATGGTGAACCTAGAGGTGGTCGCATTGGCGCCCAAATTGATGGAGGCAGCGAATTTCGACTTGGAGGAGGAGAGGACGGAGGGGCAGACGGCGGCGGCGACACCGCAGCTCATCAATGCATTGGCTGCCATTCTCAGATTGTGGGTTCTTGATGGGAAATTGGATATGGGTTTGGAGGAGAATGGGTAGGGATGAACAAAAATATGTTGGAGTAGAGGTACAAGTATATGGGAATGGGGGATATTGGCGAATCCAAATATTGATTGTGATTGGCTAAGGGTACTGGTATCTATCTTATTATTGGGCCAAGTGCGTTTTCATCCAATGAGATGTTGATGTGGAGTATTGAGTGGATATTGTGAGGGGTTTTGGATGGTGGAGGTTGAGTTTCAAGGGGGAAAAATCAGGCAATATCTTGAGTAGATTATGATCTATTTTGGAATATACAATATATTCATACTTCAAACTTCAAAGTATTTATTTTGTCCATTAATATTGGTTTTCTTTTATATATATGTATATATATATATATACTTATGTCTGAATTGTTAATATTCAAATTTTAAACTTCACATGTACAATTATATAAATGTATGAATCAATTGATTACTCGATTGTAAATTAATATTGTGTAGAACTTAACAATATCCTTTTAGAATAAAAATTTTGAACATAGATTTGTTACTTTGTTAAAATACACACACACACACACACACATATATATATACAAGGGATATTATTAAGTAGAGCAAGGGCCAAACCTTGGCCAATTACAAGAGACAGAGAACAAAGATTTTGAGAAATAGAAAGAGCCATTCTAGCAAGAAAGTTGGCACACCGGTTAGCACTTCATCGAACATGTAAAAAAGAAAATGAGCCAATAAAGGAAAGACTTCTTCTAGCATTAGAGATGGGATCACCCACAGGTAATATATTTTTAGATTAAAAAACACAAATTACATATAAGCAATCGCCCTCAATGAATACTCGAGGTCATCCGTAAGAAGCACATCTTCAAAGATAATTAGTGTAGTTTGAATCTGATCGTGTTTTATTAAAGCATACCTTCAAAGACTTAAAAATTAGACGTTGATTTAGAATTATAATCTCTATTAATATTTGCACGAAATTGTAGTTTGTGGATGAGTCTAGTTAATTGAAAGCAATGACATTTGCAATATGATTTTGGAAGGGATATTGATGGGTAAAATTTAATTTAATAAATTTTTTGAGAGAAATTATGATCATAGATTTGTATTAAATATGTAGAAATTGAGATGGAAGTTTAAAAGTGAAGTGGTCGAAGGCCAATTAGCTAGTGACATCACCGTCACACTTGTATTTGTGAGGTTCAGAATACGAACTCTAACAAACAAAGTATGCATGCGTGTGTAGAGTAAAAAAGAAAATTTAAAAATGAAGTGCTTTTAAATTAATTTGTCTTTTAAAATTTTCTTAAAATTTTCATTTATAATTTTGTCAATGAAAAGAAAATCTATATAGCCAACGTGATATTCTTGTAGGAAACAAATTAGATAAGAAAATTTAGAGGGAATTTCCTTACTTTTCATCTATTTAAAAGAAAAGGAAATATTACTCTTTGATTACCAAATAATTATCTTCTTAAAAAAAAAAAAGGAATTAGCCTAAGGCACGTAGATATTTGTTTAAATAGTCAATTTTGCCCTCATAGAATTTGGGCTGGGTCAGTACCCAACTCTTTGTTGTTGGCAGTGTGTTTATGTTTGCACCAATTTGAGCTTTTACGAATCTGGGCCGAATATATTACATTTCATACATAGCAATGTTATGCACCACACGGCCACATATATTGCTAATATATAGAAAGGTGAAATTATTGTTTTTTATTCCTTTTCTTTTGAAGAGGAATATTGTTGCTTTCCCAACTATCAGTTATGGAGCTTAAATCTGCAATTGGACCATTGGTTAATTAATATAATGACATTGTTTTTATACTTATATATAAGATTTATGATGTAAATTCAAATTACAGATAGCAAAATTACTCGTCTTCCCACGGGGAATTTCCCGCTGCGAGGCAGATTCGGGACAATTTAGTCCCCGAAATGCTAAACGGGGCGGGGGGGGATCACAGTCACCGTCCTCGCGGGTATCCGTTACCCGTTGAAATAGTTAAATTATTATTATTTCCTTATATGTATGTCAAATTCTAGTTTTATTTATTTCATTTCATCATTTGCATTCCGTTCTCCCAGCATCCACGGCACCCACACCTCTTTAGAGGAATTGACAAATTGTTAAGCTTTTTTTGAAATTTATGTTTATGTATTATTTATCTTTTAATATTTTATTATAAAATATAATTAAATATTGTGTGTTATGTACTTATGTTTAACAATCTTTTAACTTTGGAAGTAATTTACATTATTGAAAAAATTTAATACTTTTTTTTTATTTCTAAAGTTTTTTTTATAAATTTGATAAATTTTTAAATCAAATCTGTGGGTATCCGTGGATACCCATCTCCCCGCGAGAAAGCAGGGATGGGGGCTATCCCTATCCCCGCCTCTTTCCATTGACACTCCTAATTCAAACGAACCGTGCGTGTAAATAAAAAAAATAAAAAACAATATTGTTCTCGTCATGAATAACCTTTTCCGTGTAGTTTTTTTTTTCACTATATCCCATAGGTTAAACCACAAGGAAAATAAAAATTAATGATAAAATAGTAAGTGATAATATAAAAATTATCAATAATTATATATAATAAGTGAACAAAAAATTCATTTTGTTACAATAAACTTTGTTCAGATTTAATAGTGATAAAAATTATGTTTAAGTTGCCAGCAAATATAGTTAGTAACACATGTATTAATAACAACCTAATGACAATGAAAATCTTGTTACATATCATAGTAATAATTTATTATTATTAAGTTCTTACTATGCATGTGTTGTTGATTATTGATAGTGACAACTTAAAATATTAACTTTGTCACTAATAAACCATATGTTATCAAAATAAGATTTATTGTCACTTAAAAAATATTATTATTGATAAAATAAAAGTTACTATCACTTAATATATATTAATATTAGTATAAATTTTATATTGCGACTTATTTTTTTGTCATTATATTGTATTTTTTAGTTATAAGATTATTCGAGCAAAAATAAGTAGATTAAGAAAAAGAATTGAAGAGACAAAGTCATTAAACTCTTGGAATTAAAAAAGAAAAAAAGAAAAGAAAATTGAGGTGCATACCATACTCTTGTATTATTATGGCATCATCAAGTATTACAAAAATCTAGCAATTAACCAAATGATAATAAAAAAACATAGTAGCACTATTTCTATGGCTGTCCACCAATTTGACTTCCAAGTAACGTTTTTGAATGTGTGGCACCAGTTTATAAAGAATTTTAAAATATTACAGATATGAAAGGAAAATCTTAGATATATAATTATGTAGAAAGTTTATAAAATGTTATTTAAGAAATATTTTTCAAATATATTCGTAATGTTCTTAGAGAGCTCTAAATAATATATTTTAACCGTTAGATAATTTCAATTTCCATTATTTATTTAAGAGGATGGTAGAGCTTCATTTTATAAACAAATATGTTCCGAGACTAGTTTCAGTAATTATTTTCTTTTCGAGGAAATCTCATCTTAAAATTTTTTATTCCTCTTTTGAACATTGATATAAGCAAAAAAAGTTCTTTCAAAAGGCAATTCAACTCCTATAAATTTAAGAATGAAACTCACATCCCCCCTTCAACTGGTTAGCTTGAAATTTTATATGTAAAAATAAAATGTTTTTGTATATATTATTTCTTTCACACTTTATTGTGGTTAAACTTCAAACACATTCAACTGAAAGTTTTGAGAACTTTTCTATGGTTGATCTTAAATTTGGAAAAAGATGGTGGCAGTCCATTCTTGTGTGAAGGGAGGAAATTACCAACTCACTAAGAATAAATTAGAAGAAAAAGAAAGCACATTGAAATGGAAGACAAAAGAAAAGAAGAATAAATTAGAGGAACAAGAAAGTACAATGGAATAGGAGACAAAAGAAAAGAATAAAAGTGACGAAGTGGGGGGAGAAAATGTAATAAGAACAAAGACAAACCTTCTCACTGTGGGTGAAGGGAAAGATTGTGAAAAAAAACTAAAAGAAAGGCAAAGAGTTACTTTATATTACTTGCTCTTAATTGTGGTTAAAATAAATTAATGAGTCAACTAGAAAAATTAATCAGGAATGGCATTTTTAATTAGAGATTTACATAATTCATAAAACAATTAGTCCAATCGAACAATAATTGCACAGTCAAACCAATTCTTCTTCTTGTATAAATACAAAAATGTGCGTCAAATCAAGTATACACATTTTATGTTCTGAGCAAAGAAATTTCTTCCACTCTCTCTTCTAATCTATGGATCAAGAAGGTGCTCCAAGATTAATATATTCTTTTCCAATTTTTATGTCCTTTTCTCCTTCATCCTTCTTGAAAAATCGAGTGCATCATTTTGTATCTAATTTCTTCATACATCAATAAAACATTTTAAACATTGCTATTATAAAATTTCCTTTTGGTAAATTATCTATTGATGGCAAAATTTCATTTGCCACTTTGCAAACTATAAAATAGTACATCAAGTAGACAAAAACTCATGAGGGCAAAGACCAAGGAGGAAGAGGTGGCCTGCATCAAGGTCGTAGTACTTATGCATCACCTCCGAAGCAATATTTTTTTAATTCACTTCCATCAATGTATTTAATTATTTTCTCAATATATTTATTGTCTCTCATTCTATTCGATACATTTTCTCGTTTTCAAAAACAACAAAATGCGTGTGTTAGGGATTTGGTTTGATTTTTGAGAATAATAGATAAAAGAAGTTCTTATATGAAAATATTATTTTATTTGATCACCTAATATTTATGTAAATTAAGCATGATTCTTAAAAACTTGGAAATTACTTATACTTCCTTGAGAACTTTAGAATGAGGATTGTATATTATACTTACATGTAAGTTTATAGAGAATTGTAAAATATTATCTATATATAAATAAAATCGTAAAATATACAAGTACAGGAAGTTTTTAAAGAAATTATTTAAAAAATTGAAATATATTTAGAATATTCTTAAGGAGCTCAAGCATTTTAGTGACCGTTTTATATTCCAGTTTTCGTCATTCATATTAACAAAAAGGAAAAAAAGAAAAGAAAAAAGAAAGAAAAAACAATTGTTACTCTTAAAGCTTTCTCGCTAAACATTAAAACAAAATTTGCTTTATACTTAAATTCTTTAGTGCTATCTAAATATTATAATTATAAATATAAATTACTAGTTTGATTAGAAATGACAATTTTACTCGTATTGGTGAATATTTGTGGATACTTACCAAACATAAGATAAGTGTGAAAGATAATATTATCTTGTGGTGGCAAGTGTAGATATAAAATTTTATCCATTTAATCAATAGAGATAAATGCAAATATAGTATTGCCCATATCTATGGGTACCAATTACTCATAAAATAAAAATTTTAAAATACCATTATATTATAATATTAAAACTTTAATTTATCCTTTTAGATATATTTTACATCCAATGTGATGTGGGTGAAGCTAACAAGCCCAACACTACCGATCCATCAACTGAATAGCCAAGACGAAGCCTAACTATTCACATGGGCCCAACTCTAAAATCCAAATAGAGCTTTACCAAGTTCTCAACCTCAGGCGAAAAGAGTCGACCTGGAACTAGGTCTGGTGTCAACGCAAATCCCATGATTTTTACGTCCAAAACCTTCTCGATCATATATACTCAGCTACGGGGAAGACCAAGACATTCCCTAGTCACGGCCGCATTAATTATGACGCATGCCATAGTTACTTCCGCATTTAATACTACCGAATCATTATTCTATCCACATTAATGACTCCATTAATTGGTCATCTCCACATAAATTATGGCAAATGTGGCCCTAATTTTCGGCCACATATATTGCTAATATATAGAAGGGTGAAATTATTGTTTTTTATTCCTTTTCTTCTGAAGAGGAATATTGTTGCTTTCCCAACTATCACTTATGGAGCTTCAATCTGCTATTGGACCATTGGTTAATTAATATAATGAAATTATTTTTACACTTATATTTATAAGATTTATGATGTAAATTCAAATGAACCTTGCGTGTAAATAAAAAAAATGAAAAAAAATATTATTCTCATCATGAATAACCTGTTCCGTGTAGTTTTTCTTTTTTTCTTTCTTTTCACTATATCCCATTTAAACCACAAGGAAATTAAAAATTAATGATAAAATAGTAAGTGACAATATAAAAATTATCAATAATTATATATAATAAGTGAACGAAAAATTCATTTTGTTACAATAAACTTTGTTTAGATTTAATAGTGATAAAAATTATGTTTAAGTTGCCAGCATATATAGTTAGTAACACACGTATTAATAACAACCTAATGACAATAAAAATCTTGTTACATATCATAGTAATTGATGAGGGTTTGATTCATTGTGTATTGGTTCAACTAGGAGACTGGATGAAACTCAACCTCTCTGGTCGATATACTTGTTCAGGTGGGCTGAATCCTGCAATCACCAGCAAACTTTGGGTTAGCCGAGGAGCCCTCGGCTTAGGCCCTCCAACGCTCAAGTCAATGTAGGTCGACTAGATAAGAAGAGCAGCAGAGTATGGACTTTTTGTATATATGAGAGCATACTTTTAGAAGGTTGGAATGGGAGTATTTATAGCATTCTCCACCTAGGGATTTGTCTGTGATGCCCCTAATGAGTAGGGAGGGCCTTTGTTCTTGCATAAGGGGCAATTGGTCAACTCCCCTCTCTCTGCCATTCCAAGTGGCCATCTTTCCAGGCTTTAAGGCAGAGGAGTACACTGTTGAAGCGTCTGTTGCGCCAGACGGTAATAAGGCGGCATGCGCCATTAATGCAGAGGTATGCCGTCTGTCAGTGCATTTAATGCAGCGCCAGAGTATTGTACTGTACTGACCTCTCTGGTCAACGTGGTCGACCAGACATCGTTCTAGGAAACATATTAGAGGCACGGGTCGAGAAAGAAGTCGACCAAGGTCGATTGCGCCTATGGGCCTCGGATGTAAGACTGGGCTTGGCACTGCATCTTTGGGCCAACTTAGTTTAAGCCGAGCTACTTAGACCACCCCATATCATGAGTCCCCCCACTTCCCAAGGCTGAACGAAGAGTTGACAAGAAGCGTTGGGAAGTAGCTTGATGGCCAGTTTCAAGAATCGACCAAGGTTTTTCAAAAATTGACCAGGGTTTGGCGCATTTATTGAGCGATTACATCATGGCACGCGTGGGGCGGCGTGGCGGTTACTTGCATTATTACAGGCGCTTGGATTCCCACGTTTGCACCCCTATAAATATCCACGATAAAACTAGCCATTTTTACTTTTACTGCATTAGCTTCTGGTCGACCGCTTATCCAAACATTCTCGCATTCAAGATTTTCTGCTTTTAGCTCTTCGATTTAGTAAGTGCTCCTTCATTTCTACTTCGTGCCCTTTAGATTTTTGACATAATGTTGGGTTTATCTGGTTCTGAGGGTAGTCAAGGAGGGGATAGTGAGGCCACCCAATTTGATAGGCCTAGATATGTGTCTGGGGAATCCAGTGAGTCGTCGAGTGACGATTCCAGTTCCAGCAGCTCGAGTAGTAACCGTAGAGGGGATGAAGACGGGGCAAGCCAGATTTCTCATTTGCGGGGTCGACTATTTACACCAAATCATTAAAGCGAGATTGTGTCCACCATAAACCCTGCCGACCTGAGGTGTCTTAGGCAGTTATACCATATTCCGACTAAATACGAACTTCTAACTCCCGGGGAGACTAGTTGAATGCAACGTCCTCCTGTAGGTTGCATTACTGTTTTTGAGGATGCTTTCAAATGTGGTCTTAGGTTCCCATTGAGTGCTCCCATGGTTGACTTGCTTAGGGGCCTTCAAGTGTGCATAACCCAATTGCCCAACTGCTTCTCTACCATCTGTAGCTTCATTGTTTTGATGCACCTCTTCAACCAACCAGCCAGTTTTGAAACTTTTCGAACCTTTTTCACCTACCAATATCTCGCAAGTCGGGTAGCACCGATGAGTCGGGCTTTTATTATTTGACTGCTCGACAGCGCCGTAAGTTCCTAGTAGCCCTTGCTTCCTCTTATGGGCAAGAATGGAAAAAATGGTACTTGTTTGTTCGAGTCGCTGGGGGTTTCAATATCCCTCGGGGTTGGTGGATAGGGCATGTCGAAATGCCAAGTAACCTGACCCCAACCTGGCCCAATACCTTTATTCGGGACCTGGTCTAATTTGGCCAAATGGAGGCCTCGATTTTTATCGAGGAGAGGCATTTGGTGTTGGTCGGGTTATCGCTAGCTCCGCTAAATTTGCCTGCAAATGATCGACTAGGTAAACTGTGATTCTTTTAATTTGTTGTTTTTCCATTGCTGTTGTTGACTTTGACCCTTATTATTTTCTTGTTCGACAGATCACGAGGAAATCATGAATCAATCGAGGGCGGAGGCCTTGGCAAGGGCAGAGAGAAACCAACAGCGACGATAAGGTATTGCGGCTCAGCAAGCAGCCGCTGCGATCGAGGCACCTCGCCCCGAGGCCGCGGCACCGACTCCCTCCCCGACACCATCACTTGGTCAAGCGATCATGACCACAGGCAGCAACCCCGCGGGTCGGGGAAAGAGGATAATGGTGGAGCAGGCAGGACCTACTCCGAAGAGGGCCGCTGCTGACAAAGGAAAAGGCAAAATAGTAGGGTCGACCCCACTGATCGAAGATGATCTCTTTGGAGCTCGAGGGGATGATATACTGTTCGGCTTGCCAAAATTGGCTTCTCCTCAGTTCGGGACTGAACCCGACATGACCGTGCACAACTCGCTTTCTATGAGACCGCGGGGCCGACAGGAGCTGCCCCACTGAAAGTTTTGCTAGCAGGTCAATTCTTGGATGACCAGAGGAAGATTATGGGGTTGAGCCAAGATGCGGCTCTTCGGGCGTTGGCTTATCATGCCAAATATGGTAAAGTTTTCTTCCTTATTATTACATTGGTACACGCTGATCGATACTCTAATAGTGTTGTCTTTCAGGTCAGCCAGCTGGGATACAACTTTTACCAGAGGTCGGAGCTGGCTTTGGCTGATCGAGGGCAGCTGGAGGCTAGCGGAGATGCAGAAACTCTGAAGGCTCAGCTTGAGTCTTCACAGATGAGGGTTGAGAGCTGGAGAAATAGCTCGGGGAGCTAACCAAGAAGCTCCAACTGAGGGACGAGCAGCTGGTCGTGTTTGTCCAGGAGAGGATAAAGATGGATGAACTACTGGAAAAACTGAGGTTGGACGGGCAGGTCGCCTTTAATTCTGGTCAAATTGTGGGTCGAAATGTGGGTTTGGACGAGGCCCGAACTAAGTTCTACCGGATACTGCCGCTAATGCGATGGGAGGCAGTGCAGCAATTCATGCTGAGTGAGGCGTTCCAGGATGTGAGCGTTGTGTTCACGCTCGACGACGCTAGGAGCTCCTTCGAGAAGGCTGTCAACAACTGCAACTTTTGGGCTACTGCTTTCGATCAGAAGATAGGAGTCGCATTAGCCATTTGCTCGATGAGCAGCTACAACCTTATCCAGAGGGCGGAGGTGGGGTCGAGGGAGTAGGCGTCGAGGCCACTGTAGCAGAGGAGGCTCCCCCACTGGCCTCGTTGGCAGACGAGCAGGGAGGCAAGCGAATATCGAGCAAAGGCTTAAGGCCATCGCCCAGGAGTTTGAGTTCGTCGGTGACTTTGCGTTCGAGGTCAAGAAGGGGAAGGTCGACGTAGCGTCATATTTTCTACTCCTAACAGGTGATTCCTAATCGATGTTGTTGGTCCTTCTTAACCAATGACGCCGCTGTGCCCATTGCCGTGGCTATGCCCGAGCCTTCACTGACAGTTATCCCCCCTAGTGACGAGCTCGAGCAGGGTAATCAGGAGGGTGCTGGGGAGGCTGGTGAAGAGGGTACTGGTTCCAACTAAAGTTTTTGTTCATTTTTATTTTTTAATGTGTAATGAACGTGCCTCGATGAGGCGTTTGCACTTTGGATCCTTCGTGATGATGTATAAACAAATGTTTTTCAGTTTTTAGCAAGTTTAGCTAATCTTTTGCCTCCATTGTCTTTATTCTTTTACGCAAATAAATTTATGGTTGAATGTTCGCAGTGTTATATTTTGCGAGATTCATTCAAGATCCTCGTCGAGTAAATTGTGACTAATATGCAAGCGAAATAATTAGCATTCAAACTTTGAATAACTTAGCGACTGTCGTCGATTTCATATCATGAACGGTAAAGTTCAAATAAACTTAGTAACTGCGGAGTTGATTTCATATCATGAACGGTAAAGTTCAAGTAATTTTATCGACTGCGGAGTCGAATGGTCTTAGCTGATAGGCCTCGACTTGGCGGCATAAAGCCTGCTTTGTCGACTACGGGGTCGACTGTTTGATCTTGATTAATAAGCCTCCACTTGGTGGCGCGAAGCCTGCTTTGTCGACTACAGGATCGACTTGGCTAATAAGCCTCGACTTGGCGACGTGAAGCCTGCTTTGTTGACTATAGGGTCGATTGTTTGGTCTTGGCTAATAAGCCTCGATTTGGCGGCGCGAAGCCCACTTTGTTGACTATGGGGTCGACTGTTTGGTCTTGGCTAATAAGCTTCGACTTGGGGCGCGAAGCCTGCTTTGTCAACTACGAGGTCGACTGAATAGAGGAGATTTTACAGGTTTCATGTTGTCGAAATGTACTATAATTTTATTGCTGGGGAGAGATACAAGGGAGGTCAATTGCCTTTTACACATAGAACTTTTTCAGGTTTACTGCGTTCCAGGGTCGTGGTAGTTCGCGGCCTGTCGTGTCTGCTAGTCGGTAGGCATTGTTCTTGGACACTTTAATCACTGAGTAAGGTCCCTCCCATTTTGGATCAAGTTTTCCCACATTTTTTAACACTTCCACTTTCTTGAGAACGAGGTCGTCAACTTTGAAGCTCCGGGGTTGTACTGTCATGTTATAGCATTCCGTCATTTTCGACCGATATCGCTGCATCATGTTGTAGGCTGCGTGGCGCTGCTCGTCGATAGTGATTAGGTCAAGCGTCATTTCTGATGCATTTCTGATTGAATTATAGTAGATTACTCGAGCTATGTGCTGGATCAGCTTGGACAGAATTACCGCTTCGGATCCATAGACTAAGTTGTACGGGCTGTGGCCCGTGGCTGTTCGAGGTGTGGTCCTGTAAGCCCAAAGCACCCCTAGGAGGTTGTCTGCCCAACTAGCCCTTGTCCTTGTTATTCGAGTCTTGAGGTGGTCGAGAATTGTTCTATTTGTGACCTCGGTCTGGCCATTAGCTTGGGGATTTTCCACCGAAGTGAAGTGTTGGGTAATTCCCAAGGCTTTACACCACTTCCTCGTGCTCTTGCTTTTAAACTGAGTGTCATTATCCGAGATTAAGACTTTAGGTAACCCAAATCGACAGATTACATTTTTCCAAATGAAACTCTTGATGGCCGTGTCGGTGATTTTCGAAATTACTTCGGCTTCTACCCATTTTGGTGAAGTATTCAACTGCCACTATGATAAACTTACGCTGGCCCGATGTCTTCGGGAGAGATCCAACTATGTCGATCCCCCATTGGTTGAATGGTCATATGATCTGGACGTTGACCATCAATGTAGCTGGTTGGTGTTGAATGTTCGAGTGGATTTGGCACGACGGGCACTTTCTAGCGAAGTCGACTGAATCTTGTAGTAAGGTGGGCCAAAAATACCCGTAACAGATAACTTTATGTGCTAAAGATCGACTACTGGAATGTTTACCACAAATGCCAGCATGTATGTCTTGTAGTACTTTGTTTGCCTGTTCGGGTGTTAAGTATTTCAGTAGGGGTCCTGATATTGACCTCCTATAGAGTTGTCAATGTTCATCTAGTGCAAACTTGGCCGCCAGTCCTCTAAGCTTGCGGGCTTCCTTGTCATCGGTGGGCAGGGTCCCTTGACTCAAGTAAAGCTTGATTAGCTCTTGCCAAGATGGGGCTGTCTCTATGACGCACGCGACGAGGCCATGATTGGTAGCTGTGATACAGGGTTTGTCGGCCACCAAAAATGTTGTGGTTCTTTCTCTGGTACCCTTCGTCGAGCTGGCTAGCTTTGAGAGTGTGTCTGCTCGCTCGTTCTCTGTTCGGGGGACTTGGCTCAAGGTGAAACTCCTGAATGATTGTCATAATTGCCTTACTTCTGATAGATATTGAGCCATTTTGAGCTCCTTCGCCTCGAAATTGCCCTCCACCTGTTCTGCAACCAACTGAGAATCAGTGATCGCTACAAGATGCTCGATGCCACGAGCTGCGGCCATGCACATTCCTGCGATGAGAGCTTCATATTCTGCTTCGTTGTTGGTAACCGGGAAGTCAAGTTTTATTGCGAAATCATACTCCTCAGGAAGTGGGGAGCGAAGGGACACACCTATTCCACCTCCTGATGTGGTTGCTGACCCATCAATGTGCAATGTCCATACTGAGGCATTCTCAACATTTTGTATCGGTAGGTCGAGTCTTTCAACGATGAAGTGGGGGCTTCGACAACACCTGCTTTAATGGTTGATTTGTCAACACCACAATTGCATGGGACTGGAAGTAAGGCCGTAACTTTCGGGCCACTGTAATGAGGGCTAGAGCAAACTTCTCGACGTCCAAATAATTGTGTTCGGGCCCATGCAAAGCCTTGCTGCAATAATACACAGGATGGTGGGTCCCTTCTCTTATCGATGTCAATACTGAACTGATTGAGGCATAGGATACAGCTAGATAAAGTTGTAGCACTTCTCCCAGCTCGGGTTTGGCGAGCATGGGTGGTGAAGACAAGTACTGCTTGAGCTCTACCAAGGCCTGATCGCAATGCTGAGTCCACTGAAACCCAGATTTTTTGGCATTTCTGAGGATTTTGAAGAAAGGTAGGCTCTTGTCGGCCAGCCGAGGGCTATGACCCTACCGACCAGGTGCTGGACTTCACAAACTGTGAGAGGTGGGGCGATGTCCAGAATTGCTTGGATCTTCTGAGGGTTTGCCTTGATCCCTCTTTGACTGACCATATATCCGAGGAACTTGCCCCCACGTACACCAAATGTGCACTTTTTAGGGTTGAGTTTCATGCCGAAGGCCCTTAATATGGTAAAGTTGTGGCTAAGGTCGATTAGGTGGTCCTCAGCCTTCTCGGTCTTGACAATCATGTTGTCTACATAGACCTCTATCGACCTCCCGATCTTATTTTTAAACATGAAGTTGACCAATCTTTAGTACGTTGCACCCACATTTTTTAGTCCAAAGGGCATGACTAAAAAACAATATACTCCATTGAGGATGACGAAAAAGGTCTTGTCCCTGTCCTCAGGTGCCATAAATATTTGATAATAGCCTTGGAAGGCATCCATCATGCTTAGCAATTCACATCCAGCAGTAGAATCTACTAATAAATCTATACGAGGCAAGGGGTAAGGATCCTTTGGGCAAGCTTTATTTAAATTAGTGAAATCATTACACATTCTCCATTTTCCCTCATTCTTAGGGACAAGTACAACATTACAAAGCCAAGAAGGGTACTGAATTTCTATAATATATCTTGCTTTCAAAAGCTTGCTGACCTCCTCCTCGATGATTTGGGACCTCTCAGCATTGAAGGTTCTTGTCTTTGCCTTACTGGCTTGTGAGCTGGGTCCACATTGAGTCGATGGACGATGCTACTGGGGTTGATTCCTTGAAGATTTGCGGCTTTCCAAGCGAACACATCAATGTTGCGTCGAAGGAAATCGACCATGAGGCATTCCAAAAGGTTACCCATATCACTCCCGACTCGAGTGGTTTTGTCGGGGTTTCCAGGTTTGAGCTCTATTATTTTGAACTCCCCGACAGGCTCGACCCTGGTGTCTTCCAACTTTCTCTTCTTAGATGAAGGTCCCTCCTTGGGTTTTGTTACAGGGGCGTCCCCCGAGGGCTTCAGTTGAGGTCGTTTCCTCTGTTCGTTGGAGTTGATGGAAATGGTGTAACAGCGCCATGCGTCCTTGAGGTTGCATAAGAGTTCTCCTACTCCTGCTAGGGTCGGGAACTTTATCTTCATGTGGTAAGTGGAGACGATGGCCCTAAAGTCATTTAGGGTTGGTCGACCTACGATGACGTTGTATGCAAATGGAGTGCCGACCACCAAATAGTTGATCATCAAGGTTCGGCTCCAGGAGCCTTGTCCAAATGTTGTGGAGAGATTGATAGATCCTTCTGGGATGATCTTGGACCCACCAAATCCGACTAACGGTGTTCTGACTGGATCAAACTTTAGTTCCCCCAATTTCATTCTATTCAATGTAGACAAGAACATGATGTTCACGGAGCTGCCGTTGTCGACCAATATCTTTCTGACCTCGAGGTTGGCTATTTCCAGGGTTACCACCATGGGGCAGTCTATTTTCTATCGACTCCTTGTTCTTCATATGGTCAAGGTCTGAGTCGCTGAAGGAAATTAGCTCGGCACTGGTTGAGAGTTGGAAAACTGTCTCAACCTTGATTGGTTTGGTCAACTCTAGCTGTCTCTGGGTTTGTTTCCTTGCGTTCCTAGAATCCCCTCCAGTGGGACCTCCCGCGATCATGTCGATGACTCCTCGAATGGACGGGTTGGGTTCTTGGGCAGGTCTTTTCCCTTTTTCATCTCTCCTTGGGCTGACCAACCTTTCTCTACAGGGAGTCCGGTCGGTCCTGCCCTCCTCGCGCCTGACCTGCTCCTCAACATATTTTTTCAAATGGCCTTGCTTGATCAGTCTTTCAATCTCATCCTTCAAGTTGAAGCAATCATCCGTGTCGTGTCCTTTCTGCCTATGGAAATAACAGTATTTCTTTGATTTTTTCATGGCTTCGGTCTCTGTGAGCTTTTGAGGTTTCTTGAGCAGGTTCTCATGCTGTATGGCGAACAACACCTCTTTCCTCGGGAGGTTGAGTGGAGTGTAGTCGTGGAAGCATTTTATAGGGGAACGACGCCCCTCTCTGACCTGACAGTCATCTTTCTCTTTGTTTTTCTTTCTATCAACTTCCAGGCTACCATATTTCAACTTGTTCATCTCTTCTTGGGTTATGTACCTCTCCGCAAGGTCGAGGAACTCCTCTATATTTCTAGGCTGCTCGCGAACCAAAGCATTGGCACACTCCTTGTGCCTAAGGCCTAGAAATAACACGTCAATCAAGAATTCGATTCTTAGGCAATCGATCTTTAACACCTCTGTATTGAATCGGGTGAAGAAATCCTAGAAGGATTCCCCCTCCGCTTGCTTTACGGTGTGCAAATGTATATGGGGAAGCTTAGCTTTTCTTCTGCTCGCGAACTGGTGCAAGAATTTTTCGCATAGTTGGTCATATGAGAATATCGACGCTGGCTCCAATTTCACAAACCAGTCGAGTGCTATTCCCTGAAAAGTAGTCACCAATATTTTTACATGGATGTACTCGTTGTGTCCATGCAGTTGCATCATATGTTCAAACTGCATTAGGTGCTCATTCGGGTCTGTCGATCCGTCATATCTCGGCAGGCCAGTAGGAATCTTGGCATCGACAGCAATGCGCTCGTCGATGATATCTTGGACAAAGGGGGAGTCTCTTTCTCTTCGTAACCTATGCGGTCCTTCTTAGTAGGGCAATTTTCCCGTGTTTCTCCTCGAAATCTCCTCCAGTCGTCGGTTCAATTGTTGCACCCGATGCGACACCTCTTTCCACTCCTATTTATCAGCCCGGGATATACTTCTGTACACACGATGTCTTGAGCGTTCGACCCCATCGCACTGCGGGGCTCGAATGGGTCGGACGTCATGGTCAATTGAATCTGCCACCTCCTTGCACGGCACGGGTCGAGGCATCTCTCTTGGATAACGGCCCGGGCTCATTTAGCACCTCGAAGGTGGCTTGGTCGATTCTGGCAGCTCACAATTTAATTTGGGCGGCTTTCACTTCGGGGCCGCAGGTTGCGGTGTTGCGCTGGCTGCCGGCTCCGATTGGGTGGTATGTCGATTCAGAGCCATCGAGAGTTGAGCTGCAATCTGCTCACTGATAAGCTGCATCAATTGGGGCATGGTCAACGTGACCACTAGCTCTAGTTGGGCGCTGGCCCCTGGTGCTACTGGCTCTTGGTGAGGCCTAAGCGGGGAAGAACTGGATCTCCTGCTTTCTTCTCTTCCTGAGGGGACACGCCTGGTGTTTACCATTATCGATAGCGGATTCAAAGTGTTTCCCACATACGGCGCCAAATGATAAGGGTTTGATTCGTTGTGTATTGGTTCAACTAGGAGACTAGATGAAACTCGACCTCTCTGGTCGATATACTTGTTCAGGTGGGCTGAATCCTGCAATCACCAGCAAACGTCAGGTTAGCCGAGGAGCACTCGGCTTAGGCCCTCCGACGCTCAAGTCAATGCGGGTCTACTAGATAATAAGAGCAGCAGAGTATGGACTTTTTGTATATGTGGGAGCATGCCTTTAGAAGGTTGGAATGGGGTATTTATAGCCTTCTCCAGCTGGGGATTTATCTGTGATGCCCCTGACGAGTAGGGAGGGCCTTTGTCCTTGCATGAGGGGCAATTGGTCAACTCCCTTCCCTCTGCCATTCCAGGTGGCCATCTTTCCAGGCTTCAAGGCAGAGGAGTACACTGTTAAAGCACCTGCTGCGCCAAACGGTAATGGGGCGGCATGCGCCATTAATGCGGAGGCATGCCGCCTGTCGATACATTTAATGCAACAGCAGAGTATTGTACTGTACCGACCTCTCTGGTCGACATGGTTGACCAGACATCGTTCTGGGAAACATATTAGAGGCACGGGTCAAGAAAGAGATTGACCGAAGTCGATTGCGCCTATGGGCCTCAGATGTAAGACTGGGCTTGGCGCTGCATCTCTTGGCCAACTTGGTTTGGGTCGAGCTACTTGGGCCACCCCATATCAGTAATAATTTATAATTATTAAGTTCTTACTATACATGTGTCGTTGATTATTGATAATGACAACTTCAAACACCAACCTTGTCACTAATAAATCAAATGCTAGCAAAATAAAATTTATTGTCACTTAAAAAATATCATCATTGATAAAATAAAAGTTACTATCAACTTAATATATGTTATTAGTATAAATTTTAGATTGCCACTTATTTTTTTGTCATTATATTATAGTTTTTAGTTGTAAGATTATTTGAGTAAAAATAAGTAGATTAAGAAAAAAAATTGAAGAGACAAAGTCATTAAAGTCTTGGAATTAAAAAAGAAAAAAAGAAAAGAAAATTGAGATGCATACCATGCTCTCATATTATTATGGCATCATCAAGTATAACAAAAATCTAGCAATTAACCAAATGATAATAAAAAACATAGTAGCACTATTTCTATGGCTGTCCACCAATTTGACTTCCAAGTAACGTTTTTGAATTTGCGGCACCAGTTTATAGAGAATTTTAAAATATTACAGATATATGAAAGGAAAATCTTAGATATTTAAATATGTAGAGAGTTTATAGAATGTTATTTAAGAAATATTTTTCAAAAATACTCGTAATGTTCTTAGAGAGCTCTAAATAATATATTTTAACCGTTAGATAATTTCAATTTCCATTATTTATTAAAGAGGATGGTAGAGCCTCATTTTATAAACAAATATGTCCCGAGAGACTAGTTTCAGTAATTATTTTCTTTTGGAGGAAATCTCATCTTAAATTTTTTTATTCCTCTTTTGAACATTGATATAAGCAAACAAAGTTCTTTCAAAAGGCAATTCAACTCCTATAAATTTAAGAATGAAGCTCACATCCCCCCTTCAACTGTTTAGCTTGAAATTGTATATGTGAAAATAAAATGCTTTTGTATATATTATTTCTTTCACACTTTATTGTGGTTAAACTTCAAACATATTCAACTGAAAATTTTGAGAAGTTTTCTATGGTTAATCTTAAATTTAAAAAAAGATGGTGGCAGTCCATTCTTGTGCAAGGGGAGGAAATTATCAACTCACTGGGAATAAATTAGAAGAACAAGAAAGCACATTGGAATGGAAGACAAAAGAAAAGAAGAATAAATTAGAAGAACAAGAAAGTACAATGGAATGGAAGACAAAAGAAAAAAATAAAACTGAATAAGTGGGGGAGAAAATGTAATAAGAATGAAGACAAACCCTCTCACTCTGGGTGAAGGCGAAGATTGTGAAAAAAATACTAAAAGAAAGGCATAGAAATAATTTTTATTACTTGGCTCTTAATTGTGGTTAAAGTAAATTAATGAGTCAACTAGAAAAATTAATCAGGAATGGCATTTTTAATTAGAGATTTACATAATTCAAAAAACAATTAGTCCAATCGAACAATAATTGCACAGCCAAACCAATTCTTCTTCTTGTATAAATACAAAAATGTGCGTCAAATCAAGTATACACATTTTATGTTTTGAGCAAAGAAATCTCTTCCACTCTCTCTTCTAATCTATGGATCAAGAAGGTGCTCCAAGATTAATATATTCTTTTCCAATTTTTATGTCCTTTTCTCCTTCATCCTTCCTAAAAAATCGAGTGCATCATTTTGTATCTAATTTCTTCATACATCAATAAAACATTTTAAACATTGCTATTATAAAATTTCCTTTTGGTAAATTATCTCTTGATGGCAAAATTTCGTTTGCCACTTTGCAAACTATAAAATAGTACATCAAGTAGACAAAAACTCATGAGGGCAAAGACCAAGGAGGAAGAGGTGGCCTGCATCAAGGTCGCAGTACTTATGCATCACCTCCGGAGCAATATTTTTTTAATTCACTTCCATCAATGTATTTAATTATTTTTTCAATATATTTATTGTCTCTCATTCTATTCGATACATTTTCTCGTTTTCAAAAACAACAAAATGCGTGTGTTAGGGATTTGGTTTGATTTTTTAGAATAACAGATAAAAGAAGTTCTTATATGAAAATATTATTTTATTTGATCACCTAATATTTATGTAAATTAAGCATGGTTCTTAAAAACTTGGAAATTACTTATACTTCCTTGAGAACTTTAGAATGAGGATTGTAAATTATACTTACATATAAGTTTGTAGAGAACTGTAAAATATTATCTATATATAAATAAAATCTTAAAATATACAACTACATGAAGCTTTTAAAGAAATTATTTATAAAATTGAAATATATTTTCTTAAAGAGCTCAAGCATTTTAGTAACGGTTTTAGATTCCAGTTTTCGTCATTCATATTAACAAAAAGGAAAAAGAAAAAAGAAAAAACAATTGTTACTCTTAAAGCTTTCTCGCTAAACATTAAAACAAAATTTGCTTTACACTTAAATTCTTTAGTGCTATCGAAATATTGTACTTATAAATATAAACTACTATTTTGATTAGAAATGACAATTTTACTCATATTAGTGAATATTCGTGGATACTTACCCAACATAAGATAGGTGTGAAAGGTAATATTACCTCGTGGTGGCAAGTGTAGATACAAAATTTTATCCATTTAATGAATAGAGATAAATGCAAATATAGTATTGCCCATATCCATGGGTACCAATTACTCATAAAATAAATTTTTAAAAAAACTATTATATTATAATATTAAAACTTTAATTTATACTTTTGGATATATTTTACATCCATTGTGATGTGGGTGAAACTGATAAGCGCAACACTATCGACCCACCGGCTGAATATCCAAGGCCAGACCTAACTCTTCACGTGGACCCAACTCTAAGACTCAAATTGAGCTTTACCTTGTTCTCGACCTCAGGCAGAATGAGTGACATAGAACTAGGTTTAGTGTCAATGCGGATCCTACGGTTTTCACAACCAAAACCCTCTCAACTATACATAGTCAGCTATGAGGCAAACCAAGACATTCTCTTGTCACAGCCGCATTAATTATGACGATTACCACAGTCACTTCCGTATTTAGTAATGCTGAACCACTATACTGTCCGCATTAATGACTCCATCAGTCTGTCATCTCCATATTAATTATGGCAAATGTGCCCCTTATTTTTGGTCCGTTAAAGGCATGGTGGCCAATCAACCCTAAAATGACTTCTAAAACCCCTGTGTAAATAGACGGAACCTCATCACACAGTAGGGAGAATATGGTTTTTTCGACCCCTCCACCTCTCTCAAGCAGCGGATGCTATAAATACCCTCATTTCAGATTCAGATGTATGATCTTACATACTTCTAAAGCCCTCACTCTACTCATTTACCTTCTAGTCAAATTATTATTGACTTAAGCATCGGAAAGCCATAATCGAGTGCGCACTTGACTAGCCTAACATGTGTTCCCTAGTTGCATGACTCGACTCATCTCATCCTCGTCCTTGAGCCTATCTTCCTGGTCAATTGGCTCCCACCCAACAAAAAAATACCATCAACACAATGACTTAAATGGATTTTTGAATCTCTTAATAAATTTGGATAATTTTATCTAATAAAACCCAAACTATTACTCATTTGATTTTTTTTTAATATTTTTTCAATTTTAATTATAAGGACTTTAGATTTTTATATGTTGCATGAACATTTATTTTATTAAGGAATTTTTTATGATTCACTGATTGGATTTTTTATTACAAATTTATATCAAAGCTTATGTATTTTCGCAAATGTATTGACATGATGACATCCCTAATTTCAAACAACGTATTATCAATTAATTCTCTTTATCAATTTCATTGTTGCCAAACAAACGCGGCCTAAGCAAAGGGGAAAACTGAAGAGAAGAACTCATAGGGTTAGCCAAGCAATAAACCCCTGAAAAAAGCAGTGACCAAACAGGTTGCCTGAAAATGGCGATTGCTCGAGCGCCATTTCCAATCGAGAAAACGTCTGCCCTCGTCAGAAGCTCATTCAGCTTCCTCCGCAATCTTAGCACCAGCGCGACCAGTTCCGCCGGAAATGAGGCGGCGGCGGGCGGCGGAGTCCAGAAGCCGAAGCGGAAAAAGAAGAAGAACCTGTTCGAGGTGGTCCAGTTTCTGCCCAACTGGGGTATCGGCTATCACATGGCCAAAACTCACTGGACTGGTGTCTCTTATGAGATAACTAAAATCAATCTCTACAAAGTAATATTTTTTCTTTTTCTTTTCCTTTTCATATCCTATACCACTTTGGACTGTATTTTATATATGGCTTTATGTGTGTAACTATATTTATCCGTGCATTTCTTTCTTTCTTTTCTTCCCCCCCCCCCCCCCCCCTTTTGTGGCATTATTGATCTTTAACATTTAATCTTTTTGTTTTGTGGTTATATATAATATATACTGTTAGTTTGGACTGCAGTTATATAAGGGTTGTGTGATCTTGGTTTTGTAATTGTTTTTGTATTGCTGAATTTTAATGTTTTTATGGGGGGCTTTTGTAGGATGGAAGGCATGGGAAGGCTTGGGGGATTGCTCACAAGGATGGTATTGCTTTCTATGTTATAGTTTAATCGGATTTTCTTTTGTTTTTCATTAGTTTTCTGCCTCTTCCTTGTTTGTGGTCAAAAGATGAAATTTTTAGTGTTGGTTGTGTTCCTTGATTTTCACAATAGTAACTTGGGCCACAGCATGATTAAGCGCATTTTATATGTTTCGGAGGCTGAATACTTCTTTCTATTGAATATCTCCATGAGGTTCAAAGATTGTGATATAATTTTCTCTGTTGGTCTAACTTGTATTTTGTTATGATGAATTTGCATTTATTGGTAAACGGGAGTGGGATATATTTTCATCCCTGTAGGAGTCAGATTAGAGCGTTCATTGATTCATTTTACATAGAAAAGATGAAGTGTTTGAAGTTACAGAGAACTCTTCGGTTTTATTAATGTTCATAGGTGTTCAAGACTGATTTGACTGGGCCATAAAACATTTAGGATTTTCTTTCTTGTTTTGAAGTAAACTACCAGGAGAAACTAATTTATCTTTAGAATCCTTCATAGGGAAAGTTCTATAACTAGAATCTATACTAGGTGTAAATAACTGTGTAGAACACTAGAAGTATTTTGATTAATGTGGATTGAAAGTGAAAAAAAATTTACCAGGAAAACTAATTTATCTTTAGAATCATTAATGGGAAAGTTCTTGTTTTTGTAGGATGTGATACAATACTGTGTTTGAATGGATATATGAAGCATTCAGAAAAGTTTTACCAGGTCTTGGCCTTGCATAACAAGAATTTTGTTCAAGAGGATTTATTTTTGCACCAAATTCATTTTCACCTACCATTGTGGCTTCAAATTTGATACAAGACAACATAGTTATGAATTCACAGTGAACCCTACCCCCTTTTGACCCTTGGACAGAATGTCTAATAGTTGCTTTAGAATGACAAGGAAGAAGAAACCAATAAATCAATGAGATGAAAGGGCCTCCTTTTACCTTCTCTGCTAGGGTACTGCTTGTTGTTCTAAGCTTATCAACATAGAATTGTGACAAAATTGTATGTTTGGTTCATAGATGGGAAGGTAGAGGGAGAGGGAGGGAGTAGACTTATCTTAGAGTAACTTTTACCATTTGACCTTTAGCGTCCAGGAAAACTGGAAACTGGAAGTGGAAAATATTTGTGGGCACCAACAGAATAGTATTATCTCTCTGATTTAGGGCTCTAGCGTTATTTCTCCAGTCTACGTATGTTTTTGTCTGCAATTTGGCTCCAATTTAGGATTTCAAGTGCAAATGCTGAAACGGATACCAATGCATGGAGCAACAATAATTTAGAGATTGACGTTGAGAGGGTACCTACAGACTATACGTAAATAATACTTCATCCATCCAAGGCATTAACATAAACGTGGTCGCTTTCAATAATTAAGTTACTATTTAGCAAACATTGTGCGCAGCATATGTAAAGGAAATGGTAGCAAGTATAGTTAAGGAATAATATTTTGTTGGTATTAATATTTTCCCATAAAAAAACCAAGAAACAATTCTGTATCTTTTTATTAATCTAAAGGAAAATGTTTAATTGTTGCAGTTTGGCACCAGACACAATAAGGCTCACTCATTACACATATTGGCCATTTCCGGGCAAAAATAATGGGCATCAGATATTTTGACAAATATAGGCCTTTCTTCCATGTCTAATTAAAGCGAATGCTTTTGTACTCACCTATCACAATCACTGGAATGATTTTGAGGAGGGGTTGAGACCCAACAAAAATTTATAGGCCACCCAAAATTCTTTATCATTAGCATTGAATAATAACTGCAAGATTGCTTGTGGATATTAACTTAGAACTAGGAATGCAAGTATTGTGTTCCTTTTGAAGCATGGTTCATTTTGTCTTGTGTTTGCTATGGGAAAATATATATCTTCTTCTGGACTTTGGTGCGCCTGCATGTCACCTTTAGGTTGGATAGTGTGCCTGAGATTAGCCTTCTAGCACTTTATCCACCTTGCTATCAATTGGGAAGAAAAAAGGGTCTAAAGTAATATGGTTCTCGTTCACTTGTACCCCCCACCCTCACCATGTTTTCCCAGCCAAACAAGGTGATGTTGACCTCCCCTTTAAGGCTTAAAACCTTGTACTTTTAATTCAACTGCACTTATATTTGGTCTTTAGATAGTTTCATCTCCTCATGTTGGTTGCTCCTAATCAAAGTTCTTAAAATAACTATACCTTTATTATATGCATAACAATGTCTCTTCCGTTTCTATAAATAAAAAAGGTTGCATAACATATCTGTACCTTGTTTAATAGTATCATATCAGGTCAGTTCCATGTTACTTGTTTGAAGAGATTCTATTGGTTATCCATGGATGGAATAAAGACTATTTTTGGCTTATATACAAGGAAAAAAAATTAAAGAGTACAAATGCTTATGCACTTGACTTACTGCAGGTAAGCCCGCTGCAGATGCCCCAAAGAAAATAAGCGGGGTTCATAAGCGCTGCTGGAGATACTTTCCAAACTCAAAAAAAGCAGAAGAAAGTTCCCCAAAACAAGACCTGCAGACCTCTTGACCCTTTTTATTTGTTGGAGAGATGGACCAGTTTGTGTGGCTAATCTGCCATGATAAAGGTACAAGTTAATTAGCAAATGCTGAGATATCAGAGGGGGCAATAGTTTCATGAACTCAGTTTCTTACCAATTTTGATTGTTTTTAGCATTGTGTTGATTCTATGTAGAACAAACTTATCCCATCGAATGGAGGAGACATCTTGTCTGAGCTATGTATTGTTGGATCAGTTGGCCATGCAAATAATTTAGGTTCCAATCCTGAGTCTGCTTACTGTTATGATGGTGTAATCTTGAATGGGTCACCATGATTATGGTTTTTCTATCATATGATGATAAGCCTGTGAAAGACCCCAACACCCCTCAAAATAAAATATTAGTTTTAACCTAAAGACAAAGCAAAGCCAATGCACATGAAGCTAAAATGGATGATGAATTAGCCTATGTTGTTAGGGAAGATTCTTCTTCTTAATATAGATTTCTGTTAGTGCCATGTGCTGTTATGACTAGGGGTGTAAACGAATATTAAATGATTTGGATACACTGTTTTCATATTTGTATTTGTTTAATTTTTTTAATATTCGAATACGGATACGGATTTGACAGATATTTAAAAATGATTTCCGAATTCGTATTTGTCGGATATCGATCGAATTCGAATATATACGTATTCGATTATAATTTTTTAGATTTATTCATATTTTATTAAATTTATCCGTATTCGAATTATTTTTTTACATTTATATTTGATGATAATTATTTAGATATATATTCACAAATATCTAAATACGTGAATCTATAAATTTATAATAAAGACATATTTTAATTAATAGAAGGAATTATATAATTTCATAAAAAAAAAAACTATCAAACAAATAACATAATTTTTAATTAATAATTAACTTTATAATTGATTATTTGTATTTATTAATAATATAATGGCATTTAAAGATATTAGTTTAAAGTCAATCAACAATAATTATAATAATAAATTTTATTTTTTAATTTTTTTTCTCTATATTATAATAATTTTTTAAATTTATTCTTTTTTCTTTTTAATTCTTCAATTATTATTTATATATATATGGATTATGACATTTTTATTAAAAAATATAAATAATATATTATTTAATAAATATATATTTAGAATGAATATTAAACGAATTGAATACACATTTATCATATTCGTATTCATTTATAATCGAATATTTACTAATCAAATACGAATAATATCTATTTTAAACAGATGCGAATAAATTTTGTATAAACAAATACAAATATGAATGGTAAATAAATTTTTAAATATTTATTTACAACTCTAAGCGTATGACCTAATCCTTCAAGTGAGAGAGAGAGAGAGAGAGACCTCCTGACTGCTCCAAGATTTCTTTATATGAAATATAGAGAACAAATTACATTTAATTATATCAAAATTGTACGTTGTGAGGTAATCAAGTAAATGGCCCTCATACATACTTCATACTTGTACCATATGGTTGTATAAAACTTCTAAGTATGAGCAGCTTTTAAAATAATCAGAAGATTTCACAAATAAACTTAGAAAATCACAAAAATTTAGCCTGACATACAAGCTAATAATTATCCAGAACTGAGGCTACTCAATAAAATAAATTTACTCAAAAATTAAAACAGAATTACTAATACAAGAATGAGTCCTGACTGATAAAATTGCTTTTCCTTAATCTAAAGAAGCAAAGAGCAGTGACGTATTTGTTCCCCCAAAGCCAAAAGAATTCGATAGGGCTGCTTTAATGGTCATCTTCTTTGAAGCACTCAGAGGCACGAAATCGCCACTAAATATGGGATCTGGCTTGGTGAGGTTGAGCGTTAACGGTGCAATTCCCTGCAATCAAATGTGCATATAAGCCAATGGAACTGAGAAATTTAACAAATTACAACTTCTTAGAAATCAATAATATGCAAATGTTTAGGATGTTGCTGAGGTTTTATTCTATACAGAGCCTATAATTCTCCATAAGTTTGCCCCAGGCCATGGTGTGTGATTGATAAGCAGATAGTATGAGTTGTACAAAATATGAACACAAACGATATTAAAAGTTGATTCTATATAACAACACCTTTTGCAGTGTCTTATTGCTTAAGTTGCTAGTCTTCACTTCTAATAGAATCACAGAAGAGTTAGAATTGCCCAAAATTATATTTCTTTAGCTACTTCAAAGAACAATTCCAGGGCCTTAAAAATAATCTCAGAGGAGTTATTGTGAAAATACTAGTCTAGAAGCCATATTTAAGATCTGAAAAGCTTCAATTTCTGCTGATTTCTGTCTAAAGCAGCAAGTTTCAAGCCCAAATTTTGGAGAGCAATGGACGAACTTATAACTTGGGAAGAATCTGAGAAATAATTACCCAACATAGATTTCCTTACATGGTGAATGGCTAATATAGAGAATATTGCTTCAACTGCTCCAGCTGCCCCAAGCAGATGTCCGATGGCACCCTGATGTGGAATCACCAGTAAAGTATAGATGCAATTTTGTTGTAACACAACCAAAATGCATTTTGAGAAAAAATATTTTTTGGGTTTATGAAGAAATCTAAAAAGAGACAGCAGCAAAAAATTAAGGATAAATATGGAAGATGGTACGGTAGGAAATCATGCTACTATTCTAAACAGAGCTTATAGCATAGAATTTTGTCGCAGATTTCCACTTAATCCTGCTTGCAATGTAGCAAGGACAGGAATTAGTCATATAAACTGCACAAGAATGTTTTTGCATTCACATCTACTTGTATTGCAGAAATATAATTGATATGGTTACTTGGTTACCTTTGTGGAGGACAAGGCCAAAGCACCGGATGCTGCATGACTGGAAAATAAAGACTGAATTGCCTTGGCTTCCACTGCATCACCTGCATAAGGAGTTTCAACGAGTTAGCCCAAGTTTAGCAGACCATCATACTGTTGGATGGTATTCCAAAAGTTCAGAGCGACATCAAAACTGAGTCTAAATTACCCAAAGGCGTAGATGTTGCGTGTGTATTGATGTAATCCACCTGGTTAGGGTTCAGGCCGGACTGCCAATCACAGAAAACAATTTCTCGTAACTCTTCCTTGCTTTTACACTTAAAAAAGTTAGAGTCACAACCAAAATGATCAATTTCGATCCAGTATCAAGGAGATCAACAATAAGGGATGTGACATTCTAATTCTGGTTTGTATTGATGATAATACCTTAAAGGGGGTGTTAAGAATTTTGCTAGAACACCAACAAACCCTCTTTCCTAGGTGTAAAAGTATCCATATAGCATGCTCTGCATAACGATAAAGATTAGAAAAACTTTTGAGTGACTTATTTTCCATGGAGGGAGCATGTGTTAATTACTTGCAGCAACTTGCTCGTGAAACATAATAGAAAGAGCTGCAGATCTGTTAATTTGACTCTCCAAGGAATTCAGTAGAATGAATAGACCTCCATAGATTATCTTTTTGGGTTTTTCTGAAAGACAAAATACTATTTCCAATGGGATGTGTTGAATTTGTTGGTAGGTCAGATTTATATGGATATTCAACATACCATAATTGCCTTTTGCGCGAGGCTATCCAAATACTAGGTCTCAAATACTGCACGATCAATTCATCTCAAAACAATGCTTCCTAACTATGATAAAAAGGCACTGAGAATTGTCCATTTAATGATCAGGATATGGATGTCAAATACCTGTTTCAAAGCACTTGTCATGGCCAAAACGGCTCCTTTTCCATCACCATGTGGTTGAGTAATATGATATGCATCACCTTAAGAAAGCAACAATATCTTATTTTGAATAAAATTCTGAATATAGATTAGAATATTAACAAAAATCTGATGGTTGAAGAAATTACCTGACATCCCATAACCACGGACCTCTGCATACACTTTAGCTCCCCGTTTCTTAGCATGCTCCAGTTCCTTAAAGATTAAAATAAAGGGTGTGATGAAAGGTTTCCAATAACAAACTGACTTTTCTGTTGGATCTAGAGTTAAAAAATACGAAGGGTCCATTGTTGTAGACGCTTGTAATAACATAACAAACAGAAATTCCACCGTTATCTTTCCTTAAACAAGAGTTCTGTTTTTCCCATTTTAAGAAAGCATAAAATTTAATTTGACATACTAGTAACAGCACCCACCTCCAAAACCAGGACGCCAGAACCTTCACCTATACTGTATTGCAGCAATTAGAATGATATGAGTGAAGCAATTAAAGCTCATACAGCTATACAATTATACAAAATAGCAGCCACTACTTACACAAATCCATCACGAGCACAATCGAAAGGCCTTGAGGCTTCTTCAGGAACAGCATTGTACTTGGTCGTCAATGCCCTTGACCTGTATTCAAAACAGGATTCATTTGTTTTATTAGTATGTTTGATCTTTCAGTTTGAATAGGACTATCCCCCTACACTTATTTGGGCACTCAAAGGCAATTCTTGAAGTTCATTAGCACCTGAATGTGCTGACCATTGAAATTTAATTCCATAAGCTCATAAGTTTTAAACATCCAAAACAGGGGAAAA
Organism: Jacaranda mimosifolia; assembly: GCA_018894105.1. Classification (NCBI taxonomy): domain Eukaryota; kingdom Viridiplantae; phylum Streptophyta; class Magnoliopsida; order Lamiales; family Bignoniaceae; genus Jacaranda; species Jacaranda mimosifolia. The sequence continues at coordinate 5,931,735 of CM032125.1, forward strand.
GAACAATAAAGAAAAGTTGAATGATTACTGGATTATTTGGAAAGTCAGTTACAAAGCTTCCTTGAAACTGGCCTATTAGCCTTAACTTTCAAAAAGGCCACCTAGTGACTCTTGTAAACAAGAAACGCACACTATTTACATAGAACATCAGCTTTCCATGTTCCTTTTTCTTAGGGGAAGTGGTTACCTAGTCTTCTGACCAGAAACCAACACAATATAAGACATTTGTAAGGACGAATGACACAATAGATTCATTAACCATTACCTACAGAATCCTGCTATGGACAAAGCATCAATGCTTGCCTCAGTCCCACCTGCAACCATAACATCAGCATCTCCAAATTGAATCATCCTAGCAGCATCCCCAATAGAATGTGCCCCAGTAGCACAAGCTGTCACTGCAGCATGGTTTGGGCCCTAGATTCAAAATCAAGACTACGATATACAACCATATCTAGTATATCAGAAAACAATTCTTCAAACCACATAGTGGATTGTATAAAGATTTTGAAGCCAAAAAATGCACAAAACAAGTTGTCATTTTTCACTCAACCTTCATTTAATAAAGCAAGAAAATTTAAGTATGCATCAGAATACCACATTGTTTCAAGTTTTTCTGTACTTAATTTAGACTTGCTGTTCCGCAAGGTTCACCTCTCAAATATATATATATATATATATATATATATAATAGGTTTCTAACAACATAGTTGCTTCACTTCAAAACAAAGTTAGGCTGAATGATTTGACGACAGACAAGCAGCAGAAAGGTAAAGTCCCAGTAAAACTAACATCATTATCTTTACAGCCATGTGAATAAACACCCACGTAGCCCAACAAATCATGAGTCCTCTTAAACTTTCACATGTTTCAAAAAAAACAGATACGTATTTTAACTGCATACCTGGAATCCATATTTCATGCTCACATGACCAGAGGCCATGTTTATTAGTATCCTTGGGATGAAAAATGGACTGAGCCGGCGTAGTTTCTGCACTCAAAAAAAGAAATTAAAAGAAATTCACTAACAGATCTAATATCAGATACAATGTCATATTGAATAATTGAAATTGAATGACATAGGGGAGCAAGATCCCCTTGGTTCCATCCTCTTGTTTCATTGGGGATATTTGTCAGCTCTACATTTCACAAAAACTTTCTAACTTCGGAAACTTTTACCATAAATCAGCAAAGAAATAGCATATATCTAACCTACTGTATAATCAATGAGGCAGCAAAAGATAAGTAAGCAACCAACCTTCTCATAAATCATTTTTGATGCATCCAATATATCACTGATGCTACCAGTTCCAGCACCTATGGAAACTCCCTGATCATCCTAAAGTCAGAAACTAGAAGCCACCAGAAAAATCCAAAAACACATAACCCTTCATAACATAAAATGAACTACCGTTCTTTCCTTCTCATCCTGCTTGGTGGGCATATAATTTGCATCTCTTAAGGCCTCATCAGCAGCACACAACGCATAACCTATAAACCTAGCAATCGACCTATGATCCTGGGAAAAATAAAAAGTAGAATCTCAATATTTAAGATTATTGGGGACTCGCTGGAAAACTGAATTTGGAATGTAAAACGAAACAAATTCAACACTTAGACCTCCTGAAATTCCAATGAAGGAACCTCCTCAACTAAATATGTAGATGCCACTATGCCAGCCAATCGCATATTCAAAAAAATACATTCTTCTCCTGTATTTTTTTATCTTTCTCATATTTTGGATCCATTAAAAGTTTTAACTAATTTTACATCAGACAAAAGTTCCATGATTGAAGCTACTGATGTGCTAGATTTCAATGAATGATCTTATCTAAGTGTATATTTTTAGTACATAAATTATCTTAAGTTGGTAAGGCTAGAACTGGTTAGATTAGTTGCAAGTTTGCTTGTATATCATCGCCAACTATATATTGGGAAAAAGAATAAATCATGTTGATTGGTCCTATTGTCTCCTTTAATAAAATTTAGTTGCGAATAATGAAAAACTGGTTTCATTTATTTATTTAGCCATTTTTTATAACAGAATTCTTTTGACTGTTTCCAGATTTATTTTCCCAATCAAGGAATTTTTCGTTCTTTCCCTATAAATAGACCTAGGATTCAAAGTCAAGAAGATTGCCAGAATATAATACCAACCATTTTGCTGCTGGCTAGAAAAAGAAACAAAAGTTCAGTAGTTTGTGAAGCAACCTTTTTCTGTTCCATCAAAATGAATTTTTCACTTGATTTCTCGTTCTCACCCTACACATTTTTTTGTTCCAAACTGCCAACTGAAACTTCAGTTTGAATACTTCTACCGGATATTCCGATCAATTTAAAAAATGACAACACAATCAAACAACAATTACCTTCGAGTTAAGCCACAAATCCTCATTAAATTCATCTGGATTGGATCCGCAGGGTACAACTCCAGCGACTTTGGATGTCAATTGGTCAAAGGTATGTAGCTGTGTCTCTCTGTCAAATCCATCCATCTTCAGATCTTCAATAGTTATTGCCCTAATGCCACACTCCCCTTCTATTAAACGCTTCCAGGTAACATCCACACCACAACCCAAAGGAGTAACCATCCCTAAACCTATGACATAATAACCACAAAAAACAAAATATAGCCTACTCTGGTGTTATTGTGGCATCAGCAAGTACAACAAGAAGCTAACAATCAACAAATTGATAATTAGAACAAGCCAACAAGGATAGCACTATTACGTATTTGCATATATACAAAGCCAAACAGAAGCAAACTTAGACACATTTGTAAATTCAAGCACACATTTAGGTGTGAGTGCAACCATTCATACTATGACTGCACGGGCACTTGAGCAAAATCAATATATCAGTAATTAGGAACTGAGGAGGCACGTATTGTTCCAGGTTTTGTATTATAATGAACTTTTAGACAATTTGACTTCATTATCATTAAATACATCTTTTGGAGCATAAAATCAGTCTGCATTCTCAACTATATCCTCATTCCAGAAAACAAGTTATGTAGCCATTGTTGTTGATACCTAGTAGCTCCACACATTTTCATTTACCAAATGTCAAAAAGAAGACTATTATTGGCAAACCATCCCCGAACATTCAGAATCCAGAACTACTACCTCTAAGTCCAAGTAAAAGTTCCTCAAATTAGTTGGCCATTTATTGATCATTGCCAATTAGTACCCAAGCTAGGCTACTTATCTCACAGTTACAGTGAGATTCTTCGGTTGGTTTTTTTCCAGTGAATCTGTTTCTATTAACTTCTCTAGCACATTAATGTATTTTTTTTCTTTTTTTTGGCTAATGGTAATTTATATCAAGTCTCATTCGTTTTTAATTGTTTACACTTCTTACCACAATGACCCTTCATTAAACTAAAACTAGTAAGGCCAAATGGAACTCCTGATCCTTGTTAATGATAGCTGACCCAGCCCATTCATCACCACAATCTGGAGATGTTTTTGTCCTGAATTCTCAGAGAAGATCATAATTTTGTAATTACATGAAGTCTGGTAAAAAAATATAGCATGTATCATTTGCATGCTTCATAATTGGAGTGTAGGGTTCATCATCTCTCATTCCCCTTACAAAGAGATAGGAAAAGAAATGACCAGTTCAACCAAAAAAATATATAACACAGAACGAATTGAACGTGGGGAAGACTTGATATAATTCTGCAGCAGAGTCATCAAACAAACCTTAAGACATCATAATGTTGAGAAACATGATGCTAATATTCATCAATTAATTGGGAGTTCAACCCGTAACTTGTTACCAATACTGGCAAGGTGCAAACTTATTCACATTTTTAAATCCTCTGGCCAAACTTTAACAACTAACATGCAGCATATCAGTGGAACGGAGTTGGCATTCTTGCAAGGATTTTGACAATCCAAGAATTTCTAAAAAACATTAAGGAAAAAAATGAATGCAAAATGTGCTTCCTTGCAGATCAACACAGGATTTGTTTAACAACTTCCTCTCAATAATATTTTCTCCAGTTCTTGGTTAAGACTTGGAACCTTGACAACCTTTGATATGTAATAACGATTAGCATCTGTGCCTGGAAAACTAGTAAACAAAAAGTACCTGTGACAACAACTCTACGAGGAGGTAAAACAGGTGGTGGGTCAAAGGGACCAGAAGAGAAGAAGCGGCTGAACTTGATGATTGAAGTCACAAGTCGATTACTATTCTGTCTTGCCATTGCAATTTCCTTCAAAAACCCAGAAGGCGATGACAATTAGTAGCAATTCTTGCAGTATCAATAAACATCACATATACATATATACATATATATAATTATATATATATAAATCTATCTGCCCCAGCAAGCACAATTATGAATGATTTGATTAAATAGCTTCCCTCTCTTTAACTACCACCTAAAAACTTGGAGCACATAGAAAACTCATGTTTTCCACGAGCTCCATGCTATTCCATAACTGCTTTAATGAAATGAAAGCATCACCGAACACATTCCAAAATGACTTTATAAAATGTCAACTGCTAACGAGTTTTAGCAACCTTTTTGCACCAAATTAATCAGTGAGCCTGGAAAATAAAATATAACCCACGAATGTCGTTCACAAATGGCAGCATTTATAGATGCCGAGTCATTCCCCCTGTTTCCCACCACTAAATATTCAAGAATACACCAGAATTTCTCTTTCAAAATTCTACATCGTGCAGGTGGTTTCTATAATCAAAAGAACAAATAAATATTGTGGGTTTTCTTTCTCTTTGAGGAATTCTGTCGAACAAATAATCTACCAATTCAAGTGCAGCAATTGTACCCCTAAAACAAGGGAATAAAGAAAAGAACACAAAAGAAAAGCCACCGCTCTATACAGCATTTTCATACTCGAAAATAAATGTGAGGAACTAGAAATTACCTCTCTCCGAAACCAAATGGAGGAGAAATCAGTGAACTTTCTCCCAGAGGAAAATATTGCTAGTTTTTCAAGTTTAAAGTCGGCGCCCCAAAATGTTGCACAAAATTTCGCAGAATTTTCAGATTGATCCTTTCAAAGCTTGGAGTTTGGATATTGGCCCCCTAAGTATTAAATTTGTGGCAGCCAACTCCCCCTCTGTTCCAACTTGTGCCCCTATTGATATTAAACCGTGATTACAAAATTTGTTACTATAAGTCAGTATTTGCTTCATTGCACAATCCATTTTCACATGTAAAAAGTATAGTGCGTTTGGATATGCTTTTAAAGTCATTTTCTGTTTTCTACTAAATTAAAAAAGTAAAAAGTTACTTATCAGTTTAGGTTTAAAAATAAAATATTATTTAGATATTTTGTCTAAAATAAAATAATTATGTAAGGTTGAAAATAAAATGTATTTGGATATTATTATGTTTTTGTATTAAAAATCTTGCAAAGAATAGTAAGAAAAAATAGGATGTGAAAATAGAAAGAGAGTGTAAAATGGGTTGGGAAAATAATTTAAAAATAAAAATATCTGTGAAAATATGAGAGAAATTAATAGTTTTCTATTTTTATTTTCAGGAGAAATGAAAATGGGGAGTGAAAACAAAACCAAACGGGCACTAAGAGTCAACTTTAGATTAGCTAAGTTTGTCCAAAATAGAATTAAAATCTTACAAATAAAAATATAATGTAGTTTAGTAATTAAGATGTGACGTCTAATTTTTAAATTTTAATATCCTATTTTTGCTATATATTTTTTTTTACTTTAAATTTAATAATGCTTAAAAATTACGATTTGATCAATTATAGGATGTATCATCTTGTTAGTCTTCAATTTTAAATTTGATATATCTAGACTTACGATTTTATCATATTTTAGCAAAGAAAAACAAGTGATATACATGACCCAAACTAACTATGCTAAAGCTTTGGTAAATTTGTACTACATTCACATTGAATGTTTGGAGTGAAAAAAAAAAAATCCTTTTATTTTAGTTTAGGATTGACTTTTCTAACATAATATAATAACTCGACACGAGTTCGACACAATATAATTAAATTTTAGGTCCTATAAATTTGACATGAATAGGAATTCAACAAAAATAAATTGGGTAGAATTGAATTTTATATTATACGAACAACTTGAATTTTGAATTTTGATTACACAGCAACCTAAATTCACCTGAATTGACCTTGTTCAACTTGAATTAATCGAATAAAAATATTTTTTTTTTGACAAATAGTGTATTTATAATGTGCTCACTAGGGATGCAATTTACAAACAAACCTTTCATTTCATTTTTTCTTTTATTAACAAAAGCTAGTTGAGGAAACAAAAATGGAAAAAAAATGTTCAAAATTAATTATTTTAAATAAGTTGGCTGGTTAAGTTGGTTGAATTGGTCTGTGTTCAACTAGCTATTAGTTGACATCCTGGTTGGATATGAGCGTGAATAAGAAGAAGAGGAGGGATCAACTGCAAGTTCAATCTCATCTCTAATCAATTAAGAATAAGGGGAACAAAGGGAGAGGTGAAGGAGTTCCCAAAAACTATGGTCGATGACGGACATCAAATTTCATTTAGTCGATTTGAATGTGATTTGGGTTGGTAATTGACCTGATGGACATCAGATATTGTTGAGTTAACCTAACTTGACTATTGAGAATTAAGCTAGGTTAGTTTAGATTAAGATTTAGGACTTTGAAATTATCACTGAGTTGGATCAAATTCAAATTAAAAAAAAGTAATGTTACACCATTCTAATCGAATACAAACTCACTCAACCAACCTAAATTAACACTCCTAAGTAAATCATACCTTTTTAAGAATCAACTTTCTATCGATCTCTTTCTTTCTTTTTTTTCCTCAACATATTATATCAATGCTTACTAAGCAACATTAAGAAAATGGTATGTTGTTCTTTATTTACAAACATACACACCAAGGATATCTTAGAGTTCGAATAAGTGTTTTGAAAATCGAACCGAATTGGCCGGTCTGATCAGTCGGAACGGCTACTAGAGGCCAGTTCGTTCCGGTTGAAGCCTCAAAATTAGTGGTGGTCAAAACTGATGAAAATCGATCAAAAATCAGTTGAACCAGTCAAAATCGGTCAAAACCAAACCGGTTCAACCAATTCACTTTTTTTTTTCCTAAAAATTTTAATTTAAAAAAAAAAGTAAAAAAAAAAAAAAAGAAAGAGAAATTATGAGTTGAAGATGATGATTAAAGATTTTGGACATGTAATTTTTTAAAACATGAATTTATTTTCTTAAAATTTAATGAAGTGGTAGTTATATGTGAATGCTTATATTTAATTTATTATTTTATTTTGTTTAATTTCTCTTAAATTATGTAGAATATTTAGCGTAGAAGAATTTATTTTTATTTGGAGTTGAAGCATGAAACAAATTATTACTTAAATTAATGTAAAATATTATTTTTTATTTATTTATAGTTAAATAACTGTGAAGTAGAATTATTTTCTTAAAAAAACGTACTTAAAAATAAGTAAGTTGAAATTTTTTTCAAATCATATTCTTTCTATATCAATTGAAAGTTTTATTTTTTGGTAATATTAAAATATTATATATATTTATAAAATTAAATATAATTATTATATCATTACACCGTTATACTGGTTCAACCAGTGGTTGAACCAGTAACCAGTAGTCTTACTGGTTCATTGTCCCATCCGATTTTGAAAATATTGGTTCGAATATCAAATCCTACACTTATAGGTGTAAGCATCATGTTATTAGGCCAACTAACCATTCAATTGAAAACCAAGGTTAATAATGATACTAATTGACTAACTAATGATAGATGAATAAATATTAATGATTGGTTAAACCTTTGCATTCAAATATACACGCTTCTGAATGTTAGTTGAAGATTAAGAATGAGGATAAAGACTAATAATCGACTTATGATTAATGATTAATGATTAATGATACACTATTATTTAACTCATGCAATATAAATAAGTTTAAAAATAGTTAAGCATGCAACGCATCTCCTATCCTGAGTGATCTTTGAATTAACGACATAAATCTTATACATAAAATGTGAGGTCGAGAACTTCAACTTAGTAAATTTCAATGTATGTGTGTATAAATAAAAAAAAAAAATTGTCTACACCACAAGAAATGTATTATTAAATTATTGTTTTTAATTAGGTTATAGCAAAAAATAATTTTGCTACAATTTAGTCCATAAATTTTTTTAATGAATTAAATATATTTAGTTACACCTACCTATTAAGGCATTCATTCGGCAAAATGAATTGAATTACATTGAAATTTCAATAACTCAAGTGCTATACTTAATACTAAGCTAATTAATTGACTCTATTCATTTTTGTGGACTTTTGATTTTTGTGATTCTTTTGATATTCTGATCGCCTGATCCTAAAAATTTAAAATAGATATTAAAATTGTATTTCACATTTCAACAACAAAAAAGTGAAATTAAATATAAATATATGAAAACAATAATTTGAATTAAGTATAGTTTGATAAATTGAGATCAAAATGAGTGCTAAAATTGTATAAAAATCAAAATAAAATATCGCATTAAATTTTTTATTTGATTTTGGTATGCATAATTTTTTAATTTTCAATTTAATTTAATTTTGATATACACAAAATGTTCGATTTTGGTTCAATTCAATGATTTATCCAATGCTGTATGCATGAACCCACTATTTATTAGCTAAAATTGAAAAGGCGAATTAAAAGTTTTGAACTTTTGAGGGGGCAAATTGAAATTTTCCAAAATTACATCCCAAACGTAGTTTTGCCCCCACCGTCTATATCTTCCTCCCCCTCTTACCTCATCTTATTTTCGTCTAGGAGTGATAATTTTCTGCCGCAACATGAAAATTCAATATGAGTTTAATAAAATCAAGTTGGATCTTAAGTCCAATAATTCAACATGGATAGGCATCCAAAAAATAAATTGAGTACAATTGAATTATAGGTTATAAGAACAATCTGAATTTTGAGTTTTCATCACACGGCAACGTGAACCAATCTAAATTTATCCTATCTATTCGAATTAAATCAAATAAAAATTTTAGTTTTCTTGACAAATATTGTACGCACTTATATTTTGTTCCTAATTAGGTATACGATTTACGTCCAGTGGCATCAAGTCTTTCATATTATGTGAGAAGTCTCATGTCCGAACCCGAATAGGTTCCTTTGGATCTTAAGTCCAATAATTCAACATGGATAGGCATCCAAAAAATAAATTGAGTACAATTGAATTATAGGTTATAAGAACAATATGAATTTTGAGTTTTCATCACACGGCAACGTGAACCAATCTAAATTTATCCTATCCACTCGAATTAAATCAAATAAAAATTTTAGTTTTCTTGACAAATATTGTACGCACTTATATTTTGTTCCTAATTAGGTATACGATTTACGATCAGTGGCATCAAGTCTTTCATATTATGTGAGAGGTCTCATATCCGAACCCGAATAGGTTCCTTTGTGAATCTTGTGTGTGTTTTTGGTTGTGGAGTTTGTACTTTTATTTTTCTTAATTTTATAATTGAATTCTATATACTTATTGTTGATTTGATAATTAAATTTTATAGACTTATTGTAATGATGCTCTTCGTCATTTATAATGTTCTCTAAAAAAAATGTATACAATTTACAAATAGACCTTTCATTTCAATTTTTTCATAACAAAAGCTAATTGAGGAAACAAAATAATAATAAAAAAAGATGTTCAAAACTAATTATTTTAAATTAGTTAGCATGTTAAGTTGGTCCAATTGGTCTTTGTTCAACCAGCTATCTGTTGACATCCTGATTGGATATGAGGGATTAGTCGTAAGTTCATCTCATCTCTAATTTTTAATACTAATCAATTAGGAATAAGCGGAAGAAAGGGACGTGCGAAAAAATATGCAGAAACCATAGTCGACCTGAACATGATTTAGGTTGGTAAATTAATCTGATGGACATCAGATCTCATCAAATTGAACCAGATATGACCATGATGAAGGTAAAGTTAGGTTAGATTGAACACTTTAAGAGATTGTTATCGGGTTTTGTTAGATTGAATTGAGAAAATTAGTGCTAGTTTGGTTGTGTTCTAGAGCACAATTTTCTCATTTTTCACTATTTTGAAAACAGAAAACGCTATTGTTTATACCATTTTTAATGAAAACACCATCTATTTTCATTTTCATACTAATAAAAAAACCTACATTACCTACTAATTTTAAAATAATTAAAATTCACCAACTAATTAAATATTAATTTTTTTCTATCATTCCAAGATAATGGGGCTCACATAAAATTTAATACTAATTTTTCATCATATCATCATCTACTAACTTATTAAATAATTATTTCTTTTTCTATGTTTCCAAAAATATGGGGCCTACAATCAATTAAACAATAATAATTAATACTATTACATTAAAATATTTAACATTATTACATTAGAATATTATTTTCAATCTACATTTTTTTCAAAAATTTCACAATTTACAACCAATCACATTTTCATTTCAACACGCAAAACAATGATAAAATGAAAATACATTTTAAAATAATAAAAATAGAAAATGAGAATGAAAATACAACCAATCCAGGCCTTAATGTTGTGCTCCACCCTCACCTAATAGGCTAATACAAACCCACTCAACATACTTACATTGTCGTCCCAAAATAAATTATATCTCTCTAAAAATCAACTCTCTCTCTCTCTCTCTCTTCTTGACATGTTATATTAATACTCACTAAGCAACATTTAAAAAATGATATATATTTTTTATTTCTATACACACATATCAAATATATTTTAGAGGTTTGAATATCAAATCCCACGCTTATATGTGTAAGTGTCATGCTATTAGGCCATGTAGCCATTTAATTGCAAACCTTGATTAATATTGATGCTAATTGACTAACTAATTATAGATAAATAAAAATATGATTGGTTAAGGTTTTGCATTCAAATAAGTACGATCTTTTATATGTTAGTTCAAGATTAAAAATGAGGATAATTAACTAATAAACCACCTATGGCTAACGACTAATGACGCATTGTTATTAAACTAATACAATATAAATAAGTTTAAGAATAGTTAAACAATAAGCATGCAATGCAACTCTTGGAATTAAATAGCCCCAATAGTGCCAAATTTTTGTCTAGGCCACAAAAAAATTATTATGCAAATTTTGTTTTTAATTAGATCATAGCAAGAAATAATTTTCATGCGATGTAGTCCATGATTTTTAATAAATTAAATATATTTAGTTGCACCTAACTATCAACGTATTTATTTGATAAAACAAATTAAATTACGTAGCCAGAGTGCTATAATGAATATCAAACTAATTAATTGCTTCTTATGATTTTTTTTAATATTTTGGTCGCTCAATTCTAAATTTTTTTTAAAATAAATATTAAAATTGTATTTCATATTTTTGACAACCAAAGAATAAATTAACTATAAATATAAATTAAAAATTTTAATTTGATTTTGGTATGCATAAACTTTTTAATTTTCAATTTAATTTGATTTTGATATATACAAAATTTTCGAGTGTGGTTCGATTCAACGATTTATTGAAATTTAGGGGTGAGTATCGGTCGGTTCGGTAAATTAACCGACCGAACCGATCGGTTAATGAACCAAAATGGAAAAAAAAATTAGTAACCGTTTACCACACTGAAATTTTAGGTTAATCGATAAAATTAACTGAAAAAAATCAGTTCGGGTCGGATAATTAATCAATTAACCACTTTTATTTAATTTTTTTTCTCAACATCATTATTCAAAAAAATTATAATAGTGTAACTCCAAGCAATATGATGATCCATATTGCATTTTTATACAATTTCTTGCAATGACCTTCAATATTTTTTTTAATGCAAATAATGATACATGAAAAATTTCTCAAATAAATGGGACTTTATAAAGTGTAGCAAATTATATATATATAATTGATCAAGATTATCCTGTAATATCAACCATAAAGTTAATGTAAATATAAATGTATGGAACAACAATAAACATCATGAAACCAAGTAAAATTAGTGGTGATGCAAAGTGCATAAACTTTCTATTTTGAAAAATTCAGTTAAATCGGTTTTTAACCTATTTTATGTAAAAATTAACCGAATTGAATTGAAAACTTATAAAAATTAATGATTAACCAAATTGAAAATCAATTGGATAAATTGATTCAGTAAATTCAATTTCGATTTGGTCAGTTAATCGATTTTTTTGGTTAATGAATAATTTTGCTCACCTCTAAATGAAATTTATGCACCCACTATTTATTAGCTAAAATTGAAAAGGCGAATTGAAAGTTTTGAACTTTTGAGGGGGCAAATTGAAAATTTCCAAAATTACATCCCAAGCGTGATTAATTGCACCACCGTCTATATCTTCTTCCCCGTCTTACTTCAAAATCAAGAATTCCGTACTTTAATCCACTAATTACTACAGACAAACAAATTCAAACCAGTAATTAATAGCAGAAGAAAAAGAGAAGAATTTCATCGCCATCCCTTTAGACAGTCTCTCAGATCATACCGTAATCCAAACTTCTTTTACCCCGGAATGAGCGCCCCACAGCTCTCAGGAGTAAGCAATCATTTAAATCATCAGATCTGAATTTGGGTTTTGATTATCATTTTGTTAAATTAAGAGGGTTGATGTTTCATTTTTTTTTTTTTTGGAAAAAAAATTAGGGAACGATGAGCATTTCCACGGGATTTACGAGGCTGTGCAAGGGGTTGGCTGTGGTGCTAATAGGCGGTCACATTGTTGTGCAGATTTTGCCTTCTGCTGTTTCTTATCTTGCTCTGATCCCTGCCAAGTACTCTAATTTCCTATTTCTATTTGATTTTAAATGTTTGTGAATTTTTTTACTGTTCATGTGTAATTTTGTGCTTGTTCAATGGCGGGTTGTGGGAATTATTTGAGCTGTCTCGATGTGGGTTGGAAAATGTTTAGTTGGTCTAATTTTCTTGGGTTGCCAAATGTGAGATGGAGATGGGGGTTGTTGTAGTGATATCTGCATCATTACAATTGGTTAGAGTGATTTAAGTCTGGGGAATGGAAGATGGAAGGTGTTTGTTGGGGTGGGTGGGTGTGGAATTTGGGGGAAACAGGCTTCTCTAAAGAACTGGAGTGATTATGCCAATTCTAATTGGTTGCCTGGCCGGGACGATTCTGCTGCATTATGAAGGAGGAATCCTGGGGAGATTTTTTGAACTGAGCACATCGAGTTGACCTGTTGTAAATGCCACTTGAGAGCGCGAGAGATCAGTAAAATTTTATGTGTGATGCAAAACTCGACCATTGTTAAAAGTTCTTATTTTGAGCTTTACTGATGGGCCAAGAGTCGAAATATTTTTCTGGCAATTTGGCATAGTTGAAAACCATTACTGGAGGCATGTGCCAAGCTTTGAATATGATTGATCACTTCTGCTGCTTTAAGCAATATTGTTTTCCACATACTAATATAGGTAGATAATAGATTCGAATGTCAAAATTTTGACAACATTACTATTTGTTTGATTTACTGTAGGACCATCCCTTTTGCTTGGAATCTCATTACAGCTGGATATATTGAACAGTCAATATACGGGGTATGCAGTATTTGTTTGTTTTTACTGCATTTACATTCAACTTTGTTCCTGTCCCTTTTCTGTTATATCTGTAGGTTTTCAATTGTCATTAATATTTTGCAGGTGTTCATCAGCACAATCGGTCTTCTCTTCATTGGGAAGCTGCTTGAACCCATATGGGGTTCTAGGGAATTTTTGAAATTCATCTTTGTAGTTAACTTCCTAACTTCAGTTTGCGTTTTCATCACTGCTATTTCCTTGTACTACATTACAAGGCAGGAAGTATACCTGTAAGTGATACAACTGCAACTTTTTTCCTGCAGAAAGTGTGTTTTACCATGGTCCAGCTTCCATTCCATATTATTCTTTTTGATTCAGGATTGTGCATTGGCCTAACTGTACTTTAGAAGTATATTTTTTATGGTTCATGATGTCATGTATTCGACCAAATTTGAAGTATTCTAAGTGAGGGCAAATTGGAGCAATACCGCCCATTGGAAGTAATCCTTTCAACTTAACTCCCGGGGAACTAATATCAAAGAAGTGCTGTGAATAAAATTCGAAACAAACTAAGAAAAATTTGAGTGCCGTAATACCAATCTCCAAACTGAGATTCCTATAGTCAATCTTCTACCATATCTTCATCTTTGACATATCATGTTTTTTCACTAATGCACTCATTATACTGCTGCTTGCCTGCATTTGAACTTAAAACAATTCTGATTTTCTCGTGCTATTTTTTTTGCAGTTATCTGCCCATTTCTGGTTTCCAAGGGGTCCTTTCAGGGTTTTTAGTTGGCGTCAAACAGATAATACCCGATCAAGAGTTGTCTTTATTAAAGATAAAAGCAAAAGTATGAAGTTTGATCTTTGGATTTTCTTTTGGTTTAATATTTCAATTTTACATTAGCACAATTTATTGAAGTGATATCCAAAGTCTAACAGACTGAGCAATGTTTTATCACATGTTCTCACACATACTTATTTTAACTCTCCTGCAGTGGCTGCCTTCCATAGCAGTATTGGTGTCTGTTATTGCAAGTTTTTTCACTACAGAATCAGCATCATATCTTCCTACCTTATTATTTGGCACGTACATAGGTTGGGTTTACCTTAGATATTGGCAAAGGAAATCAGAGACAAAACTAAGAGGTGATCCAAGTGATGAATTTGCTTTCTCTACATTCTTCCCTGAAGTTTTAAGGTAGTTTGCTGCACTTGTGAGTCTCCCTTCATTCTCTTTCGTGCATCTGCATTTGAAAGTGTAATTTGAGTTGATGAAATGCAGACCAGTAATTGATCCTGTTGCTGCAATTATTGAGCGAATGCTTTGTGGAAGAAGATCTGAAACTGCTGATGAGACCGGGGGATACACTTTAGGAGGTGCCTCGTTGCCTGGTTCAGATCCTATTGAAGCATCTAGGAGGAGGTAATCTCAGCTTATTATGCATTATGAAAGACAGATAAATTAAACTGATATTGGTGGAGGAACTAGGAAGACTGTTAAAATCAGTGATGAATTATATGAATCTGCTGTTCGTTGGAGGCATATTTGGTGGGGCCATTATGAACTGTATAAAATCTTTATCTCAGAAAGCTTAATATAATGGAGTTTACGAGTCCATTGACATTCTGAGGCTCTTAATTTGGATTAACTGGTGGGATGAAAAAAATGTCTATGATTGTGAGACTTGACATGAAGCGTGTGAGTTACTACTCTGAATTTTTTCAGCTTAAATTTTGTTAAGATCATTTATGGACCTTTGCAATTCTGTTTTAATGCCGTTCTTGAAGGGAAAGAGGCGCTCGGGCACTTGAAGAAAGACTGGCTGCCGAGCTACTGGCTGCAGCAGGAAGGACAGAAGAGACACAAAAGGATGCATCAGAGAATGTCTAGAAGCTCAAGAACTGCAACTTTGTGTAGCCGTACTATGTTTCCAGATCTGTTCTTATTACAAGCTTCTTGTTTATATGTGCTTTTGAATTCAAGAGGAATTTTTGCATATGTTGATTATTTTCCTCATCGTTTTCACTATATTAACAGACATGCTTACTTTTGTTCCATTTTTGGTATTTGCCCAAGGATTCTTGTTCGTTACTTTCTTGAGTTGGGGCTTTCAAATCTTGCTTGTGTAGTGTGGTTGATGTTCTTGTTATTCAAAGCTTGTCATTGCATATCAATGTCTATAGTTCCTTGGAAAATATGTTTCTTATTAGAAGATTAAAAGCTTAGAATACCCTATTAGCATTTATTGGACTTGCTCTTATATTAGCAATTTTTCTAAGGAGAAATAGACAATATTATGTTATAAAATACAAATAAAATGTTCAAATTATGAAAGAAAGGGAAATTATTCAAGATAATCAACATTCTTTGGGTAGCGAGACTAGCGTTGCCCAGAAACTTGATAGATCTAACAGGAGAAAAGGGGGGTAAAAAATGATTCTTGGGGGAAAGAAGAATTGAAAGAGCAAAATGAAAATAAAGTTTTTAGAAGAATAAAAATTCAGCAAAGAGCTTAAAATTTCTATAATAAGAGTACGGGTGCAAATCAGTCAAGTTTGATAAAAAATTATAGGTTTAGAATTCAAAGCAAGGAGAAAGAGATGAGTTTGTTGGTGGTTGAGCTCAACTTGATCAATGAATTATAAAAACAACTTTAACGTTGAATAAAATATGAATTATTATTATATAATAATTGTTTAAACCAAAAAAAATATTTAAAAATAAAAAATATGTTGAACAACTAAACTAAAATTTGAGCTTGAAAAAGCTCGATTAAATTACTATCAAGTCAACTTGATTCATCTTACACTTTTAATAAAAATTAAAAATACACTAAAAATGAAGATTCACATAAACAATGTGCAAAAACAAAGATGGAAAATGGTCATTTACTTCAAAACTATGAAATTGAACAAATAAATGAATAGCATTTTCAAGTGGTTTAAGAATCATTAATTTGTCAGAAAGAATCAAATCCTTCATTAGGTCTCACTTGGAAGTGCTGCCAAATGCATTCTCCTTTCTTCTGAAGGAAAAATCACTCACACTAATCTGAACTTCATGTTGACCTCTATTTCCCATCTGAGTAGGAGGATCTTCGACATCCCTTTCTATTTCATTCTGATACATGATACTGCTATTACCGGCGGGCTCGCCGCTGCCGCCACGGCCTTCATGGTGGCGTGGGGAGGCTGATGTCCCCTCACCACCACCCCAACCTTCATTGCTAAAGTTTGATGCTCTGGGAGATACCTGGAATCCACTTTCAAGATCGTTGGAATTTTTGTGGCCGCGCAGCAGATTGACCGGCGACGTGCTGCCGTGCAATGGGGAGGCCGGCCGGCTGGAGAATGGGGTGTTGTTGGCCGATGGCCGCCCCTGTTTCACCTGCTTCTTGGCCGTCTGGTGCCAGCTGCGCAGTGCTGATGCCACTGGCTCACTGAATATGACTGGCTTCATTTTTGAGCCCATCTGATAATTTTGTATTAAAGGAGAGGATGTGAGTGACATATTTAAGTCACATTGTTTATGAGTATCTAAAATCATAACGGCTCGTTTGACTTGCAGAATAAGATACGATATGATGTGTATGCATTTCTTATTATTTGTTGATTTAATTATTTTGGCGCATGATATATGTACAACCTGATATAGTATTATGGACCTTCTTAATTTATGGATTAGGCCAGAGTTGCCCGACCTATTTCCTGACCAGTTCAACCTAACTTGATTGAGAAATGAATAACAATCAAACACTAGTTGAATACATAAACTCTAATATTTTATCCTTTTGATATGTATTGTTAAGTGGCGTGTGACTCAATAGCATAAGTCTCCCAAATGTGTGGGAGATCAGGAGTTCGAACCTTAATGAACTTTTGATATGCGTGCGTGTGTATAAAATAAAATAAAAAAATCCTTTTGATATGTATCCCACTTTATCCATACAAAAGAAGAAAACAAGCCCTAATAGAAAATAAAGGGAATGGAATACCTGAGTAACCAAGGCATATAGAGGGAGAGTTACATAGCTGCACAGGACTTGTATCAAGACACTGAAAAACAAAATACGCACACCAAAAATTTGTTAAGAGTTTTGAAATCAAGAAAACATTTTTGATCCAGATGATTTTTATTGACAATATATGCAAAAAGAAACCTACCCCATCGCGATCCGAATGATCATATCTTCAAGATTCTCATGGTAGCAAGAGGGATATCCAAATTCATACTGAAAACCAAAAAAGAAGACAAAAACCTTGTCATTAATATGTTTGAAACTGTAAGCACAATTTTCTTGGACAGTTTATAGCAGAAAACTTACCCAACTCCAAGCAAAGAAAGCAAGTTGAAATGCATTCTGCAGGAACAGAAACATAAGTACATCAAATGATAAGGTTGCCTTAATCATTTCAATAACTTTCAACTCATTCAAACAATCTGTCTATTCTTTTAAAGTGAAAAATTACCTCAAAAAGAACAAAGTGAATCAAGAAAAGGATCAGGCCGGGACGATTGAACCAGAAGAGGTCGTCGCCTGGCTGAACTACTGGGGTGCCCTTTATCACATCTCCTCTTTCCAATATTCTATTTCCCATTTTCGTTATGATGACTTGTAACTTTGCTCCTACCAACAGAATTATCTGTGCCCAAAAAAACCCATTTCAGATTAACTCTTTTAACCTTCCAGAGCAACATTAATAACAGCAAAATATTGTCTGTCTGTTTTCACTCACAATTAAAGGGATAAACGGTAGCCAAAAGTGCGAGTACCACCCTGTTTATAGAAAGATAGACAAAAGAATGAGTGGAAATTTATGATTTCTGGACTTTTATGAAAGAAAAAAAGGGTATGTTTTTGTGCTTACCGTTGGTGTTCGTGAGGAGAAAAAGAACAGCACAGAGCCATATCACAGGGCTGCATTAACATAATCAGTAAGAATTTGCTTAATAATCTATTCAAAAAAACAAGAAAAGTGTGGTCAAGATTATCAACATTGTAAGGAGTAGACAACCTTATCCCGACGACAACCTTAACATCTTCTTCAAGTGATCTGTTGATATACTTGTGGAAATCGAATGATGCCTGGCTCTGGGGTGTTAAATGTGCCTGAAATTCAAGCAATTTCAACAGATCTTTAGCATTATTATTATTATTATTTTTTCTCATAACTTAGGGTCAAAGGTTTCATGTAGAGTTGGCGGACAACTAAAATTTTGCTGCAGTGACTTACTGTTATGAAGCCATGTCTAAGTGTTAAGTAGTCCACTTTTGCAACTGATGTGAAGAATTGCCTGAAGAAACACACCTAAATAGGCCAAGAAAAAAAAAGTAATAATTAGAAAATGCAGAGGTTTAAGTAATATTAAATATTTTGAGCATATACAAACTATTGGTTATCCACATTAGGTTATTATGATTTAATAATTATATTAGAACCTGCAATCTATATATATCAAAGATTATGTTATTTAGTGAAACAAAATGGAAAATAACAAATAAAATGTCGAGTGTTCAATCGCCCTAATGATATCGTCTCATTCATATCTATACGTGTGAAGTTCGGAATTCAAATTTTAGTGAATTATAGGTGCGCATACTTGTGTAATAATAAAAAAACTAAGAACTTATTTACGTCAAAGAACTTGTTAATGGTTTTATTTATTTATTTTTTGTGTGTGTTATATGAAGAATTTTTTTGAATAATGCATTTACATTTTTAAACTATATATATTTGCTCGAAATATTTATTTTTCCTATGGCACAAAAAGATATCAGAGGGAAAATAAAAAGAAAATATAAAAGTAACATCTTCAAGGTGTTAAAATACAAAAACATAGTACAAAAATTAGAAGATCTTTATTTTATTTTATTTTGAAAAAAAAGAAGGAAAAAGAAGAGGATTTAAAGTAAAGAAAGGTCTTACTATCCAGAGGAGAACAGGCGACTTGCTCCAGAAATGCAAATGCCTACGTCCAAATGACGTGTCCCTCGCAAATCTGAATCTCTCGGGGTCTGCAAAATAATTAGTCAAACTTTTTGGGTCAAAAAATAAAATATACAATTTACTATACCTTCGGCCAAAAATTGTTTCTTTAATAAATTAAGAACCTATTGCTTTGACTTAATAATAAATCTGGTCCTATATTTTGCCATTTGGAATATAATCCTATGAACTTGGAATTTTGACCATTTTTTAATCAATAATAAATAAATAATACCAAGCCCCCCAAAGAGACGTGTCCAAATTCTTATATAGTGGATAAATTGAAAAATTGAAATAAAGAAATATGGGCAAAACCCATGTGATATTGATATTTATTTATGACATTGATATATTAACATAAATTCTAAATTAATTTTGTGACAATAGCATTTTTTGGCATGTCACTAATTGGTCAAAATTATTCTAATCAAACTGAGATCGCATAGTCTTATCTAAAATACAGTTAATTTTTGTCCTATTAACATTCTTTTCATACTTACCATTGTAGTATTGGTATTGAATTGTCTTTGTTTCATCCTCCCATGATTTCCATTTCCTCATCTGCATCAACATAGCAACCATTGATTTTTCAATTGAGAAGGCTCAAATACTAAAGAAAGGACCTTAGAAAATCGACTTTATGTAAAAGTAGATCATTAGTAGAAAGTATAATTTCATCATTTCTTGATTGGTTCACATTTTAAAATAAATGAAAATATGTTTGAAAATAAGAAAAAATACTTATAGGGTCTTAATAGGGATCATTATCGTCTTTTGGTTTTTCATCTTTTCTAATAATTAAATTTCAATCCTTCTAGTTTAAGTCTCGTTAAATTTAGTCTTTCATATTTTCATTTTTAATCAAGATCAATACTACGTAAAATAAATTCATTAAGTAATAAACAGAACTATTCATGTGTACGCAAGTGAACATTAACAGTAGTATCCCTCAAATTTGAATTTTTGTAACTTCAATCCTGTAAATTTGAATTTTTTACGATTTTAGTCCCTCTCAACTCAACAACTTTCATTAGCAATTAACAAAGAGCTTACCACAATGATTAGATTTCTCAAAAAATTAAAACATTAGGGACTAATTCAGATGAATGCTAAATTAGAGGGACTAAAAGTGAATTATGACAAAGATGAGGGAGTTTTTGGCATATAAAAGAGTGTTTTTCTAATTACGTATTAGGTACGTACCTTTAGTTTTCCCAAGCCATAAGTGACAACACAATAGAGGACATGAGCAACAGCCAATACAAAAATGAAGATATGAAGCTGATGTATCCCATATGCTGAAATAAGTTGTATTTGGCCCTGCAAGAGTTGTACATTCAGCCACATTTTACAAATCAAAAATCAATTTTTTGTATTCACAAAATAGAAAAGAAAAAAAAAGTGAAATAATAATTAATTAAATATAGTATTTACCTTTTTTAAACATGGATCATCATATTTTTCATCATCACTGTCTTTGTTTTTACAAGGATGCCAAGAATGTCCAACACTTTTGGGAACACAAATTTCAGACAAACGATCTTGCCCTACTGTCAGGAGTAATGATATGAATCCCAACAGCATAAGCTCTTTTTCCCACCAACCAAGAAAAAAAAAAGTTCAAATAATTGATTAGTTTCTTACACAAGAATATTTGATTTACAAGCTTGAAATTAGTTTATATATATATACAAAAAAAAAGTTGTATTTTTTGGTCTTGTAATTTTGTCCACTTTAAAATTTTATTTTGCAACTTGTCGAATTGCGAATGAGTTTAGTATGTTCCATAAAATTATCATATTTAATTCAATTTCGCCAGAAATTTATAATTTAGCTGGAAATGAAGATATGACATGCCAGAATAATGACATTAACATGCTCAATTTAATGGCGTGGTTGTAATTTCCGGCATGCCACATCATTGATGTTGACCAAATTATAAATTTCTAGTGAAATCAAGCTAAATATGATAATTTTATGAAACACGAGACTAAATTTGAAATTCGGCAAGTTGCATAGATAAAATCCAATATGAACAAAATTACAAAACAAAAAATATAATTTTGCCTCTATGTATATATACACACACCTGCTTTAATCTTCTCAAGAGCTTCATATAGAGCTGGCTTTCTCTTTTTCTTTAACCACTGCAATTAGAAAATACAATAATTTATATAAAAGTTAACCACCCTATTTTCATAATAATACACTACCAAAAACTTAAACATATCTACAACAAAAAAATTACTATGAAAATAATTTTGTAGCTATAGCTTTAAAATATAGCTATGAATTTTGTAGTAAATATAATTTTTTAATTATAATCTAATAAAAACTACTAATTATCAATCCATCACATTGTACTTTTAGAGCATAACAAATTAATTATGCATTATACGTGTGAAAATTAATATACATATATATAAATATAAGAATGATAATTAGCTACGAATTGGTTGTAGTAAGGGTTAACTATGAGAGCATCAACTTCGAATTTGGTTAGGATAATTTTGTAGCTAAAACTACGAATTTTTAGCATCAACTACGGATTGACAATAGTTGATACCTTAAGTTTTTGTAGTGATAATAATATTCTATCTGTACATGTAGATAACATATAGTAATAGCATAGTACGTACCGATCCCATATGATGAATGAGGTGTTCGATGACAATGGATATAGCAACCAATACGAAGCAAACGACCGCCACGGCCCATGTTGAAGTTGCCTCCAATGTCCTTTCTTTGCCAGCCATTTTTCCCAACAACAAAAGATTTTAAATAACGGGAAAAGAATAAAAAGAATATGATTTATGTGTTGATTCCAAAAAAAGAAAAAAAGAAAAAAAAAGAACACGATTTTATGTGTATTTTTCTAGAAATATTCTCTCTTTCCTCACGTACGTTGGGGAAGTGTTGTCTTGTCTAAATATGGGAAGGTTGGGGGATGGATTTATGTTTATATATAGAGGAAACTTAGAGATAACTACAAGGGAAGAAATATTATGGTATGTTATGATGTGAAGGTCAGAACCTTTGAATTTTCAAGCCGTGTCTTAAAGTGATCAGTCAAGAAAAGTGATTATTGAGAAAAAAGAAAAAAAAAAAAAAAAAAGAAGAGGGATGTTGACCTCATTGATAATGATTGGGGAATGATGACTTTTTCATAGTTTAAGTCGAACTTGGGTTCGACTTGTCCAAATTTTGATGGGTCAATAGTTTGTAATTGTGTGTTGTAAGAGTACTTCAAGAGTAGCACGTATGTTATGATAATTTCAAGCTTTATCCATCTTGTTTTGGTATCTTAGCTACAGAAAATTCAATAAAGATTTATATTATAAAATATAGTTTTATGAAAATGATATATAATTGCAAAGTAAAATTTGATTAGTTTTTAATTGGTAATAATTCAAATATTCTGTAGCACGTGGTAGAATATCATTTCTTATACCCACCAGTGCATGTACAAAGAAATACTATGTGTGACATAAAAGTAAGAAAAAAATATTATAATACGGAGAGAAAATTGATTCTCTCAAACTTCGTAGCATAAATATTATATCTATTTATATAATATGTATCGATCGTGCTTTTATATGCTTAACAATTATGCTATAAATGGTTTGAGATGGTTAGTTGGTAACTTGATATAACTATGTAAATTGTGAACTAATTATATAATGAAATGATCGATACTTAGAGAGTATGAGCAACATTGATAATTATTCATTTATTTATTTATTTTAAATGGTCAAATGAAGACTTGAAGTGTTTAACTGAATTTAAACATGGTAAAATATTTTTATAAGATGTTAAGGGTTTTTTTGCTAAATTTTAGACGATGGGCTTGCAAAATAAAATATTAATATCTTATAAACTTTATAAAAAGAGAGATCCTGTCAATATTTTAAAATTTTAATAATTTTTTCAATTTGACCGAAATAATACTGCACGTCATGGCTTGATTTGCAGTTTGTGCACCTGTCATTTTAATTAATTTTCATAAGAAACCAAAAATATGGTTATGGTATTCTTAAATTCTTATATACAAAATTAAAAGTTTAAAATATATAAATTCTAGTAAAAATATATAATATAAATTTATATAGATTTGAAGGAGATGAATACTTCTACTAACCTTCCTTATTCTGCTTATGGATGACAATGGATTTGGATTTTACTTAAACTTCTTGAACTTGCTTCGATTAGGATGAATTTTGAAAGTAAAAATTAAATCGGTCTTGTAGCAAGTTTTAGATTTTAATTTTTGGCCTCAAACCCAAAAATATTTTCATTTTCTAGCACTTAGGAGATTTATTCAGTTTGATTAGATGTTTGATTAGCTAAATTTGCTTATCTTAAAAGTTATTATGTACATAATTAAGCATACAAATTAGTCAAGTCTTACACACACACACACACACACACACATATATATATATATATTTATTGAGTTTGAGCATAAGATTTTTTCTTTCTTTTCTTCTTCTTTTTTTTTTTTTTAAATTGAGTCCAACTCAATTTGATTATATTTCTAGTTGAGTAATGTGATGATAATATTGTCTTTATTAAAGATATCTAGAACTCTAGACAGATAAAGATTGGAGCGACCGCTGAGTGGTCTGTGGCCCAATGGTATAAGTCTCATACATTATGTGGGAAGTCAGGAGTTCTAGCTAGAACGGACTCCTGATGTGCGTGTGTGTATAAAAAAAAAAAAAAATTGCAGCAACTCATATTTTAAAGTAAATTATAAAAACCTTGGAATTAGCTCATAACCCTACCTAAGTGGGTTTGGACCGTTGCGCATATGATAAGATCACACTGCAAGAAAAAAATAATATTAGTGATAAAAAATAAAATAACAATATAAAAATTAATAATAATGATATATATATATTGTGTAATAATAATTTTATTTGTCATTAATGATATTTATTAAGAGATAATAATTTTTAATTTGTCTTGAGATGATTTAACAATAATCAAAACTAGTATTTAAGTAATTTATTACTATTAAAAATTAATGATACATATCGAGTGATAATTTAGCTACAATATGGATTATTAATATGATCTATTTAAACAAGATTTTTGAAGGCTTGTAAAAATTATTATTATAATAAAATAAAAGTATCATTTAATATATACAATTAGTGATAACTTTTAGCCTGTAATTTAATATATTATCATTGCTTTATTTTTCTTCAACTATCATAAATTGTGGCTCAAAGTTAAGCAATTTGGGAAGTAGTTTATGAGTTGAACAAGTAATTGGCTCTATCTCGAATTAATTAAAAGAAGACAATTCTTTGGAATATCTATGATAATTAACATCCCCCAAATCAAGAAAGTTAGTTATTTTAAAGTCAAATTATTACTATAAATGACTATAGAATTAATTATAAAGTACAAGTTGTGTTGGGGGAGGTACAATTAATGTTTCTCCATTGAAATTGGATAATAGGTCAATGGAGTTCCTTGTATGCTCTAAATTCTCTTAGTATTCCATTCTTTTGGCAGGAGGGAAGAGGTTCCCATATTTGACTGCAGACATAAAATGAAACAATTAAGCAATTGTAAGAATTGGATCATGTGGCACATAACTGTTTGATCTTTTGGACATGAGGGAAAAAAACAAAAAGTCAATTGGGTATTGAAGGAGTTTGAAAAAGACAATGAATTGGTCTTTGATAGAGAGATCCAGTTGGCTTGGAACAGTCGTTGCATGTTTATTTGGAAAATCAAATCCTATGTAAACTATTCCATGTGTATTTTTCATAGATGTTGATACTATTAAAAATTGAATATAAGGGTAATTTGATAATTTACTTAAATAAGATAATTGATCTAAAATTAATTAATTAAAAGGGTCGGAGAGTTCAAAGAACAAGGCAAATTCATAAAAAAGTAGAACCGACATACTGCTGTATTTCAAATGGACCCTAACTCCATTTTCAAGCAGCATCAAGTGTGTTTGAGGATTAGTATAGATTTGAGATTAGTTTATATATAGGCCATTCTTGATCAGTTAAAAGGTTTATATAATTAAATATTTTTTATTTACATACACACTTATATTAATGAATATTTAAAATTCAAACACCCAATCTCATATTTATGATCAAATATTATTGGATTGACATATGTTGGATAAAGGAATCTAATCTGAAATCAAAATGGTAATTAAATAAATAAGAACGTGAAAAAGATTTCTCAACAAACTTTGGAGAATAAAAAGTATATCGATATTATCATATCGTTGGAGATACTTATAGGAAGGTGTTAATATAAGCTTGTATTACATGGCATCTATAGCAGGGTCGTGGTGCCATGTGACTTAGGAGGCGACGTGAATTTTGGATTGAATTTTGAGTTATGATATGATCGAATGTAACTTAAATAAATAATGCAAATCTTGAAGTATTTTGACATTAAGCCGTGAAGCTAGAGGATAGAATTGTCTTTCTGCTAGTTGTACGCATATTATTCATATTCTTTGATTCATGCATTATAAAATATGATATTGACATTGTCATACATAATTTAACAATTCTATGTGTAATTTGATGATAAATTTTCAATTTAAATTAGAAAAATATTTTCCCCTCATTTGATTTTGAAGGATCACATAGATGAATTACTAATATGTACTTCTGGAGTTTTTCCTCCAAATATTACTCCTATGTTTTCCAAAATTGATTTATGTCTAAACAAGCAAGGTTACAAATTTCTAACAAAAGCTATATATATATATATTTTCTTGAAAATTAAAATATTTAATGTAGCACCTTGAAGCCACTTTAATTATGTTGAGATAATTAAAATATGCACCACTATATAATTATAATTTATAAAGTAGATCAAGTGAAGCTGCTAGTCTGATATTCAAAATAAAATAAAATCTTTTTTGTAGAAAAAGAAAAAGAAAAAGCACACACACACACATATATATATATAGTGGTGGAAAAAGAGGATATTGTTAAGCGGCGGGGGGGGGCGCTCTTTAGCTCTAGTAAAGCTGGTGCCTCCTGTCATCCAACCATCTCCACCTAAAAAAAGATCATGATGTAATTATTTTAAAAAATAAAGAAAATAAAAAAATATGTCACAAGTGTAGGAAATTTTTAATATGAATCGGTTTATAAAAAAAAAAAAAAAAAAAATTAAGTACAGGGTTTTGTTTCAATTTTTTTTTAAAATTTAAATCATTTCAAATGATGAAATTATATTTGTAATATGCTCCGGATACTATCTTAATAAACAATAATATAAGTATTTGATGTGACACCACTAGTCAAACTATAAAAAGCATTAAAATTTATCCCCCTCCTAATAAAATCATACATAATTTTATTTTCAACATATTTTCTAACTCAATTACCAGTATTTTTTCAAATTATTTATTTCAAAAATCATAAAATGAACCTAAACACCTCCCTATAATTGAATTTTAGAGGAAATGTTTATTTATTTTTTGTTTCAAGTATAAAATTGGAAAACAAATACTTCAAACATAAGTCTACTTTTATTATTTTTCTAAAAATTCCTTGATAATTTAAAAGCAAATTAAACTTCAGATGACACAGGAATAATCAAACAACAATACTATATCCTACAAAAATATTACAATAAGAGGATGTTTTGGTGGGTTTATAAACTTCTCCAAATATCTAAAGCTTATAAGATATTATAAAATATTTAATAAATTCTTTTTTAAAAAAAATTATAAACTCTAGTATAAGAAATTAGGGTAAACTATTTTAAAAAAAGTAAAATATTTTTAATTTACTTTAAAAATTTTAATAAATTTCATTAGTTTTTAATAAATTTTAAAATATTACTTTATTCAAACACTTCAAAAATATATTTTTAAAATAAAATTTATAATATTATAATATAAAATATTTAAAATAAATTTGGTCAACCACCGTAAAAAGATATGGACAAATAGATATATTACCAGTGGAAATCCCATATGGGTCGGACTTTGGACATGCGGTCTCAGCAGCCGATGGAATAAATGCCGATGAGGACGACCACCATGACGATGTTGAGGACCGGTAGTGCTAGAATATGTATTGAAAAGTTGAAAGTCTAATTTGTCTAATTGCGTAAAGAAAATTTCTACATTGTTCTTAAGGTAATAATTGCTCCCACTATTTGTGTTGCGGGGTTATGATATTTTATTTTTAGAATTCAATTAAGGCATCTAAGGAATTTCTACATTGTTCTTAAGGTAATAATTGCTCCCACTATTTGTGTTGCGGGGTTATGATATTTTATTTCTAGAATTCAATTAAGGCATCTAAGGAATTGCAACTAATACTCTAAAATTTTTACTTAAGAATTTCTATTGATATTAAGAACAATTGGAAAAGTATGAGAATATCTTTTGTTGGAGAGTAATAATACTTTGTTTTTAAAAATACATGATAATTTTATGTGTTAAGTTCTATGTCTTGATTATTAAATATATATATAATAATAATATTCAAACAATATATATATATATATATATTTTCATGCACCTGAGCACTCTCCGAAATTTTTTTTTAAAAAAAGGGACTTTTTTTTACTTTTTTTTTCAATATGGGATTAAAATCCAGAAAGAATTATCTCTCTTAGGCTCGTAGCCACTTAACATACTATCTAAATGTTCTAATTAATTCCAACAGATAGTTTGTGCCAACTCTGGCGGACGTCTTCCAGCACCCCCGCCTTGCATGAGTCGCACTAGTAGCACAGCACCGTCATGGCGTTGTTCCACCTGTAGCAGTCGGCGGACTAGCGTCGTCACCGCGTAGTTGCGCGATGTGGGGTGCTCGAAGCAGCCCGACTGCAGCACGGGAGTGAGTTAAACTTATTATTGGCTGTACTTCTGGCATAGCCTTTGTTTCTTATTAGAAGCTTAGAATACCCTATTAGCATTTATTGGACTTGCTCTTATATTAGCAATTTTTCTAAGGAGAAATAGACATTATTTTGTTATAAAATAAATTAAAATGTTCAGATTATGAAAAGAAAGGGAAATTAGCCAAGATAATCAATATTCTGTAGGCAGTGAGACTAGCTTTGCCCTGAAATTTGATAGATCTTACAGGAGAAAAGGGGGGACAAACAAGATTCTTGGGGAAGAAAAAGAATTGGAAGAGCGAAATGAAAATAAAGGTTTTAGAAGAATAAAAATTCAGCAAAGAGCTTGAAATTTCTATAATAGGGTACGATGCAAATCATTCGAGCTTGATAAAAATTATAGATTTGAGCTCAAAGCAGAAAGAGATGAGTTTGTTGTTGGTCTAGTCGAGTTTAAACTCAGCTTTATCAATGATTATCAAAACAACCCTATCTGAATAAAATATGAATTATTGTTATATAATAATTGTTTAATTAAACTATAAAATACTTAAAAATGAAAAAAATGTGTCAAACAACTAAATTAAAATTTGAACTCGGTGTGAGCTTGAAAAAGCTCAATTAAACTACAATCAAGCCAGCTTGATTCATTTTACACCTTTAATAAAAGTTAAAAATACAAAAGAAAAAAAAAATATATATAAATTGAAGATTTACATAAACAATGTGCAAAAACAAAGATGGAAAATGGTCATTTACTTCAAAACGATGAAACTGAACAAACAAATGAATAGCATTTTCAAGTGGTCTAAGAATCATTAATTTGTCAGAAGGAATCAAATATTTCATTAGGTCTCATTTGGAAGTGCTGCCAAATGCATTCTCCTTTCTTCTGAAAGAAAAATCACTCAAACTAATCTGAACTTCATGTTGACCACTATTTCCCATCTGAGTAGGAGGATCTTCGACATCCCTTTCTATCTCAATCTGATGCATGATATTGCTATTTCGGGTGGGCTCGCCGTCGCCGCTGTGGTGGTGGTGTGGAGAGGCTGATGTCCCCTCACCACCACCCCAACCTTCATTGCTAAAGTTTGATGCTCTGGGAGATACCGGGTATCCACTTTCAAGATCGTTGGAATTTTTGTAGCCGCGCAGCAGATAGACAGGCGACGTGCTGCCGTGCAATGGCGAGGCCGGCCGGCTGGAGAATGGGTTGTTGCTGGCCGATGGCCGCCCCTGTTTCACCTGCTTCTTGGCCGTCTGGTGCCAGCTGCGCAGTGCAGATGCCACTGGCTCACTGAATATGACTGGCTTCATCGTTGAGCCCATCTGATAATTTTGTATTAAAAAAGAGGATGTGAATGACATATTTAAGTGACATTGTTTTATGAGTATCTACAATTATAAGGGCTTGTTCGACTTGGAAAATAAGATACTGCGATATGATATCTATGCACTTCTTATCACTTGTTCGACTTAATTATTTTGACGTGTGATATATATACAATTTGGTATAGTATTATTGGATTATGAGCCTTCTTAGTTTATAAATTAGGCCAGACTTGCCCGATCTATTTCCTAACTAGGTCAACTTAACCTGATCGAGAAGAAATTAGTAAATATACCTTAAAGTAAATACCCATTTTTTGATTATCTAATTAATAGATTAAAGGGAATTCTTGAAAATTAAATTATTAACCTTACCTTAATGTTGTAAGCCAAACAAAGAAAAATATGTCGGATGGGATATTTTATGTTGAATTTAGGCTAATAAATGAATAACAATCAAACACCAGTTGAATACATAAACTCGAATATTTTATCCTTTCGATCTGTATCCCGCTTTATGTATATAAAAGAAGGAAACAAGCCCTAATAGAAAATAAAGGGAATGGAATACCCGAGCAACCAAGGCATATAGAGGGAGAGTGACATAGCTGCATAAGACTTGTATCAAGACACTGAAAAACAAAATACACACACCAAAAATTTGTTAAGAGTTTTGAAATCAAGAGAACATTTTTGATCAAGATGATTTTTATTGACAATACATGCAAAAAGAAACATACCCCATTGCAATCCGAATGATAATATCTTCAAGATTCTCATGGTAGCAAGACGGATATCCAAATTTATACTGAAAACCAAAAACGAAGACACATTCATTGTCATTAATATGTTGAAACTATAATCACAATTTTCTTGGACAGTTTATAGCAGACAACTTACCCAACTCCAAGCAAAGAAAGCAAGTTGAAATGCATTCTGCAGAACAGAAACATAAGTACATCAAATGATAAGGTTGCCTTAATCATTTCAATAACTTTCAACTCATTCAAACAATCTGTCTATTCTTTTAAAGTGAAAAATTACCTCAAAAAGAACAAAGTGAATCAAGAAAAGGATCAGGTCGGGACGATTGAGCCAGAAGAGGTGGTCGCCTGGCTGAACCACTGGGGTGCCCTTTATCACATCTCCTCTGTTCAATATTCTATTTCCCATTTTCGTTATGATAACTTGTAACTTTGCTCCTACCAACAGAATTATCTGTGCATAAAAAAACCCATTTCAGATTAACTCTTTCAACCCTCCAAAGCAACATTAATAGCACCAAAATATTGACTATCTGTTTTCACTCACAATTAAAGGGATAAACGGTTGCCAAAAGTGCGAGTACCACCCTGTTTATAGAAAGATAGACAAAAGAATGAGTGGAAATTTATGATTTCTGGACTTTTATGAAAGAAAAAAAAAGTATGTTTTTGGACTTACCGTTGGTGTTTGTGAGGAGAAAAAGAACAGCACAAAGCCATAGCACAGGGCTGCATTAGCATAATCAGTAAGAATTTACTTAATAATCTACTCAAAAAAGCTAGAAAAGTGTGATCAAGATTATCAACATTGTAAGGAGTAGACAACCTTATCCCGACGACAACCTTAACATCTTCTTCAAGTGATCTGTTGATATACTTGTGGAAATCGAATGATGCCTGGCTCTGAGGTGTTAAATGTGCCTGAAATTCAAGCAATTTCAACAGATTTTTAGCATTATTATTACATTTTCTCATAACTTAGGGTAAAAAGTTTCATGTAGAGTTGGTGGACAACTAAAATTTTGCTGCAATGACTTACTGTTATGAAGCCATGTCTAAGTGTTAAGTAGTCCACTTTTGCAACTGATGTGAAGAATTGCCTGAAGAAACACACCTAAATAGGCCAAGAAAAACAAAGTAATAATTAGAAAATGCAGAGGTTTAAGTACTATTAAATATTTTGAGCATATATAAACTATTGGTTATCCACATTAGGTTATTATGATTTACTAATTATATTAGAACCTGTAATATATATATATATATATATATATATATCAAAGATTATGTTATTTAGCAAAACAAAATGGAAAATAACAAATAAAATGTCGAGTGGTCAATCGCCCTAACGATATCATCTCATTCATATCTATACGTGTGAAGTTCGGAATTCAAATTTTAGTGAATTATAGGTGCGCATGCTTGTGTAATAATAAAAAAAATTAAGAACTTATTTACGTCAAAGAACTTGTTAATGATTTTATTTATTTATTTTTTGTGTGTGTTATATGAAGAATTTTTTTGAATAATGCATTTACATTTTTAAACTATATATATTTGTTTGAAATATTTATGTTTCCGATGGCACAAAAAGATCTCATGTGGAAAATAAAAAGAAACATGGATTATCAATAAGCTTAAAATGAATTCTTCCTAGATTTTTATTCATCCTCCGCTATAATAATATTTCGGGGTTTGCAGTGATAAATTGGCATATCTACTATACACCCATGCACTAAAATATGTTTATGGTTAACTAATTGGCCAGCAAGAGATAGGCGTATAGAAAGTTATTCGCCGGGGATATTAGTGATATGTTTTATAGGAACTAGACGATCCTATTTGGTCAAATATCTGGGGACAAACTCCTATGTTCCTTTCATTATGATATTTCTGAACAAATTCCTGGATAATAAGCCTAAAAATTTTCTTATTGATGATATCGATAATATAAAATTAACATCTTCAAGGTGTTGAAATACAAAAACATAGTACAAAAATTAGAAGATCTTTTTAATAATAATAATAATAATAATAATTAAAAAAAATGATTTAAAGTAAAGAAAGGTCTTACTATCCAGAGGAGAATAGGCGAATTGCTCCAGAAATGCAGATGCCTACGTCCAAATGACGTGTCCCTCGCAAATCTGAACCTCTCGGGGTCTGCAACATAATTAGTCAAACTTTTGGGATCAAAAAATAAAATATACAATTTACTATACCTTAGGCCAAAAATTGTTTCTTTAATAAATTAAGACCCTATTACTTTGACTTAATAATAAATTTGGTCCTATATTTTGCCATTTGGAATATAATCTTATGAACTTCGAATTTTGACCATTTATTATTCAATAATAAATAAATAATACCACGCCCCCCAAAGAGACGTGTCCAAATTCTTATATAGTGGATAAATTGGAAAATTGAAATCAAGAAATATGGGCAAAATCAATGTGCAACAAGGTTTTGTTTAATTTCCTCTAGCTTTATTTGAATTCTTGTAATAATTTTAACCAAAGTTTTAATTAATTTATATACTTCTATTAAAATTTATGATTTTTACATATAGAAAGAATTGTAGTGAGAACCCAAAAATTCAACTTGATGGTAAACTTTTTAATTTGTGACGCACTATCAGAATTTGATTGGATATTGATATTTATTTATAATATTGAGATATTAACATAAATTCTAGATTAATTTCGTGACAATAACATTTTTCGACTTGCCACTAATTGGTCAAAATTATTCTAATTTGAATGAGATCACATAATCGTATCTATAATTTAGTTAATTTTTGACCTATTAGCATTCCTTTCGTGCTTACCATTGTAGTATTGGTATTGAATTGTCTTTGTTTCATCCTCCCATGATTTCCATTTCCTCATCTGCATCAACATAGCAACCATTGATTTTTCAATTGAGAAGGCTCAAATACTAAAGAAAAGACCTTAGAAAATCGACTTTATGTAAAAGTAGATCATTAGTAGAAAGTTTAATTTCATCATTTCTTGATTGGTTCACATTTTAAAATAAATGAAAATATGTTTGAAAATAAGAAAAAATACTTATAGGGTCTTAATAGGGATCATTATCGTCTTTTGGTTATTCATCTTTTCTAATAATTAAATTTCAATCCTTCTAGTTTAAGCCTCGTTAAATTTAGTCTTTCATATTTTCATTTTTAATCAAGATCAATACTACTTAAAATAAATTCATTAAGTAATAAACAGAACTATTCATGTGTATGCAAGTGAACATTAACAGTAGTATCCCTCAAATTTGAATTTTTGTAACTTCAGTCCTGTAAATTTGAATTTTTTACGATTTTAGTCCCTCTCAACTCAACAACTTTCATTAGCAATTAACAATGACCTTACCACAATGATTAGATTTCTCAAAAAATTAAAACATTAGGGACTAATTCAGATGAATGCTAAATCAGAGGGACTAAAACCGAATTTATGACAAAGATGGGGGAGTTTTTGGCATATAAAAGAGAATTTTTCTAATTTACGTATTAGGTACGTACCTTTAGTTTTCCCAAGCCATAAGTGACAACACAATAGAGGACATGAGCAACAGCCAATACAAAAATGAAGATATGAAGCTGATGTATCCCATACGCTGAAATAAGTTGTACTTTGCCCTGCAAGAGTTGTACATTCAGCCACATTTTACAAATCAAAATCAATTTTTTGTATTCACAAAATCGAAAAAAAAAAGTGAAATAATAATTAATTAAGTATAGTATTTACCTTTTTCAAACATGGATCATCATATTTTTTATCATCACTGTCTTTGTTTTTACAAGGATGCCAAGACTGTCCAACACTTCTGGGAACACAAATTTCAGACAAGGTATCTTGCCCTACTGTCAGGAGTAATGATATGAATCCCAACAGCATAAGCTCTTTTTCCCACAAAAAAAAGAAAAAAGTTCAAATAATTGATTAGTTTCTTACACAAGAATATTTGATTTACAAGCTTGAAATTAGTTATTATGTATATACAGAAAAAATTGTATTTTTCGTCTTGTAACTTTGTCCGTTTTAAAATTTTATTTTACAACTTGTCGGATTTTAAATTAGTCCAGTGTGTTATGTAAAATTATCATATTTAATTCAATTTCGCCAAAAATTCATAATTTAGCCGGAATTGAAGATATGGCATGCCAGAATGATGACATTAGCATGCTCAATTTAATGGTGTGGTTGTAATTTTCAGCATGCCACATCATCGATGCTGACCAAATTATGAATTTCTAATGAAATCAAGTTAAATAGGACAATTTTATGAAACATGAGACTAAATTTGAAACTTGCCAAGTTACACAAACAAAATTCCAATATGGACAAAATTACAAAAGGAAAAATATAATTTTGCCTCTATGTATATACACACACACCTGCTTTAATCTTCTCAAGAGCTTCATATAGAGCTGGCTTTCTCTTTTTCTTTAACCACTGCAATTAGAAAATACAAGAATTTATATAAACGTCAACCACCGATTTTCATAATAATATACTATCAAAAACTTAAACATCCGCTTTGGAAAAATTACTGTGAAAATAATTTTGTAGCTATAGCTTTAAAATATAGCTATGAATTTTGTAGTAAATATAATTTTTTTAATTATAATCTAATAAAAACTACTAATTATTAGTCCGTAACATTGTACTTTTGGAGCATAACAAGTTATTATGCATTATTCTATGAAAATTAATATATATATATATATATATATAAAAGAATGATCATTAGCTACGAATTGATCGTAGTAAAGGTTAATTACGAAAGCATCAATTTCAAACTTGGCTAGAACAATTTCGTAACTAAAACTATGAATTTTTAGCATCAACTATGGATTGACAATAGTTGATATTCTAAGTTTTTATAGTGATAATAATATTCTATCTGTACACACATATAACATAGAGTAATAACATAATACGTACCGATCCCGTATGATGAATGAGTTCTTCGATGACAATCGATATAGCAACCAATACGAAGCAAACGACCGCCACGGCCCATGTTGAAGTCGCCTCCAATGTCCTTTCTTTGCCAGCCATTTTTCCCAACAACAAAAGATTTTAAATAACGAGAAAAGAATAAAAATAATACGATTTATGTGTTGATCACAAAAAAAAAAAAAAAAAAGAATACGATTTTATGCGTATTTTTCTAGAAATATTCTCTCTTTCCACAGGTACGATGAGAAATGTTGTCTTGCCTAAGTATGGGAAGGTTGGGGGATGGATTTATGTTTATATATAGAGGAAACTTGGAAATAATGACAAGGGAAGAACTACTATGGTATTTTATGATGTAAGGGTCAAAACCTTTGAATTTTCAAGCCGTGTCTTAAAGTGATCAATCAAGAAAAGTGATTATTGAGAAAAATTAAAAAAAAAAAAAGAAGAGGGATGTTGACCTCATTGATAATGATTGGGGAATGATGACTTTTTCATAGTTTAAGTCGAACTTGAGTATTACTTGTCCAAAATTCGAGGGGTCAATAGTTTGTAATTGTGTGTTGTAAGAGTACTTCAAGAATAATACGTATTTTGTGATAATTTCAAGCTTTAACCATCTTGTTTTGGTATCTTAGCTAGAGAAAATTCAATAAATATTTATATTATAAAGTATATCTTTTTATGAAAATATAATATATAATTGCAAAGTAAGATTTGATTGATTTTTAATGGGAAATAATTCAAATCTTATGTAATATGAGGAATAATATTTTCGGGTACTAATGCAGTACCACGTACGTGTAAATGAAATAGTGTGATGTAAAAGTAAAAAAAGAATCGTAATATAAAGAAAAAATTGAATCTCTCTTCTTAACATAAATATTATATATATATATATATATATATTTATATATGCAATATGTATTGTTCCTTAATATGTTTAACAATTATGCTACAAATTATTTGAAGTGGTTAGTTGGTAACTTGATATAACTATGTAAATTGTGAACTAATTATATAATGAAATGATTCATAATTAGTGGGTCATGATCAACATTGACAATTATTTATTTATTTTTTTAAATTGTCAAATGAAGATTTGGAGTGTTTAACTAAAACTTGGACTTGTTACAATACTTTATAAGATGTTAAGGGTGTTCCGTTAAAATTTTAAAAGACAAGCTTGTAAAATAAAATATTAATGTCTTATAAACTCCATAAAAAGAGTGATCCATCACATTCTAAAACTTTAATAATTTTTTCAATTTGACCACGTAAAGTATTATTATTATTATTATTTATATTTTTTAAATTCTTTACTTTTATGTTATCAGAAAATTTTAAGGATTTATTTTAAAATAAGATCCAAGTGTCTTACAAATTTTGCATAAATTTATAAAATAATTTAATCCTCTTAATTAAATCATCGGGGCTCATCTACAAAACTATACATGATCGCTTGATTTGCAGTTTGTGCCCTTTTCGTTTAGTTAATTTTCATAAGAAACCAAAACTATGGTTATATATGGTATGTCTTAAAGTCTTATATCCAAAATTAAATTTT
Source organism: Jacaranda mimosifolia (assembly GCA_018894105.1). Taxonomy (NCBI): domain Eukaryota; kingdom Viridiplantae; phylum Streptophyta; class Magnoliopsida; order Lamiales; family Bignoniaceae; genus Jacaranda; species Jacaranda mimosifolia. The sequence continues at coordinate 5,968,781 of CM032125.1, forward strand.
AGTGTTCAATAGTCAAGTGACATCTTTCTCACACTTATATGTATGGGGTCAGGAGTTTGAATTTTAATAAATTCTTAGTGCACATGTGTTTATATAAATATAAAAAAAAAAATATCTTTTTTCGATGGATTTTTTTTTCTTAACATAATAAAATTCTCTCTTCCTCGTCTATGGAGACAGTTCAATTTGGGTGAAAGATACAAATTTTTACGTTGATTTTCATTGTCATATGTCTCTCCTTCTCTTCCATAAATATAATCCGATCTGAGTGAAGCATGCAAATTTCCGTATCGATTTTCTTCTTATACCAGTAGTAACAAACCATAAATATTACGCAAGAATGACAATATCTAACAGAATTCATCAATAATAGTCACTTTCAATTCATATATGCATGTATATAAATATTTATATTTATAAAAATATAGCCACGAATTTTAATCTTGGGGCTGAATTAAATTTCTACAAGATTTGAATAACTTGATTATTATTACGGAGAAAATTTTAAATTTTAGTAGAAATATATAACATAAATTTATATAAATTTAAGGAGATGACTGCTTCTACAAGCCTTCCTTGTTTCGTCTATGGATACCAACATGTTTGAGTTTTACGTGAATGTCTTGAACTTGCTCTGTGTTTAAGATGGATTTTGAAACTACAAATCAATCAGAAATTGATTTGTTATATTATTTATATAAATATGTCTTTATTTATATCTATGTATTTAATTAGGTGTATTTATACATATACATATGGAAAATATATACGTGTAAATATAATATTTTTATAAATTGAAATAATATTTTTGCATTAATAAACAGCTTATTCGTTCAATACATATAAAAGTAACATATATGTTTGAAATTTGTAATTTTCAAAAACTAAACATGCACAAATAGATTTATATATATATATATATATATATATATATAAATAAAGCACAGTCAAAATTTTAAATGTTTGATAAATTTTTTAAAAAACAGAGATTATAAAATTTTAAAATAAGATGTTAGGAGCTTATAAGTTCTTTTTAAAAAAGTAAGGAGACCCTAACTTATTTTTAAGATCTTAACAAGTTCCTTTATTTTTAATCATTTTAATTATAAAATTGACATTGTTAATATCTTATAAGTTTTAAAATTTTATTTTATCCAAATACTTCAATAACTTATTTTAAAAATAAAATCTAATATCATATAAGCTCCAAAAATATCTTATAAAATTAGGAGCTTATAACATATTTTAAATAAATTTAGCCAAACACCCTCTAAATCTTAAAAGGTCCAACAGTCTGCAGCAACTAATCAAACATATGATCTTTCTTCATGACTGTGTTTCTCAGAAACAGTCATTTCATGCTGCATTGCTTGACCGCTGTACCCTTGGCTTTCTAAGTGGTCCTCATCGGCCATAAAATTAATTTGGTTCATAGAAGTCCCTATTATACATGTCAAATTTTGGCCCGGTCTCTCGGACCAATCAGAATAACTTTGTATAAAATATTTTCATTTTATTAACTTTGATTAACTAAATTTGCTTATCGTAAATTAAACTCATCATGTACATAAGTAGTATATTATAATTAAGCTTGTAGTCTTATATATATATATATATATATAGCCTAAATTCAAATTCGAGTATAAGTTTTTTTTTCCTCTAAAATTCGACTCGACTAAATTGGATTATACTTCTAATTGAGTATAAATGTGTGGTGACAATATTTCCTTTATCGTAGATGTCTAGAACATGAGACAAATTAATATAATCGTGACGACTTATATTTTCAAGTAGGTTAAAACTTTAGAATTAGCTCATAACCCTACATAAGTGGGTTTGGACCACCGCGTGTATGATAAAATCACACTAAAAGAAAAATATAATATTAGTGATAAGAAATTAAATAACAATATAAAAATTAACAACAATGACATATATTATATAATAATAATTTTTATTTGTCATTAATAATCTTTATTAAGTGACAATTAATAACTTTTAGTTTGTCTCAAGATGATTTAACACTAATAAAACTAGTATTTTAAGTTATTATTATTGAAAACTAATGATACACGCATAGTAACAATTTAACGATAGTAAAAATTATTATTATGATCGATTTAAACACAATTTCTGGTGTAACCATTCACCTCATAAAAATTATTATTCTGACAAAATAATTTTTTTTATTACTTAATATATATATATATAATTAATGATAATTTTCACCATATCATTTAAAACGTTATCATTATTTTATTTTTCTTGGGGTATAATAATTTGTGCTTCAAACTTAAGTAATTGGGAACTCATTTATGAATTGAACAAGTTGTTGGTTGTATCTTGAATTAATTAAAAGAAGAAATTTCTTAATTTGGAATATTTGATAATTGGCATCCCCCATGGTATATTATCCAAGTCAAGAAAGTTAGTTATTTTACAGTAAAATTATTAATATAAATCACTATAAAATTAATTATAAAGTACAACTTATGTTGGGGGAGGTACAATTAATGATTCTCCAGTAAAATTGGATAATAGGTCAATGGAGTTCCTTGTATGCTCTTAATTCTCTAAGTATGGGACTCTTTTGGGAGAAGGGAAGAGCTACCCATGTTTGACTGCTGACATAAAATAAAAGAACTAAGCAATTGTAAGAACTGGGTCATGTGGCACACAACTGTTTGATCTTTCGGACATGAAGAAAAGTAAAAAAACAAAAAGTCAATTGGGTCTTGAAGGAGTTTGAAAGGACAATGAATTAGCTGGTCTTTGATAGAGATATCCAATTGGCTTAGAACAGTCCTTAGATTTTTATGTGGAAAATGAAATCATGTGTAATTGTCATTTGTATTGATTCTACTAAAAATTGAATACAAGAATAATTTGATAATTTAATTTAAATAGACTTAAAATTAATTAATTAAAAAAATTAGAGAGCCCAATAAATAAGTCAAACCCATAAAAAGGATTAAATTTTTTTAATGGTAGTAAAATTTAGAAATACCACTTTTCAATGACGTCTAGTGACTTGTAGCGTAAGCGGCAACTGTTTTTTTTTTTTTCATTAAGTGGGAGGTCTTGTGTTTGATCCGTAATGGGTGCGTTGTGTACTTTATGTGTGCTCTGTGTAGTTTTGATTATTTAATTTGAGAATAGAAATATATTGCTTTTTTTTTTTAGAGAGAGAGAAAGATAGGGCATTACAAATAATGAATTATTATTCTTTCAACAAATTAATATTTTTTTTTATATATTCTCAAATTCAACAAATCAATATTTTTCTATTATCAAATCAAATAAATCAAAGTATAAATTACATACAATGCACATAAAGTGCCCAACGCGCCCATCTAGGTCGAACACAAGACCTCCCGCATAATAGGAGAGACGGATGTCACTTGAACTACAAGCCACTAGACAATATATTACTTTATTGAAATGATAACATTTCATCATTTATAATGCTCTATCAAAAAAAAAAAAAAATCAAAGACAAATCGAGAATAAGAAATCATTCAAAAAATTCTGTAAGTTAGAGAACTTTAGAGACATAGGGATCTCTTTGCACACCTTCTAGAGGATAACAAATTGAGATACTACCGTCTTTCAGAAAGGACTTTAACTCCATTTTTAAGCTGCATCAAGTTTGTTTGAGGATTTGCATTGATTTGAGATTAATTTATATATAGGTCGTTCTTGACCAATTAAAAGATTTATATAATTAAAATATTTTTTATTTATATATACATGCGCGTAAATTAGTGAATCATTAAAATTTGAACACCGAATTTTGCATATATGATCAAATATTATTGGGTTGATATATGTTGGATGACGGAATCTAATCTGAAACCAAAATGGTACTTAAACAAATAAGATCGTGAAAACAAACTTTGGATAATAAAAAGTATATGTATAAGTATTATCATGTCACTAGGGATATTTATAGAAAGGTGATAATATGAGCCTGCATTATATGGCATCTGTAGCAGGGTCGTGGTGCCATGTGACTTAGGAGGCAACATGAATTTTGAATTGAATTTGAGTTATGATCAGATCAAATGTAATTTACGTGAAAAAAAAATGCAAATCTTGAAGTGTTTTGTCATTAACAAACCATGAGGCTAGAGTAGTGTTTTGCACTTTGATTTATGTATTATAAAATATTGTATTGACAGTGTCATATATAATTTAACAATTCTATGTGTAATTTAATGATAAATTTTTACTTTAAATTAGATCAATATTTTTCCCTCATTTGGCTTTGAAGAATTACATATATGAAATACTAATATGTATTTTTTGAGTTTTTCTTCCAAAATATTACACTCCTACGTTTTCCAAAATTGATTTATGTCCAAACAAGTATGGTTACAACTTCTTAAGATTATTATTTCATTGACTAACCAAAACTATATCTATATGCATATATAGTTGATAACTAAATTAAATATGTAACAAAGCACCTTCAAACCACCACAATTATGTTGAGATAACTAAAGTAAGCACCACTATATATTTATATAATTTATAAAGTAGATCAAGTAAAGCTGCTAGCCTGATATTCAAAATAAAGTAAAATCTTTTCTTTACAAAAAAAAAAAAAAAAAAAAAAAAAAGAAGGGAAAAAGCATTTATATATATATAGTGGTGGAAAAAAAAAGTTATTATTGGATGTCGATAGAGTAGTAGTGGCAAAGAGCCAATTGGAAAACTTGAAAGAAATAAAGAGGGGTCCTCTTTAGTTCTAGTAAAGCTGGTGCCTCCTGTCATCCAGCCATCTCCACCTACAAAAAGATCACCATGTTAATTTAAAAAAATAAAGAAAATTGTCATAGGTGTGGGAAAACTTTATATGAATCGGGAATAAGAAAAATAAGTACGTGGTTTTGTTTCAAGCTTATTTTTTATTTTTAAAATTAATAAAGTTATATAATTTTCAAAATATATTTTTTTCTCAAAATGTTATTTAGAAATTTAAATCATTTTCAATAAGAAAATATATTTGTAATTTAGATGTTTCAGAAATTACCTTAATATAAATATGTCTAATTTTAACTATTATTATACAATTATCAAATAGTATATATCAAATAGTATATACACATTAGCATAAATATATGATATTAGTAATGAGACAACAATAAATTCCAAAATTAGTCTCCCTCCTAATAAAATTATAGATAATTTCATTTTTAACATATTTTCAATCCAATTACCAATAATTTTTCAAATTATTTGTTTCAAAAAATCACAAAACAAAATTAAACACTACCTAAAATAGAATTTTAGAGAAAACATTTGTTTTTTTTTGCTTCAAGTATAAAATTGGAAAACAAATACTCCAAGCATATGTTTCTTTTTTCTTAATTTTCGTAAAATTCCTTGCCAACTTAAATTAGAACTTTAAATAATATATGAATAACGAAATAACAAGGCAATTGGTACAAAAATATTACTAATAAAATATTTGAATGAGTTTATATTTGAAATTCTTAAAATATCTCATAAGATATTGTGAAGTGTTTGATAATTTTTTAAAAAAAAATTATAAACTCCCATAATAGGTCGTTATTATCTTATAAACTCTTTTAGGAGAAGTAAGAAGTTTTGAACTCTTTTAATTCTAATTATGTTAATTATAGAATTAGAATTATTAAACATTTTATAAGTTTTAAAATTTTATTTTATTTAAATAATTTAAAAACTTATTTTTAAAATAAAATGTAATTTGTATAAACTACACGAACTTATAACATATTTTAAATAAATTTAGCAAAAGAACATTTTAAAATTATTAGTACTAAAAGAGCGGTGGATTCATTACCAGTGGAAATCCCATCTGGGTCGGACTTTTGACATGCGGTTACGGCCGTAGGGGTAGTCAGTCTCGGCCCTTTTGGCGTTCTGAAAGGCGCAGCAGCCGATGGAGTAAATGCCGATGAGGACGATCACCATGACGATGTTGAGGACCGATAGTTTGTGCCAACTCCGGCGGACGTCTTCCAGCACCCCCGCCTTGCACGAGTCACAGTCGTAGCACAGCACCGTCGGGGCGTTGTTCCACCGGTAGCAGTCGGCGTCCTGGGCCAGCGTCGTCGCCGCGTAGTTGCACGATGTGGGCGGCTTGCAGCAGCCCGACTGCAGCACGGGAGTCAAACTAATTAATTATTAGCTCTACTTCCGTAATAGCTTTTGGCTTTGTTTGGATGTGAATTGGGGAATTCGCCTAAAATTTTTTGGGAGAATAAATTTTGGAAAGTAAGGTCGGAGAATATGATGGTTGCTTGTTTATATTTTGGGAAGTATGTAGATAATGAATTATGGGAAAATGATTTGTTTGTTTATGTTTTGAGGAGGGTAAGATGTCACATCAATAACTTTTTTATCGAGTTTGTGGGGTGAAATAAATATTTAAAAAATATTTAAATATGTATATATATATATATATATTGTATGAGTAATTGTATATTATATGTAGAGAAATTAATATATAAGAGAAAAAAATAATTATCAACTATAAATTGATTGTAGAAAGAATTAGCTACAACTTTGACTACATCATCTGTAGTTGTCGGGGTTAAAAGTGAATTACAAGTAGAATAAATATACAAATTAGATGTATTTATTCTAATTCAATGGAGCTCCCACTGGGAAGTGATATAGAATATTAGTATTGTCTCAAAAAGAGACAGATCAGAAGTGACATGACAGAGGAAGATATTCGATTCAAAAATAGCATATGTTGTAAGAAGGGCTGAGATTAATTGGTTAATTGTACCAAAGTGGCAATTATTAAGGTCCCCCCCCCCCCCCCCCAACCTCTTCTCTATTTTTTTTTTTTTAACTTTCAATAGGTTATATGTATATATATGCTCTTGTTGTTTGGAATTTCTTATCTTTTACCACACACAAGGCGGGTGGAAAAGATGCTTGTCCTAGAGATAATTTAATTTGCTAAAATTTTCATCTTTAAAAATGGATTGGCCCCCCCCCCCCCCCTTGCTTTACACTTTCAAGGAGGAGGAGGCATTTTGCAATTTCACCAGAACTTTGAACAAAAAAAACTGTAATAACTATATTTGGATCTTGAATATTAATTAAAGAGCAAAGAAAATAATTTATTTATTTCAAATTACATAACTTTATATTTTATATTTTAAACTTTTTCCACACTAAAATTCAAGATTTAAATATAATCTGAACGGACAAAGTTATTTGGCCAAACCTAAATAATTACACAACAAGCAAGTTATACTTATTTTATGATTAATATACACTAAAAAAGTTATTAATCATGGAACAACTGATATCACTTTTATATGATTAATTGAATTGGTTGAATTTAGAGAGTGTTTGAACAAACTTATTAGCTATTGAAAACATCTGTCTCTTAGAGCTTATGAAATGTTATGAAGTATATGGTAATATTTTATATATATATATATATATATAAGCTACTAAAATATTACAATTTCTTTTTTTTGTTTTCAAATAGAATTCCTAACTTATTTTAAAATTTTAACAAACTCGATTCATTTGAACTATATTAGTTATAATATAGTTATAAATTTTAAAATTCTATTTTATTCATTAAATAAAATATGTAATATTTTATAAATTTCAAAAAAATCTTATATGATGTGGGAGATTACAAAAATCTTTTAAATAAACTCAGCAAAACACCCTCTTATTTTGGGCCCAAAAAAATTTTGAGCTTTAAATATTAGATTCCAAAGAAACAAAACTATTATATCTTAGATAGTTACATAAAATAGAAAAACAAAAAGGTTGTCTTTATAATACTTACAAACATAAATTCAACTGCTAAAGCCAGATCCAGAATAGATAAAAACATGCATAATATATGATAACACAAGAAGTATATATATAAGTACCTGAATAGGAGTCATATCTCTAGTCATATAATCAAAAGGTGACCACAAGACAATCTTGGCACAAGTCTTGGATCCCAGGATGCAATTTCTAACAGTCATCCAATAATGAGGATCATCAATCCTCTTCCTCAACCAAGAAGAATAATTGTCCAAATGATACTCTTTGTATATCCTCCCAGGCACATCCACACCCCCTCCAGGGCCGGTAACGATGAACCCGAATATAGTTAGGGCCATTAGAGCGCCTATGAGAAGTAGCATAACCACTAGATACACCCACAGCGCCCATGCAACGTGAAAACAGGCGCCGATGAAGCCGGCCAGAGATATTATTAGGATTATGAAACCTAGGACGAGAAGTGGTGTCTGGAGGAAGCTCTCGCAGGTTGTGCTGCTCCTCGCCATCCATAGGCCGGCCCCGATGATCGGTATGGAGGCGAGGAGGGTGAAGAGGTTCAGAAAACCTATTACTGTGTTGCTGAATCTGTACATGATGGATCGATGATTATTCTAGTGTGTATGTTTTGTGTTGAAAAAATGTGGACTGGTGTTAGTTTCTTTTGATCTTGATCAGCTTTAGCTTTTTGGTGTGTATTTTGTGAGAATGTGTGTTTGAAGAATTTGATTGTTAATGCTTTATGCTTTTGTAGTAGCTTTAGTTCCCTTAGAGAGTATACTTTAATATAAGTGAGGATCCATGCTTGATATATAATGACTAAATTGCACTTCTTAGAGACTAAGGAATCACTTTTTCCTTTTGGATTTCTTGAAATTACCAAAGGAGCTTTATGAAAAATGAGTAAACTTAGTGGAGTTAGCTAACTTGGGATGTCTAGCTAAATTTATTTAAAATAAAATTATAAATTTTATTTTATAAAATATTCTTAAAATTTATAATTAAAATGATTAAAATGAAAAGAATTTATTAGGAATTTCATATTAAAATAATAATAATAAGATCCTCAACATGATTTTGTAAATTATTTTTCTAAAATTTTTACCACATTTTATTACATTTCACAAGATATTTCAGAAGTTTATAAAACTCTCAAAAATCTTATAAATGGTTTGAGGAATTTATAAACAGACATAAATAGCCTCTTAATTAGTTGTGTTGATCTTAGAAAAGGCAGAAAATTTCGATTCAAATCAAATTGAGTCGATTTACAATACGTAAAGTGATAAGTGAATTATACTTATCATGTGATTGATGTATAGTTTAACAAAAGTAATGAAGTACATTAGAAGTGTAATATTAGCGCTTATCATGCAACAAGTTGAAAACGGCCAAACACGTAGTACTAGCTATAATATAATTCCCGCCCATCACTAGCATTAAGAAGAAAAAGGAAAAAGAGAAAAATTAAAATAATTATTTTTCTCTAATCCTTGCTTTAATGTGATTAATTATCTAATCAACTAATTCAACTACAATTTATCTTCTCACAAAATAAATAAATAAATAAATAAAATTTATTCTTTAATTATCCAAATTAGTATTTTAACCCCTATCTCTAGCTTCTTCTCAATATTTCCCCTCAATCATACAATCAAATTGCTCCAACACATTGCAAAAAGAATTTCACCACTCAAAAGAGATATATCCTTGTTGCTGCTTGCAGAATAAAGGTATCAAGTTCCAAATTAGAGGTCCAAGGCAAGCAAAGAGCAGAGGACAATTTGGTCAAATCACTAAAACATGTGGACCCCAATTTTGCTTCTTTTCAAAGCATGATCAGAACAACAGAATTAGGTTTATCTTTTCTAGAATATTTTATTAACATAATTAAATCTTATCTTTTACTGGGATATATTTTTTTAAAATCTTAATTATTCAATTTGATTTATTCTCTTTTTTCAAAACCACCAATTGCACCTCCTTTATTTTATTATTTTATAGCATAAAGTTTTGCAGCCTTGAGATGCCTTTAGTTGCATATTAAAACTCAATAATGTAATAACCATTCTTGCTTTTTGTTTCCTTAAATCGTGTTCTAACATAATAAAGTATAGTAATTATTTTAGGGCGATTACCTTAATATTAACTAAACATCTAATTAGGGAAAAAAAGGGAAATCTTAATTTAGATCCTTTATATCATTTTACATCCTTATTATAGTTAGTACTTACAGTTTTTCGAGAAAATTAAAAATTATTTTTTTTAGTGTTGAAAGTAAAATATAACGGATGGTGATTTATTCAACGAGATTAGTGCATACTCATTGGATTAAGAAATTTAATAAGGGGAAAAAATGGAAGGACAAAAACAAAATGCTATGCTCAGATTAAGACGAATTTATTTAAGTGTCGCTTAGATTAAAAAATTTAGTAATGAAAAAAAAAAAAAGAAAAGGAAAAGGCTAAAGTAAAAATTTATAAAGTTGCATTATTTTGAAGGGTGGAAAGAAATTCTTCATTATTTTTTAAAATTAAAATCCAAATTCAAACATAGGCAAAATTTTACAATGTGATATTGATCAAAATTATGTAAGTACATCAGATTTAATAGAAAAAAAGACAAAAGCCAAGAATGGTCCAAAAACTTTCAACGAGCCCTAAACTTTTATTGGGGCCAATTGAAATTATTATTAGATAGCAACCCATTAATACCAATCATTGACACCAACAATAACTTTATTGTTGAAAAATTGAAAAGAAAAAGACCACATAAGAGGGCCCAAAGTTAAATCCCACTTCAAATTAATAACTAAATCAAACCACTAAACTTAGGAACATTAAGAATAATTGAATTATGTCCCATTATTGAACAAGAAATAAGAACTGATATTTACTAAAATAACCTTCCAATTAAGCTAAGCTAAACTATAAAGTGAAAAAATCAGCAGAAGTTAACAAATTGCCTCCACCACAAGCCTCTTTGAAATGCTCCAATCGCAGTTTGTCGAACCAAAGAGATTTTCAGAAGCTTGAATAACACAAGTTTCCTTTCCCACGCAGGCCTAAAAAAGTAAATTCAAAAAAGATAAAATATTACGATATAGTTTCTTTTAGGAATTTAAAAACAAAATTTTATTAGTTGGAAGAAAAAAAAAAATGCAACTTACATTTTGGACAATGGAGAGAGTGTCATTTTTGGCTTCACAAATACCCTTCTCAAAAGAGCCACAAGTTCCTTTTACGTCCCCAAAACTGGCAAATTTGATGTCTGAAATTGTTCTACCTTGGCACGACAATTCCATGTTTTGGTTCTCGTATACATTGCCACAAACTGTTCCAACCCTCACGGTTTGGAAATTGACTAGGGTCGGATTGCCGCCGAATTCCTCAAAGAGAATCAATTCATTTACATCGTTATTCATAAAAGAACGTGGAACGTGATACCTGAGGAAATAAAATGAAAGTTTGAATTATAAAAATTTCGAAATTATATCATACTATAAAAGTGTAATAATTTGAACATAAGTCGTGTTTTTAACTAACCATCTTTGCGTAGGTTGTCCACAATTTGAGGTACATTTGTCGTTGCTATATGGACCACGATAGTCGCATGGCTCGGTGGAACAACCATCTTCTTCGGCCAAATAAGTCGGCCAATACCGGCCAAGACTGTTGCCATTTACCCAAGCTAGCCCTTTGCCCAACCCTTGCAAATCTACAACTACAGGATCTTCTCCAAGAGGTGCCTTGAAAGTTGTCTAAAAATATATATATAAAGTAAAATTATTAACATATTTTTAAAGAAAAAAAATTGTTTTGAAAGTTGGAAGTAATTGAAAATAATACTAAAAAGTAAAGAAATTGTAGAAATTAGGTGAGGGTTGTTTTTAATTTTCAACCTTTTTCTACTCAATTTCGAAGAATTAAAAGTAGAAGCATTACTTTCAAATACTTCAAAATAACTAAAATTCAGTTAAACTGAAAACCATTTTGAGAAACGCTTTTGCAGACACTTCCTTAATTATGAAACAAAAACTGTATGAAAAAAAATTAAAGAAAAATAATATCTGAAAAATATTTTAAATACCTTGTACCACGTCATCGTTCTGTTGATAGGAAGATCTGCGGAATGCCATTGAGATGCAAATTTATTATCCACATTGAATAATTGAGCATCCAATCCATCCAATCCAACTTTGTAGGTCCATTTATGTGATGACAAGTCTTTTATGATGCTCTCATCGCCATTCGTACTGACAATTTCAATTGGTCCAAGTAGTCCAGTTGGTACCAAATCAAAATTCGCGCCATAGTTCTATAAAATAAAAAACATTTCAAATTGATTTGATAAATTAAAATATCATTGTATTTATAGTAATAAAAGTAGACGAAATCAAATTATTTACAACTAACAAACCTGTAATCCGACAGTAGTGCTGAGTAATGTTATCTGATTCTTTCCAGGATTTAACTTAACCTTCTTCTCAAACACATAGTTGAAAACTCCATATGTAGCCCATTGAGAATCTAAAATAAGAATGTCAACATTATAGTTTTGTAACCATAAATAATTTAATGATCGATGTCCGAAATTGACAAGAATATGATTTCTTACCAATATGTTCCCCATTTACATAAGCATGCATTACATGTCCAGTCCCTTTGACTCTAAGACGCATATCATCACTCCAAATAGGATCATTCTTGTCCAGATCCAAACTATTAACAAAATATTATTCAAATAAAAAATATATATATACACTTTAATTAAATAAAACTTAGAAAATATTAAATCAAATTTCATAAATAAAATAAATACCTCGTCATGTACCACATATAATCACTAACATCATTAGCAACCTTTTGGTCCAAAAGTTGGCTGGCAGAGACTTCACCCTTTCCCTTGATAACATAGTCATCCACAACTTCAGGCATCCATGTCCACTTCAATCCAATTGGCTCATTTTCTGCCTCATTAGACTCCTTAATCATCTTAGAAGTTTGAGTATTTACCTATAAAATAAAAATTATTAAAATAAGTAATTGAATTTTTTTTAATTATATTTGAACGTATATTTTTTAATTACAAATGACGAAATGTTACCCTTTCAACAAAGCAATATTTATCCTATTCACAAATCAAATAAATCCTTATTTTCAAATCAAATAAATCAATGTATAAACTACACACAAAGCACATAAAATACATAACGCGCTTGTTACAGGTCGAACACAAAACCTCCCACTTAATAGGAGAGACGGATACCATTTAAGCTACAAGCCACTGGGCATAGTTTATAGTAAATTTACCTTCGCCGTGTTGTAAACCTCGTTCTTACAATCTGGGAGTATACTAACAGACCATGCAGGTACGTCGTAGCCTACCCCTTGGTAATATATGGTAACATCAGTTGTAGTATTTGCATTGCTGAAGAAACAACTTTGTTTATCCTCAGTCGAGTAGGTAGTCATCTGCAATAATTTTTAGTAGGATTTAATGAGTAATTTAAAGATAATAATTAAATAAAAATAATAATTATAAAAAAGATCTTTTAAACATACTGATGTCAGAAGAAATGACAACAGTATATTTATTAATGGTTGAGAGGTTGATCAAATATGTGAGCTCAGGTGAGTGTTTATTGTGCTCACTGGTAGAGTTAATAGAGGGCTCTAGAGGTCGAATGGTATGGATATACGATGTATAGATGAGTGTCAAATATTATTAGTTGATCCTTTAAGTAATAAATGAGAGAGTATTTATAGTTGATGGTTGGGCTGGTTAAGCACTATTTGGCTGATGTGGGCATCATCTTGAACTTACACGTGTCATAGGATGGAAGGTCGAGTTTATCCCACACCGTAGATATGGTTCGGACAGTTGGATCAACCCACTTAGAAAAGACACGAATCCTTAGACACATTTGAGATTTTGATTAAGTGTAAGGATATTTTCGTCTTTTAAAAATTCTTTCCCTATCACATACCGAAACAGAATTTCCCAAATCTGTAGTGTTAGCATTGCCATAAGTGAGAATTTCCTCAATTGAGTGCAACAAATCATGAAGTTGCTTCAAATGGCCATACTTGGGTTGGTTCAAAGAGCCTGCAAGAACATTAATATTTGGGAAAATTTAAAAATTTAAAAATAATTAATATAATACTATAATTCATAATTAAAATCAGATTTTCTTACCATATTCGTTGAGAGGAGCATCATAATCATATGTTGTGGTAATATAGGGCCCACCAGATGTTCTACCAAAATTTGTACCACCATGGTACTAAATAATAATATAAAAAAAAGTTATAAATAATCAATTAAATGATTTTTTATTTTTGGTGAAAAATTAGATAAATTAATTTAGTACTTACCATGTAATAATTCTGGAAAGTGCCACCAAGCTGGAAGAATCGTGCAACGGCAAATGCGAGATCCTCAGCTGTTCTGTAAGGATCTTTGCCACCCCAATTCTTGAACCTAATTATTTGTGAATATTAATGTTAATTAATTACAATATGACAATATTAATTAAATAATTAAAATTATTTCAAAGAAAACTAACCATCCAGTCCAATTTTCTGTCCACATTTTAGGGCTATTTGGATTGTTTGGTGTGAATTGGTCACAGTACCAGCCATTGCATGTGTTTATCTGTCATCAGTCATAATTTTAAAAAATAAATAAATAATGCATAACTTTAATAGAAAAATAAATCAAGCCCAAAAAAAAAAAGATAAATAAAAATTACCACTGACTCAGGAGCATCATTTTCTTGGCACATAATCCATGGAATTCCTATGTCCAAAGATTGAGCCATGTCTGCACACCAATTCATGTATGCTTTTCCAGCATCCCCATATGATGCAATGACATTGCCATATTCATTCTCAATCTATAAAAGTTTTGAATATATTTTTAACTTAATTTATATAAAAAATAAAAAAAATTATACAAAAGTTGATAATAAATCATTAGAATATGTAAATTACGACCAGCCAACAGATACTAATCGAATCAAATTTATAATTAAATTCAAACCTGAGCAAGAATGATAGGACCTCCTTGTGATGCGAATAACTTCTCTTGCTTGACCATATCAACGATCAGAGATGTGAAATTCTTCATCTCATTCTAAAAATTTAAAACATGATATCAAAATAATTATTAAGAAAATCAAAAAATGTATTTATAATTATTAATATTATGTATTTTTTTAAGAAATATGATTACCATGAACACGTCATTGGCAGTACGAAGCTGAATGCCAGGCATGTTATGCAACCATACAGGAAACCCTCTGGACATATACATAAAAATCATAATTGATATTATCATATAAAAGTAAATAATTAATGGAACAAAAAAGATCAAAATCTTATTATATGATTATATTAAATTTTTATTTTCAATTAATTAAAAAACAAATTAAAAATATTGTACATACCCAAAATTCCATTCAGCACAAACATAAGGTCCAATACGAAGAACGGCATAGAGGCCCTCATCTTGAATTGTCTTGATGAACCTTATGAGATCCAAATTGCCACTAAAATCATACTGCCGGCGTAGTGGCTCGTGAGCATTCCAAAATACATAAGTCTCAATAGCATCTAATCCTCCTTCCTTGGCTTTCCTTATCAAATCGGGCCACATCTATTCACCCAAAGGGAAAAAAATGTGAAAAATCGAACGCATTAGAACTTATATACACGAAAATCACATAAAACACCAAGAGTTAGGATAAAATCAGAGTTAAAAATTACAATAGAACGAATCTTCAGTCAATAACTATGCATGTTTATATAGATTATAACAAAAAATAAAATAAAATAAACATACAAAATTTTGTAATAAATATTATATTTATACCTCTGAAGTGCTTCTTGGGTAATGTATAGAGCCAGAGATGAGGATTTTTCGTTTTCCATCAATTGTGATGGCCCTTCCATCGTGAGCAACATCGATCGCAAAGGTTGAAACAGCCAAACTTAGTAGTGAAAAGCAAACAAACAAGAACAAAAAATTGATCTTCATTTTGGGATGGGATGGGAAGGGAAGAGAAGTAAATGTGAACAAAAAGTGATTAAGTTGGTCGAGTATTTATAAGCTTAAATAGAGGGTAATCAAGATTAGAGATATTCTTATCTGAAAAAGATTTTAGATCAAATGTAATCATGTTCAGTTATTTTTGTTTCAGAATAGATATTTCCGAGTACATTATAAAGAATCCTGGTTACACCAAATTGCTTGTAAGTTGTAATCCGCACTTACAGTTCGTAAATCCATTGTTAGATAAGAAGTCTAATTAATTTATATAACTAATTCTATTTTATATATATTATTCACATATGCACAAAGGGTTATTTACATTTAAATCTTAAAACAATGTAATTTGATCAACTCAACAATAGTTAAGTAATACTATTTGTTGAATGTTGTTTATATATTAATTAAGTGTACAAATATATGTATATGTGTATAAATACACTTATATACGTATATACTTATATTTATATCATAAAGATGAGTGTCTCGTGGTAATTTGTGTGTGTCCAAAAGCTACGAAAATGGGAATGCTGATAGCTAGCATAATAATCATCAATATTTTATTTATTTCCATGTCTAAGTTTTCAAATTTTAAAATCTTTATGATATACCTAAGGATGAAAAAGGAAGATACACGATTATGAGATAAATAATTTAAAATTTGGCTGAGTTTGATTTGTTAGACATAACTAACTAATTTTGAACAATTATCTTTTTCACTGGATAAGATTTGAGGATCAGCTCAAACTCAAATCGGTTAGTCAAAAGTAATAAATTATATTTAAAATATTGATGTATGTTTCATTCAATTAAAATTTATTCGAGTATGAATTCTTAATAATAAAGTCAACATGATGTACAATTTCAAACTCGATAAAAAATTCAAATCAAACTTTAATATAACAAATTATATTTATAATTACAGAGCTTAACTTGTGTTCAATTTAATTAAAATATGGTATTCACTTATTAAAAACTTATCAAATTTTAAGTTTTTCTCTGTTGGACCTCCTGGAACTTATTGTGGATCCACAATCCAATAAAATTACTTAAAAGTTTTTTTTTTAAAATAATATAAAAAATTATTTATGTATACACACATACACATATCAGGAGTTCGTTATGGCTCGAACTTTCAACCTCCCACATTGTGTGGAAGACTTATGTCATTGGGTCACAAGCCACTTGACATAAAATGAAAAATTATAAAATTTATTTTTTAAAATTTTATAATATTCCAAAAGATCTTAGTCAGCATAAAGGTTTAGATGTTCCTAGAATGTTACAGACACTTAAAGAAGATAGTAAATATATCTAACTAAAGACAGGTAAATGAGTAGGAAAGCTTCTAAAAAGTTATTCTATGAAATACATTTTAGAATATGATCGAAAACTTTTAGAAAGTTTCAAAGAGTTTCTTTCACCATTAGATATTTTTTAATCTTCAAAGTTCATTTGAGAGGATGAAAAATATAAATAGGAAGTGAGGCCTACTTTTAAACAGTTAAATTTGAAAATCGAGTTTGGAAAGCATGCAATGCAGTATGATTGGGGCAATTGATATTATAAAATAGCGAGCAATATAAATTGAAGATCCCAACTTTTAATTTATTATTAAAAATTGAAAAAATGTAGACCACGTGAGAGGGTCCATAATTCAATCCTAAATTCAACTCAGAAGTGAATTAATTCTGTAACACCTCAAAAATTATGTGATTCATTGGAATTTAATTTTCATTATTTTACTTTTATGAATTTTATTTATTCTTTTTATTTTATTATCTTATTAAAATTTTCGAGTCAACTCATAAATAAGGAAAACTCGATTTCAAGAATTTTAGAAGTTTTGAGGTCAATTCGCAAATAAATAAGACTTGATTAGACCACATTTAAAATTTTGGGGGTCTGCATAGAAGCCTTCTAGGTCAACTGGGTCAAAGTCATAATTTAATAAGCTGGATGACTTAATTGAAAAACAGCAATAAAGTTTTGGGGGCCAATTGAGAGTTTCTAAAAAAAATTGTCCCTTAAATACATCATTTTCATTCCCCCCATTTCTTCTTCATTTTTCTTTCTTCCTCACCACATCCATCTTTTCCCTCCACTGGTGATCCTCTTTGGCAGCCACCATTTCTAGAAAACAACCCAACCATTTACTTTTCCTCACCCTCAGTAACACATTGATACCACATGCACACACATTTCACCCGAGGACCATCAGGATAATTGAAGCTGGAAGTTTGATGCGGCAGTGAGCGATGGGTGACGATGAAGCAGTGGAGAAGACCGGTTTTTGGGTAGAGGTCTTTGAAGTTCTCAGCTTAAGGAATACCATGGTACTCTTGTATTGAAGTTTGGTGTAGTGTTGGCGACGGAATTGGAAGAAAACCTCATGGCGGCGAGAGGTGGTGCTGAAGCTTCAAAGCTCCAATTGAGGGTCTTACCAGCGGCAAAACATGCAATTGAGGTGTGTGTTGAGCAGCTCTAGCTGAAAGGCACATTTCGGTGGTGGTTTTAGCCTATTTCGGTGGCGGTAGATGGCAACGGACAACGACGCAACGGCGACAGAGAGATAGAATCTGCACCTCATCATGATGATCATGATTTGTGTTCTCAATTTGTGATTCCAAAGCTTCAATAATTGGATCTTGGGTAAGGAGTTGGATTGGGGATTATGCCTACATATATACATATATGTTGTACCATTATTCTCATAAATCTTGTATTGTGCCAAGAATGAAGCATTGATATATGATTGGTATATATAATCCCATGCATGGATTATTATATAGTTTAATGGACCTAGATATGTCATATTATATGCTAACTTGGATTAATTAAGTTAATTAAATGATTTAAACCCTAATATGGGGATTTCATGAATTTGAGATCTAAGTGGCGATAATTGGGTTAATCATGATGATTGGACTATTATTATTGATTTTGGATAATGTTATGAGAATAAGTATGTAATTAAGGACCAAATTACATTCCATTACTAGAACCGATAAGAACCCCATAACTATTACTATAATAATCAGCTTAATTAGCACGTTGCTTACATATAGTACTGATCAAACCCTAATTATTGTGTTGATTGATTCACTAGTGATTTTTGGGACTGTTGATAGTATAATTGTAAGTATTAAAGGTCGAATGATGATTTTAACAGTAAATATACTCTTTTGGTTAGGTTACGAAGAAGTGGGTCCTGCTAACCAATAGACTGCTAATTGTGGTTGCCTTTTTCTAAGACTATGAAGGTGAGGGTCTGCCAATCTAACATTTGAATACACCTATTTGTCATTGTGATAAACCTCTGTGAGGGTTCCTATTTCTGAACTGTCACTACATTGTGTTTATTGAAATATGTGAATTATTTAGAATCTTGATTGTTATTTATTAACTGATTGGAATACCTTTGTGAGGGTTATCTATTGATATTGATTCTGAATTCTATCTATTCTAGTGCCTAGAACTCTTGTCTATTATATGTTACTGTCTTATTATCCGTACCATCCTGTATCATTATTTGTTGCCTTGTCGGCATACTTGTTAATTTGTACAATTTTAAATAGCCATGTTGGCTTACTTGAATCTGTTTACTAATATTATATTGCCTTGTCAGCATTTTTGTACTGTTCTGTACTGTTTTGTATTGTTATCATTTGCCTTGCTGGAACAATTGTTTATCTGGTATCTGTGACACACTAAGTGTTCTGTTAGGGATTTTCCCCTAGGCATCTACATAAACTGTTATTGATTCTATTATATGTATGGAGAATTATTAGGCGCAAAATTATAATTTTCGTCTTGTAACTTCACCCCCATTCGATTTTTGGTCCTATAAATTGCATAATTTCAATTTTAGTCTTGTAAGTATCAAAAAATTGTCACTTTTAGTCCTTTGTTTGTCGGAACCGGTGGAAGTCGCCGGAAAAGCTGACGTGGCTCGCCGGGCATGTGGTAACTTGGAATTTTTGCCTTGTTGGACTGCTGACATGGCTTTATTAATTGACAAAAAAAATAAAAATGTCAAATAGATATATGTATTAATATATATGATATAGATTTATGATATATATCATATATATGATATATATTTATATATACATACATATATATACACATTATATATATGCCCCCATCCCCTCTCCCCACCCCACCCCACCCCCAACGCCCGTACCCGCACCCCCACCACCCCACCGGGCTGCCATAGCCATGAGCCAAGCGAGGTCGCGGGCCGCCTAGATCTGGTCATGGCTGCCTCGGCCCTAGCCAGCTGGGTAGCTATGGCCAGAGGCCGCCTGGCCAGATCTAGCTAAGCGGCGGCCATGGTGGGTGCCCAGGGGCGGGGGTGGGGTGGGGAGTGGCGGCCAGGATGGTGGGTGCCCGGGGGCAGGCGGTGGGGGTGGGAGTGGGGGAGGGGGGAATGGCGGCCATGGCTATGCCACTTTTTTTTAAAAAATTTAATTTAAATATTTTAACCATGTGTTTTTGTTTTTTATTTAGTAAATAATTATAAATTATATATAAATATATGTGCATATATATATATGTGTGTGTGTGTGTGTGTGTTTTTAAATTCAAAGTTGTGTCAACTAAGCAAGTTAAAAGAATATTGTTAATATGGTAGATTAATTTTTTTATTTTTTAATTAGTAAATAATTATAGATTATATATAAATATATGTGTATGTTTATTTATGTTTTGGAAGAGATATTTTTTACTATAGAAGTCAAATCAATGCTTTTTTGTTAGAGTTTTGGGATGAAAATAAAATTGAGTGATTACAATAAAATATATATGATGTATATTATAACATATGTATTTATATATTGAAAAATGAAAAAGTTTTGGAAATAATGAAGGATAGTAGATGGTATTTTGGGAAAAAAATTGTGTTTTGGAGGAAAAATGACGATGTGTAATATATATATATAGTGAATGTGCATATATGTGTGTATATATAAATTATATAATATATTTGAAATTACAAAAAAAAAAAAAAAAAGAAAGACATGAATGTTGCCAACTAAGCAAGAAAAAGACAAAAAATGCCTACTAGGCAGTCCAACAAGGCAAAAATTCCAAGCTACCACATGCCCGGCGAGCCACGTCAGCTTTTTCGGCGACTTCCGCCGGTTCCGACGAACAAAGAATTAAAAGTGACAATTTTTTGATACTTACAGGACTAAAATTGAAATTCTGCAATTTATAGGACCAAAAATCAAATAGGATAAAGTTACAGGATGAAAATTGCAAGTTTGCCAATTATTAGGCCAAGGGCCAATCCTGACGAGATATTTGGTTATGTAGGGCATGCCATGCAATCTGCATGGGTGTCAGCGATACGTTAAGCAATCTGCTTAGGTATCCACGATACGCTAGGGATTTCCCCCTAGGTATCAGCGATGAGCTAGGAATTTCCTCCTAGGCATTAGCAGTGCGCCATATGGTCTGTATGGACATTTGCCATGTGCTAAGTTGTCACGCTTTGGTAAGACTCATTGACTGACTAGTATAAGGTGAATCTGATATGCATGTCATGTTATGATCTATTAGAATGCATATGCTTGGGGTTTCCTTTACTTGACTGTATCCTAACTACCCGTAATCTGTTCATGGAGAATAAGGTAGGAGAGCTTCCTATTTGCTAGATTGTTACTGCATGTTTCTTGATGTGTACTTGTTTTGACTATAAATTTGTGATCTGTTAACTTGATTCTTTCTCGATAGATCCCTACTAATTGTTCTTAAGATTGTCCCTCACTGAGTCATTTAGACTTACTCTCCCGTATCATTTTGATTTTCTCAGACAAGAATAGGTTATGAACTCGAACCTCAGGCTTGGACGAGTGAATGTTTTGTAATATATTAGATGTTCATATGTGTTTTGTGCATCCATGGGGATATTTTATTTTGACTTAGAGATGTTGTAATATGTTAAGAGTGAATTCTAACATGAGGCAAGTAAATATTATGTTAAATGTCCTAGGATCACTTATGGCATGTATTTTGAAAATTTTCTGTTATGATTTGGTTTAAGTTGAACTTGTCGCTGTCTTTGATAGGTTTTGAAATGTTAACATGGGCCTATTGTTCGATTTATGGCTTTGAGATTAAGACTGAATTGAGTGGCGTCTCAACTTAGGGGTTCTTTCGAGTGGAATGCCACAAATTCTATCACTAAACAAGAAATAAAACTAAGATTTACAATGGAAAATAATAAATTAAACACACAAAATTATGTAATAAATATTGAATTTGTATGTCAGAAGTGCTTCTTGGATAATAAATCAATTGTAATAGCCCTTCCATCATGATGAGCGTCAATTGCAAAAAGGTATAAGCAATCGAACTAATTAGTGAAAAACAAACAATAAGAGCAAAGAATTAATCTTCATTTTGCGATAGGATGCGATGGTAAGCAGCTATGAGTATAAATTGGTTAGTAGCCATGAGCATAAATTGCTTAAGTTGGTAGGCTATTAGTAAGTTCAATTAAAGGGTTACAATATCTTAAAAGTTAAACTATATCTTAAATAATATTAGTTGATATAACTTTGATAAGTAGAATTAATTATTTTGTTTTTAGTTGCTTTATAAAAAATTATCAAGTAATATATATTATATAAATATTATAAAACAATAAATAGATTTTCTACATTCAACGCAATGTATAAGAACAAATCATTTTTTTTATTAATTTATTTTATAAAAATAAAATGTATAGCTAACTTAATATAAAAATTAGTTTCATTCTTACATTCTTGATTTAACACTATTACATCCAAGCATCACTACAAGAAAAATTACATTTAATGGCATCAAAAAGTGCCACTTAAATAATGTTATAGTGAAAATTCTATATTTAATGATATTTTTTAAAAGTGCCATTTATAGTGGTGTAACTAAAAGTGTAAATATCACTATTTTAATCATATTATGGCATTGATAAAGTGTAACAATAAATAAATTTAATGACATTTTAAAATATTACAAAAAGTGTATTAAATGATATCTCAAAATGTCACATTTTTTCGTTAAAGTGACATAGTAATATGCCACAAAAGATGGATATAGTAATATACTAAAATGCTACAAAATATTTTGTTTGATGACATGTTAAAATGTCATGGACAATATAATAGATGACGTATTAAAATGGCACAAAAAATTCATTAAATAACACAGTGACATGCCAGGAAAAAAAAAAGCAATAAGTGATACACTAAAATGCCACAAAAGATATTTTACATAATATGTAAACATGCCAGAAAATTGTGTATTAGTGGCATGTTAAAATGCTACAAAGAAGTATTTAGTTGACACTTTAAAATGACATAATACTTAGGGAAAGATAAATCAAAATTTTGTTAATTGTTATACACTTACACATTAGAAAGGAATAAAGTAGGATGTTACCAATGATAATTTTTTTATTTTAACGATTAAATTGTCAAATATGGAAGAATATTTAATAAATTATTAATTAAAAATATATAATTTAAAGGAATGTACCTACGACTTCCCATGTGAACAATAGCTTTCAATTCAATTCAACAAAATTGGTCAATTTCAAACTGAATAACAGATTCAATAATTAAAATTTGCATTATGTGAGAGGAAAGAAAAAACATACGCATGGCAATTTAGTCTACCTAATTAAAATATGATTAATTTAGTTAATAATTAAAAATTATATTAAATTATTAACTTAATCAATACATTAATAACACCACATATAAATTTATATATTTTATAGTTATTAATTTTACTTGTATTTTATCTCTACATTGTAACTTTTAAATGATACCATAACTAAATATGAGTGGCATTTACAAGAAAATATTATTGACATTAATTAAGTGCCAATTGAAATGTAATTATGTTATGTCAAATCCCTCTATATATAGTGGGGTTATATTATATTTATATATATATATATATTATAGTGACATTTTTTTTTATAACTATCACCATATTGCTTTATTATGTGACTATATTGTAAAATATCATTAAATTAGTAAAATTAAATATATTGTGGCATTTTCGACAAATGACACTATAACATAATATAAGTGCCATTTTTAATAACAATTGATGGCACTTAGTTAAATGCTTGTAAAACCCATTTATGGTGACATGTTCAATCAAATGCCACTATTTTATTTGACATTTATTAGTTAAACGTCACAAAATATTATATTCAATATTATTTTTTAACAAATACCACCATAATAGTATTACATGTCATTGTGTTATAAAATGCCACCAAGTGAAAGTCACTAGGCATTTTATGACACTTTTTTCAAATGACATTATAACTAACAATGAGTGACATTTTAAGAAAAATAATTAGTGACACTAATTAAATGCATTTAAAATACATTTATGGTGCCATTTTCAATCAAATGTCATCATTTTATTTGTCATTCAATTATCAAATGTCGCTAAATATTATTTTATAGTGACACTTTTTGTAATTGTTACTATATTATTTTTATGTGGCATTACTTTATAAAGTGTCACTAATTTAGTACCACTAAAGGCTATTTTTCTTGTAGTGCATTAATGTTTGTATGTATAGAAAAATATTATTTTAAATGTGAATTTTTATTAAGCAAAAATGTGCAAATAAATACCTGCAATATAAATATTGCATCGCACAAATAAATATACTTAAAAGATGAAGCATTGTTCTTATTGACTAGTTAGTTGATCATTCATCAAGTTTTAAAAAAAATTAATTACACTAAATATATATTTATGTTCCCTATAATTTATTTGAAATAATTGAGATTAAGTTCTTCATTGTTGTTTTGTTGAAAATATAAAGACTTTAGTTGAAAATTTTGATCATATAAAGATCATGTTGCATGAAAATGCAGTTAGGGTCCTTTTCAAAAATCAATGTAGTATTAGTCTTATGCTCCTGTAACATATTTGCATAATATAAGAGCTCTAGGTATAAAAATGATCACTTAGATGTTTTTTTGATCTTGGG
Source organism: Jacaranda mimosifolia (assembly GCA_018894105.1). NCBI lineage: Eukaryota > Viridiplantae > Streptophyta > Magnoliopsida > Lamiales > Bignoniaceae > Jacaranda > Jacaranda mimosifolia. The sequence continues at coordinate 5,993,640 of CM032125.1, forward strand.
AGTGGTACTTATACTAACTAAGTTCTTGGTGTGCTGCAGCCTACTAGAGTTGGGGAACTCATCTTGAGTGGTCTTAAATGAGTGGATTCTTTGGCCTCCTTTTTTATTTAATTTATTTAGCCTCTTATTTTTATGTTTTTGCCGTTAGAATCTTAATTTATCATATCAAAAGATTAAATTAAGAGTTTGTAGTTATTGTGGGAAGTGATTCTTATATTTTAGATGAATTTTAAATTCAAATTAAATCATTAATTTTATATTATATATAGTTTTATCTAAAAAATATTTATATCTAAAAAAGATTATTTTAAAAATAATTAAATTTTAAAAATTCCGCTACGTTTAAAACTTACGTTTATCAAATAGTCTTAATATGTTTACTTTCTGTATTTATTTTTCTTCATGTCAAGTAGGTAGGGAATAGGCTAGTTGGACTAAGCTTTGTTGTAAATAGGCCAGACCTATTATAGAAATGACAAACCTAAAATTTACATATTATCTGTAATAGGTTTTTTTTCAAGGTTGGGCCTAGCCATTTTAAAAATCCTAAAATAGCAGCCTGAGTCGAAAGCCTATTTAAAAGCCTTTTTTTTTTTTTTCTAATGCTTCAATTAAGTCTAAACACCGCATAAATATAAATTTTTAATATGTTCAAACTTGTAATAGAACTTGATAGACAATAATTGAAATGATAAATAACAAATGCATAATTATAAAAGTTCAAATCTAAATAGAAAATAGTATCAGTTCAACGTAAAACAATATTAAACAACATAAAGGATTCCATAAAGAACTAATTAAAAAAATAAAATACAATTAGTTATTTAACATTAATCAGTATTATTATGTTTTTTATGTGAAGAAGATAAACGAGCCAACCTGTTAGATTCTTCAAACTTTTAAAAGAGTCTAAGTTTAGCCTATTTAATTAACAATGCTACTTTTTAAGCTTTTCATCCCTGATGTCAAGGCATAAAAATTTATTTTTATTAAAATACTAAAGTAAGTATAACTTATTGAAATATGAAATATACATCAATTATGTAAAAGAGTATTTTATTTTTTATTGAATTTTAAGTTTGCAATTATCCAAACGTAATCTTTTTATACATAAGTTACATAGATTTTGTTTATTTGTTAGTAGAGAAATAAAGATATTTTTTATAGTAAGTACTATAAGTATACATAAAAAGCTAGCTAATTGAACTAAACATGTTAAGATGTACAATATAGATAAACATAAAAAATTCATTTTTTATGTTCATATAATTAGAAGTGTACAAATTGAATCGCTAATAAATTTGCTAAACTTATTACGAAGAATTACATAATATTTCTTTATTCATTGGACAAAAAATTGGAATAGGTTAACTTTTTAGCGAAATTACTACTCTAAGTTTATATATGATGCATCGATTTTAAAATTATTAAAATTTAGAAATATAAATGAGAAAAAACAATTAAAATGGAGCAAAATATTTATAAGTAATTTATATATTTTTTATTTATCTCTTGATAAGAATACTTTTTATTTTTATTTTAAAAAAGGTATTATGGATATAATTAATTGTTCAATTAATTGAAATATATATATATATATATACATATCAAGACATATAATGCTATATATAAACACAAAAAATGTATCTTTTATGTGCCCATAATTAGAAATAAACAAATTAGACAGCATGAATAAATTTAATGAATTCTATATGAAAACATACATAAGTTTTTCTTGATTCATTTGATAAGAAAATTTAATTAATTTCAACTATTTAAAAAACATTATATATTTTAAATAGTCATATTATTCTAGGTACATTGTTGAAAAATATAACACATCCAGTTCTTGGAATTCCAAAAGATCTTAGCCAGCATAAAGGTTTAGATGTTCTTAGAATGTTATGATCATTTAAATAAGATAGTAAATGTATATAACTAAAAACATGTAAGTGAGTAGGAAAGCTTCTAAAAAGTTACTCTATGAAATATATTTTGGAATATGATCTAAAACTTTTAGAAGTTTTAAAGAACTTCTTTCACCATTAGATATTTTTAATCTTCAAAGTTCATTTGGGAAGATGAAAAATATAAATAAGAAGTGAGATCTATTTTTAAATAATCAAATTTGAGAACTGGATTTGAAAAGCTGGCCATAGAGTATTATTGGGGCAATTGATATTACTGAACAGTGAGCAATATAAGTTGTAGAGAGCAACTCTTAATTTATGATTGAAAATTGCAAAAAAGTAGACCACATGAGAGGGTCCAAAGTTCAATCTTGAGTTAAATTAAAAAGTGAACAAACTCTATCACTGAGCAAGAAATATCACTAATATTGACAAAGTTTTCTACTATTCATCTAAATTAAACTATAAAAGAAAGAGAATCGAACATGAAAAGGTAGAGTAAAATCTAACAAATTGTTTCCACCATGAACCTTTGTTTTTTTACTGTGATACCTCAGGATTTGTTGGATGGTGAATAAAGATAGAAATAAAATGTTTATTGGATAGTGAATAGAGATAGAAATAACAATTTTTGGTTACTAGTTGATTATATGTTATTGTAATGATCTCATCATCATCAGGAAATTTTGATAGCAAAGATGCAACTAACTAATAGAGTACCTCCATGATACTTATAGAATAATGAGCGTAGATAAAAGTAATGATATTTTATTGGTAGTTTATTGTAATGGTCCCACCATCATGAGAAACATCGATTGCAAAGGTTCAACTAATAAAAAATATTAATGAAACGGCGACAAAGAGCAAGAACGAATTTATTTTTTCTAATAAAAGATCATGCATCTGAAACTACAATGTAAATTATGGCTTTTAAAAAACATAACTAATAAAATTATGTGAATTCAACTATGAGGGTAATTATATCAAAACAGGCAGAATTGCATTAACAAGTCACACAATTTCCGCAGTATGAACTTCTCCAAATATAAAGGATCTGATAAGGCAAAATAAAATTGAACTTAGTGTATGCTTAAAATAGAAAAGTTTCATTCTTCCTCTTCAATAATTTGGTGTGCAATTCATTCAATTCTCTAGTAAAGGTCCTCTCTGGCATTTTAATCATAGTTTCTCCATCATGCAACACGGGCAAGGATTCTTCTCAACATACTTCAAGTAACATGGCTCTATATGTGTTCATTCAACTTGACATCAACTCTCATATTAGTAGTTTTCATGACATTCTGAGCAAACTTTCATATTTCACTGATAGCTTTTGGCCTTATGTAAATTGAGGAGCCTCAGTAGTACCTCCGTCATGACCATCAAGAATTCTATTTACACCATACTACTGTAAATCTTCACTTGTATTTTTACATCTGTTTTTTAGTAAGAAGTTTCCTTTTTATTTTAGTAATTTTGTTTATTGATTAGTAGTAGGAAAAGTAAATGTATTTTGGTATAAGACATATGTATGATCAATTTGGATCCTCTGTTATGTTCTTTGTTTCATCTCGTATTTTAATTTGATTAAAATATATCAAATATATTTGGCTTGGCTCTCAATCAATTGTTTTTATAATAAAATATTTAATACACATATCACATATCCATAAAAGAAAATAGAAGATGAAACACGAAATAAAATAAAGGATCTAAACTGTATGTATGACACACACACTTGCGTATATGTATACATACATATGTAAGAAAGTGAATAAAATAATAGAACATAACAATGATTACAATTAAATATTTTTTTTTCAAGACTAGACTTTTCTTATTGCATCATTAACATAAAAATCATTTAAATTCAATTTATTAATGATAAATTAAGTTTGAACATTTTTTTTCTTTTAGTGAATTAAATTCCTCCAAGGTTAATCCAATTAGTTAGAAAATAATAAATTATATTTGAAAGTACAGTACTTGATTATTTTCATTCAGATATATAAAGTTGACGTAGCACCCCCTCTCAGGATAACCCCTAAGTTGAGGCGCCACTCAATTCAGTCTTAAATCTTAATCCACAATACATTAGGCCCATTAGAAATTTTTTCAAAACTTATCAGAGATAGCAATGGATTCAATCTTAAACAATCCTTAACAAAAGTACAATTTATATGCATTAAATGATTCCATAGCATTCGTCATTCCATACATGCCCCAAACGTTAATTTCATCCTATCATATCACAACATCATCGAGTTTAGAACTTAACATATGATTGAACCCATAATAGTTACAAACACCTATTCTATTATCAGAAACAGCAGTAGATTTCATCTTAAGCAAACCTCAACAAAAATATTATATACAAACCGTACTGATCCCATAATATCCAACATAATATATATACTTCAATCCAAGCCTGAAGTTTGTCTTTATCACCTAATCCTTGTCTGGGAAAACATGAATAATATGAGAGGTAAGTCCAAAGGACTTAGTGAGGGATAATTATAATAGTAATCAGTAGGGATCTATCAAGGAATGAATCAACTCAACAGATTAACAATAAACAATCAAAATAGAAACATATCAAGAGATTACAGTCAGGATCAGATTATAGGCAGTCATGATACAATCAGGTAAAACATATCATATTACAGGCAGTCGAGATATAATCGAGCAAAACAGATCAGGACAAGACAGGCATATTAGATTTTTCACTTTTTAGTTAGTCAAACAGTCTTTGTACACGATAGGTGCCTAGGAGTATCCCTAACACATTGCTGATGCCCAAGAGTATCCCTGGCACACCGTCGATACCTAGGGGTATCCCTAACATATCGCTAATACCTAGGAGTATCTCTAGCATATCACTGATACCCAGTAGTATCCCTAGCATGTCCTATATACCCAGGCATTTAGCTAGGATTGGCACTCGGCCCATACATATTTCTAGGCATATATCCAGAATCAATAAATGGATTACCGGCAAGACAAAACATTAACAGATAAACAAATAATCAAACAAGAACCAATAACAGAACAATCAGATAACAAAATAGTCAGATAACAGAATGATTGGATAACAGACGAGAGTTCTAAGTGCTAGAACAAATAGAATTCGGAGTCAATATCAAGAGATAACCCTCACAGGGGTATACAAGTTAATTAACAGATAATAAGCAAGATTCTGGACAATTTATAGATTTCAATAATTAGGATGTAGTTACAGTATAGAAACAGAAACCCTCACAGTGGTTTATCATAATAACAAATAAGTACAAGAAGTGCCAGGTTGGCAGACCCTCACAGGCCATAAAAGCAATTACCCAAGAGATTAGACCCTCACCTCCATAGCCTTAGAAAATGCAACTATAATTAGCAGTCTACTGGTTAGTGGGACCCAGTTCCATATCACCTAATCCAAAAGAATAATTTCACAGTCAAAATCCCCATTCAACTCTAATAATCCTTAATAATTACAACTATACCATTAACAGTGTAAAATCACTAATTGCTCGGTTAATAATGTAGTTTTAGGGTTGGCTGGACATAAACATTATGGAATCATGCTAATCACACCAGTCTCAAGAATGAGATATATCATGTCCTTAATCATTCAGTTGATCTTGCCACAATATACTAAATCAATAATAAGGGTCAAATATTCCTTAATAATCCCAATTTTATTCTTAGGTTCCAAATCCACAAAATAAGGGTTTTAAATCCTTTAACCAAATTATCATATAATAATTCGAATCCGGGTCCACTACGCTATATTCTAATCAATGCATGGGGAGTATATATACAAATCATATATCAATTTCTTCCTTTCTTAACATAATACAAGGTTCGGTATGAAATAACAGTACAAAGTTTAAATCCAAACTCCCGGTCATTTATTCAAAAGTCCTTATCAGAACTTTGAAACCACGAACCAATTACACCCCACAATCATCACAACGAGGAGAAGATTATGTCTCTACGCCACCATTGCCGTTGCCGTGCACAATCGCTCGAAATGGGCAACACCACCACCAAAAGATGCGCCTCTACTCAAACAACAAAATGCTCACTTCAGTTTTTCCTTTCGCCATTGAATTAAGGGTCAATTGGTCGGAAAACCCAACAGGATCTCAACTCGTTGGCACTCCCAATTCTGCTCCACCGATCGCCGGTTCGCAAAATTGAAGCCACTAGCTTGTTCATTGAGTTGAACCCGTCAAGACCCTCCTTTTGTCCGCCTCAGAAGTCTTCGAAACGCCACGTCCACCACCCATCATTGTGAGCTCACCTCAAGCTTCGATTTTTCGGCATTTCACTGGTCAAATTGGGAGGTTCTTGGTATCGGCATGTTCGCCGTAAAGAGATGAAGAGGATGGTTGGTTTAGTTCGCTGGTTCGAGGTGTCGCCGGAGAAGTCACCGGTGAAGGTGGCGGATGGTGCATGCGAGAAAAAATGAAGAAGAAAGGGGGGGGGGAAATGCTATATATAATCCTTTTTTGAAAATTATAATTTGACCCCCAAATATTTCTTCTAGCTAACAATTAAATCCTCCAACTCTTCAATTAAGCTCCTGGACTAAGTGAGTGCCTCACATTATCCCATTTGACCATAAATATTTCTATGCAGACCCCCAAAATTCCTAAAATATGGTCCAATCAAGTCTTGCTTATTTGCAATTTGACCCAAAAACTTCCAATTTTCATGCAATTAAGTCCTTTTTATTAATTTTTTGGGCCATAAAATCCAACTAACCAATATCTTAATTTCTAAATCCTCATTTTCTCCAATATCCAATTTTATGGGTGTTACAGTTGAGCTAAGCTCAAGTTAGTTAATAATACAATGAGATTACATGCAACTTCAAACTCAATAAAAAATTCAAATTTGGAGTCATTCTGTGCTTGACTATATTCGATTTTATTACTAAATAGATATATTTTTCTCGTCCTTTTCTAATAATTAATTTATAATTAATCTAATATTCTAACAAACATACAACTATACCAAATAGGAATATAGAAGAAGACGAAGATGGAAATTCAATTAATTCCCACAAAAGTGACAACTTATTTAAGAAAATAAATAAATAAATCTATCTTAATTTGGTGTCATTGGCATAATTTGGTTGCTCAAAAAATGCCTAAATAGAGATAAAGCAAGCTTAGGTCGAGTTAATGGGACTTCATGCCCTGCCCCTCTAACTGTCACATATGTCAGCCCATCATAAACTTGGCTCCATCCACCAACCTGATAATTATTTCAAGGAACAAGAAAATTAAATAACTAAGTAATTAATAATTAAATAATCAAATTATTCGAAGATGAATTTGACTAATTATTTATTTATTTATTTACCTTTTTTTTGTCGTACCATGCATACCAGCTGGTATTAGCGTTCAGATTTAGAGCTTTGATGGAATAACGAGTTGCAGTAAGTGGCAATACAGCATCAGTATCTCCACTGTTAATTTTCAAAAAAAGAAAAAGAAAAAAAAATTCGTGTAAATAAATATAAAAAAAATTAATATATCATATAGTGAAGTTAAGTAAATAAATTTTAATTTAATTATAAAAATAATTATCAATGAAAGTGATGGAGCGAATATGGCATTATGAATTTTTTTCCAATATATATTAATCAAATTAAATTTATTTTACTGACGAATATGAACAATAAAGTCAAAACAATATATTTAAATTGGTAGTAGATTGTAGATTAAGTCAACAAGTTTTGGATTTCTATAATAAAAAATGTAATTACTTTTTAATTTTGGGATTGATCAAAATCTTTTTGAACAATATTCATAATTGTGAATAATCAACTTAAATAATGAAAAGGGAAAAAAATGAAATTACCTATATACCCATATTCTGAGGCCAGCAGCTATAAGCTGCTGAAAAATTGGAAGCATGGATCTTGGTGAATCTGTCCACTTCCCTCTTATAGCATCACTGCAAAAAAGATGGGGAAAAAAAAAAATATGAGGATGTTAGAATAATTAATTGGCATATCTTTTTTAACATATTGACTAAATTAATTTTATTTAAATAAAAGAGTACTAAAAGAACTACTATCATTTTTTGTCTCCTCCCCCATGTGTTATCTCATTTTCTCTCTATTTTCTTTATTATTTCTTCTTTCTCTAACTTTGATCACTTCATTTTCCAACTATATTATTTCATATAATATATTTAAGTAAATATATCTAATAATTTAGAAAATATATTATTGTACAGAATAAATAAGTATATTTTATAATTTTATACATACTAAATTTTAAGTATGCACATCAAATAAACCACGACTACTAATTATTATATATACACGACCTCATTCGTTGTTGTCTAGTAGAATACTTATACCAATGGAATGCTGAGCTTTTTAAATTATACATGTTAGAAGATAGTTTGTTTGTTCTTACAACGTATGCGTCTACAACTTGCAAATCGATTTAAATGATGGAATTTTTTATTTTTGCGATGAAATTTTGATCCAATTGAAATTATCACTGATTTATATTAGTTTGTACTAATTAAGGGTGTCTAAATCTAATATGGATTCAGACAGTTTACATAAACTAATTTAAGATTAACTGCCCCAATTCAGTTATTTAACATACAAAATTGTGTAAATGTACCTGCAAGTGACCCAGGGATGAGGGATCCCAGTGATGTTTGCATGAAGAGCCTTTTGCACCTCTGGATTGTTCATGTACACTTTTGTGTACTTCACAATGCACTGATCATTCCCTCTAAATGTCCAAGGCTAAAACAGTCCAAAAATTTCAATAATAAAAATAAGAAATAGATCGAATATTATTAATAAAATTACATCAAATGGTGATTATAATATCACGTGTGATCAATAGTTAGACTTACATTATGTTGTTATAGCATGATCTTGCCATTTTCAGTATGAAAATATAAACAATATTTTTTACTAATTGAGTTTGTAGTGGTATTATTAAAATATTCTCAAAAGAACAATACGCTCTTTAATTATTCTTGCATTAGTGTTTTTTTGATACCTGATTAACTGTATTTGACCCGAACCAATCCTTGACCCGTCTAAAGTTGAATAATCCAAAATATCCCACATCAAGTACGGAAATATGCCTAGTGTAACCACTTGTGAATATTCTTACCATCACAACCTACAGGTGTAATTTTTATTTTTACCCCTCTCTCCACCTTTGTACATTCTATTCGTTTGATTGACTTCAGTATTCGAGGATTTTGTTGAGAAATTCTCATTATTTTTAATCCATCTTTGATTTCAGGATCTAGAATTGTAAAAACCTAACGATCAAAACCCAAAGTTCGGCTATCTCAACCCAATCATTTAACTAGAATTATAATCCCAAACTCATATCTAAATTTTACAGTGTTATTTTCATACATAAACTATGCTCAAATTACTAATTGCAAGATGTTTGACTAATTATTTGATCTTACCAAGGGCATTTTCAAGTTGTTTTTAAGGGTCCCCAAATCAGAGCAGGGAGCATCATAAATGGCATAAGGATCTATGTCCCCAAACTCAGAGTAGGCAGTGGTAAGAGCTTGGTAGCATTCATTTCGTGGGAATAGAAATGAATCATATGGGCAAGACTCATTCAATGCTGCATATGTTGAGTCCCCTATCAACCCATGGTTCCACCAAAACTCGAATGTTCCGATGTTGTCGTACACATCGTCAATAAGTGGATTTCCTAGCTGAAAAATTAAAAGAGAAAGAGAATGAAATCAAATTGTTAGGAAGAGCAAAATTTTCATATTTAAAACAATTTAAAAAAAAAAAAAAAAGATAACAAAATGGTGCAATCCTCTTTGTAAGATAAACTTATAAACTCCCAAAATAAAAATGTTAGATCTTATAAGCTCTTTTAAATGAGGTAAGAAGCTCATAATTCATCAGATTTTAATAATTTTTTTTAATTTTAATTATATTAATTGTGAAGTTATCTTTGCTAACATTGTATAAGTTTGAAAATTTTATTTTGTACAAACGCTTTAACATATCTTATTTTTAAACTAAGATCCAACATTTTATAAGTAGGTGTATATGACAATGAATTCGGGTAAATCGAGATCCTATCTTGAATGGGGCAGGTTAGAAGTCAAATAAATGGGTCTTGAGGCTGGTAGTAGGTTCTAATTTTATGGACTTGGCTAGGTTTAGGTGGGTTATGGATTTAAGTACATCCGACCTGAACCCGTCCCATATAATAGGTGTATATTTATAATTAAAAAATAAGGTATATAATATGCATGCATACATTTCAACCAAAAAATGACACTGTTGTGGCATTTCAATCTCCATAGGAAATGATGGAGGATATATAAAAATTAATTAAGGTGAATATTTTATTTTAAATTTAAGAAAAAGGTGTTAGAAACTTGTATGTTAAATTTTACTTGGCCTTAGCATATATTCAGATAAATATCTATGCGTTTATTTATCTCAATCAATTTGAAAATTGCAAAATTTATATATTTTAATTGAAAAAAAGAGGGGGTCTAGCGAGTTGAACCCATCGACTTTGGGTTCCAAAGTGAAACTGCATAGGGCAGGTTTCTAGTCCAAACAAAAGCAAGTGGGCCGGATTCCTGGACTTGCCGAACCGGCCGTAAACTCACTCCATTATCATTCCTACTTATATTTTTTAAAATTATATTATAAAATATAAAAGTAAATATATATATATATATATATATAAAAAACACCTTTTAAATACATTTAACCAAACACCATCTTAAAAATGAATGATGCAATAACATATAGACGAGGTTTCTAAGGAATGTCTTACCAAGAAACCTTTGAAGTTGATCATAGGATTATTGACACCTTTATTTCGGTCAGCAATGATTTTAGACAGCTCGGGGATGTAATGACCTAGGAAAAAATTAAATAAAGTGCTGTAATTTAATTAAAAAAATTAAAGAAATTGGATAAACAATATAATAAATGTAATATAATTTTGGATATGGTGTGGTACCTGCATAGCTCTCACCAGCAATATAAAATGGTCTGTACTTGAATTGAGGAAACCTATGAAACCATCTTGTAAGGAATGTGTAGGCATCTTTGGCTGTAATAGTTTGGGAAATAAGATAAAACTCAATTAATTGCCCCTAATTATGAATAAAGCTAATTATAATAATGAATTAATTAATGAAATATATAAATACAATATATATATATATATAGAACCTGTTCTTTGATCACCAGTGATTAGATCAGATGAAGAATTTGAATATGAGAAACCAACTCCAGCAGGTGAATCAAGAAAAAGCAAATTGGCCTCTGCATCAAACAATTTCACATGAAAAATGAGACTTTCTTTTGCCACACTACCTATCTCTTAAGAAAAGAGCCGATTAAAAGACAGCGATTTTTTTTTTTTTGTTCTATCTTTTTATTGTCTACACAGCAAGAAAATAATAATAATAATAAAAAGAGATCTTTATTATGACTTCAACATATCGATCTCGGTCTAAAAAAGTGACCGACCAGATGAATAAAAAAAAAGGTTCACAAGTACTAATTATTCTTTGACAAAAATCTATTTTTGACCTTTTAAAGACCAAACTAGTATGGGTTGGACCCAATAGTCGTCCTCCCTGCCTATCTATAGTATTAAATTTTACATTATAAAGTAACTAAAATTCAAAATTTTCTTCTTCAAAATTTCTAAATAGCCCTCTTATGTCTTGTTCAAATAGTAAAAAATTTTGACTCTGTTTCTAATCAAATTAGACACACCTTTGTTCCAAGAATAGGGACTCAAGGATAGTGTCCGACCATCCGGCCCGGCCCGAAATGGACCAACCTCCTCCGATGCACCATAAGCTATGGAAGAGCAGCCAGGCCCTCCATTGAGCCACAAAACAAGTGGCTTTGATTCGGGCTTCTTGGTCGCCTCTACCAACCAATAGAACAAAGCCCGGCCTGCTTTTTGATCAACGGTAACATAGCCCGAATATTGAGAGAATTTGACATTTGCTGGTTGTCCGGGCAGCTTGATGATCCTATCTCTCTCTTGTTGTTTAGGGTATGGGAGACTAGCAATGAGAGGGAGCAGCCATAGTAGGCATATGGTGACAGGCCCGAAACTACGTAGGAGAAAACAAAAGGAAAAACTGAGCTTATTCCCTCTCATTGTAACTTAGTACAATTGCTACCTAGGTAGCTATAACTTAGGTTAATCCTTGGGCATGTTCTGGACAGTTTTAAAGAAAAAGGTCTTGGGCTATGACTAGAATATCAGGAAAAGTCAATTCTCCTCTTAATAAATTAGGATTCCTATTTTATAATTAGATTAAATTTGATTCATCTAAGTAGAGTTGACAAATTCTTGCCGACTTAAAGTGAGTTACATTGGTTATGATATGCTTTAGATACAGCCTAGAAGCACATAGATAAAATGACTACAAAAAATAAACGTGAACTATTAAAATATGTCACTAAATATTAATAGGTCCAACTTATCACAACTTCAATCATTATAAATATCAGCATTCATAGTCAAAAATGCAGAGGAATAACATTCTAATTACTCAAGCGCAAAGGAGAAATTAGCAACATCAACTATTGCTTAGACAATTTTCGAAAAAAATTCATGGATCTAACTCCGGACAACATCAGGTTATTGTATATTTAACAAATAGCACTCCAATATAAATTTATACTCAGTGTCCACCATATTTTGAGGTATATAATTTTGAGTAATCTGCACTTTTATTCTCCGAATCAACCTTATCATATCAATAATAGATTTAAACGTTGGAGAGCTTTTGTTGGCACCACCAACAATCCTAATGCTTTTATTGTAATTTCAAAATATGGAGATCTTGATCTACACAACCCATCTGATCTATTCAGTCGCAATATAGATTCTAAATATTTTAAAGTATTAATTCCAAACTTACATAAAATTATATTGTAGAGTGCAACCTAAGAAATTCGGAATTTGGATTGAAATGGGCACATCCATGTGAGCGTTGATTGTGCATTATGGCAAGCAAACCTTGATCCCATGCCAGCTTGTGATCCAAAATAAATCTTAGGAAATTGACATAACAAATCAAGATTCTATAGACTATGTATAAAGAACTAGTAACTATATATTGATCTATTTTGTATTAATTAACTCATTAATTGGTTGAGTTTGAGAAACTTACATCGGAAGCAAGTATAGGCCGGTTAGTCTAACACAACCCTATTAAATTATTATGGTTTTTCTAATGGCCGGGTTGACAAAGGTAAAATAATTTACATCCACGAAAAGCGCGATGGGATTAGGATATAAATAAGTCTTTGTCACATGGTCTTTTTATTCATCCTCAATTAGAATAATAATGTGATTTATTTATTTTAAAAAAAAACTTTTATCTAAAATCTCACTCCACAATTAATTTTGGAACTTTATTGCAAGTGTTTGACTAAATTTATCCAAACATCTTACAAATTATACATGTTATTAGATGTTTTTGGACCTTATGATAATTAGATTTTGTTTTAAAAATTAAATTTTTGAACAATTTAAATAAAATAAGATTTTAAAATTATAAATTGTTAGTAATAATAATTTTGCAACTAATATAATTAAAATTAATGGAGTTGATAAGGTTATAATAAAAGTAAGTTAGAAACTTCTCATTAAAAATTTAAAAAAAAAAAAAAAAAGAGCTTATATAAAATACTAACATCTTATTTTGGTAGTGTATAAGGTGCTTGCAAATAATATATCAAATATATATTTTATGACATCTTATAATATATTTCAAAAAATTTATAATCTCATTCAAATACTTTCTTAATATATATTGAGCTTTTATTTTCATTTTCAGTTTTCATTTTAATCATTTTCAAAATGTTGGAAAGTAGTTAGTGAAAATGTGTTGAAAATGAATTTGTATTTGAATAGATTGTTGGAAGAGTAATGATTATGTTGATTTTAATAGGTTGTGGGTGGAGAGAAATATAAATAATAAAATAGAGAGAAGATATATAGGTTATTGAGGAATATATTTTGAAAATGAAAATAAAAATGATGTCGGATAAAAATATGCAAAAACTAATGTGTTTTATTTTTGAAATAGTAAAAAAAGTAAAAAAAGATTTTGAAAATGAAACTAAATGGACACAGAGATTATTAAATACTTCCACGAGAAGTGAAACCAAGGAAAAAAAATCTTTCATTTTCTTCTTCTTTTTCCTTTTTTTTTTTTTTTTTTTGTGATCAACTAGTCCAAATATTATCCTGCACGAATCTCCACACATATATATGGATGTACCTTTTTAATTAAAAGGGATTGATGAACTGTATTTCAAAGTTGCTTCCTTGAACAACCATAGAAAAGATATGCATTAATTCTTCATGAATTTATGGCTTCCTAAACATGCTTGACTTGTCATGGCATTTAATTAAGTACTAATAATGGTATGTGTGTATGGTGTGTGTGTGCATAAATGTAAGTATTGTTTCAAAGTCAAAGTTCCCAACTTGGCATGAAGGAAGAAGGAAGCAATTGTTCACTATGAGAATTATTTTTGGCTTCCGCCTCGATAGGTGTATTATTCTGCATATTTTTAAAAAATCGCGCCTTTATTTCTTTCTTCATCAATCGTAACAAATTAAAAAAATACAAAATATTTAAAAATCTAAAAATATTATAGTCGGTAGTAAAAATTTGAAATTTCAGGCCGATCAATTATGTGGTGTTACTAGTCAAATCATTTGTCGATTCATAAATAAACTTTATATTGATATATCAAATCAATTAAGACCTTTTTATATATGATGAAGTGAGTATCTTGCTTGGTCATGAAGTGAAAGACCAATATATGCGCCCTCTTAAACGGATACGTATTTTTGATTAATTGGAAGACCAAGACTTGAAGACGATACGTGGGAGTATAGCATAGGTAACTAGAAGCTTAACCCTTGTGGATATTCAATTAGCTAAAAGCTTACATATCTTTGAATTAGAAGTTTATTTTATTCGTACTGGAAAAAGCAAGAAATGACGATCAAATTGAGTCACAATTGATACAGAAAAAGTAAGTTCATCGTCACAATCATTCTATTGCAAAGGGACGTCATTAAAGACCTTGCTAGAATTTTAGCATCTAAATAATTTATCTTGCTAAAGAGATATTTTAGTGTCGAAATTAATGAAGTATTGAATAAGTAAATTGAGTTAAAGAGTAAGCTATGAACTAAAATTATATTAAGACATGGAAGTAGGTGGATAGTGTACAATAATAATTCAAAAATAATAATTATTATTATTATTCTATATAATTACTATTAGGATTCTTTTAAATTTCGAGTTTTGAGACCGAAATTAATTCTTCCAACAGTCATGTCTAATTTCTTAAAGAGTTGCAACTCATGTCTTTTGAAATTCAAAATAAAGCCAACAACCTTTATTTAGTCTGATAGAATTAGAGATGTCTTATAGGAATAGGCACTTAAGTCATATAAATATAGGTGATGTCTAGTGTCTTTTAATCAAAAAATATATATACAAGCATTCTAGTACTCTAGCGTTCCAGGCATTCATACTCACATATACATTCTTCATTAAGCACAAGAGGTTCAAGTTAGCTTGATTTGAAGGTTCGGCCGATAGGAGTGTTGCCTTTGGTTGTTCGGAGTCGTTGTATCTTGAGAGGTTGTCCGTCAGCAGTCCTCAAGCGCCAATGGGAGGCAGACAAAATCTTAAGAAAGTTGTGCTCATGTAGGCCTCGATTTAATATTTATTTGGTCCTTGATTTACTACTTCCAGTTTGAATCCTTCAGTAAGTTTAATTTTTACTTCTTGTGTAATATCATATGTTTCGTTGCATTACGATATAAATATTTTATTTCTAATTTATATGATCCTATGTTGCATGATAGCCACCAGATTTATGATACTAAAATATATCTATTATACTCTGGTGCACCCTTAATTAAAAGACCTCAAGAAGTTCAAGAGTCGATTAAAAAGGAAATTGAGCCGAGACGCAGCAAAGGAGCTAGAATGGCTAAATACCTTGGACCCGACTTCTTCACTTACGTATTAGAAAGTGAACCACGGACGTTTACTAAAGCTATGACGACTCCTAAAGCTCCTTTGTGGAAGGAAGCAGTAAATAGTGAAATAGAGCCTATCATGCATAATCATACTTGGGAACTAGTAGATTTACCTCTTGGAAATAAACCCTTAAGGTGTAAATGGATTTTTAAGAGGAAAATGAAAGTTAATGGTATGATAGACAAGTACAAGGCGAGGCTAGTAGTCAAAAGGTACCAACAGAAGGAAGGTCTTGACTACCTTGATACATACTCACCGGTGACTTGAATAACTTCTATTCGATTATTAATTGCCTTTGTTGTTATTAATAAGGTCAAGATACATCAAATGGATGTAAAGACGGCATTTTTAAATGGTGACCTCAATGAGGAAATTTATATAGAACAACCTGAAGGGTTTGTGGTTCCAGGCCAAGAGAAAAGGTGTTTAAATTAATTAAATCGTTATATGGTTTAAAATAAGCACCTAAACAATGGCATCTTAAATTTGATCATGTGATGATAGCCAATGGCTTCAAAATTAATGAGTGTGACAAGTATGTGTGTGTGTGTGGATTAGAGGTACAACAACTAAGTATGTCTTCGTATGCCTATACATGGATGATATGTTAATCATGAGAAGCAACAATGACATAATCAAAGAGACAAAGAAATTGCTAAGTCGCAATTTCAATATGAAAGATATGGGGCCTGTTGATGTCATACTTGGAATTAAAATTGTGAGAACGACGGATGGTATAGCATTAACACAATTACACTATATTGAGAAAGTGTTACAAAAGTTTCTAGATCCCGCTAGTAGTCCAGTGAAAACACCAATAGTTATAAACTAATAGCTTACCAAGAATAAAGGTGATGGAAAGGCTCAAGTGGAGTACGCACATATAATTGGAGGCCTAAGTCCAAGTTCACGAGTGGATATGTGTTCATTCTAGGTGGTGGAGCTGCTATATCATGGAAATCCTCAAAGCAAACTTGCATAGCTAAATCAGCGATGGAATCAGAATTCATCACATTGGATAAAGCAGGTGAGGAAGCAGAATGGCAATGGCAATTTTGGGAAGACATTCCAAAATAGCCAAAACTTGTGCCAGCAATTTACATCCACTGTGATAGTCAATCTGCCATTGGAAGGAGACATAACACTATTAGACAATTTCTCTCTAGTGGAGTTATCTCAATTGACTATATAAAGTCTAAAGATAACCTTGCGGATCCGCTAACTAAAGGTGTAAATAGAGAGCAAGTAAATAAATCATCGGATGGAATGGGACTAAAGCCTTTAAATAACTGAATCACCATAATGAGAACCCTACCTATGTGATTGGAGATCCCATGAAGTAGGTTCAAAGGGAAAAATAAGTTATGTAACTGTGACTTGACGTGGATGCACTGTGGGGGGCCTTAGCCCTCCAACCCATTCTGTTGATGAGCAGACAGTGCATCCTGCAAAAGTTCTAAGTTAAACATTGCTTTTAATGACACTCATATCTCAGTATTTCGAGTGAGGGTACAGCAGGAACATCTTAATGAGAAGTCACCTGTGTGAGTAAGGATTAGGCCGATCTTATGAGGATTTTAAGGTTGAATTCTCAGAGTAGTACTCATGAGTACCAAGAATTATTTAGGGCCGAAATGAACACAATAGTTAAACCTTAAAATTGATTATTGAATGGTGTTGTGTGCAGTGCTATTGTCTTGGTGTATACAAAAGCCGAATAGTTCATTGGTTGGCAAGTGCATCCGATAATGCCCACTAAGGAATGTTCAAAGCCAAAAGCTACCTCTCTCGATGCAACATCATTTGAGCTGAACCTCTGTCGTGCGTTTGCATTCATGAGCATATCTGTCAGACTATTTGCTCATTCATATAGGGGATTGTTAGAATTTTAGCACCCTAAATAATTTATCTCGTTGAAGAGATATTTTAGTGCCAAAATTAATGAAGTATTGAATGAGCAAATTGAGTTAAAGAGTGAGCTATGAGCTAAAATTATATTAAGACATGGGAGTGGGTGGATAGTGTATAATAATAATATGAAAATAATAATTATTATTAGGATTATTTTAAATTTTGGTTTTGAGACCAAAATTAATTCTTCCAATAGTCATGTCTAATTTCTTAAAGAGTTGCAACCCATGTCTTTTGAAATTCAAAATAAAGGTCACAACCTTTATTTTGTCTAACAGAGTTAGGGATATATCTTATAAGAATAGGCACTTAAGTCATATAAATATAAGTGTTGTCTACTATCTTTTAATCAAAAATATATATATATATATATATATACATATGTACAAGCATTCTAGCACTCTAGCATTCTAGGCATTCATACTCACATACATACATATAGATTCTTCATTAAGCACAAGAGGTTCAAGTTAATTTAGTTTGGAGATTCAACCGATAAGAGTGCTGCATTTGACTGTTCGAAATCGTTGTATCTTAGGAGGTTGTCCGTCAGCAGTCCTCGAGCACCAGTGGGAGGCAGATAAAACCTTAAGGAAGCTATGTTCGTGCAATCCTCGATTCAATATTTATTTGGTCATTGATTTACTACTTCCAGTTTAAATCCTTTACTAAGTTTAATTTTTACTTGTTGTGTTATATCATATGTTCTATTGCGTTACGTTATAAATATTTTATTTCTAATTTATATGATCCTATGTTACATGATAGCCGCCACATTTATGCTACTAAAATATATGTATTATACTTTGGTGCACACTTAATTATCCTACAGACGCTACTACATAGAGTCATGATTTCTATGTTTTGTGCATGATTGATTGTTGTCAAAAGAACAACTTCATCATCGCAATCTTCCCATTATAAAATAATATTGGGAAAATTACATAATTAGTCCCTAAAGTTTTACTTTAGAATCACTTTAGTCCTCAATCTTCAAAAATTCATCTTTTAGTCCTAACGTTAATATATTGCTTCACTTTAGTCCCCAAAACCATTTTCCGGCAGTTTTTAGCTAGAAAATTGATTAAGTTTGATATTTTTAAGGGAAAAATTGTCAATTTATAGTTTTATACTCCACCTTAGTCCCTATCTAAGGTTTTATGTTTCAATTTAGTCCCTATATTACTTTTTTCTTTTTATTTTTATAAATATATGAATATGTGTGTGTGTGTGTATATATATATTTGTGTATAATACATGTGTATATATAATTGATACTAATATTAGTCATCTACTCATATTATTATTAATATTTAATAATATATTAATGGTATATTAATATCACTTGTGATACTATTATAATTAATCATATTAATTATATGATTAGTAATATATTAATAATAATAAAAATTATATCATAATATTTTTAATTATATCCATAATGTGTAATATTAATTGTAACACCCCTAAAATTGGGAATTTAAGAAAATAAGAAATCAAGAAATTGGTTGGTCCGATTTTAGGCCCTGAAAAAATAATAAGGACTTAATTGCCTAGAAATTGAAAGTTTTGGGGTCGAATTGCAAATAGGCAAGACTTGATTGGACCATATTTAGGAATTCTGGGGGTTTGCATGGAAATATTTTAAGTCACATATGCCAATGTAAGGCACTAACTAAGTCTGGAGGTTGAATTGAAGATTATGGAAGCTTTGGAGGACTAAATTGCAAGCTGGAGGAAAGTTTCGGGGGCCAACCTTTAAATAACTCATTTTCACTTTTCCCCTCCAATCTTTTTTTCTTCTCCACTAAAACCCACCATCTCCTTCTCTGACGAACACCTTCGACGATGCCCCGAACGAAAAAACTAACCCAGCCAAACTGTTCCCCTCATTCTCCAAATCTCATCCATACCACATGCAATGTGAAAACACCAGCAGACGATGGAGACGCGAAGGTCTGAAACCTAGCCACGGTGAAGCTTGATGGGCATCATGTTCCAACAACCTTTTGACGCAGCCCAGGTACGGGTTTTGTAGCTCTCAGTTCAGAGATCACAAAGACATCTTTGGTTTAAGCTTTTGCACGGCGGCGACGGTAGAATTTGGGAAAAAATGATGCGGCGGCGAGTGAGACCCAGCAACTTTGAGGCTTCAATTAGGCTGCAATTCAGTGGCAGATAGTGAAATTGACTTGGGGTTTATGTTTATTGAGTTGAGACACATCTACCGGTGGTGGTGGTAGTGGTGGTGGTGGTGGTGACCATCTCCAGCGGCACGCCATCGAAGAACAGACATTTTTCTCATCTCATCGCAACAATCGCATGCATGAAAGCTAATCGTGAAAATTCCTTATTGATATCAAGGATTTGGATAATTGATCTGAATTGGGTTATTGCATTTGCTTGTATATGTATACATGTACCAAACTTTATAACACCTTGTATAATCGAAAGAATACGCTATCTGAACAAGGAAATTGAGACATGTATATAATTATTTGAGTTAGTGGACCCTGATTGTGTTATATTACATAAATCTTGGTTATTTAAGTTAATTAGGTTATAAAACCCTAATTTCATGGATTTGAGACCCAAGTGGAAATTGGATTATTAAAGATGATTGGATCATTATTATTGATTTGGTGTAATAATGCGAGGTTAATTATTGAATTAAGAATATGCACGATTCCATAATATTTATGTCGAGCCAACCCTAAAACTGTCATATTAAGCGAATAGCTATCAATTAACTAGTGATTTTGGACTGTTGATGGTATAATAGAAATTATTGGAGGTTATAAAGGCCGAATGAGGATTCTAATAGTGAATATACCTTTTTGGTTAGGTGACGAAGAAGTGGGTCCCACAGACCAGTATTCGGTGACTGCAATTCTCTGAGACTACAGAGGTTAGGGTCTACTGCTTTTGTACTTATTTTGTATACCTTATCTGATATTCGTTTTGTAACCCCGTGAGGGTCTGCTAATCTGGTACTTTCTCATGCATATCTGTTATTATGATAAACCTCTGTGAGGGTTCCTATTTATGTATCGACTGCATCGTGTTTATTGGAATCTGTACACTGCTTGAAATCTCGATTGTTATTTGTTATATGATGTGTACACCCCTGTGAGGGTTATTGCTTGTTATTGATTCTAAATCTTGCATGTTATCTGTATGGCCCAGAACTCTGGCTTGTTATTTATCTGTCTATTATCTGATCGTCCTGTTATTTGACTGTCCTATTATCCAATCGTTCTATTATCTGACCATTCTATTATCTGGATATACACCTGGAAATATGTATCGATTGATTGATATATGTTATATGTATGGAGATATGCTTGGGCTGAGTGCTAATCCTAGAGGAATGCTTGGGTGTTAGTGATATGCTATGGATACTCCTAGGTATCAGCGATATGCTAAGGATACTCCTAGATATCGGCAGTGTGCCAGGGATATTCCTGGGCATCAATGATATGTTAGGGATACTCCTAGGTGTCAGTGATATGCTAGGGATACTCCTAGGTATTAGTAATATATTAGGGATACTCCTAGGTATCAGCGATGTGCTAGCGATACTCCTGGGCATTCGTGATGTGCTAGGAATACTCCTAGGCATCTACCGTGTATCAAGTTGTCACGCTTGGATATGTCTTATCAATTGGAATAAGGTTGTTCTGATATACATGTTAAGTTTGTTCATTGAACTGCATACAACTTGGGTTTGTTTATCCTGACTGAATACGATTGTTTGTAAACTGTGATGGAGCAATAAGGAATGAGAGATTCCTATTCGCTTAACTTGTATTGCCTGTATCCTAAAATATTCCTGTTTATTGTTAAATTAAAATCTGTTGAGTTGATTCCTCCTCCACAGATCCCTACTACTTATTATTACAACTATCCCTCACTAAGTCCATTAGACTTACCCCCTATATTTCATTGATTTTCTCATATAAGAATAGGTGATGAAAATGAACTTCAGGCTTTGATTGAAGTATATATGTTTTGTAATATAACATGTGTTTATATCTGTATATGGAATCACTCGTATGTTAAGTTTTAAATTTAGAGATATTGTGATGTGTCAGATTTGAACTTAAGGTTTGTAGTATGTATGAAACGATGAATGATGGGATCTGTCATGGCATGTAAATTGTACTTTTGTTAATGTTTGTTTAAGATTGAATCTATTGCTATCTTTGATAAGTTTTGAAAAAAACTTCTGATGGGCCTAATGATTGTATTATGGGTTAAGATTTAAAACTGAATTGAGTGGCGCCATAGCTTAGGTACTATTTTGGGTGGGGCGTTACAATTAATAATACTATAAATATTATTAATATAATAATTCTTTTATTATAATATTGTTGCTAATAATACACAATACTAATAAATATTAAATTAATTTTATTATTATTAATATAATTAATCATAAGAATAATAAGATTAATATATCAATGATAATAACAATATTATTATGATAATATAAATATATACTATTATTAGTATTATTTATTAATAATATTGTTAGTAATATGTTAATAACAATATTACTAACAAAAATCCAAGTAAGCAAAGACTTTTTCCAACGAGACAAAAAAATTGCAACGTCAACTAAAAATTTTCCACCTACGCAAAATCCCCAAATACAACAAATTCCGGCATGCCACAATGTTGACTAAATTTTTAACCAAAGATAGAACTAAAATTTATTGACTAAATTTTTACCTTTTTTAATTTTGTAAAACTCAAAAGAAATAATTACATATTTGCAATTAAGCAATCAAGTTGTTGGCCTAGTGGCATCATCTTCACACATATAACTATAAAATCAGGAATTCAAAGCCTAACAAACTCTTAGTATGCAAGTGTATAAATAAAAAAATAAATATAAAAATAGTTAAATTAGTCTCATTAGGTCACTTCTATTTTATTTATTTGAAAAATATTATTTGTGTTTAGTCAAAGAAAACCTTAAGAAACTTGCAAAATAACCAAATTAGCTTTTTTTTTTTAACTTCAAAAAAATTAAGATAAAAAGACAAAGATAAGTAAATATTTAAAAGAAAATTAGATTTTTCTTTATCTTTCAAGCACTAAAAGTGGAAAAACTTTTTTCATTATAAATATTGTCAAAAACAGTCTTAGAAAGCCTTAAGGCCTATGAGGTTTGCAAAACAACAAAAATATAATTTTCTTTTTTACCTTCAAGACGATTAAGATAAAAAGACAAAGGTAAGTGAATATATAAAAAAAAAAAAAAAAATTATCTTTCGATGGCTACAGCTGAAAGATTTTTTTGTCTTATCAATATTATCAAAAATAGTCCTAGAAACAAAATAGAAGATGAAATTTTAGGTTTTTGCTTAGTTAGTTGGGCATGTCTATGGTGAGGTATGATTGTATTTACCTCATATGAGGTATCATTAAATCAAATGACATATGTCTTTTTACAACCTGTTATAGTTAATTTTACAAGAAATTGTTAGTTTGCATTTTTAGTACGTTAAATGCTTGGTAAATATTTAAAAATAATAAGTAAAAGATATTTTTCAAACAAATTTGTTGTATTAGATAACATAACTTCATAATTTTGAATTATATATTTTATAATATTAAAATAATATAGTTAAATATAATTATCTTTATTTATTAACTAAAATAAAAAAATAAAGGATAATTATAAAATCTAAAACTATCATCCTAACAATATAATTTAATTTTAAATAAGTAATTTAATCATTTTAATATAATTTGATAATTTTAAATAAATACAATAAGTTAAAAAAATAATTATTTTGGATTAATACTAATAATATATAAAAATATAAATGTATTTGAAATAATTTGATTAAATTAATAAAATTAATTTACTAAAAAGAAAAAAAACACACACACACACAAACCATTCATCTTCTTCTCCCCCACCCCCAAGCCACAAACCGCCATAGCCCCATCCCATGTGTCATAGGGCACTCCTCAAGTAACTAGGAAACTGTGCATTGTGCAACTAGTAGCTTGCCACACGTCAGTTGCGTTCGCCCAAAACATAACAACCGTCAACTATCTTGATAACCGTCAACAGCAAAACAATCATCTAGAGCTTGATAACCGTCAAAGCTCGATAACTATTGAGTGATTGTGTGTCGCAATCATGCCCAACGGTACTCACGCACACGCCAGAATGCTTTAGAGGCACAATCCCATGAAGGGAAAATTCGATTTCATTGATAACATTAACAGTACAATATCGACCATCATTGGAGCAATGCTAGACGTTGGGGGGGACTCCAACAAGGCACAGTACAACTCAGCTTTGACTACTCATTCCTCTCTATAATAGGTTTAAAAAAGAAAAACGTTATGATCACACTAGATACTAAAAAGCTAAAAATTACAACAATAATGGCAGCATCCTACCTACATATTTAAAAGAGGGAAAAAACACAAAAGAAATGGGCCTACACCTACGGACACAGTAGATAACTCCTTGGAGTGCAAGTCTGTTGATGCAGGCTGTTGAGGGGCGGCTGTGGTGGCCGTGATGCCCTGTAGATTGTCAAGGGGCCCGGTGGCGGAGGCAATCCTTGACATTTTTCCCCACGTGAGATGGCAACATCCTCAGTGACACTGAGGCCTGATATGCCTCTAACAGAGGTTTGAACGCCTTGAGGTCCATCACCAGCTCCCAAGTGCTCTCCTCATTGCTGCATCGCTTCCATTTCACCAAGTACTCCATCTGAGTTGCGTTTCCTGTGCTGGTTACTCAACGATTTAGAATTGTTTCCACCACCTTCTTCTCTTTCTTCGTTAATGTCAATTGTAGGCGGCTAGCTTTATTACGGGATACGTCCTCCTAGTTTGCATAATAAGGCTTGAGCTGGCTCACATGTAGGACATTGTGAATTTTCCACTAGCCAAGGCAACGCTACCTTGTAGGCTACTTTTCTGATGCGTTTAATGATAGGCAATGGTCCAACGTACTTCTGCATCAGGTAAGGGTCTCTCTCTCTCTTAATACTTTCGACTGTCTCAAATCAGGGACCTTCACCAATACCATATATCCCACTTGGAATTCAATGAAGCGGAGGTTCTAATCTGCATGCTTTTTCGTCCGCTTCTAAGCTTTCTCGAGGTAGCTTGGGGCTAAATCGACATTCTGTTTCCATTCCTACAAGAAACTCTATGCGAGAGAGATCACGCACTCTGTGGGGAGTCCAGAGTGTGTGGGAGTAGCAGTTACTGCCCAGTCACAATCTTAAAAGCACTTCCATTGGTGGTAGAGCACTTATGGGCATTGAAGCACAGCTAAGCAACATCTAAAAGCTTTACCCAATCCTTCTGAGAGCCATTCACAAAGTATCGAAGATATTCATCCAACATGGAATTGAAGCGCTCGGTCTAGCCGTCAGACTATGGATGGTAGCTCGAGCTTATGTTCAATTTGGATCCGAGAAGCTTGACGAGCTCGGTCCAAAAGATGCCAATAAATCGAGAGTCCCAATTACTAACAATATCCTTCTACAGTCCCCAATACTTGACAATATGCTTGAAGAAAAGATGAGTCATCCCTTCTACTATAATATGCTTAGGGGTTGCAATAAAAGTAGCATACTTAGAGAATCGGTCTACCACGACAATAATGGTCCCCAAATCTCCCACCTTAGGCAACCTAATGATGTAATTCATAGATATGCTCCCCCAAGGTCGTTAGAGAATAGGAAGTGGCTCCAACAAGCATAGGTTTCTTCTGATGGTCTGGCTTATCCTACTGGCACATAAGATAAATGCAAACATACATCTCAATATCATCCCACATCTGCGGCCAATAATACGATATGTGCACCAAGGCATGGGTCC
Organism: Jacaranda mimosifolia; assembly: GCA_018894105.1. Lineage (NCBI taxonomy): Eukaryota > Viridiplantae > Streptophyta > Magnoliopsida > Lamiales > Bignoniaceae > Jacaranda > Jacaranda mimosifolia. The sequence continues at coordinate 6,019,427 of CM032125.1, forward strand.
GTTCTGCTCCTGGGTGTCCCGCCAAAAGAGTATCGTGGCATTCTGAAATCAATGATTTCCTTAAGTCCTTGCCTTTTGGAATATACATGCGGTTTCCTTTGGTCATCAAGAGTCCTTTATCCATCCAAAACTGCCTGAATTTTGCCCTTCTCGACAAGGTCGACCAAATACTGCCCTACTGGATCTTTCAGTAGGAGCTCCTGTATTCAGTCCTGCACAAAAGTGATAACTACACTCGAGGACAAAATAGACCCTCGTATGATCCACCTTCCGACTTAGGGTGTCTGCCACATGATTGCTTGCACCAGCACGGTACTCCAAGGAAAAGTTAAACTCTACCAACAACTCTTGCCATTATGTCTGCTTACTGCTCAGTTTAGACTGGCTCATAAAATAGCTAACTACAGTATTGTCCATCCTAACCACAAAAGGAGTGCCTAACAATTAATGCCGCCATAGTCTGAGGCAATGAACTATGGCTAGCAACTCCTTCTCATGCATTGAGTAGCGCCTCTCCACTTTCTTCAACTTGCGGCTCTCAAAAGCAATAGGATGTCCGTCAACTCCTCCAAGAGTAAAGACCGAAACATTAGTCTCCACCTCAAATATCTTTGTTAAGTCCAAGAGGGCCAACATAGGATCTGACACCATAGCTCTCTTCAATCCCTCAAATGTTGCTTGGCATTAGGGTGTCCAATTCCAAGGCTCTGTCTTCTTTGTAAAGTCGGTGAGGGGTCGTGTTATTTTAGAGTAGCCCTTCACAAATATGCGATAATAGTTTGCCAACTCGAGAAATGACCGCACCTCATGAATATTCCCGTGAGGCTACCACTCCTGAATAGCCTGTACTTTCTTCAAGTCCATACGAATTCTCCCTCTCTCCACGATGTGACCCAAGAAATAAATTTTCTCCTGAGCAAATAAACACTTCGATGGCTTGGCATACAATTTATGCTCACGGAGTTGGGTGAGAACCTTTCACAAATGCTCCACATGTTCGTCTAAGGTCCCACTATACACCACAATATCATCCACGAACACCACTACAAACTCATCCAGAAAACTATGGAGTACCTGTTTCATCAACATGCTGAAGGTTGCTAGGGCATTTGTCAAGCCGAAAGGCATGACTAGAAACTCAAAGGCCCCATACCTCTGGATCACTGTAGTCTTTACCTCATTTCCTTCCTTGATCCGAACTTGCTAGTAACCCGACCTCAGGTCAATCTTTGTAAAGTATTTTGCCTAGCTAAGTCGATCAAAGCAATCAGCCACAAGTGCTATAGGGTACTTGTTCTTCACAATAATTTTATTCAATGCTCGGTAATCACAGTACATTCGTAAGGACCCATTAGTCTTCTTCTGGAACAATACAGGGGCTCCATACAGTGACTTAGCGGGCTTAATGATCCCACTCTCCAGTATCTCCCTCAGCTGCTTCATAAGCTCCTCAAGCTCAGGTTGCGACATCCGATATGGCACTCGAGCGGGAGGTTTGGTACCTGGCACCAACTCAATCTCATGATTCACTACTCTTTTCGGTGGTAGCTTCCGAGGTAGTTCATCCGGCATCACATCCTCAAACTCTAGCAAGAGTTCCTTAACCACACTAGGGATTGGCCCCGATGCCTCCTCCATTTCCTCAGAGCGAATGGTGCACAAAAATGACGACTTATTTCATTTGCAACCCTTCTTAAACTGAATGGCTGAGAGATTTTTGTCTCCCAACCTACTGGTCAATATAGGAATGACACACGGCTTGCTTCCCATCATCATCAATGAATCCACATGTGGCATGACCACCGTCCTTGTGTCCCGCAAAAATTCAAGCCCAAGGATAAGCTTGAAATCATCTATCACGACCACTGAAAGGTTGGTCCTCCCTTCGAATGGCCCTACCTTGACGAGCACAGATTTGGCCACTTCTACAACCGGCTGAGCAGCTGAATAAAAAGCTTTCACCCGTCCAACTCCTTTCTCCAGTACAAGCCCGAGTCTCTCCACGTCGACACTTGCTAGGTAGTTGTGGGTGGCACTAGTGTCGACCATAGTACGAACCGGCTTACCACTGATCTTTACATCAATGAATATCAACCATTTCTATCTATAGTTTTAAGGCTGTGATTCTTTCTTCACTTGGCTCTCAATTAGGGCTGGTGCAACTTTACTCACCCTTGGTGGTTTGTTCTCTTAGCTGCCACCTATGAAATTATATTGCCTTCATCCAACTCTTACTCCCTAGCAGTAAAAGTTCGAGTCTCAACTTGCTTAGGCTCCCTCCCTACTTCTGTAAGGCTGTCCAAAGCGTTCAGTAAATACTGTTTCAAATAATCTTTCATCCAATGTGGACCACAACAAAGGAAGCATCCGTTGCTCTTCTGCGGTGCTCTCTGCCTGTTCTCTGGTTTCACCTTATTGAAACTCGCATGTGAGCTTCCTTGGGGGTGGGATTATCTCTCTCCCCACTTTTGCGCGAGGTTTTCTGTTTCTCTTTTCGAGGCTCGAAACCATAATACATAAACCGTTCAACGGCTCCCATAGCGATATTCAAATCGATCACTCTCTGGCGTTGTAGCTCGGCACGCACCCACGGTTTCAATCCCTCCAAAAATGTGAAAAGCTTATCCTTATCGGATATATCCCTTATGTCTAGCATATGTGTGGAAAAAGCTTTCACATACTCCCTGATGGAGGTTGTGTGCCTCAGATCTCACAAGGCCCCCTTGGCATTATACTTGACATTCTCTGAGAAGAATTGTTGCCTGATTACTTCCTGGAGCTGATCCCATGTATCTATACACACTCGACGTGCCTGGATATCTACATATTTGGTCCGCCACCATAGTTTTACATCTCCTGTCAAATACATGGTAACAATCGCCACTTTCCTCGCCTCATCCTCAATATTAGCGGCAAGGAAGTACTGCTCCATATCAAACAGGAAATTCTCGACCTCATTTATGTCTCTTGTACCCCTGTAAGCTCTAGGCTCTGGTATCCAAAGCCTAGCAATCGTATCTGGAGTAATAGCAGGCCCATTACTCACCACTCTCTGAAGCAAGCTAATCTGAATCGACATTGGTTCCATTTTTGCCTCAGATTAGCTGTATTATTTGCCTTCAGTGCTTCGATCAAGGCTTGACAAATGTCTCTACTTTCACGCAGCTGCAAGTGGAGATCCGTGATCTCTACCTCCAAACACTCGACCTTCTTCTCTAAGGTCTCCACAACAAATCGCAACCCGGAGTTCTCGTCCTCCAATACGGCCAACTGTTGTTTTGTAGTACCAACCCGTCTTGGGGCTTCATTCTCTTGCCCCGCCATATTTGCAGAAGCTATAGGTTCTAACTCTATTGCCTCGACTAGTGGATCAAGAGCCGAATCTCTGATACCACCTGTCATAGGGCACTCCTCAAGTAACTAGGAAACTACACATTGTGCGGCTAGTAGCTTGCCACACGTTAGCCACGGTTGCCCAAAACACAAAAATCGTTAACCGTCTTGATAATCGTCAATAGCAAAACAACGGTCAAGAGCCCGATAACCATCAAAGCTCAATAATTGCTGGGTGATTGTGTGTCGCAATCACGCCCAACGGTACTCACGCACACACTGAAACGCTTTAGAGGCACAATCCCATGAAGAGAAAATTCGATTTCATTGATAACATCAATAGTACAATATCGACAATCATTGGAGCAATGCTAGACGTTGGGGGGGCTCCAACAAGGCACAGTACAACTCAGCTTTGACTACTTATTCCCCCCTATAATAGGCTTAAAAAAGAAAAACGTGTGACAGTACTAGATACTAAAAAGCTAAAAATTACAACAAAAACGGCAGCATCCTGCCTAAATATTTACAAGAGGGAAAAAAATAAAAGAAAGGGCATATATCTACGGACACAGTAAATAAATCCTTGGAGGGCAATTCTATTGATGCAAGCTGTTGAGGGGCGGCCTCAATGCCTTGTAGATGGTCAAGGGGCTCGGTGGCGGGGCTGACCCTTGAGACCATATGACTCCCCCTGCTAGCCTGCCCCTCAGCTTTCCCACCAGCCAATAGACGGGTTGGCCATGGCCAACCGCCCGACCACGAGGTTGGGAATGAGGATGGGATATATATCTATGTATTTATTTGTATGTATAATATAAATGTGTATATGTATATATTTATGTATATGTAAATATATATTATTTTAAAATATATTTTTGTTGAGCATTTTTGTAGTGTTTAATTTTTAATTTTTTTAGTGAGGATTATATGGATATTTTATATTTTGTGAGTTTTATCATAAATATATTAAATTTTAGTTTCTTTTATTTCATAAATAGATAATAGTTGTCGTCAAGATTTTAACGAAAAATTAGACAAGGGACCAAAAAGGCAATTTTTCAATTTTGGTTTAATTAAATAAGTTTTTAATAACAAAATTTTATTATTGGTAGTAACTTTTTAGTACAATGAACCATTAACATACAATCAGAATTAACCATCAACCAGTTGTGCTAGTAGCAGATCAAATGTATTTATTATGTTGCAAACTAATTATTAAAATGAAAGGTTATGATTTCACATTTTAAATCAAACGACTTACATTAAGTACATTTTTACATATCTCACATGAGGTATGTACAATCAAGATTGCACCGTAAAATACTCCTAGTTACTTATATCGAGAAGATACCACTAAAGTTTTGACATTGATTCAATTATTTTCAATTTTTATGAAAATATACATTCGAATCGTGAATTATGAAATTTATAGTTGGACTTTTATATTCTAAGGCACCGTTTGGTTTCATTTCCACACCCCATTTTCCCATTTTTACTATTTCATAAATAAAAACCATCACTTTTTACACATTTTCACCCAACATCATTTTCATTTTCATTTTCAAAAGACATTATCCAATAACCTATATGTCTTCTCCCTATAACCTATATATCTTCTCTCTCTATTCCATTATTTGTATCTCTCTCCACCTACAACCTATTAAAACTAACATAATCATTACATTTCCAAACATTTCATCCAAACACATTTTCATTTTCACATCACATCACATAACTAATTTCACCAAAATGAAAATGCTGAAAACTGAAAATGAAAATGAAAATAAAACCAAACGGTCTTTTTGCCCCTCCTATGCTCTCATTTCTGGATCTATCCTTGCATGTCACATCAACATTTTCGACCATTTTATGAAATTTCGGTGACTTTCAGACTAAATGTGCAAATTTTTTTTGACTTATAGAACTAAATTTGAAATTGCATAACATATAGGACAAAATTGAAAGTAGAGAAATTTTATAGAATGAAAAAAATATTTTTCCCATTTGCTGTGGGTAGTTGCCATTCCCAACCACCTTAGAGTGGGAACAAGGTAGTTGGGGATGGGGATGCTGGTTGTGGAGGGTGCAGGGTGCAGGGGTGGGTGGGATTATTATACAAATATAATTATATAGTATTTTATATATTTATATTTATTTATTAATATATATTATATATAAATATACAATATATTATAAATATATAATATATGCATATAACATAAGATATATACATAAATATATTATATATTTATACATGTGTATATATAATATATAGATTTATATATAATATATACAAAAATGAAAAAAGTAGATCTAATAAATTAGAGAAATGAAAATATAAAAACTAAAAATAGTTTTTAAATTTAAAAGTGATGGAAGAAGTTATATGAAAATATATTTAAAAAATAAATAAATTAAATTGAAAGTACATGACATAATTAAGGATATTATAGTCTTTATATGTTAAAATTAGGATTAAATTGAAGCAAATCAAGAGCAGGAGACTGTGTGCATATTTTTAAAATACAAGGAGGTCTTTTTCCTCTTTTTTTTTTATTTATTCATAAGGCCCTTTTCCATTTTCATAGGGGGTAAAATACATTTTTTTTCCTTAAAAGGAGAAAAAAAAGAAAGAAAGAAAGAAAGAAAGAGTGACATAGGATTAAATGGGAACATAAAACCTTAGATGGAGACCAAAGCGGAACATAAAACTATAAATTAATAATTTTGCCCTTAAAAGTGTCAAACTTGGTCAATTTTCCAAGCAAAAATTACCGAAAAATGGTTTTGGGGACTGAAGTGAAACGATAGATTAAAGTTATGGACTAAAAGATGAATTTTTGAATATTGGGGACTAAAGTGATTCTAAAGTAAAACTTTAGGGACTAATTATATGATTTGCCCATTTTTTATATAAGATAACATCAACAATTATGATATGAGCCGATTTTTTTATAATTAAGATATAATTATAATTTTATAAATAATTAATATTTATTAATAAATTCATAAAAATATAAACTTTAAAATAAAAATCAATTAAATTAATTACGCATCATTTTATTGCAACAATATATCAATTATTACATAGATATACAAACACATCATCCAAATATTAATATACATTCATATTTAATATTACATAAAAAATCACTTTCACCTTACAAACTCAACAAAAAAACAACTGATTTGACATTAACAGTAAAATTTATCTCACTCAAAACATAAAGAAACAAGCAATTCAGTCTCAAATCATTTTCCATATTTTTCAAAAAAAAAAAAAATGCTTGGAACATTCTCTAAATTTTCTCCCAAAAATCTATTCTCCTAAAAAAAATTCTAGAAAATGGTCAAAACATAGGGGGAAAAAAAGGCCCTAGTTTCCAAAATGATTATTAAACTTATATCAATTAACTTGTCTTATTGTGGAGATATTGCTAGTGTAGCTAAGTGGCAAAATTAACGAGTGTTGAATGAGCAAATTGAGTTAAAGGATGAGCTATGAGCTAACGATTATCGAAGACATGGGAGTGGAAGGACCGAAAGTATAATAGTTATTTTATATAATTATAATTATATTTGAATTTCGAGTTTTGAGACCGAAACTTATTCTTCCAACAGTCAATATCTAATTTTCTCAAAGAGTTGCAACTCATGTCTTTTAAAATTCAAAATAAAGGTCATAACATTTATTTAGTCTAATAAAGTTAGAGACATACCTTATATAAATAGGCACTTAAGTCCTATAAATATGAGTGCTGTCAAGAGTCATTTCATAAGAAAATTCATATAAGCATACCAGCATACTAGCGTTCTAGACATTCATAATCACATACATACACCTTTTCAGTAAGCATAGAGCTTCAAGTCAATTCGGTTTGAAGGATCAGTATTTAGGAGTGCTGCCTTAGATTATTCATGAGTCGTTGTATCTTGGGAGGTTGTCCGTCAGCAGTCCTCAAGCACCAACAAGAGGCGGATAAGACTTCAAAGAAATTGCGTCCATACAGGCCTCGAGTGGTGTCTTTCTAGTCAAATTAATCCGTGCCGCTTCTGGTTTGTTATTCTAAGTTTGAACTTTCTATTGCTTTGATAAATTGTATATTCTGTTAATATGTTTAACATGTAATAGTTGCTTAAGTTCATTTTATTTGATATTGAGTGCTTACTATTCACTATTTTTATGCCATAAAATTAAGACACAATGGTGCACACCCACTACCAAAAAAAAGAGTTTTAGTGACTAACTTTTCGGTCACGAAATAAGAAAAACCCATCACTAAATGAAAGTTGTGACTGATTTTTGATCGAACAATGCGGTCGAAAAAACCCTCATCACTAATTTCATTAGTGACCAATTTTTAGTTCGGTCATAAATCAGTGACTAAAAATTCGGTTATAACTATATAATTTTCAATTACAAATTTATTATTATTAATTCATCAATTTATTACATATCGGTCACAACTAGTAACCGAATCTGTAGTCACCATTATTAGCGACCGCACATTTCATCAATATTTGTGATCGATTTGTGACCAACTAAAGCACCTAAATGACCGACGATCATATTCGATTTTAGTTACAATTCAGTCACTATGTAGTGACCGAAAATTAGTCACTATGTAGTGATCCATATTTAAAGACCTACGTATGCAGTCACAATGTAGTGACAAAAAATTTGACCACTATTTTACTGAATATTCCGTCACTATTTTGTGATTGATTTGTAACCGACGTATCACTTGGATAACTATTGATATTTATGTTAATTCAGTCACAAATTGATAAAGATTAGTGACCATTTTTATGTCACTATTTCATGATTATTTTTTAAAATAAAAATATGCTTTAAATCAATTATTAAATTTGTAACTTGGTTTAAGCACTAATCAATTGCAAATAAATATAAATAAAAAAACAAATTCAACCTAATATACAATATAGTAAGTTCATTACTCAAATTCAGAATTAATAAACAAGATAGTATCATAAATCAAATACAAAATGAGTATGGTATCAAATAGTAGTATTTGATAGATTAACGAAATGATAGAGACATTGAGTACCCCAATATATATATATATATATATATCAATCAAATCCCATAAATATGCAAGTCCTAAAAGATTTACATGAAACATAGATCAAGTGCATAAATTTCCCATGGAGGCATTCTTCACTTTTCCGAGAAAGCTTCTTCCAAGTAGGCATCCCTCCAAAATGACACCTCAATATCTCTGTTTACATTGCATAAAGTATATATAAAATAGATCTATAAGATAAACAAACAAATTAATAAGCATCTAGAAGTCTTGTTGCTAATAGCAAAAAAAATAGTTAACTAAACTCTTTAAACAAGAATTCTTGTTCTTAGTTGTTCACATCATTAAACAAGCTACATTGAATACCTATCAACATAGCAACCCAAACTACCTCCAAGTGGGCAAATACAATGACAATAATTTAAACTCAAAAGAACAAAAATATCACATAAATTTCTCCACATGGATAGTCAAGCCAAAGCAAATTCCAGCCATATCTAGATTAATTAATGCATACATGAAAATTTCTCTTGATACCAATAACAACTTTGAATAGCCAAATCAGAAACCACATTTGAATCACAGAATAAATTTACCATATATTATCCAAGAAGTCAAACAAGATTATGAAATTTCAACCTACGAAGAAATTATCACAACACCCTACAAGACTATAGGCATTAGTATATCATGTCGTAAGCCAAATCATAGATTCAAGCATGTTAGACGCAATTGATTAGTAAGGTCAACAAGTTTTTGGAAGTAGATATCCAGCATACCCATACCTATCAGTAGAAATTCGCACCATTAAATACATACATACAAATATATGGATAATGATAAACACATGTTAAACATGAAAACAAACTACATGAGAATATCATTTGCCTTTATTTTAAGCAACATCATCCAAATAACGACAATACACAATAAGAAATCTAATTCACTTTTGCATAAAAAGGTGATAAGCAAGAAAGAGAAAAATGCTTATATCAATCCCATGTATCACACTCAAAAATCATTTCATTAGAACATCACAAAAAAGTAAAGAACTAAAATGAGAAGAATTAATTATAAAGAAAAAAATTCAACCCAACCATTTGCAACGAACAATCAAGATAATCCTTTAAAAAATATGAAGACTACAGAATGATAAATACCTAAAGGCAAAGGCAAAACAAGGAGAAGTACCGACATTCTTCATTTGCACTGTCAATAGAAGATAATTGACTTAGTTATCCAAAGACTTCTTATTTGTTGATCTACACAAAAACAAAAAAAACATGTAACATACTTTTTTTTTAAAAATAAATGACCGTTTCTCTAACAAAATTTCATCAAAACATAAACAACACACATTTAATACCTAAGGGGAATGAGTTCAAAAATTGGCAGTTTATTTTATTGGTCTTGTGCACTGTCTTCATAATCTTCCTCTTCCACTTCTGCTTCCTCCTCCTCTTCCTCCTCCTCATCCTCATCATCATAATCCTTTTCCTCCTCATCCTCATCCTCATCCTCGTCATCATTTTCCTCCTCATCCTCATCATCATCATTATCTTCATCCTCTTTTTCTATGCTTCTTGAGGACATAATTTCACATCGAATTTCATGAAGAGGTACTTCTATAGCACTTGCATTATCATCCACTAAAATGTTTGATTGATTAAGATCAGTAGTGACTATAATATCTTGAGGAATTGGCATTATCTCTTCTTGAAAAGGACCTTGATGAATGGGATGACTATCTTCATCTTGCATCTCTAGTGATGAGATATCAATTATGCTCCTTGCTTTTATTTTGCACACCGCTAGCCAATCACGTCTATCTCGACACATGGATGAAAAACTTGAATAATATATTTGTTGTGCTTGTTGAGCCAAAATAAAAGGATCATTGGTATTGAGTTTCCTTTTGTGATTCACCTCTACAAGTCCAAACCTTGGATAAGATCTAAGCCCTCTATCAGAAATGTCATACCAATGACATTTAAATAGAACAACTTTGTTTCCAATTCCAAAATATTCCAACTCCAACACTTCTTCCAACAACCTATAATAATCAAGCTCGCTCTCATTCCATGAGCTACCGAACACGCACACACCACTATTCATTGTTGATTTATAATTCCCATATTCAACAGTATGGAACTTGAACCCATTTACAAAATAACCTTTATAGGTTTTAAACCATCGACTGGGGCCTTTGGCAATGTATCTAATGTTCTTTTCAATTTTATTTCTAGCATCCATCACCTGGGATAAGCTTGATAAATTAACAAAATGATCGAATATTGGAGTCAAGTATATAAAAGTGTAAATTAAAACTTACATGATTTTTCAACCATTTTGGAAACTTTGTATCACGTAATCTTCCCAAATCATCATCAATCAAAGATTGATTTCATTGCAACATCTCTTCATCAAATTCCCTAAAAGAACCCAACAAATAAGACTCATGATCAATAACTATTTTATGTCATATATATCCATACAAAATATTAAAAAAAAAAAAAAAAAAACTTACGCCACATAAGGGATTAGCTCATCACAATTTAATAATATGTATCTATGGGCAGTTAATAGCTCATCATCATCTCTAAATAATCAACCATCCTTTTGACTTCCAAGTGGTCTTCCAGGATGAGTAAAAATTGAAATACGTCCATTTGATTCTACTTCTCCCCCATCATCATTTATTGGAACTTGAGTTAATCTAGTTTGCACACTGGGCTCAAAATATAATGTGCAAAACATTGAGACTTCATCAATCATGTAAGCCTCAACAATAGAACCTTCAACTCGAGCTCGATTTTTCACCTTTTGCTTCAGATGATGCAGAAATCTAAATGATAAAGTCCATCATGAAATAAAAAAAATCAAAATTCCAATAATACTTTGTCAATTTAAATAAGTCTAAAAAGAAAAATATTAATACCTCTCAAACGGATACATCCATCAATATTGCACAGGCCCACCAACCTTAGCTTCATAAGCTAAATGGACTGGAAGGTGCTCCATTACAACAAAGAATGATGGTGGAAAAATCTTATCAAGCTTGCAAATAATCTCCACAATATTTTTCTCTAATTGTTCCATATGGTGCACACGTAATACAGTTGAGCACAAGTCTCTAAAAAAGATACCAAGCTCTGATATTGCTTCCCATACAAGTTTAGGTAGCAAATTGCGAAAAGCAATTGGGAGCAATCTTCGCATAAACACATGACAATCATGACTTTTCATTCCATAAAACTTACAGCCATTGACATTCACGGATCAAGCTATATTAGAAGCATAACCATCTAGAAGTTTTAAATGCTTAGCCCATTTACATACTTTCTTCACTTGCTGTTGACTCAATGTATAAGATGCTTCAGGCTTCCAAGGATTTCCATTGCGATCATAAAATAGATGTAGCTCGGGCCGATTACAATATTTTTCCAAATCCTTTCGTGCATTTCCATTGTCCTTTGATTTTCCCTTCACATCTAACACTGTATTAAAAATATTATCAAACACATTTTTCTCTATGTGCATCACATCCAAATTATGACGAATAAAATTTGTACTCCAATAAAGTAACTCCCAAAATATACTTCTTCACACCCAATTATGCTCTTTGCCAAAACCAAGTAAATCTTTACGATTACCATATTTATCATATATATTAGGAGGAAGTTGATAAACTAGTCTCCTAATATCCTCACCTGATAAACGTGGAGGGGGAGGGCCTCTTTCAACTCTATCCTTCAAGAATTGATCCTTTTGTCTTCTATATGCATGATGATGAGGTGAAAATTGGCGATAACAATCAAACCAAGATTGCTTGCGTCCATTCTGTAAGCGAAATGATTTTGTACGCTCCATACAATAAGGACATGACAAGATACCATGAGTACTCCAACAAGAAACCATGCAATATGCAAGAAAATCGTGAATAGTCCACCAAAGCGCCACTTTCATTTGAAAGTTTTGTCGTCCATATGCATCATAAATTAGAACCACTTCATTCCATAACTCCTTAAGTTCATCAATTAGAGGGCGCAAGAATACATCCAATTGTTTCCAGGTGATTTAGGACCTGGAATGACCATATTTAAGAATATATATGGTTGTTCCATGCACATACCTAGAGAAAGATTATGCACAGTTAACATTACTGACCAACATTAATATACTAAAAGGAGCAAGTCCATGTGTACATACCTGGTGGAAGATTATATACAGTTATCATTATTGGCCAACATGAATATGGAGTACCAGTATTGCTAAAAGGAGTGAATCCATCTGTACACATTCCTAGACGAATATTTCGTGATTCTGATGAAAATGTGAGATGAGTAAAGTCAAAATGTTTCCATGCTTCACTATGGGCAGGTGTGCCATACTCCCACTTTCACATTGATTTGTCGAGTGCCATGTCATTTGCTTAGCAGCTGTAGTGCTAGACATATAAAGTTGTTGTAGCCTAGGAGTTAATGGCAAGTAGCGCAATACTTTATAAGATACAGGTTTTCGGGCAGTTACAAAGCTAGGCATGTATCTGTCATGACCACATACAACACATTTGGTCTTATCCTTACTTTCTTTGTAATAACATGCAATTGTTAACACAAACATCAATCTTCTCATAACCTAGCCCAAGTTTTGCCACCATCTTCTTTGAATTATGTAAGTTGCTGGGCAACTTCTCATCTTCAGGCATCATGCTTTTGATTGTTGATATGATTCGATCACAACAAGTTTGTGATAAGTTGAACTTTGACTTAATATTCAACAATTGAGTTGTGTGTCTCGTGCAACCTTCCCATAATGGTTCTTCTGTATTTTTTAATAAGTCAAAGAACTTTTGGGCATCTGGGTTAGGCAATTCTTCTCTATCTCTGTCATTTTTATGTTCATCTCAATCAAAACCCAATTAAAGTTAGGACCGGCAGCATCAAAAATCATTGCCTTCATCCCAACATTTTCATCATTTCTATCCTGAGAAGATTCCTCAAATCGACTATGTGTCCAACTTTCACCGTGTGCATCCCATGTGGTGTAACCTTGTTGAAATCCATACCTTTTCAGGTGGAAATGCACAGTATCCCGATCCTAAAATCTCATGTTGCGACACTTAGAGCAAGGACATCTTATATTACCACAATCTACAACCTCCTCATGAGAGTAAGCAAAATCAAGAAACTCCTTAACCCCTTCCTCAAATTCAATTGTCATGTATCATTTGTCATCAAATCGATGCCACATCCAACTACGATTAGTAGACATGATTTCTGCATTTTGATATATATATATATGTATGTATTCATAAGATTTATGGCATAGAAAATTTGATTTAGAGCTTTCAAGATGCATTGAATTATAAAGATAGCAATTAACAAACAAAAGTGCTAAACCAAGTAGCAAAAGACGAATACTTACAATTTGTTCAAAATCAGAATTGGACAAGTTGATGATAATGCTTCTCATCAACAACAAGACATGCAATAGATGGTGTATTAAATGGTAAAGTAGTCAAACTCTTTATGTATGATTGATCATGAGTAAAATATTTAACATGGATCAACTAGATATACTATCCTTGAGATACAAATGGTTCCAATATTCCATTTATTTGGTTAGACAAGAATAGTAAATCATGCATGTACTTCTTTAATTAAACGTATAAACACTCAAATTAAGAGCAATCAAAAATAAAATAGAAATTCCAATTATGCTGCTGCAAAAATATGCCATATGATTTTTTTATCACTAGTATTGTACTATCATTTCTACTGATTTAGAGAGCATTAGAAACAGAGATTTCGCAAATTGTATTCGTCCATTGCTAGAACAATAAATAAACACATATTCTATGAAGTATTATACATTCAATGATAGGTTAAAGCATTTGTTGGTATAGGATAGATCAGAATGTTACCAAGTTACATGCAAATCAACTCTTATGAATTTAATTTGCATTATCAATTTCGACATGCAATAAAGATACTAAGTCAAGTTAAACCTACTTCTATAAGCTTCAAGCAAATGAAACTAATTAGAAAGTGTATTGTACATATAATTCCAAGAAAAAAATAATATTCAAAGTTAATCTGGGTCCACTAAAAATAATGTTAGGTCTCCCAACTTCTTGATAGTTGCCACTAATTCATTTTCCCTCTGCTTTGCATCCTCAAGTAATTGTTCCTATCTTTTCTTCATCTCTGCAAGTAATGTTTCCTCCCTCTTCTTTGATTCTTCGAGTATCCTTTTTGACTCTTCAATTAAAGAAGCCTCTCTACTAGCTGCTTGCATCTCTTTCTTTGGCCATCTGTTCTCTTTGTTGTGCTAATTGTTCATCAACAACCTTTTTTAAGGTACTTTGTAGAACATCTTTACTAATCAGGGATGATTTTACAGATGGCCAAGATTGACATGAATTAGAACCTCCAACTACTTCCTTTGCATGGAAAGTATTTCCAAACCCATATATTCTTCCTTTGCTTGAACCACCACATGCTTCAGCCCACATTCTAGCATCAAATATAGTATTGGGAGTAGGACTTGTGCCATGAGCTTGGGAATATTTATCTATATATATCTCCTACAAAAGTGAAAAGCAATGGTTACAATTTATTAAGTCAATACTCATATGAGTTTTCATTTTATATGAAAAAATTATAAAAAAATTACTTACTTTAACTTTTCTGGACTTGTTATTCACGTAATCACCTTCTCCCTTTTGTGTCTTATGAACTCGATCATGAAGTTCAAGTTGGCTAACAGGACGACCTTTCTCAATTTCCTACATTTATGAATTATACACAAAAACAAGAGATATTAAAAAAAATAAAATGATATTTTAAAATAAAGTAACTTAGGAAATATTCATACCATCCTACGTCTGTGCTCCTCAAATGAAATGGAACCACCAGCATGTTTACCAATAGACCCGTCTTTCTCTGTTAAATGATTTTGACTAGCTTTGATGCATTTTTCTTGATAATTTGGTTCACTAAATCGGCCATCACACAAGGAATTCCAGTCTTCAATAGACATACAAGCTGGCTTATATTTTTTCCATTCTTTAGGATCACTGCTGCCAGCTTTCTCTATTGCAGCCTTTTCGAAATGGTAAGTAGTATTTTTAAAATTATTCTTATGGCAATGCTCCCACGAATTGCTAATGCCCGCCTCATGCTCAGGCAACCATCTGTACCGCTCCTGTCTCATTTGCAAAAAATAGTTGAGCAATATTTATAATTTCAGCTACCATGCATAAGAAATTATCTATAAAAAAGAATAAAAAAACAAAAACAAAAAAAAACTTACTCTTAATTTTCCATATAGAAGTTCCATATCTTCTTGAGAAACCTTGCTCCAACTAGACCACCCCTTAAAATGTTGTCTTAATATCTCCGTTATTTTATGGGAAATAATATCTGAAATGAATCTACAAGATAAACATAATAATTGTCTCAATAGCAAATATGATTCATACAATAAGTGTGGAATAAATATAACAAATATCTATAAATAAAGGTCCTCACAAAAGAATAATACAAGATAGTCATAATTTATTTTTTTTTAACAGTGATGAAGCACAATCAACAATAATTCTTTAATATGGATCATTAGAAGAATTATGACTTATAAGCATCTTGAATATGAATTATATTAAATAATTATAATATAATATGAAAAATAAATAAATACTCTATTATTTTATATTATGAAAATTTTTGTACATCCATGCAATGTCAAATTTAATGTAAATTAAATATACACATTTAAGTATTGCAAATTGCAGCATTGCCCGAGTTCAACCATACAATAAAAACTTAACAAAACATAGATTCTTTTGGCCAAGTGCAACTACTAAATATAAGGGGCAGCCATCATTACTCTTTAATCAAAACTTGGGCCCTTCATTAAATTAATCCGACTCCATTTAACTGCTCAAATTTGATTTGCTATAATTTTCGGCGCACCATCATAAATCCAACTAAATTTAATTTTCTATTTTTTGTAGTACCACAAACATCACTCCCATGATAATATTGTTGCCATGCAGTTTAGTGGGTCAATTGTCCAACTACATGCTAATAAATTGTTTCTTTATATTAAAATTTGAAATTTAATAAATTGAAAATCCATTCAATCATATTCTTTTTATACAAACCAACGAATGTGTTTAGACAAAGCCCATAAACACTATAAACATAATTAATTTATAAATCATCAAAACAAGGATCTAAAAAAAAAAAAAAAAAAGAAGTTATATTTAAATTTTTTTTATATCTATCTTCAAAGATATATTAATAACTTTTTGTCATTAATAAAAACAAATCGTACTTGTTACCATAAGGTTGGATCCATGGTCGAGTGTCAGGATCATTGGTGCATGATCCCCATAGCTAGCTCCTCTCATCCTCAACGTAGAGATGCTTGGACCTTGACTTGACTCTCTTTCTTCAAATCGAGTAAGAGGAACATCCAAGCCTTCATGACCATGTTGTGTAGAAATATTCTCCAACTCCGGAGGAGGAACCTCTGAATGAGTCAACCTCTGTTGTTCAAGTGCACCTCGTCCTCGTCCTATACCTCTAGATCTCCCACTCGATCCGCTTCCTCTAGTAGTCATCCTATAAAAAAAAAACCAAAAACCAAATAATCATTAAATAATATATTATATTGAAAATATATGGACAAAATATGTACTACACACATTAAAATGAGATCAATAGCGAGAGAAAAAAAAAAAATAGAAAGAAAGGTTAGATTTTACAATATTATTTGCGTGAATTCTATGATGAAAAATACGGAGATTGACTTGAGTTTTTTCTACAAGGAATATGGCTTCAAGAGTAAAAAAAGAATAGAGAGTAAGATAACATTTGACTCTATAGTGATTAGTGAGAAAGAAAAAAGAGAGTTTGAGGGAATATGGATTTTAGATGTGAAAGAGAAGAGAAAATTATTGTAAATGGATAGCATCTTATTTTCTAAAATTAAACTTGTTTCACCAAATAATATCTTTTTAATAGGAAAAAAAAATCAAATTAGCGTCTTTCAAATTTTTAATGACTTAGCTTAGTGCTCACAAAGGTTGTCACCTATTTATTTATTATGTATCTGCGTTAAGCCTATCAATCCATTGAAAACAAAATTTACATGATAGATTGCACTCAAGTTGACTTTGTCATGCATAATATTATAGAGTATGAACTCTGCATTAGTGGATTGGTTGCAAACGGATTTGAAAATTTAAATAAAAAAACTTAGAAGCCTATGGCCTAATTATCTTTAAACAATTAGGAAATAGAAAACTCGGAACCCCAAGCTACTTCCCTATTGGATGCAATATGTAAGGATTATCCAATCAATTGCCACTCATCATTTCTCTTGAGATGACAAAATTGATTGGATTCATTTCTTTATTGCAACTACCCTGCACCAGTAATTATGTTTTAATAATTTACACATATTTATTATATAATTTATTATATATATTTATATATACAACTACATATTTATATATATATTATAATTATAAAAATTTTATGTCCCAAATTGAATATATATATATTAATAACTTTTACATTTGTCATGCTTATTAAAAATTTTAATCGAATGTAACAATTTTCTTTTTTCAATTTTGAATTCAAAAGTTCTTATCATGATAAAATTAATTTCCCAAGGGTTCCTTTATCTTTTGTAAGACAAAAACAACAAAATCTTTTAAAATTGAAGATAAGAAGTCAATCTTCTCCTCCAGTACCCATCAATCCCGAAGAAAACAATGTATTCTTCCTTTTCTTTTCTTTTCTTTTCTTTTCTTTTTCCTTTTTCCTTTTTC
The DNA here is from genome assembly GCA_018894105.1 of Jacaranda mimosifolia. Taxonomy (NCBI): domain Eukaryota; kingdom Viridiplantae; phylum Streptophyta; class Magnoliopsida; order Lamiales; family Bignoniaceae; genus Jacaranda; species Jacaranda mimosifolia. The sequence continues at coordinate 6,037,652 of CM032125.1, forward strand.
ATTCTTGAAAAATTAAATATAAACCCCCCAAAAACCCACCTCAAAAAAGGATGTATCTAAAGAATTCAAATTAAATTATCATACAAATTTGCCATGATTGTAGCCGTAGTAATCTAAGAAATAACTTGATATATCATAAAGTTTAATAAAAAATATTCAAAATTTAAAATTTAAAAAAACAATGAGGTATTCTTCTACATAAAGAAAAAAAATGACTTATTAAAATTTATTTCATAAATTATTTAGCATAAGTTAGGTTACAGAAAATTGCATGTGAACTTTTTATTAAAGACTAAGACAAATATTGTGATACAGATATTTTATGGGTTCACTATACAGTAATTATGAGTATTGCTAATTTTTTATTTATTTTTCATATTTTCTTTTGTCCTTTTAACTATTCAGTGAATTAAGTGTGTATTAGGATAAAAAATAGAAAAAGAAATCAAACTATAATTGATTGGCGACTCAAATAAGTTTGTGATAAATATTGGTTACAACTAATGACTGATTATTGTTGAATGTGTGATTAATAAATTAATGACGAATTACTATCTTAATTCATATTGTGACTGACTGGTAACTAAAATATCAATAGCAATCGGTGACTAATTAATAACCGATTACTAATTGAAAAGATTGTGACTGATTGGTGATCGAATTGATGTTGTGATTGAATTTATGATAACAAAATCGGTCACTAATTAGTCAATACACATTTATGACTGACTTACGATGGAATATAGTCAACTAGTCAACTCATACAATTGTTTCGTGACTGAATCAATGTTGGTCACAAACTTAGTGACCGATTCATTCCAATCACAAAATTTTGTCATTAATCAGTCACAATTCTGTCAACAAATAAATTTTAATTTTTATGTTATATTGGTCACTAAGTTGTCACTAATCAGTCACTTTTAGTGACCTATTTTGTTGGTCACAAAAATTCGGTCACTAAAGCCCTGTTTTCTTGTAGTGACCCACTAAATTCTAACGTTGATAGGATGAGAGTCTTTATCCAAAGTAATCCCTTTAAGTAAACATGTCTGGCCTAAATGTATAAAATTGATCAATGCCCTGTTTGTACAAAGTCTTCTCTTTTAATATATTGTATTAACTTTCCAAGAAGTTTCGTTTATGATCTTTTAAAAGTGAAACTTCAACTACTTCAACGTTGCTCAAATTTTTTATTTAGCTTTTTCATCAGCAAACTTTGTAAGTTGACTTTTATATGAGAACAAGTATTATATGCTTACAGGGAAGAGGGTTATGAATAATTCTACCATACCTGTTTTTGTCGTAAAAGCTGCCTCACAGGAGGGATTAATTGTCCAGTACTAAAATAAGTTCATCCGTAGAGATTCCAATATAATAAAATTGATATATATATATATATATATTGCAAGTTTCTAATGTTCATTTGCATTTTTTCCCCTATCTTTAGCTTAGTTTTGTATTATTATCGTATAGCATTATATTTTCTCTTTGATTATTTTATCTATCAATATCATTTTATTTCTAAATTTTCAATAGATTAGATTATTTTTTATTTGTCACGCATTAGGATGCTAAATTGACTGACTGAATTAATTTAAAAATATAACTATACAGTTCAAATTTAATCCATTGCCAACTTAGTCCCAGCAAATGTTATTGGCAACTCAAAAGTCTTCCTCTGCCGCCATATTAGGATATCGATCAATTCTCTCTCTCTGCATCTCTCTCTCTCTCTCTCTCTCTCTCTCTCTCTCTCTCTGTAAGCTATCCCTTTTGGCTGCAGTTATTCTTCCTTCATTCTGATTTGAGATGGCCTATGCTGCTCTTGTTTCCCTTGAACAAACCATGGACAAAATACTAAATGATCATGATAAATATCCCATTTACCATAATGGAAAACAACTTCTTAAATCTACCCATGAGAACACTGTCTTCTTGAAACGTTTTCTTGAAGAATTTCCAGAGAAAGCCAGCAGCCTGGAAGAAAGAATCAGGGATGTAGCATACAAAGCTGAGGATATTACTGAACATTTTATGTGGAAACAACTTCGGCAATATTACATCTTGAAGTCTACTGCAAGACCTAAAAGTGTTAAGCGTTGGCTTCATTCCAAAAAATCAAAAAAAGTAATGAAGGAAATTGATTCAATCACCAGAGAGGTGGTGGAGATCAAGAATAGCATCAGAACAGAAGACGTGCAACTCAGTGCGTATTCTTCTGTTGCAGCATCTTCGTCAAGGCTTGCACCCACCAAAAGAAATGTCATGGTTGGTTTTGAAGACGATTTGACAGCAATAAAGGATCGGTTATGTGGAAATTCATCAAAACTCCAAGTCATCCCAATCTTCGGTATGGGAGGTATTGGCAAAACCACTCTCGCAAGAAATGCTTATGATGATCCATTAACTGTGGCGTACTTTGATGTTCGTGCTTGGGTCACAGTATCACAACATTATAGTGCACAAGAGATTCTCTCAAGCCTCCTAGTTTCCACGCCAGGAGAAAGATCTCAACACAGCAATGAATCAATTGAAGAACTTTTGTGCAAAAGATTAAAGCTTAAACGGTATCTCATTGTGATGGATGATATGTGGAGTACAAAAGCATGGGATGACGTAAGGCAGATATTTCCTAATAACAATAATGGAAGTTGAATCATGTTAACCACAAGGCTATTCGATGTGGCTGTATATCCTGACTCTTCTAGCCCTCCTCATGAGATGCGCTTCATGGATGATGATCAAAGTTGGAATTTGTTTCATCAGAAGGTGTTTTGTCCTCCTGAACTGGAATCCATAGGAAAGATGATTGCGAGAAGCTGTCGAGGACTGCCTCTTGCAGTTGTCGTGATTGCTGGGCTCCTGTCCACGGTCAGCAAGACTGAAGCTTCATGGAAGAATATTGCAGAAAATGTAAATGAAGCTATTATTGCAAATGATGAGCGATTCCCAGATATAGTACTATCTTTAAGTTATAATCACTTGCCTCATCGTTTGAGATCGTGTTTCCTATATATGGGAGCCTTTCCAGAAGATGATGAGATCAATGTCTCCAAACTCACCAAATTATGGATAGCTGAAGGCTTCTTGAAACCAAGTGGATCTAAATGCTTTGAAGAGGTGGCGGAAGAGTATTTGCTGGATCTTGTGAAGAGAAGTTCTTGTTTTGATCAGTAGGAGGAAGTCTAATGGCAAAATCAAAAATTGCAGCATCCATGATCTCGTGCGGGACATGCATAAGAAAAGCACAAGAAGAGAAGTTTATTCTAAATGTTACAATGCATTGGTATGTTCCCGAGACTTCTCTAAAAAACATACAAAAGCAACGCCGAGTAACTATTGCTTATTCCGATATGGATAATTGCCTTGAAAATTTTGATGGCTCAACCATCCGTACTATTATATGCTTCAATCATTATGGAAGTATGCACTCTTTAGGAAATTTTCGATTGCTGAGGGTATTGGATGTGTTAGCTGTAGATGTCTTTTTATTAAGATTTGTATCTCTCCCAACTGAAGTATTTGAGCTATTTCATTTAAGGTGCCTTGCTTTCTCCTGTGGAGAACAATTTGTTGTTCCTCCATCCATATTAAATCTTCAGAATCTTCAAACCTTCATCATTCAACCAAGAGAGACATGGAGTAGTAAACTGCAACTACTTTCCATATGTTTGCCGATGGAAATTTGGAGAATGCCACAGCTAAGGCATCTATTATTTATTGGCCCCTTACCCAATATTCCAGAGGCTGGATCAACTTTTGCTCTAGAAAACCTGCAAACACTTTCCGAAGTAAATAACTTGAAATGTACTGAAGAGATCCTGAAAATGATTCCAAATCTAAAGAAACTGGGAATCTGTTACATTGGAAATGGATATGTTGAAGACTATCATCTCAACAATCTTGTTTATCTGCATCAACTTGAAAAGCTGAAACTACAGTTGCATTATACTCTTAGGGGAAAGCGGAATCCTGTGTTCCCAACAACGCTTAAAAAGTTAACGTTGAGTTCTTGGATATTTCATTGGAAAGATATGTCGATTGTTGGTTTGTTGCCTAATCTTGAAGTGTTTAAACTGAGATATTATGCTTGCTTTGGGAAAAAATGGGAAACAAGTGAGGGAGAATTTTCTCTGCTAAAATTCTTGTTAATCGACGGATTAGATTTGGAGCAATGGATAACTGAAAGTAGCCACTTCCCAAGACTCAAATGCCTTGTGCCTTATGATTGTCATAATTTAAGTGAGATTCCAGATGGTATAGGAGAAATTCCAACTCTCGAACTAATTGAGGTTGATGAGCAGAACAAATCTCTTGTGGACTCAGCCAAAAGGATACAAGAGGAGCAACAAAGTTTGGAAAATGAAACCCTTCAAGTTCGTGTTGTCGATAAGTGGAGAATGTGATTTCTCTTTCAAACTGGACTGAGTACTTCTGTTTTTAAGGTTAGAGAATATTTATATCACTCAGTATCTCTACATCCCTTCTAATAGTTCAAGTCTTTTATCTTCAAGTTAAAGAGACGGAGTGTGGAAGGAAATGTGTTTCCATTGGACGACCTCCGAACTGATCTTTTAACTTGTTCGGGTTTCATTAAATCTTGATCTCAGATATGTTGTTTGATTTTCCTAATGTAGTTCTCTCATGCCATATTTTCTTTTCATGCAAAAAGATTATTTTAATTTCAAATGGTTGTGATTAGTATCAACAGGGAAAAGATCCATGCTATGATGCTAATGAGTTTGTACATATGCGTGTTTGTTTGGAACACTGTAAATCTGGCAAAGTTTCCTACTTCCTTTCACTTCTTTGATATTTAATTGAGATGGGCTGGCATTAAGCCACAAAAGTAAAGGCTATCTTTCTTTAGGTCATGGGTGAATTTTGAAAAATGTTTTAGGGGTTGCTTTTTGGGAAGTTGGATTGAGAACTATGATAGTTGTTTGTGTTTTGAATAGTAGGTAGACAATGTTTTGAGAGAAATTGTTTGTTTGGTAGTGTTTTGGATATATATATATATATATAAAAATTATACTGTACATGTTACATCAATCACTTTTTTGGATGTTAGGATGAAATGAATATTTTGAGGGAAAATTATAATTTTAGTCCTTGAATATAGTCACTTATTCGCTTTTCGTCTCTAAATTACTTCGAGTTACACTTTTGGTCCTTAAACTGTCATTTTTTTTAACGAATTCCATTCTTGCCGTTACTTGTGCCGTTAAAGCTGACAAAATTGGTCATATGACATGCACATGACCACTCTTGCATAAAAAACTTCAAACTAGTGGGTAACTTCATTTATTTCCCAATTTCAAACAAAATTGACCATATTTACTTGGAATTTTGATCTTTGATCGTTCATTTCTCCCCAAGCTTCACATACTAACACACAGAACACACACTTAGCCCCCTCAAAATGTCGCTAAACGATCCACGATTCCTTCTCAATCGAGTATGCAATCCTCTATAGATGGTGTACACCAATTTGCGATCAATCTACTGATGGAGGCAGCCGTAGACTCCTAGTTCAATGACGCTTGAAGGAAAGTGATCCTGAATATGGATCCACCAAAACCCCTCGACCTACATGGCTCTTCGTTCGCCAACCCCATCCACCATCCCTTTTAAATTTACTGCCAAGTTAGTTCTTCTTTATGATTCGGTCTTATCTGCCAAAGATGTTGATAAGGTTATATATAGTCCCAACAACTATAGGACAGATGGGTGTTTTGCTTGGTCATGTAGCTATAATTACAGAGCTAATCCCTATATTTTATTAATTCATGATGGTAATGATGTAACCATATGTTTTCTAGTGGTTTATTTGCTTTTGTCCATGCAAACTCTGTTGTAGATAAAATAGCTATTGCGTCCATGCCAATGAACCATACTAACCCAAATTTGGTTAATTTGGGAAGGCTTCACAGAGTTTTAACAAAAGCTAAGCTTAGCATCAACTAATGTGGAGAAAGCTGAAGCATAAATTGGCATAAATGTGTACAATGCTCTAAATACTGCTCTTACACATTGAAAGGCTACCAGAGAGACAAGTCTTCAACATTCATAGTCTCTCTCTTATCCATTTTTATTGTCTGCTTGAGTAAAATTCATTTATGTACCAATTTGCAAAAGCTGGTTTTCAGCTCATTATCAACTCATAGCCTTCTCTCTATCACTCTTTTTTAATTATTCTTGAATTAATCTTTTTCTACAATAACTTACCAGTCAAACTTAATATTTCAAGCTTTTTAGTCTCCAGACAATTATTGGCATGTTAAACAAGGTATCGGAAGATGGCAAAGATGTAAACAAGTGAAGTTGAAAGAACCCTAAGAAATCTATTGTTTTCCCTGCAATAGTGGTAATGTGCGTGTCACATTGCCACTTTCTATCAACTTTAACGCCGCAAGTAACGGCAAGGATGGAATTCGTTAAAAAAAATGATAGTTTGAGGACAAAAGTGTAATTCAAAATTATTTAGAGATGAAAAGCAAATAAGTGACTATATTTGATTACCAAAATTATAATTTTCTCAATTTTTTGATATTATTTATAAATGTGTATGTATAGATTGTGTGATTTGTGTATGTATATATATTTGTAATGATAAATTTAGGGTAAGGCATTGGGGAATGAATTTTAGAGTGAACTTTTAAAGAATTTTAGGAATTATTTTGTGTGTTTTGGGAAGTAGAATTGAGGAATATAATTATTTATTTGTTTAAGTTTTGGGAACTAAAAAATATTGTAAGGAATAGTAGACAAACAAGGCCAAAGTCTTCTTATATACGACATTGTTGAAGGTGTTTGAATAAATTTACTGAAACACCACATTAAATTGAATAGTACTTTCTCATCTCAATATTATTCAATCAATATGCTACAAAAAATACTTTTGCATTTAAAAATTATTTTTTAATTGTATAAATCTTATCTTATCAAAAACAAATCTATAAATCTCTCAATGTTATAAACCCATATTTTATCAGTGTTCAAAAAATCAAAACATTCATTGAATCGAAAAATTTACCAGCTCACAGTTTACTCGTTCAACTGTTGGTCAAATTGTAATTGAACTGCAATTAAATATTTTGTGAAAACCGTGTGAATAGGAGGTCGAACTGTTTGAACCGTTCATGATTTATTAAAATTGGACCGGTTCATTTATTTTCTTTTCTTTCCTTTAATTTTTAGCATAATTAATATTTTTTTTATTTTTTATTTTTTTGGCCTAATGTGAACCTTCAAGGTTAAGGCACATCTTAAAAAGTTAAAAGCCTAAAACACTCAAATAAATCTACAAAATAAAAGTCCCAAAGCAAATCCAACATTCTAGTTTTTAAATTCAACTAAAAAGTAGAAACCTTTAGTCCCGTATGCAACCCTTGTGCTCTTGGCTGTTTCTTCCAAGAAATTCTAACTTATGAAGTTGAACAATATAATTTAGGCTCTTTATGTTTTATATTTGGTATTTTATTAACTTTTAAGTAATATATAAATTTGCAATATATATTACATTATTATGACGTCATGAGATGATTTTCTTTGTCTACTAGTTTTTACTCAAAATCGGATCTATTCATAGGGCGGTCGATGATTCAACTAGTCCGACCGCCCACTCAGATCCAATTTTTTAAACAATATATTTTATACTATACCAATTCAAAGAGAATTTTTTTCAACATAAGAAACATATTTTTTATTCATATATTTGTACAAAAATATGAAAAGTAAAACAAAAAAGTGAAAAATGTAAATCAACAAGCTTGGGGCTTGTTCTCCTATGTTTTGGAAAAAAAATTCCAAAATGCAAGCACATTCCTTAATCTTTCTTCCAAAACACTATAATTTTTTATCCAAAAAACCCCTCACAATTCATCCAAAAAAACCCGACATCCTAAAAAGCACACCTACCTCCTCATTTTCTCACTCCATCTTTCACATCACTCATTTATTTATCACTCTCTAACTTCACTCACATATATACACACACATATATATATTTACATATATGAAAATACTAAAATTTTACTACTTAAAAAATTCTAAAACTTATGTTTTCAAATTTAATTAAACTAATCATCGAGAAAATTAATTAAATTTAACAAATAATTTATTTACTAAATAATGTATTGAATCAATTAAATTACTTATTAATTAAATAATGTATTAGTTATATTTAATATTTAATATATTAATTAACTATTATATTTATTCATTTAATAAATAATTTAAGATGCTTTAATTTGATATAATAAATAAATTAATCTTCTTCAAAAAAAATAATCTTCATTAAATATTAATATTCAAATTTATTTAAAATTATTATGAAAAATTAATTATATTGTGATATTTATTTAATAATCTTTTAAGTTTAATAAATTAATATAATATGATTAAAATAATTATCGAGATAATTAATTTAAAACTAAGTGAAAAGATTTTATTGTTACTAAGCAATTTATTTATTAAATAATGTATTAATTAAATAATGGGTTAAAATAAATTAATAATTTATTAAATTAATTAAATTAATTTATTTAATTATTTAAATAAGTTGTTATGTATATATTAAATATGTTTCATATTCATGTATAATTAAATATTACGCTTATTGATTAATAAATAATTAAAGATGATTTAGTTTTATTTAAATACATAACTAAGTTTTATTTACACATAAATTGTAAATAATAAATAGTTAAATAATTATATTTCAAGAATAAATAATAATTAGTTTATAATTAATGTACAATAACTAAATTTTTTATGGGCAAATCACATAATTAGTTCGTAAAGTTTTACTTTAAAATGACTTTAGTCCACAATCTTCAAAAATTCATCTTTTAATGTTAATATATAATTTCACTTTAGTCCCCAAAATCATTTTCTGACAGTTTTTGGCCGGAAAGTTGATCAAGTTTGACATTTTTAATGGCAAAATTGTCAATTTATAGTTTTATACTCCACTTTGGTCTCTATCTAAGGTTTTATGTTCCAATATAGTCCCTATATTACTTTTTTTCTTTTTCTTTTTATAAATATATGTACATGTGTGTGTATATATTTGTGTATAATACGTGTGTATATATAATTGATACTAATATTAGTCATACACTCATATTATTATTAATATTTAATAATATATTAATGGTTTATCAATATCATTTGTGATACTATTATAATTAATTATATGATTATTATTATTATTATTATTATTATTATTAACAACAACAACAATAAAGATTATATTATAATAATTTAAATTATTTCCATAATATGTAGTATTAATAATATTATAAATAGTATTGATATAATAATTTTTTATTATTATTATATTGCTAATAATAATACACAATACTAATAAATATTAAATTATTATTATTATTATTATTATTATTATTATTATTATTATTATTATTATTATTATTATTATTATTATTATTATTATTATTATAAAAATAATAAGATTAATATTATCAATGATAATAACAGTATTATCATTGATAATATTATTATATAATATTATTAGTATTATTTATTTATAATATTGTTAATAATATGTTAATAATAATATTACCAACACAAATCCAAGTAAGCAAAGATTTTTTCCAACAAGACAAAACAATTGCCATGTCAGCTAGAAATTTGTCACCTAAGCAAAAATCCCCAAATACAACAAATTCCGGCATGCCACCATGGACGGATCTAGGAGCAAGTAGGGGCCATTGCCCCCTCGCCCCCAACTTATTATAAATAAATGTATATAAATATATATATATTAATTGTTAATAATTATTCTTTAAATAATCTAAATTTTAAAAAATAAAGTATTTAATATTAATTAAAATAATTACTTTTAATATTCATTCATTAATTTCTAAAAGACCTAACTTTTCTTGTTGGATCTTAAATAAAAAAATTAATTATTTAAATTGATAGGATTGTAGTTAATTTATTTTTAAGAAAAAATGCAAAATTGGTCATGTAACTTGACCTTACTAGCAAATAGGACTTTAACTTTTCAAACCACAAAATTGGTGCACCATCTTCAAAATTTTGACATTTTGAGGATAAATTGGGTTCGAATTTCATTTTCCTTCAGCCTGATCCTATGTGGTAGCTTGTCAACAGGCTCTTCCTCCATCCGTTTGTGTGGCGGTTGATTTGGCATATTCACTTGCCACGTCAACAAAATAAAATAAAAAATAAACAAAAATTTAAAAAAAGAAAGCATAAATTTTAAAAGATATTTATATTCATATATACACATATACATACATACAAACACATATAAATATATATATAACTATAATATATATGTATACAAACAACGCCAAGCGGCCTCCGACTATCTTTGTGCTGAGGGCTGGCCGCTGGCCGGCGAGGCGGTGGCCAGCATGGCCGACAGCCAGATTGCTTTGGAAGAAGGGTGCGGGGAAAAGACAGGGAATAAAGAGGGGGGCCTACTGCCATGGCCTTGGGGACGAGGAATTTGTTTGGGGGTGGGGGGAGGGGGAGGGGGGGGGGTAATGGTAGCCAAATTGGGCTAATTATGTGGGGAAAGAGAAAGGAAAAGGTGTTCGGGAAAGGGGGGCGGGCGTGTCGAGGCTGGGGGAAGGGGGATGTACGGGGGTGGTTTGGGGGAAGAGTGAGAAGGGGGCCGCTAGGCACGACCATTGGTCCGAGCTGCCGCCTACGCGGCGATGGCTAGCCAACAGCCATGTCAAGGGGTGGGTTGGGAGGGTGAAGGGAAAAGGTAGGGTAATTATATATATATATGTATATATACAATATTTATAGTAATAACTATCTTTATTATTATTTGAATTAATAGATAAATTTATTTAAATTGAATTAAATTATTTTTGACCTATTTATAAATTTAATATTATTAAGTAATTTATACTATATAGTTAAAATCATAGATTTTTAAATTTTTAATTTTTAATTTTTTATTTTTATTTTTTATTGTATTTTTAATTAGAAAATTTCTAATATTTTAAGTAATTTATATTATATAGTTAAAAGCATAGGTTTTTAAATTTTTAATTTTTAATTAAATTATTTAGATATATTTATTATTTTAATATTATTGAGTATATAATTTAAAATATTAAACTTATATTGTCCAAGAATAGATTTAGATATTATATTTTTTTAATTTTTATTTATTTTATATCTTGATTAAATTCAACTAAATTTGATGAAATTATTTTAGATATCTTTATTATTTTCATAATATTTGGATTTTTTATGTTTACAAAATGAGAAATTGTGAGCTTTTCTTTTTCTTATCAATGTGTTTAATCATTTATTCTTTTTTTTAATTTGGTTTAAAAAAAAATTTTGATTTTTTGTGGTTTTTTGTTTTTTAAATTGTTGAGGTCTATTTTTTTTTTTCTTTTTTTTGTGTCCAAGTGTAAATGTTATGTTGATGTGGCAAGAAGAATTGACAAAGCATATGCCACGTAGGAGAGAAGTAGATATTTAGGCTAACAAAGCGCCATGTGGCACCAAATCAACTGCCACGTAGGATCGAGCTGAAAAAAATGAAATTCAGGTCCAATTTATCCTCAAATTGCTGAATTTTTGAAGATGGTGTACCAATTTTGTGGCCGAAAAGTTAACACCCTATGTTGCCAATAGAATTAAGTTATGGAACCAAAATTTTGCATTTTTCCCTATTTTTAACCAAAGATAAAACTAAAGTTTATTGACTAAATTTTAACCTTTTTAATTTGGTAAAACTCAAAAGAATTAGTTACATATTTGCAGTTAAGCAATCAAGTTGTTGACTTGGTGACATCATCTTCACATATATAACTGTAGAATCAGGAATTCAAAGTCTAACAAACACTTGGTATGCAAGTGTATAAATAAAAAAATAAAAAAAATAATTAAATTAGGCTCATTAGGTCACTTCTATTTTATTTATTTGAAAAAATATTATTGGTGTTTAGTCAAAGAAAACCTTAAGAAACTTGCAAAATAACCAAATTATCTTTTTCTTAACTTCAACAAAATTAAGATAAAAAGAAAAATGGACTTTTCTTTATCTTTCAAGAGCTAAAATTGAAAAAAGTTTTTTCGTTATAAATATTGTCAAGAACAGTCTTAGAAAGCCTTAGGGCCTATGAGGCTTGCAAAACAACAAAAATATAATTTCCTTTTTTATCTTTAAGATTAAGATAAAAAGATAAAGGTAAGTGAATAGATAAAAAAAATTGAATTTTTTTTATCTTTCGACAACTAAAATTGAAAGAACTTTTTCTCCTGTCAATATTATCAGGAACAGTCTTAGAAACAAAATAGAAGATGAAATTTTAGGTATTTGCTAAGTTAATTGGGAATGTCTACGATGAGGTATGTTTATATTTACCTCATATGAGGTATCATTAAATCAAATGACATATGTCTTTTTACAACAGGTTATCATTAATTTTACTATAAATTGTTGGTTCGTATTTTTTGCGTGGCACCCCACTTGACATAGCCCACAAGCTAGGATGCCACTCAATTCAATCTTAAATTAAATCCACAAAATACAGTCATTAAGCCCTTCAGGAATTTTTATAGCATGCAAACATCATATCCAATAGGCCTATAAAATTTTCCATATCTTCAGTAAACCACAATGATCATCAACTTGCAGCATGCTTCAAACTTATTACCATAATATCATAGTGCTATAATTCATGCTAATAATCCCACAATATTTAGAATCAAAATATCAATATGAGCAACACCATTCATACATGCCATAGACCTTAATCTCATCCTATCACATCACAATATCACAAAGTTATAACTTAACATACGATTGATCTCATAACAGTCACAAACACCTATTCTACTATCAAATACAGCAACGATTTTCATCTTAAGCAAACCTTAACAAAGGTATATATACAAACCATACTGATTCCATAATATCCAACATAGTAAAAACACACCCTGCAGATGTTATATCCAGACCTAGCATATCACAACATCTCTAGGGTATATAAAATATCCAAGAGTACCTATACGCATATACAAATATTTTTCTATTACAAAATGTGCTCGCCAATCCAAAACCGGAGCTTAAGGTCATCACTTAGCCCTGTCTGAGAAAGTCGCAGAAATACGGGGTAAGTCTAAATGACTTAGTAAGGGATAATTGAAATATTGGGCCGTAGGGATTTGTCGAGGAAGAATAAACCCAACAAATCATAAGTTAACAATTAAACATAAACATTTCAGGATATAACAAGATAAGCAAATAGGAATTTCTCCTTTCTTATTACTCTATGAACAGTTTACCAACAATTAGACAGTCAGTCGATCAGTCAGATAGTCAGTCGGTCGGTCAATCAGACATATTCAAGCGTGATAGCTTGATACATGGTAGATGCCTAGGAGTATCCCTAGCACACCGTTGATGCCTAGGAGTATCCTTAGCACACGTCAATCAGTCATTCATTCGGTTATGACAGCTTGGCAGACAAAAAATGCCTAAGAGCATCTCTAGCACATTACTGATAGACAGTAGATGCTTAGGAATATCCCTAGCACATCTCAGACAGACAATAGAAGCCTAGAAGTATCACTGGCACATCACAGACAAATAGTAGATGCCTAGGAGTATCCCTAGCACATCACAGACATACGGTCGATGTCTAGGAATATCCCTAACACATCATAGATAGGAGGTAGATGCCTACGAGTATCCTTAGTACATCACTGACACCCAGGAGTATCCCTAGCGTGTCCATATACCCAAGCATTCCGCTACATTTGACACTCAGCCCGAACATATCTCCGTACATATAACAACTTGTACAGATGCCCATATACGGACCGTATGGCGCAACACTGATACCAATTAAACCAATGTGCCAACGATGCAACTAAAACAGTATAGAATAGTTCAAGACAATAACAGGCAATCGAGCGATACAAAATACATGCAAAAGTTTGGGGGAAATCTCACAGGGTTCGATAATTAACAACAACAATAACAAAAATTAAGACAGGTATCCGATCAACAGAACTTAATCAAGTTCAACGATAGCTATAAAATAAGCTCATACAAAACAAGTACTAATTGGTAGAACCTCACAGGAGTAACAATAATTAAAACATAGTACGATAATCAAGTCAAATATCAACCTTCACAGGAGTTCATCAAGAAAATTGATAAGTACAAGAAGTGCCAGATTGGCAGACCTTCACCTCCATAATCTCCAAAAAAGGCAACTGCATTCAACAATATAATGCTCAAAAGGACCCACTTCTTCATCACCTAACCAAAATAGCATATTCACAGTCAAAATTCCCATTCTACTCTAATAATCCTTAATAATTACACTAACACCATTAGCAGTCTAAAATCACTACTGCCCGGCTAATACAGTAGTTTTAAGGTTTTATCGGTTCCAGTAATGGGATGTAATATGGTCCTTAATTATATAATTAACCTCATAACATTATCCCAAATCAGTAATAATAGTCCAATCATCTTAATTTTCCAATTATTGCCATTTAGGTCTCAAATCCATAAAATTGGGGTTTTCTCACTTCAATAAACTTAGTTAACCTAAGATTATCATATAACAATATAAATTTGGGTTCGCTAACTCATACGATTATATGCATATGTCAAGTTTTCCAATCAGATCGCGTATTATTTCGTTGGTACAATGGATCATAAGATTTGGAAGGTATATACATATACATGCATACAATTTAAACACAATTCCCATTTTTGCCAAATTTCTTCTTATCAGAGTCCTGGACTCACGATCAACCTCCGTGCATGCGTTCCTTGCAACAAGATGAGGATTCTGTCCTAACACCGTCGTCGCAGCGCCGCCATTAGAGATACACACCACCACTACCAGTGGATGCCTTTCAGCTAGAGCAATCTAACACCTCAACTAATTTCTTATTCCATTGTCGAATTGACCGCCAATTGGTCAAAAAACAACCAACCCGCCACCAACGTTGTCGTGCTATTTTTTTTTTTTTCCAATTCCACTCGCTCCGGTGGTCTGTTTCTGAAATTGAAAGCATTTGTGTGATCCTTGAGTCGAGCCCAACAAAACCCAGTACTCAAACCCGAGCTTCAGTCGCCGGAATGGGGAAACCCATCACCATCGCCACAGCCGTGACTTCGAGTTAAATTTTCGGCCGCTACACCAGTTAGTTCTACAATATTTTGGTATTTTTGAGTCCCTTGAGCTAAGAGGAGTAAAATGGTGTATAATATGTAGGGGTTTTGTTATTTGCCAAAGAAGATGGATGGAGGAGGAAAACGGTGGACTTTGGTGAACAAAATGAAGAAACCGGGGGGGGGGGAGAGGGAGAGAGCTATATGAAGAGCAACTTTCTGGAAATCCAATTTTTTACCCCAGAACTTCTGCGCAATCTCCAATCAAGTCCTCCAAAGTTTTTTCATCTCCCAATTGAGCCCCCAACTATATTAGTGCCTCACGTTCACCGCTTTGACCAAAAATAATCCCACTTTGACCTACAAAACTTCCAAATGTTGGTCAATCAAGTTTTCCTTAATTTTCAAATCAACCCCAAGACTTCCAAAATTCTTACAATCAACTTTATTTATTTCTGGAGCCCTAAAATCCAACAACCCATATCTTGATTTCTAAATCCTTATTTTTTCAAAAATACTGAATTTTAAGGTTGTTACATTTAGTACGTTAAATGCTTGGTAAATATTTAAAAATAATAATTAAAAAACATTTTTCAAACAAATTTGTTGTATTAGATAACATAACTTCATAATTTTAAATTATATATTTTATAATATCAAAATAATATAGTTAAATATAATTATCTTTATTTATTAACTAAAATAAAAAATTTTAAGAATAAATATAAAATCTAAAACTATCATCCTAACAATATAATTTAATTTTAAAAAAGTAATTTAATAATTTTAATCATTTTAATATAATTTGATAATTTTGAATAAATACAATGAATTAAAAAAATAATTATTTAGCTTCTTCTTCCCCATCTCCAAGCCACAAACCGCCCCAGTCCCATCTCATGACTCCCACCCTACTAGCCCGCCCCCACCTCCTTTCCTTGCCAGCCGCCCAAACATGGGGTTGGGAATAAGGGATGGGATATAGATATGTATTTATTTATTTATATATATATAATATAGATGTGTATATATATATGTATATGTAAATATATATTATTTTAAAATATATTTTGTGGAGCATTTTTGTAGTGTTTAATTTTTAACTTTTTTATTTTTTTTTAATAAGGATTAAATGGACATTTCATATTTTATGAGTTTTTTCATAAATAGATTAAATTTTGGTTTCTTTTATTTCATAAATAGATAATAGTTGCCGTCAAGATTTTAACGAAAAATTAGAGGGGATCAAAAGTGTTTAAAAAGTTATATAATTCGGACTACAAATGTTTAATACCATAGAGACTAATAGTACACACAGTTAAATTACGAAACCAAAAAGGTCATTTTTTAATTTTGGTTTAATTAAATAAGTTTTTAATAATAAAAATTTTATTATTGGTAGTAACTTTTTTAGTACAATGAACCATTAACATACAATCAGAATTAACCATCAATCAGTCATACTAGTAGTAGATTAAATGTACTTATTATGTTGCCAATTAATCATTAAAATGACAGATTATAATTTCACATTTTAAATCAAGCGACTTACATTAAATATATTTGTACATATCTCACATGAAACTGCACCGTAAACTACTCCTAATTACTTATATCGAGAAGATACCACTAAATTTTTTATATTGATTCAATTATTTTCAATTTTTATGAAAATATACATTTGAATCGTGAATTATGAAATTTATAGTTGGACTTTTATATTCTAAATGTTTGCCCCTCCCATGCTCTCATTTCTAGATCCGTCCTTGCATGCCACATTAGCATTTTCGATCATTTTATGAGATTCCAGCAATTTTTGGACTAAATGTGCAAAAAAAAATTGACTTATAGAACTAAATTTGAAATTGCATAACGTATAGGACAAAACTGAAAGTCGGGAAATCTTATAGGATGAAAAAAACATGTTTCACGTTTGCTGGGGGTAGTTGCCATTGCCAACCACCATGGAGCAGAAACTGGGCAGTTGGGGATGGGGATGGGGGTTGTAAAGGATGCGGGGTGCAGGGATGGCTGGTATTATTATACTATAGACATATCAATTTTTAGCCAATTGAATAATATGCTAGATATTAATTTAAAATTTCTATTTGTTTCTTGAAAATTTATTAAATTTAATTCCAAAAGATAAATAGTTAATTTTAATTAATACTCTAGTATTCATTTTATACTCAAATCAAATATTGATAAGTGTCAAAGATGAAGTGTTTATATCTATGGACCAATCAAATCAAATATTTTTGATATTATCTTTTGATATATGATATTATTTCTTGATATCTGTTATTATCTCTTAATATTTGATCTTGATAATCTGATATTATCTCTTGATATTTGATATTATCTTATCAAAGAGATAACTGTCGAAGGAGTTCAAGTCAATCTAAAAGCATCAAGCACCTATATAAAGGGGTGATCCCAGCTCATTTGACACAACACAAATTCCAGCAAGTGAGAGGAACTTTGAAAGAGTCTAGCAATTCTCTCAATCAAATTTAGAGAGATCCAAGGCATTTTTCGCGAAGTTCATCATATTATGGCATTTGATTTGGGATTAAGGTGAGGAGCCCTCGAATTGGCGTTATCTTATTCAAATTAAATTCAAGGAGATCCATGACGTTTAAGGCGTTCTTCATGGAGCCCATATATTTTGGCTTTTGATTCAAGATTAAAGTGCAAAGCCCTTGAATTTGTATTATTTCTTCAAATTAAATTTAAGGAGATCTATGGTGCTCAAGGCATTCTTTACGGAGCTCATCAAATTTCAAGATCATATTTGGAATGAAAGAATCAGACGATTAGATTAGAAATTGAATCAATAGTTGATAGATTTTTATTTTATTTTATGTGTACGATTTTTCTTGTCTTGTAATTTTATTTATTGCAAACAAAGAAATTTGCACTTATAAATTTTTGGCACGCCCGATGGGACAATCTCTACTTCTCATATGTTTTCTTCGTCAAGACTGAAGTATCATGGTCGCCAACAAGACTGCAATACTGAAAATTACTACCTCAAATTCTCAAGTACTGGAGCAAAAAGTGTTAGCATCATCACAAGAAGTATATCCAAGAAGTTGCAATCATCTCCTGAGGTCGCTCCTTCAATTTCTATGAAAAAGACGTTGCCGCATTTTTTTGATATGAATGAAGATGGTGGAGACTCAAAGGAAGAATCCGCATCATCCATCCTCCACTCAACATCAAATTTCTCGAACATGGCAACAGTGATGGTGACAAGTGCTACAACCTTGGAGGAACAAATTGCAAATTTGACGAGAGCTATTGAAGGACTCACGAAGCATGTTCAAGAGCAAGACTTTCAAATTTCCAAATTGATGAGTAAAGTGGACAATCTTGATGCCAGCTGCATGATCAAAAAACAAATTGAGGCTCAGGACGAAGGCAAAATATCTATAAAGAAACAACCAGCCAAAACTAAAGAGACTGCAACAAAAGAACTTTCCACTAATGGACTAATTCCCCTTAACCTATTTAAGGAGTTTATCAAACATAAACTTGATAGAAGTTCTAAGTCATCTATGCCTTACTCCAAGCCATATACTCAAAGGATTGATAACTTGAAGATGTCAATTGGTTACCAACCCCAAAAGTTTCAGCAATTTGATGGCAAAAGTAACCTAAAGCATCACGTGGCTCATTTCATTGAGACTTGTAATAATGCTGAGATATATGGAGATCATTTAGTCAAGCAATTTGTTCGATCATTAAAGGGCAATGCTTTTGATTGGTATGTTGACTTGGAGGCAGGTTCTATCAATTGTTGGGGGCAACTGAAACAAGAGTTCCTCAATCGTTTCTACAACACTTGAAGGACAATTAGCATGATAGAACTCATCAACTCTCGCAGTGGAAAGAAGAACATGTCATTGACTACATCAATTGCTGGAGAAACTTAAGTCTTAATTGCAAAGATCAATTATTGGAGACTTCAACCATTGAGATGTGCATCCAAGGAATGCATTGGAGTCTTTGCAACATACTTCAAGGAATTAAACTAAAGACTTTTGTAGATTTGGCAACTCATACAAATAATATTAAAATGAGCATGAATTTTGAAGAACAAGAAGACTCAAGTAATGCTGATGATGATGAAGATGTTGGGGGCAATTAATTTTCATCTTCAAATCACAAATGCTCCTTGATAAGAGCCTAAACTATCAATAATACTCCCAGATAAGAGTATAAACTATCTAAAATTCTCAAGTATACAAGTATCTGAATCTGAATTTTCAAGTTTTCAAGTCTTCAAACCCTTGAATCAAGCCTTCAAGTCTCCAAATATATGATCCAAGTCTTTCAAGTTTAAGACTCAAGTCTCCAAGTCTTCAAGTCAAACACTCAAGTCTCTAAGTCTCCAAATCCACAACTCAAGTCTCCAAGTCTTTCAAATTTAAGACTCAAGTCTCTAAGTCTTCAAGTCAAAGGCTCAAGTCTCTAAGCCTCCAAGTCCAAGACTCAAATTTTTAAGTCTCTAAATCAAATATTCAAATCTTCCAATCCTCAAGTCCAAAGCTTAAGTCTTCAAATTCCAAATGCTTATTAATAAGAGTCTAAACTGTCAATAATGCTCCCAGATATGAGTATAAACTATCTAAAATTCTCAAGTTAAAGTCTTCCCGTGTGCTCTTTGATAAGAGCTTAAATTGTCAATAAAACTCCTGGTTATGAGCATAAACTATCTAAATATTCAAAGTCTCCACATGTGCTCCTTGGTAAGAGCTTAAACTATCAATAAGACTCATGGATACAAGCATAAACTATCTAAATATTCAAAATCTCTTCATGTGCTCCTTGATATGAGCTTAAACTTTTAATAAGGCTCCTAGGTACAAGCATAAACTATCTAAATATTTAAATTCTCTCCATGTACTCCTTGATAAGAGTGTAAAAAGTCTATTAAGTCTAAGTCAAATTCAAGTGAACTTTTTGACAAAAGTATAAAATGTCTATTCAAGTTAAATATGCTCTTTGACACACGAGCCTAAACTATATGTTACTCATGGCCCGTATGAGTATAAACTATGTACGGCACCCTCTTTAAGGATATTTACTTTGAATTATGTTATGACTTGATCCTTTTATTGGACACCATAGCTTAAGGAACGCTTGGAGGATTTCTTGTCACAGACGCATCTAAAAAATGGAAAGAAAAGGCAAAATTCTCAAATACTTCAAGCCTCGCCTCTTTCGTGGATGATCGGCACATCTTTCGCCAAGTCTTGAAGTGGGGGCATTTGTAGATATATCAATTTTTAGCCAATGGAGAAGTGGCACATGTAAAATAATATGCTAGATATTAATTTAAATTTTCTATTTATTTCTTGAAAATTTATTAAATTTAATTTCAAAAGATAAATAGTTAATTTTAATTAATACTCTAGTATTTATTTTATACTCAAATCAAATATTGATAAATGTCAAAGATGAAGTATTTATGTCTATGGACCAATCAAATCAAATATATTTGATATTATCTTTTGATATATAATATTATTTCATGATATCTGGTATTATCTCTTGATATTTTATCTTGACAATCTGATATTATCTTATCAAAGAAATAATTGTTGAAGGAGTTCAAGTCAATCTAAAAATCTCCCATCAAGCATCTATATAAAGGGGTGATCCCAGCTCATTTGACACAACACAAATTCCAGCAAGTGAGAGGAACTTTGAAAGAGTCTAGCAATTCTCTCAATCAAATTTAAGGAGATTCACGACGTTCTTTGCGGAGCTCATCATATTCTGGTGTTTGATTCGGGATTAAGGTGTGGAGCTCTCTAATTGGCGTTATTTTATTCAGATTAAATTCAAGGAGATCCACGACGTTCAAGGCATTCTTTGCAGTGCCCATATATTATGGCTTTTGATTTGATATTAAAGTGCGAAACCCTCGAATTGGCGTTATTTCTTCAAATTAAATTTAAGGCGATTCACGGTATTCAAAGCATTTTTTGCAGAGTTCATCAAATTTCAAGATCATATTTGTAAGGGAAAAATCATAGGATTAGATTAGATATTGAATCAACAATTAATAGATTTTGTGGTTACATATACAAATATAATTATATAGTGTTTTTATATATTTATATTTATTTATTAATAGATATTATATAAAAATATATAATATATTATAAATATATAATATATACATATAACATAAAATATATTATATATTTATACATATGTATATATAATATATATTGATATATAACATATACAAAAATGAAAAAAGTAGATCAAATAAATTAGAGAAATGAAAATATAAAAACTAAAAATAGTTTTTAAATTTAAAAGTGGTGAAAGAAGATATATAAAAATATATTTAAAAAATAAATAAATTAAATTAAAAATATATGAAATAATTACGAGTAATATAGTCTTTATAGGTTAATTGGGCTTAAATTGAAGCAAATCAAGAGCAGGAGATTGTGTGCATAATTTCAAAGTACAAGGAGGTTTTTTTCTTTTTTTAATTCATAAGGCCCTTTTCCATTTTCATAGGGGTAAAATGCAATTTTTTCCTAAAAAAAAAAAAAGAAAGAAAGAAAGAGTGACATAAGATTAAATTGGAACATAAAAACTTAGATGGAGACTAAAGTGGAACATAAAACTATAAATTGACAATTTTGTCCTTAAAAGTGTCAAACTTAGTTAATTTTTCAGTCAAAAAGTACCCAAAAATAGTTTTAGGGACTAAAGTAAAACAATATATTAACATTAGGGACTAAATATGAATTTTTGAATATTGGGGACTAAAGTGATTTTAAAGTAAAATTTTAGGGACTAATTATGTGATTTGCCAAATAATATATTACTATTAATAAAATTTTCTATGTTGATTTCTGCAAAATACGATATTATTTCTTATTTTGATATGAGCTCAGGTATATCATTGATAATATTTCACTTTCTTAGTAGTTTGATTGCATTATTTGATACTATAAACATGAATTTTGCAAATTTATGTAATATACTACATGTAACATGAAAATCCAAGGAGGTCCTAAAGTTTTGCTGTGCCATTGATAAATTATTGTTGTAGCAAGTGGTGCACTAACTTTGTGTACATTAACTGCTTCTTAGGTAATAACTTCGAATTTAAGTAATAATATTATTGAATTATTAAAATTATTTTGATATCTCCTTTTCGTTTGTATCCAAAAATTATTTGCGAATTCATAGAATTTTCATTCTTCCATTTCTGGGCTCCAAAATGTTAGGCCCAAAAAAAAAAATTACAACAATCTAATAAAGAATTTTTGCGCAAAGGGATCTGATGCCACTATAAGACACACACACACTTGAAAAGAAAAAATCTTTCTAAAGAGTTAATAATGAAATAATTTTAGAAATTTGCACTTACTTTTTTCGTTTCAATAAACAATTCAAAATATCTCAATTTTTTTAGGACAAGTTCCTAGTGAAGTAGCAATAATTTAAAAGATCATAGGAAAACAAACAATTGTAATAGTATGAAACTTGAAGTCTCTAGACTTACCAAAACTTTCCATTTATTAGGAAGAGTAGAGGAGAATTGTTGGGCTAGGCCTAGAAAGTAGTGAAAATGTATATACAATAAGTTATAGGGGTCAATTATTCGCCCACATTAGCCAAATTCGAGTCCATCATTTCGAATATGTTTTTATTTTTATTTTCTATTTTTAATATTTTTTAAAAATTGAAAAATTAGTTATAATTTTAAAAAAAATGGTCACATCGTATTTCGCAAGTAAGACTGGATTTAGATGATTTATATTTTTTATGTCTAAAAAAATTATTTATTAAAATATATTTACATTTTAATCATTTTAAAATTATAAGATGTGTTTTATGTCAATCGAATTTGAATTTAATTGATCTATAATAGAATAATAAAATAAGAATAAAACAGATGATGCAAGTTTTATTCGAAATAATTAACTGTAAGCGGGTGGTTTTTTAAGCCCGCCTTCACATCTCAGGGTTCACCCCTAGATAGGCAGTGAAAACTATCAAGTTGGAGTATGCTAGGGGCAAATGAAATTTCCGATGGAATGATGAAATGCATAAATTAATTTTAAGTTATATCGAAAATGAAAATGACCTTTGATAACATAATCAAAGTAAAATCACTTGAATATGTTTCTAAAGATGGCACATAGGTAGGAAGAACAACACTGTACAACACTTTCTCAAGGACTTGTACCAGAACTTACTCAACTACTACAATTCTTGAAAGTAAATACTGATCTTCACTTTCAACTAGAATTGGAAGATGTTGCAGAGAATGCAACTCTACTACAAAGACACCTTATACACACATTGATTTAACTAATCCAACTACACAAACACTGTCTAAATTTGATTAATTCTAAAACAACGACCTAAAAAAAATAACTATGATCTTTCTTCTAATCTCCTTTCTACTAATTCTAATCAACCATCAAGACAACCAATACATAAACTTGGAGACCTAGAACAAGAATACCTTATTTCTTTCAGCTTTTGTCTTGAAAAGAAGATTCAGCTGGGCATGGGCTTGTCCTCTAGAAATGATCTGAAAAGAATAAAAGCTAGTCGTGGGCGATGGAGAGGCACCTCATGCCCTGCTCCAGTAACAGTCACCAAAGTCAATCCTTCGTATACTTGGCTCCATCCACCAACCTATGGGAAAAACCACAATGCGAGCAAGTGATGCTTCGAAGGTAGATAAAGATGGCCGGGTTTATAGAATTTGCAGAGAAGAATAAAATGTATGTAGCAGAAAAGAATGAAACATTTGCCATTTTTCTTCTAGCTTACCCTTCCATTATCGTACCAAGGGTACCATTTCTTTACTGTTGGAAGCTTCAGAGCGTCGATTGAGTAGCGAGTTGCAGTGATGGGAACGACTGAATCGGTATCCCCACTGAAAGAAAGAAAGTGGAAGGCACTGAGATCATTGACAAATTCATACATGAGAAGCAGATGACAATTTGCAATGGTATACGATAATAAGGGTGTTTGCAAGGACGTTGTCTTTTACAGAAGTAAAAGGTTGCAGGGGAAGTTGTAGTAAAAGTTGAGAGCATCTGAAACTAGTTAGTGAAAAGTAATAAGAAGCTTGCAGAAGTTATGCGATTTTTTTTAGCTTTTAACTCTTTTCTGCTTAACTTTAGAGAATAAAAAGTAGAAGCATCACTTCCAAATATTCCAAATAGTTAAAATTCAGCTAAAAGCTAAAAAGCACTTTCTTGAAGTTGTTCCAAACTCTCTCACTGTGTCGTGAACCACGGAAGTAGAGAGGTTAAAATACTGGGTCGTATATCACATAAATAAGTACTTAATATAATATCTAATCCTTTCCACCTCCATAGCAATAACTGTAACAATGTCCAAGTTTGCAAGACTTAGTGTATTAGATCCCAACTATCCAGAGGCCGGTAGTTATCCGCCCGTTGTGCAGTTTTTAGGTCCATACTACAGCATGATAATCCAACTTCGATTGTATAAGACCGCAAGAGCTAAACACCACTTAGCTTCCCGCCCTGATCCGACTTCTTACTGCCCAAATATCCACCCTCCTCCTCTATTAAGGTAATGTGTAAAGTTCCAATAGCAAGAAGAAGATCAAATAATTAATAAAACTTATGATCAAACACTAGGTATGATAATTATGTGTGTGCATTTCTTGTCTAATGTGTAAATACTCAAAGCTCAAGTTACTAAAAGTTTCTCTATTTAAGTCACTGACAGACATGGACTTGCCAATATATCAAAAAGAAAGAATGAAGTCCACAGAGAAGACAAGTATGTCAAGTGAGAAAGCAATAGCAATTCTACTGAGATAAGGCCTTTCATATCTCCGATGAATGGTAGTCAACTATTTCATATTAAAAAGATCTATAATGCTCAAGATAAAGTTGGGAAATAGAATATGCTAAATTTCATACCTAAACACCCAAATTCTGAGGCCAGCTGCTATTAGTTCTTCATAAATTGGAAGCATGGACAGAGGAGAATCTCCCCAGTTATCACCAACTACATCGCTGCAAAGTGAAGAAATCCGATTCAAAAAGTGCCACATTGCGGAATAAAAGAAAAGAGAAATTGCAAAGTTCTAACATTACCTGCACGTTTGCCAGGGGTAGGAAATCCCCGTCAAGTTGGCATGCATTGCTTTCTGAACTTCAGGGAGATTGTAGTATATGTTGGAGTATCTTTCCGTGCACGGATCATATGCTCGGGACATCCATGGCTGTGTTTGAAAAAAGAAGGGTCTCAGATACAACAAAGACGGACGTATAAGTTTTTAATAAGCATTCACACAAAATTCACCGAACGAAAAGCATAAAATAAATTATTCCTCATTATCCAAAAGACTGAGGCTAGGCCTTAGCTATTTTCTAATATTAATTTTGCAAGAAGACAAAATCATATTACTTGTTGGTAGTGGTTCTATAGAAGGGTCTATGCTTCTGCCTAATGCTATAAAGTTCATAGTTTTGACAACAATTCAGTTTATACGTCAACAACAACAATCCCAAATGATGAACAAGACTATTGCCTTGCCAAAAGTTACTTCTGATTCTACTTCAAATAATCAGCTTAGGATATCTTTTTTACAGCAAGTTATATGAAGACTTACATAGTGACCCCTTAACCGGCGCCAAAGTGAAGAAGTATTATTGCAGGGGGGAGTGTAAATGCTATACTGGTCAATGTTCCCCATCTCCTGGTTGGCTAGATCAAGAGATTTAATGCACTCACTTGACGGATGAGTAGCAGACCCCAAATCACAGGTTATACGCAGAACTTTGTAAGTTGAATCTGAAATTAAGCCGTGAGTCCACCAATACTCAAACGTGCCAATGTAATCATGGAAATCATCGGTGACAGCATTCCCCACCTAAACGGACAATGTCCAAACACAAACAAGTCAAAAATTCTGAAAAGTGGACTTACATAACTAAACCAGGATCTTGTCTAGTACCATGAATCCCTTGAAATTAATAACTGGATTTTGAACTCCCTTGTTTCTCTCGTATATGAGTTGAGATAGCTGAGGAACATAATGTCCTGAAAAGAGGAGTAAAAATCCAGGATTAAATCATTCCGCCTCACTGTCACATTGTGTATTTCGTAAGATACACAGGTGTAAATTACATTCACCATAAATTACGGACCTGCATAACTTTCTCCGGCAATGTAAAATTCTCTATGTTTGTACTGAGGAAACCTCTCAAACCAGTTGATTAGAAAGGTATATGCATCTTCAGCTACAAAGTTCATACACCAATACCCAAAACATAAAGAAACAATCAGTCTAAGCAAAACAACATATTATATACATCACATTAGAGCACTGAGTTGCAACAGAACAATGGCATTCTTAAGAATAAAGATTCAATTTTCTGAGACATTACCGGTTCGTTGGTCTCCTACAGTATACAAATCTGATGAAGTGTTCGAATACGAAAAACCAACACCAGCTGGTGACTCTAGGAAAAGCAAGTTTGCCACTGCCATAAAAACATTATAATAATCTTGAAAAAGCTGAAGACACAAAACCAAAAAAGCCATATAATGTGCATTACAACAAATACGAAGTACTCAAATTACTTCTCCGAGTTCACACATACATTTGTTCCAAGAATAAGAATTGAGGTACAGGGTTTTCCCATCCGAATTAATCCGGAAAGGGCCGATCTCTTCGGAAGCTCCATAAGCTACAGAAGAGCAACCAGGGCCCCCATTAAGCCACAGAATTAGTGGCCTGAATTCAGGCCCTCTACTTGTAGATGCCTCAGTTAACCAGTAAAACAGTGCCCTCCCAGCCTGCTGATTCACAGTTACATAACCTGAATACTGATTGAATCCAACATTTTCAGGCTGTCCAGGCAAATAAGTAATCCTATCTTTCTCCTGATCTACATTATAAAAAGAGTAACAATTGCCCACAACAAAATTCAACCACAAGAGGCAAAATGCACATGAAATTGACTGCAATTTCAACCCCATGAATCAATTTAGCCAAAAAGAATGAACCCCAAAGAACGAAAAACAAGAAAATCAAAAGCCCAGAAACACAAATCTATTTACACAAGAATGAATAGAGAGAGAGAACCCCTCATGAAGAAGGCCAACCAATGAAACATAGGCTGGCATTTTATACTGATGGCTCAATCAGTGAATAGAAAAACAATATAAAGCAGACAAAATATCATCATCCCAAATCCCTAAAATATTCTGAGATTCAAGAAAAATTATTTCTTTTAAGAAAAAAGAAAGAAAAGTCAGCCGGCTATTAATTCTCTGCTACACTCACAGCTTGCCTACACAGCTGACAACCACATGCGTAATGTTTCCTGGCAAAACAAGGAAAACGACCCATGAATGAAGGAGTCAAGAAAGCCAGACGAATGGCCAAACTCCACTGTATAATTCTAGAAAAGAGTTAAAGGAAATTTAGCTACAAAATTGATGAGAGATTGAGACTGAGCATAAAGTAGTGGGAGTATTATTAGTACTCGCTCACAGTCAAGGGACAAGACAGTTGTTAACCAATAGCAGCAATTATCTCGTGAGGTTTGGTCTGATTACTAATAATTGGTTTTCAGTTAGAAACAATATGATTTTCAGACACAAGCTCTCACCTTGTTGTGGGTGGGTGAGGTCAACGTTGTTCTTTTCGCATTGCTGTAATCACTTGGTGCGATAGCGGTAATTGGGTTGTTTAATTGATATTTTTATTGAAATAGATTTAGCAAAAGTTGGATAATCGTTCTATACACTTACAACGATTGAATCAAAATGCAAATGATTCTATAGAATGAGGATTGTCTGCTATTTACCCTTATTTTTATGCATTACTATAAGAGTCACAGAAGATATCTAGTGGAACCCTTCTAATGCATGATAAAAGAAATCCTCCTCCACTACATAATATTCCTTTGAGTTGTAATTATTATTCAAATAACAAGTTTATCACAATAGTCTATCAAAGTATCAATTAGATTGAAGTATCACATCGACAGAGATAACTAGCCACAAACCACTACTCCCAATGAGTTCGAATTAATGGTTTTTTACGAAAATTCATAGGTCAAACTATGAGTATGAGCTGAGTCAAGTCAATTCAATTATTGCTCAACTTGATCTCGAGCTTTTTCAAATTAGAGTCAAACTTTTTGAGCTCAAGCTTTATAATGAGTCAAACTCGAACTCTAATTTAATTGTTTGAAAGCTTGCGAGTCGCAAACCAACTTGCAAGTTTTTTTTAAATATTTTTGTATATTAATTAAATAATTATTATATATTAATAATTTATATTTTCAATTTTAAATAATGTATATTATTAAATAATTATTATATATTAATGATTCTTCGATCTTAGAGTTAATTGGTGAGCTGAGCTCATACTCATGCTTAAACTCTGTCTTCTTAATTCGAGCTTGATTTCGAGCATACAATTCTCACGAAGAAGACGAAGACCTCGCTGTCTTATTCCCCGGCCTTACGCCACAAATGCCCATTTATATGTTGCATGGTAGCTGTTTTCAAGAGCAAAAAAGCCCGAGCAAAAGACCCCAAAGGTAAAATGCTCGGGGGGTAAGATCCTATCTGAATTAGTAAGAGCTTGAACTTAAAGAATAGGTGTAAGGGTTTTATAGCACTCAATTTGTCTTCATTCCTAAGTCAAATCATTTGAATTATTATTTTGAGATCTAATTATATCAACGCCGAATAACTTTGACATTTATATACACTTCTTGTGACTCTTTTATCTAATCTATACGTATGTTGAGTTGTTTTCAAATCTTATCAAATAAATAAATATATATAATGTACTCAATCTTATTTATATTTCACAATCTCAATTCAATGATGGATTAAAATCAAATGTTATTATTTATTTGTCTTCCCATGATTGCCAAACTATTTGTAAACTCCACAATCTTACCAAAAACCCAAGACGGAGGGCAAAAATATCGGACTAGGAATTAACCAAAAAAATAAATTAATGTCATATCATCATAAGAGTTAATTTTTACACTCTTCAAGAGTAGCCACATTCTACTAAAGGCACATGCCATAAATTAGACTAAGACGTGAGTGAGAATCAAGACAACACCCAAAGCTATCGAGATTGAGAGATGTCGAACCAAAAAGAAAAATAAAATTTTGAAGAAATGATATTATAAAGTTGGATTAGTTATATTTTTATTTTTATTCTCTATTTTTATCCTTTTCAAATATATTTTATTTTATATTTTTTTAAGTGTAGGAATAAAAATATAATTGGATTAACATTATAAAAAATTTAAAAAATGATAGATTAAAAATAATATTTTTATATAATAGAGTCAAATATTTCAACGCAATATTATTAATTGTTATTATTTAATATTTTATGAGCCACACTTTTTTTTTTATGTTCCATCAGTCAAATTATGTTAGAATAAAAAGTACTAATAACTTTAAGATGGACCCTTTTGTGTTGAAAAGATGTTAAAAAAAATTATTTAATAAGTTAGTAAGTTAAAATGAGATAAGAATTATGGTTAAATTTAATTTGGACCCCATTTTTTTGAAATGTTAGAAAAAAGAAATTATTATTTGGTTAGTTAATAAGTTTATTTTATTTTTAAATTAATAGATATTATAAATTAAAAATGATATATATAAGTAATAAAAAATAATATATTTGATTAAAATTGGTACAAATTATATTTTTAAAATAGTGTAAAATGAAAAAATAGGTTCCCAAAATACAAATTCTCACCTTGTCATGAGTGGGTGGGGTCAAGATTGTTCTTTTGACATTACCACTTGGTGGGATGGCAGTTATTGGGTTGTCCCCTTGATATTTTTATTGAATTTGAGTTTATATTCTAGATTGATTTAACTATTATTAATTAAGTTGTGATTGATTAGATTGTAAAATCATATAAATTTAAATGTACTTTAATATATTTTTTAAAATAAAAAGCATGAAAGGAACAACCAGGGCCATAACCTTTTTTTTTTGTATTTGACTACAAGAGTCATAGGAAATATCTTGTGGGGCATCTTGGTCCTACACAAATATAAAATGTTCATATGAGATATAGCTATTACTCAAGTAACAAATATGTTACGACAGTTTCATCAAAGTGTCAATTAGGTTAAAGTACTATCGCAATTGAGATAACTGACCATAAACCACTCGTGCAAACAAATTCGAACTAGTATGAAAAATTATGTGTGAAACTAATTAAACTATAAAATTTTATGGTAAATGAGTTTTACTTATACAACGTTGAATAACTTGATATTTGCATATATATTTTATGATTTTTTAATCTAATTTAAACTTATATTATATTCCAATCTTATCAAATATATACTATTATATATAGCACAGTTTTGTGCTTATCTAATTATATAATTTTGATTCTAATTGTGCAATTTTATCCACATGTCAAATTCTTAGAATTTTGAGTTTTTTTAGATCAATTGAAAAATTTTCATTGGTTATTGATTATTATTTCTGACCGATATGATTGTATCTTATCTCTAATTTTCTTACATTCAAAAATAAAAATATATTTAATAATATCTCATAATCTTTATTAAGAGAGCTAGAAGTTTGATGAAGAATATTATAAATTAACTGATACGTAAGAGCTCAATTTATAAAATTTATAAAAAAAAAATTTACAATAATATTTTTTAGATATGTAAAATATTTTTAGATAAAACTATATATATAATATAACAAATAATTAAATCTGAAGAATATTTCAAATATGAAAAGTTACTTACTGCAACAACTATAAACTCTGAACTTTATTTTTATATTATTAATTTAAATCATTTTAGATTTTTATCAATATAATAGAGAATTTATTTTCAATTATTTGAAAAATGTTGTATTATTTGGGACATATATATTGATGTAATTGAAAATTTTCAAAAGCTTGATAAATGAATGCTTAAATAGCAAATAATATCAATTTTTATATTTTTAATATATTTAATTAAATAATTTTATAATTATATCATCTACTTTATTTTAATATTTTTGTTTATAATAATTCACAAAAGGATATTTTTACATGAATTAACAGTGCCATATCAAAAAAGTTTGATTGAAGGTAAGTAATCATTTAGTTATTTATACATATTTATATATTTACAAAAGAAACTTTTTTATGAGGGAGCGATATTTTATTTTGAATTGAATATTGAAAATTTACTTATTATTTTATTCATGCACATAATATATATTGTTTGATAATTCTAAAAATAATAAAATAACTATATATTAATTTCACTTATCATAGTTATATAAAATATTAAGAAACATTTTAGTTTATAAAAATTGCATGTTACAAATTATGTACTGAATTAGTTATCAAATAATAACCTAATGTAAGTTATTTTCATAGATAAAGTATAAAAATGCTTGCATATTTATTCTGACAAAAAAACTTAACATTAAAAAATCTCAAATATCATGAAAATTGTAATTATAACTTCCACATCATTAAGAAATCATATAAAAAAAACTTTACATTTTAAAAAATTTATTTGCTTGCTTATCACATCATAATATATATCTAACTTAAAAAACATATTTAGTTAAATATTCTGCTCTACTATTATTTTTTTAATTCTTTCATTTATTTTTTAAATTTTATCATTTTAATTTTTTTTGTATAATTTATAAACTTAGAGTTAGCAATTCTTCATATTCCTCAACTTATTTAAGTACAAATTATCTTCAAATATAATATTAATAAATTAAAATATTCATATTATTTTATTTAATTAGTAATAGATTTTGTTTCTTTAAATACTAAAAATAATTACAATTAATTTTTAATCACACAAAAAAAAATATTATTATAAAATAAATTATTCCAATATTAAAATTCTTTTCGATGCATCGCACCGGGCATATGCTAGTAAATATATATATATATATAAATAAATTTACATCCATTTGTGAACTCCATGATCTTACCATAATCCAAGATGGAGGGCAAAAATATCCCATAGCTATTTAAAAAATAAAAGTTAACAAAGATTTAATTATTGCACACATCAATTAATCAAATTCTTCTCATAATTGCACATTAGGGACTCTATCTACTAAAGACACGTGTCATAAATTAGACTAAGAGCTAAGGAAAAGTGGAAAACTAGAACAACGCATAAAATTATTGAAAAATAAAACGTCAGAGTAAAAAGAATTTATAAATTTTTTTAAAAAATAATATTATTAATTTTTCAATTTTTCGATTCGAATCCAGCCGTTCACTTATGGACCCCATAATCTATCTTAATATAACCAAAATTAGTCAATTTCTTCCTGCCAATCAATCATGAATGGACCACTTAGGCAAAGAATAAAAAAAATTTCAAGGACAAATTAAGTTTTTTGTATTCTAACCTCATGAGTGTGACCAAGATATTTTTGTGCATTGGTTGGGACTAGGCCTGTAAATGGGTAGGGTAATATCCTACTCAGATCCAAAATGTTATACCCATACCTATACCCGTACCCATACTTATTAAATATAATGTAATGGATATGGGCAGTGTCTATACCCATAAAATACCCATATACCCATACCCATAACTTACCCATTACTTTATACTTAAATTTAATTTATGAAACTAAAAATTGTTTATACCAAAATTAAATTTATATTAATGATAAACTTTTTATATATAAAAATTATAAATATGTGAATGAACGGTAACAATTAAATAATTTTTTTATTAAAAATTAAACTAATTTAATAAAATTAATAAAGTTAATAAATTGAGATAGCAATTTTTTTTAGAAAAAAAATTGGAATAGCAACAGTTGAACGTTTTTTATTAATAAAATTAATAGTGGAATAAATATTTTTACAAAAATAATCAATAAAATTAATTTTGCTAATGAATAAAGTTTATTAATATAGAAATTAACTGTTTTTATAAAATTAAATATAGAATTTTTTTTTTGCTTTTAAACAGTTTTTATTAACTATTTTTTTAATAAACTTTATGGTTTTTAATAAACTGTTTTTATTAACTGTTTTTTAATAAACTATTTTTGTTAACTGTTTTTTTAATAAACTGTATGCTTTTTTAATAAACTGTTTTTTTAATAAACTGGTTTTATTAAATTTTTTTTTTTAATAAACTATTTTATTAACTTTTTTTGTAATAAACTGTTTTAATAAAACTAATTTTAAACTGTATGTTTTTTTAATTAGCAAAAAGTTTAACTGCTAATTATATTAATAAAGTTTAACTATTATATTAATAAAATAGTTAATTTAATTAGCGAAAAGTTTAAAATTAATTAATTTAAACTTAATGATTAAATTAAATATAGAAGAAAAATTATTTTTTATTATCGTATGCCAAATAATATTTTTACTATATATTAAGAAAATTGGTGTATACATTAAAAACATAAGTTCAATAAACTAGACCCAATGGGTCTTAGGTTAGTTAGGGTAGGGTAGGGTTAGGGTCTTATTCTTTTTGGTATTTTAGGGTAGGGTAAAAATTGAGTATTTTTGTTTGGATATTTTAGGGTATGAGTGTGGGTAGGGTACATTTACAGGTCTAGTTGGGACCATTTGGCTTTGTTCGAGCAACAACCTCGCTTTTCATGTGTACTTTGTACCTTCTCACGTATTGCCGACAGGTTTAACTCTTACTAATTAGACTATGGTTGTAAGATTATATTTCATCTCATTTTAAAGTTTGCTCTTTCAACAAGAGTTAAAAATAAAATCAATTAAAGCTATAAGTACTTGTTTTATTTTGTATTTATATGTAGGAGTTGATAATTACTTTTTATTTGGATCAAATATGTTTAGTTGGACTTTTTCAGACAGATTTAAAATTTAAGCATTACTAACATACATTTTAAAATATATATATATATATATGTGTGTGTGTGTATATATATATATTCAAAAAGCACCCAGTTCGTTCATTGAAGAATTTTCTTTTTAGTTTATATGTAATGTGATAATATGTTGATACTTAATGACCTAAGGCCCCGTTTGGCTTTATTTTCATTTTTATTTTTTATTTTCATTATTTTTAAAATTTGAAAAGTTAATTAGTGGAAATGAGTCAAAGATGAGTTTGTATTTAGATGAATTATTTAAAAAGTAATGATTATGTTGGGTTTCGTAGATTGTAGGTGGAGATAAATAGAATAATGAAATAGAGAAAATATAGATAGGTTATTGGAGAATATACTTTGAAAATGAAAATAAAAATGATGTAGGTGAAAATATGTAGAAAAAATAAATGATGTATTTTATTTCTAGAATAGTAAAAAATGAAGAAATGGGCTATGGAAATGAAACCAAACGGCACCTTAAGGTGATTATTTGTGAAAAAAATATCTTCAAAAAATGAATAGTAGTAGTAAGGTTGGAAAATATATTGAAGTTGAAACTATTTTTAAAAAAAAATTCATATAAATTTTTGTATCATATTAAAATTTTATATTATATTTATAGTAGTAAAGTAATCGAAAAATGTATCTATAGCAAAATAATGAGTGAAAGTTTTAAATATGTATATAATTGAAGCTGATTGAATAATTTTTAAAATAATTAAAAATAAAGAATTTAAAATAAACCAAACAAAGTATAGACGCAAGAGCATGTTTGGTTATGTTTTCATTTTCAATTTTTATTTTTAATATTTTCAAATTTTGAAAAGTTAGTTAAATAAAATGAGTTTGTATTTGGATAGTATATTAAAAAAGTAATGATTATATAGAATTTTGTTTGGTAGGTTGTAGGTAGAGAGAGATAGTAATAATGCACAAAAGAGATATGATACATAGATTATTGAAAGAAGATATATATGCTATTGGAGAATATGTTTTGAGATGAAAATGAGTTGAAATAGTGATAAATTATTGATATTTTATTTTCAAATAGTGAAAATGGGTCAAAATGAATTTAAAAACATAAACAAATACAAAATGGTTTTTTTATTTAATTAAACATAAAATATAATCTTAAATAATTCAAATTTTGAAAAATGGATATAATAAATAGGAAAAATATATATTCTGCCAGTTTATCTTAGATTACAGGTAAGCGTTGACCTCTTTTTTATAAAATCATGCAATATATTTATTTCTTTAAATTTTAGAAAAACAAAACTATTTAATTTTGAGATAATAAAATAAAATTTAATGTCACTATTCAAATGTTCAATAATTTTAATTTATTATCCTAGCAATCCACGCACGTAATTTCCACACCTGTAAAACATATAATCATTCTATGTGCATATACTTTATTTGTTTTTGCATCCTTTTGTTTGTTGTTTTATTCATCCAAATCAACAAAAAATATACAATTTCAAATAAAAATAAAGTAAGCTGACTAAATAGAAGAATGACAAAATAAAAAAGGAAAAAAAAAGTTATAAATTTTTGATTTTATAATTTAGAATTATATATATGTCAAAGATTTATTATTATTATTTTTTTCTCTAAGGCATTGGACCAGGGAGAGAGGTGCACGTGGGTTTGGTTTGAACAATCTTTTTCTAATTTAATTTGACAATGTTGAAAAATGATATATATAAGTAATTATAAAAAAATAATAAAATATTAGAAAAAGGTCCAGAGCTTTATGGAATGAAAAAAATAATTTGGTTGGAGGCAAAAGAATGATGACAGCAAAACTATAATTTATTCACACTGACGGCTACTTTGGATCGATTAATTTAATTTTTATAACAGTTAACATCTTCCCCACATGTCGCCATTTTCTTTATTTATACTACTAATTTCTAATTTTTAGATGATTTTTTAAGAAACATACATATATATATATATTGAGATTTATCATAATTCAATTTTTTAAAAAGACAATAACCTAGCAATTTAGTACCTATGGGTAACCCAATGGCGCGTAATAATGGATTGGGTTAAACTTACCCATTTTTTATTGGGTACAAGGTAGTAAACTCATTATTCATGAGGATAGGTAACGGGTAACCTGGGGGTACCCATAATAATTTTTTATTTTTTTAATATTTAAAAGATAAATTAATATCCACCTTGCAACTTATATGATTTTATTAAAATATTAACTAAATAAAATTAAAAAAAGACAACGAATTTATTAAATTGAATAAGTACTTAAAGCATATTAATAATGTTATAGTTTAATACTTACAATCTTTCTCTCTTTTCTTTCCCTTTTTTTGTTTTTTGAAATCAATTTAATAAATTAAGTATTCAAAATCCATCAAATTTAAAGTATATTACATTTAAAAGTTCAAATTTAAATCTCATTACATGCCAAAAGTTTTTTGAATTAAAGGTTTAAATATCACTCAAACATTGTTATTTTTGTAGAAGAAGATGTTACATCCATAAAAATATGCACAACAAATTATTTATCACTTGACTACATAGGTGGTTGCTATTTGAAAAGGTTTTTTGTTATACACAATTTTGCATTTAGGATATTACTCTATGGTATTAGTATGTTGTAATTTTTTTATTTGTAAAATTCAAAAATTAAATGTTAAATTAAAAATTTTAAAAACATAAATATATATATATGTATATATGGGTATCTTGTGGGTACCCGCGGATTGAGCCAAAAAACAAAATGTAATTTGGGTATGGGTAAAATTATACATATTTTATTGAATTGAAAATATAAAGCCCATTACCCATAAATTTTTGAATACCCACAAATATCCGTGGGTATGAGTACTATTTTGTCAGGTCTAAGTCATTCAGCTGAAGCTAGGTCGAGTATGTAATAGTGGAGGTAATATCATGAGCAACAAATTATGACTAATTGATTTTTTTTTTTTTAGAAATATTTATAGCTTAATAGCATGCTAACTATAATTTAGTAGCTATAAGATTCATTAATATATTAGCTTGTGGTTTTAATGTCGTTTTGTGTACTGGTCAAGTTTGACTTTTTTATTCTATTCTCGCACAAATATAAATGAGGTTGGTCATTGTTGTAATCCAAGAGGATTTATTGCGGAAACAATGAAATAATAGTGAAGTAATTCAATGGAATTATGACAACAAGATTTAACGTGGTTCGGCGATGTGCCTAATCCACCCAACAAAGAAAAGGAATTTTATTGATCTCAAATCAAAGTGCAAATACAAATTTGAATCCCACAAATCTCATGAAAACACATAACATTCTCATTCTAAACTCCATATTGAGAGAATTACTCAAAAGCAGTAAAGAAATCCTTGTGTTATATTCGTGATACTTTTTCCGGAAGAAAAAACTGATATTTATAGTCGAAAATCGAAGCTCAAGGCCCGTGGGCTTGCGCTGCATGCCGGGGCGCACAAAACTTGCACCCCGGCGCACACAAAACTGCTTGTGTCAAGAAATACCCGAACATGGGCAGAAACTTTGAGCTGGAGCGCAAAAAACTTGAGCCCCAGCGCAAAGTTACTGTTCACTGCACGACGCATGTTTTTATGCCTTTTTCGCCCATGTACACGCCTTGGCGCACCTTGCCTCGCGCCCCGGCATGCGGCGTCCTTCCAACACGCGCCGGGGTCTGTTCTCGAGCCCATTTCGACCACTTTGCTCAATTTCGCTC
Organism: Jacaranda mimosifolia; assembly: GCA_018894105.1. Lineage (NCBI taxonomy): Eukaryota > Viridiplantae > Streptophyta > Magnoliopsida > Lamiales > Bignoniaceae > Jacaranda > Jacaranda mimosifolia. The sequence goes on from CM032125.1 coordinate 6,075,444, forward strand.
CATTTCTTCCGTTCCTTGTCAATTTTACCTCAAATTTCAAGGCAAAATCAATAGTCATTTTGTTTGGTTACCTTATTCCTTTAATACAAACCTTTGGTTGAAATTTTCACTGAATCAAATATCGAAGGGTTCAAATTTTTGAGCTATTTAGCTAAGAAAATAGGGAGTCAGAAGATCTCGAAGATGAGATTTTGAAAGAGTAGGACTAAATTATATATTTTGTTGTCCCATATTAAATGTGTGAAAAATATAAGTATGTGTGTGTGTGTGTGGAAATGTACCTAACTTATGTGTTAAAATTAATCGAGAAGGTAAAGAGACTCATGACATGGGGAGGCTAGAGCAAAGAAGCATAGGCATTTTACGTGCACCTCGCACCTATGCATCGGCACAAGGAGACCAAGCCTTTGAGTTCTCCCTAGACAAAACTTCTTTAAATTCGAGCTTATTTGAGTTGGAATCGCTAATTAGATGAACTTCGTAGTTTCAATCGAAACTACTCAATTCAGTATAACCCTTCTTCATATAGTCGTGCCCATTGAAAATGAATTTTTACTTATGCAATCTTTTAATATGCATTAGTTGAGAATTATATCTAGTCATAATAGTTATAATAGATTCAGGACATGTTTGATATCCGCAATTAGGGGCAATTCGGGGGCGTAATATGGGCTAATTGAGTATTTGATATGTGAGACAAAAAATGCGGGCCGGCCTGCATAATATGCCTAGCCTGGTACTGTGAACACTATTAACCAGAAATCATGTAGCATCTGATTAATCACACCCCCCCTAGCTGAGTTTTCTTAATGCAGATTTACATTAAAGCCCTTCAGATTGGTGAATAATATTTCCATTGGTGCCCTTTAGTTTTCTTATATGTATTTTTTTTCAATGACAAAATAGTCATCTAAAATGTAGTAAACCCAGTCAAGCACCTCATACCAGATTATTAGAGAGTTCAATAGTGCCTAATTTATATCACAATATATAATATCAAACAGAATAATATTTTTTCTAATCTCACTCAACCACCCACTATTCTAATCTCAACTGTTACTCAAATTTTGAATCAAACATGGTCTCAGGAAATAGCTATAACTATTGGAGGCAAGAACGAAGCTATATTAGGTAGAGTTTGCTACCGGCTGAGTACATTGAAAATTAAAAGCGTTAGAATACACTCACTCCCTTTACAAACAATTTCAGTCAATTTATGGATTCTGCAATTAGCTCCAAATGCTTGTTTTATCTTGGCAGATTTGCTTAAACCTAGAATAGTAATAGGAGCAAATATATTTTAAGACAAATTCTATAATAAAATGTGCAATGTTCGATTCAATTTATTGTATCCTACAATTCCATGTGTCCAATACTCTCTCCCTAAGGGTGTAAACGGGTATTAAACAGATTGAATATACTATTTTCATATTAGTATATATTTAACTTTTTGAGTATTCAGATACGAATTTGACGAATATTTAAAAATGATATCCAAATTCATATCCATCGGATATCGGTCGGATTCGGATATATCCGTATTCAATTATAATTATTCAAATTCATTCATATTTTATTAAACTTATCGTATTCGAATTATTATTTTACATTCATATTCGATAATAATTATTTAGATATCCATTTACGAATGTCTAAATACGTGAATCTGTGAACCTATAACAAATACATATTTTAATTAATAAAAGGAACCATATAATTTCATTAAAATGAAAGCAATCAAACAAATAGCATAATTTTGAATTATTAATTGACTTTATAATTGATTATTAGTACTTAATAATAATAATAATAATAATAATAATAATAATAATGGCATTTAAGTATATTAATTATAAAGTCAACCAACAATAACTATGTTGATTAACTTTATTCTTCAATTTTTTTCTCTATATTACAATAATTTTTTAAATTTATTCTTTTTTCTTCCTAAATTTTCAATTATAATTTTTATATATACATATATGGATTATGAGATTTCTATTGAAAAATATAAATAATATATTATTTAATAAATATATATTCGAATCGAATATTAAATGAATTGAATATGCATTTACCATATCCATATTTATTTATAATCAGATATATGCTAATCGAATACAGATAATATCCACTTTAAACGAATGCGGAAAAATTTGTATAAACGGATACGAATACGAACGATAAACGAATTTTCGAATATCCAGTTACAACCCTATCTCTGCCTCTCTCATCTTGTCCTCATGTAATAGCTAGAAATCCCAAGGAAAACTCATCTATATTCAAATATTTTAAAATATACACATAAAATAAAAAATAAAATATGTATAAAAATAAGAGATGTAAACTTCTAATGAAGTTTATACAGTCAAAAACTGCTATAGAAAGCTTCTTAGCCATCAAGTAATCTCTTGGTGGTGTTTTCTGCAATGTCTTCTCTTCATCAATGGGTTGCTGCCTAAAACGAGAGTTAGGCCCTTGCAGTTTGCGTCTAATGCTAATACTCATTGGTGTTGCCCCCCAAGTGTTTGGTACAAGTGCAATACAGATGCAGCTATAAGCTCAATGGAAACAAGATTACATTAAGTTGTATTCTTTCAGATGAATCGAGGATCTATTGCGCGGCAATGGCTATTCCTCACTGGGGAATAGTTTCTCCAACCTCGGTAGTCGGTAGAAGCAATCTCCTTCCTAGAAACCGAGGCCCTTAGTTGGATAAAGAATAGAAATTTCTCCAGTGTAATTTTTTACTTAGATGCACTGATAGTAGTTCATGCAGTCTTAAATAATGTCAATGATGTCTCTTATTTGGAATAGTGATAGCTAATTGTAAAGCTCTCCTATCTGAACTTCCCAATCGTCCGGTTAGTTTTATTCGTCATTCAGCAAAATAGGCGCCCCACTACATTGTTAGGTCTCTGTTTCTATGTTTGAACTTTTTGTGTGGGAAGACCATTTTCCTGCATACTTAACTGATGCAATCCTTTTTGAGATGTAATAAATTTCTTTTTCAGTGTTTAAAAAAAAAAAAAAGATGAGGAGGTCGAGATTACATCTAAATAAAACAAGAAAAGAAGAAAGAGTTTCAAAAAGAAACCATGTGGAGGTTCATAAATCAAGACCAAATTTCAAATTTAAATGTGGCAGGGATAAGGGAAAATTCGCTTTTAATTCGAATTCGAACATCTTCTAATATTCGTTTTGGATCAGCTTATATACTCAATAATAAGTGTAGGGTTTTTGGTGTGTTTGTAGATGAAAATCCTTCGACGCTCACATTAATATTCAATAAAAAGGATAGTATGCACAGATAATTATAGAGAAAAATAAGAATGGCATACTTCAAGATGTCAAGTCAAGTAGTATTAATAAGGATGAGTCCGAGACTTTGATTGAACTTGAAAATCTTTCATGACTTTGACCCAAGTTGTCAAAACTCTTTGATCATATTCAAATATTGGGTTTGGGCTTCGACTTTAGGTCTAATTAGTCTAAACCCATATCAAGATTTAACTTAGAAGGCTCGTTTGATTTTACAATCAAAATCGCCATTAAATTTTAATTTTGAGTATGCATTTGTACACCCTTCCATCTTAATCAAAGGGACTTGGATGATCTAAATTGAAATTTTGAATTGATTTTGAGTTTAAATAGATGTTGTTTCTCTTAAAATTCAAATCAACTTGTATTAGATTAAATAAATAATTTGTATTATATGTAAAACACTATGCACAAAAATTTCAATGCAATATAATCACGATATCTTTTGTCTTCTGAATTATAGACATTAAATGTGGGTGTATTACATATTTGATACTTTTATATACTTTATTAACTGAATGAAATATTTATCAAAAGAAATCTAATTTTGACTACGCTCAAACTTTACTTAAAAACTAGTAATTATTTTAAAATTAAATATGAATTTTGAAAAGAAAAAAAAATCAAACACATCCAAAATTTTAAAAGAAAAAGTATACAAATTCAAGTCGAGCATGAATCTAAATTAGAAACTTGGTTTAGTATGTGCTCGCTAATTACGCAATGTCAAAATTTTTTGTATTCCCATAAAATAATTTAAGACTTTGCTTGTAACAATTAAAAAAAATCATCATTTAAAAATTTTCAAAGAAAAATTTATTTGAAAATAACTCATTTCATTTATTTCTTAGTGTAGTAAATAATCACAAAATTTTATCAATGTTAATAACTTTTGAATTTTTGAAAATGAGAAGTTGGTAGAACGTTAATTGAAAAAATTATTTTTAATGGATTTTCTTGATATAAAAGTTTATTTAAGGTGATTTTTAATAATTTTAACTTTTTCAAAATTTTAGAAAAGTTTATATTTTGAGGTATAAAAATAAGGACAATTTGGAAAGTATATTTCTCTTTCCTTAGTTAAAAACTTTTTTTTTTTTTTAAATAAAAAAGGTGGAGGCAAAGTTTTGTAGTGCAATTTTCAAGTTTTAAAATTTGGAAACATCTTTTTCTTCATTTGTGATATCTAATTAAAAATGGAAGTTAATATATATGATGGAGTAAATAAAAAATTTATCATAATTTTAAGAACCAATATGATTTTTTAAAATTAAAAAATAAAATAAAATTACCAAGGTAAGATTTTGAGTCAAAATAATGGTGGCAAAAACTTGTTAGGAAATTTTTAAATTTAGAGATTTGAAATGATTTCTATTGATTAAGATATTTAATTAAAATGAAAGTTAAGATGTATAATAGAGTAAATGAGGAGTTAATATAATGTTAAATATTCAACAAGAATTTTTCTTCATAATAAACCACGCTTTAGAATTTGGTTAAATTACTTGAATCATAATAAAACACCATTCTTGTATTACTTATGATGAAACTTTAAAATTTTAAATTATATTTTATAGATTTATAAAATTTAATTAAAAATAAAAGCTAACATTTATGATGAAATATTAATAAGAATTTTTCTTATAATAAACTAATTCAAAATTGCTATTTACAGATGAGTCAACATTGTTTTAGTTGTGATAAAAACAAATTCCCTTTTTCTTCATCATAAAATAAATTCAAAATGATCATAATTTAAAAGTGAGTTAAAAACATTTTAATTGGAAATTCATGAACGGGACCGTAATGCATAAGGATCCAATGGAAGCAAAAGTTTTTAGGAATGGAAACATCCCATCTTTGAGCAGAAGGGTCATTTTCAAATATTATTTAACTGATTACATATTAATCAATATTTAATTGATCAACTTGAGGTTATTAATAAAAAGATTTATTTAAATCAGTTCATTTCTTTTTGTCAAACTCACTTCTTTATTTAAGTTGATTTTCTTTTTCTCTAACTTGTTTTTTTTTTATTTTTTTTATGTGAATTTCAGATGCATCCCTATGCATAGGTCCAGATTGTGCATCTATAAATTGAAAGGTTTAAATAATTAATTTTTTAATTTTTTATAATATTAATATGTCTTCAAATTATTCATTTAAAAAAATACAAATCCATCTTATTGGAGACTCATGATACTTTTCAAAAATCAAAATTCTTAACTAATGGTGGAACACCCTTTTTATTTAATAAAATACTAAAAGGGATGATTAGCTCATCCTATGCTAGAGATAATTTCAATAATTTATTTAATAAAATAGATTTTCATTTTTCAGTGATGTTCCACAATGTAGACAATTGATTGAGTCTCGTAAACTATTTATAGAACTTCATTGAGATCTTTTTTGTATAAAGCAAATTGACTTCAAGTTCTGAATAATTTACATAATATATGCTTCTATTGTAGCACAAAATTTTCTTCTTCCCTTTTTTTTTTTTTTTGGTTCAATCGAAAAAACTTGTATCAACAATTATGATTTACTAATGAGTTCATTAGTCCGCTTGAAAGATAGCTAAAATTCAAATGAATGATTGATAGTTTCTATAAGTCCTTCTTGGATGAAATAATAGCGAAAAATGCCATTGAAAGTGAAAATGTGACATTTTCATTTAATTCATAGAAAAGCCATCTGTTTTGAAATCAAAATGAATTTTCTTTAAGACATGATGTAATGCATGCAAAGCTCTTTGATCAACCATAGGTTCGCCCAAAAATTCTTAACCTTAATGAAAGCATCCTATTTTCCATAGAAATATCTTCGTTAAAAAAAAAAAAAAAAGAAATTCCTAAAGATGTTAATTTAAATGAGAAAATTGGTAAATAGAAAGATAAAATAAATTCATATTTACATATATGAGAATTAAAGAAGAATAAGGATAATTTTTTTTTTGTTTTGTTTTTCTTTTTTTAAAATGATAGGACTTTCTTTAAAGTAATATGACTATTCAATTATAATACTTGTTCAAGAAGAATCATATAATACAAAAAAAAGAAAAAAGCATCTTTTATTCAATAATAAAGAATTTGAGCCAAGATTTCCATATGTACAAAATGGCATATTAATATATTAGTGGTCGTTGCATTATTTTACGAGTGCAACGTATTTTTATTTTGAAAAATTTTCATTCGGTATAATAAAATTAATTAATAAATTATATAATATATATATATATATATATATTTATCATCATGATATAATTAAAAGGTTATATAAAACTCTATAGAAAAGACACCATTAGACAAAAAAATCAATATATAACAAAATTTATATAATCACATAACTTCTCTAATCATAAGAACATTATGAAATAAGTTGTCAATCTAACTAGTGCGATTGAAATAATAAACATGAAAAATAGTTATTTTGTCCAAAAAATCAAACACCATGTGGTCGGAACCTATTGAAGAAGTTAATAAGTAGTGAGAAGAAAGAATCAATGGAGGATGAGTTATAGATATTGGAGAGAGGAACGGTTAGTTGGGACAATTAATGAGGGAAGGAGTTAAGAGACCTAAGAGAATAAGAGTTAGTAGTTAGGGAATTAATTATAGAAAATGCCAGATTTGAGAGCGGAATAGTTAGTAGGGGGAAACAGTCATATGTTAGTTATGGATAAAATTTTGAAAATTTATGTAAATTTACTTTCCATCTTATAAGAGCATTTTAGGTAAAATAATATTTTGGTGTAGTATGAGTTAGTGGCCTTTTTTAAAAAAAAAAAAGTATATATATATATATAATTTAATACGCCATAATATTATTAACATAATATTTATATTATTACACCAACCTATACAATTATACATGATTCAACTCATCTGGATATATGCATCAAACTCCATCACATATTTGAATTTTGGCATTCACCTCATTTATGGTTTGATTTTTTATGATGAATGTCTACCCTCCATCATGATTTAATCAAAATTCTAAAAAAATTATATTAAAATGTGAGAGAATAGTAATTATTTAAAAATTAAATATGAGTCCATGTTCAAACAATAATATAAAAAATGAGAAACAAAATTCAAATTTTGAAACCCTCTTTATTGCAGAATTATTGTATGAATTTAAAAACATGAGAGGCCAAGAAGTTAGTTATAGGGTTATCCTCAACAATATAAATGCTATTGGCTATCTTTTATATATGAAAAATATTTTTTTGAAAGTTAAATAAAATTATCTTTTTTATAATTAAATTTTGGAAAAACAAGGTATATCAAATTAAACTATACTTTTCAATGTAAATAATGTATAAAGTAAACCTGACGTAATTTTTAAAACTATTACAAATAAAACTATACTTTTGTATTGCACGATTCTTTAAAAATAAGCAGAAAATCAAATAATATTTATCAAATTATTGAATAGCGATATCACAATTATAATTAGGTCTTTTAGGTCATTTTAAAAATTATGAATTTATAATTAAGAATCATTTATGGTTATGAAACGACGATAGTACTCATATTAAGATTAATTTATTATTTTTATTTCATCTAAAATAATTTAATATTTGAATTTATTTAATATTTTTAATTTATATATGCAATAAAAAATTATTAAAATTTAAAATTCGGACCTCCAGCATAATTTATTTTACAAGCGAAAATCCAAAAACATGGGATTTTAACACCCTTTTTAAATTTCAATTATTAACAAAATTATATTATTCGTAGATCACAAAAGATTTCTTCGACAAAATTCAAAAGATTTAGATTTCACCCAAGGAGGATCCAGTGAGTCAATGGGCCAAGCCCAACAACCCAATAAGCGGTGGAGCAACACGTGAAACGCACGTGACGCTCACCGTAATATCGCCTGCTAATGAAGGGCATTATTGGCATTACACGAAACAAAATGAGTGCAAAAGTAAAAGTCGGAAAAAGAGGGAATTGATATTTTTTATTAAATACAATTAAAAATTCAGCGGACGCGACATGCAATTAAATTTAAATTTATAATAACCGTTGAGATCCGCCAAACCACACGCGCCTGGAGCGGTGATCTGCTGCGCACCAGTCTACTGCAACCGCTTTTGCTGAGTTGTACCTCGGGGTTGGCGGCAAGAAGAACTCTCTTGACAAACTTTCACTACAAAGTCAACCCTTACCTGAAAAATTTTAAAAATGTAATTGCCACATGATTTTTGTATTGGAAAACTCATTCAGTTTTATGAATACATCATATTTTAATTTAACTAGATTTTATTATATGAAAAATTGTTAAAGATATATATATTTTATGATTACTAAAATTGTTAAAGATATATATTTTATATTAAGTTAGCTTATTTTTAATATTATAATTTTAAAATAAATATGTGAGGTTGCTAATACAAATATCAGCTATCTATTTTTGATAAAACGAACAATATTTATTGTAGTATAAAAAATAAAACCTTTAGTAGGATACGATATCATACTCTAGTACAAGCAAACTCAATAAACATTGAAAAGAATTAGTTGATATTAGCTATTTAAAATTCTTGTGCATATATAATTAAAATTTGTAAGTAGATTAAAAATAGATAAAAATTTAATTTCTAATTATCTACTTGTAAAAAAATTACATATAAAAATTCAAATTAAGATAAAATTCAAGTCCAAGAAAATAAGTATAATTTAAGTTTTAATTAGTGTACATGTAAAACACGCACACAAAAGTTCAAATTTCAATAAAATTTAAGTTAAAGAAAGCAAGTATAATTTAAATTTTAATTGGTGTATGTATAAAAGTTCAGACACATAAATTCAAAATTAAGATAAAAATAAAATTAAAAAAGCAAGTATAATTTAAATTTTAATTGGTTATGTGTAAAATATCAAACACGAAATCAAAATTAAGATAGAATTTTAGTTCAAGAAAATAAAATAATTGAAATATTAATAAGTATATTTGTAAAAAATAACATACAAAAATACAAATTAAAATAAAATTTACATTCAGCATTCAGAAGAACTTTGAAAACTATATTGTATTAATTTTTTAATATGATACAAATATTAAAATATCGTAGAAATACAGACTTAACAAACTAAATAATTTGAAAAATAATTTGTATCGTTTATTGGGATTGATTAGAAACTAAATAAAAAAGAATCAATAATGACTATTAAAAAAATAGCAAATGTTCCTTCCGTTTCCTTAGCAACACTGCGTGACAGCAGATAAATCCCCAGCAAAATGACAATTCCAATTTCTCACTCATCACAAATAAAAAAAAAGTAAAAATAAAAAACAAAGAAAAGGGGAAGAAGGCTTCTCTCCTCTCTCTCTCCCCTTTGATTTCTCCCTTTGTCCCACCTCACAATCTCACTTTCCCTAACCCAAAGATTTTCCTTCCTATCTTTCCCTTCAGCTTCTTCCCAGCAAGAAATAGAACGTAAACCAAAGCCCCGCGCTCATATAACTTCCATTCCTCTTCATCTTTTTCTTTCTTTTTCTTTCATCTTTTTTTTTTTTTTTGAAACCCTAATACTGACGGTTCTACCCGTAATTTATACCTCTGTTTCTTGCCTGTTTCTTGTTTTCTTGGCGCTTGGCGTGGAGGGGATTGTTTGGATGAGATTGAAAGGAGGAGGAGGAGTAAAGAGGAGAAGCAGCAGCTGCGGGAGTAGAGGATTAGTGGTATTTCATGCCGCCGGAGCCAGTGCCTTGGGATCGAAGGGATTTTCGGAAGCACGAGAGATCCGGCTCGGACCCACGTTTTAGTAGCGGAGGATTTGGCGGCGGCGGCCCCCACAGATGGCGGGAGCAGTACCACCACCCGCATGCTCCGCTGCCTCACCCGCCTCCTTATCATCATCACCATCAGCAGCAGCAGCAGCGTTGGTACTCTGATTTTCGCTCCTCGCGCCCCCTACCTCCTGGTGAGTAATCAATTGACAAACCAATTTTGATATTTTTGTCTTTTTTTATTACCAGCTTTCAAAAGTGAACTTTTGGGTGATAAAAATTGAGGTTTCAGTCTAATTAAACCGAGTTCAGGTTTTCCCTAAAAAAGGTTTTCAATTTGTGGGGTTAAAAGTGGATTCTTTAGATTTTTGGTCGATCGTTTTCTTTTTTTGTTGGGTTGTGGGTGGTGGAGTGTTTTTTAGCGGTTAATTTTTGGTAGGAATGTATTTTTTTTATTGATTTCTATGTAATTTTTGTAATTAGCCATCTGGACCTTTTATTCGCCATAGTTTTGTTATAAAGCTTTGCGGGAGTGGGTTTGGCGGTTGAATTTGGAGCAGATCTGATGTTAAATAACAAACTTAGAAAAGGTTTAGTTTGTTGATGGTTTTGTATTGGTGCGTTTCTGCGTTGTTTTATTTCTTCTGGTAATAAATCTGGTAGAAGTATAAAATAACACTGAAAATTACATTCCTATGTTGCAGTTTTACATAGGTTATGCTTTGCTTGTGTTGATTTTTCTCTTATTTGCATCTTTATGCCCTTCTTTTTGGGGGGTTTTGAATTTCTTTTGCTGAAGGTCACGGTAAGCAGGGTGGTTGGCACATGTATCCTGATGACGCTGGTCATGGATTTCTGCCTTTAGGGTCTCGATACGGTGACAGAAACTTAGAAGATGAAAATGGTCGGCCTTTTGGGTCTCGTGGTGATGGAAGATATTTCAGGAATAGCAGGGAAGCTAGGTCCTTTACCCAGAAAGATTGGAAAGCTCCCTCTTGGGAACCTGCTGCATCACCGAGTGGTCCTGGGAAGCCTACCACTGAGGTTAACAATCTGAGGTCTATAGAAAACACACAGACATGCCACAACAGCAGCAGTAGCAAGAGCAGCCACACCTCTCATCCTCCTTCCGACTCTCTAAACCCTGCGGATCGATCTGAATCTCTTGTGAAAGAGAAGAATGGTAAGAATGGGGACCCTGCTGATGAACTGACCAGCACAGATCAGAAATCCGAAAAAGAGAACTGTCCTGGAACGATGGATTGGAAACCTCTGAAATGGACCCGGTCTGGGAGCTTGTCTTCAAGGGGCTCTGGTTTCAACCATTCGAGTAGCGCAAAGAGCGGGGGAGTGGACTCTACTGAGACAGTAGTCGATATGCAGCCGAAGAATGCAACACCTATTCAGTCTCCTTCTGCCGATGCTGCTGCTTGTGATATATCCACTGCTCCAGCTCAATTGGATGAAACTGGTTCCAGGAAAAAGCCACGTCTTGGCTGGGGTGAGGGATTGGCAAAGTATGAGAAGAAGAAAGTCGAAGGCCCTGAAGATGGTGCAGCCAAAAATGAACTGGTCCTTACTGTCAATAATAGTGAAACTCTCCAGTCTCATGCTGCCAACATGCTCGACAAGAGTCCTAGAGTTGCAAGTTTGTCAGATTGTACCTCACCTGCTACTCCATCTTCGGTTGCTTGTAGTTCGTCACATGGTAATATGCATGCTTCATTAATAAGCATCTTACCTTCTGCATTTCTTTGTTACTATGGATTAACTACCTATCTGCCTATTTGTGCTATTCTGAGCTGTTTTATGCGCAATAGAAATCTTGTGTTGGAGGAATATAATGGATTAAAATTTTGCTAATCTGGATAAGGTTCGTGTGCAGTGACATAGAAACACAATTGATAATATTTTGTTATTAATTGGGTATATCTGATCTCTGTTTGGGCATTTCGTGGGAGCCCTTAACCGGAGCTTCTCATGGTCGACCAAGACTGGGATAAAGGGAAGTAGAAAAAGCAACTGCTCTTACATCAGTTAATTTTAAATGGGCATGTGTGATTCTATTATTGAGCACTGCTTTGAGATAAATCCACCTAAGCTTTTAGTTGTCAGGTGCCTCTAATTTTACATGCTGCCGGTGCTGCAGAGTTGTGAATTTAATAAATGATAATATACAGTTGAGACAGAATTTTTTTTACTTTGGAGTGTCTCCTAAAATCTGTAAGGCAGGTTTCTCTGTTTGTCTCTCAAACATCAGTTTGTCTACAGATGCATTTATTTGCTTAAGATGGTGCGTGTATGAATGCAAAGGTTCTTTATGCTATAGCCATAAATTGGAATGTGAAATTCCTCCACCTTGCTTAGCGAACTAGCAGACTGATTTATGGTCTGAAGCAACCTGCTTTTGACAGAAATGAGGTCGATGACTTGTTGCAGCATCATTACGTTACTCATTTCTCCAGAGGTTTCTTCTCTGGCTTCTTATTCTCGTTTCTTTTAATATTACAGGTATTGAAGAGAAAGAATCCATCAAGGAAACAAACATCGATCATGATACAACTAATTTAAGCTGTTCACCTTGTACTGTGCCCCAGACTCACTACAATGGACCTACTTTTAATTTAGAAAATTTGGAGCTTGCATCTATTGCCAATTTGAGCTCTTTGATAAATGAATTGGTGCAATCGGATGATCCAAGTCCAGCAGGAACTGGTTGTGTGCAAAACACTTCGATGACTAAGTTACTGGTGTGGAAAGTCGACACATTAAAAGCACTTGAAATGACTGAATCTGAGATAGATTCTCTTGAAACTGAACTCAAGTCAATGATAGCTGAACCTAGAAGTTGCTTGCCTAATCCTGATGGTTCCAGTTCGTTTCCAAGTGAGTGCCAATTAAAACCCTGTGATGAGCTTGTTGCTGCTTCCATATTTGCTACTAGACCTGCTCCATTGCAGATTGTTTCATCTGGAGACATGATTGTTGAGGGTGAGCCTGTTGCGATGCAAGATGAACACATTCCCAAAGACGAGGATATTGATAGTCCAGGCAGTGCTACGTCTAAGTTTGTTGATGTGCTGCCTGCTAGGGAGGACATCTTTCCTTCTGAGACAGCAGAACTTCTTGAAGGTGCTATGAATCTGGATGCGAACAATTCTAGTAACTTGGATGGGAAATGTTCAAAGGATGGTCTCCTAGAAAACTCTGGTGGTGTTGATAATCGTGCACTTATTGGGATTACTAATTGTGAAGATCTTGCTAGTGTTAGCAGCCTACATTGTGATTTAGATGATATTTATGACTCAATATTGTCTTCTAATAAAGATTCTGCTAACAGAGCTTTGGAAGAGTTAAATAAGTTATTGCCTGCCAAACAGTTTCTTTTGGATACTTCAACTGCATCTAGTGCGTATTCTTTGCCGAGGGACTCCTCAGCAGTTAAGGATAAATTTCTAACGAGGAAGCGATTCCTCCAATTTAAGGAGAAGGTTTTAACCCTCAAGTTTAAGGTATTTCAGCATTTCTGGAAGGAAAATCGGCTAGTTTCTATAAGGAAACTTCGTGTGAAGACTCAGAAGAAGTTTGATCCAAGTCGAAATGGCCATAAAAAGAGTCGTTCGTCCAGTCGTTCTCGAAGTTCTTATGGTAAGCAATTATGTGCTTTTTGTCTTATTCTTTTGCCTCCCTCCAACCCCACCACCTTCATTTTCGTCCTTCCTATAATGCTACTGCTACCAATTTTGTTTTTCCTTTTCCACCCTTAAGTTTTTATAATTTGCAATCATGTTTCAGAGCATATCAAACTCAGTAGATAAATGTGGGATCTTTTATGTTGACTGTACAGAATAATTCAGGTAATAAAAACTGAAGATTAAAATTTGAGTGCTGGATAATTAGGGAGGTTGTTGTTCCGAATATTGTCTAATCGGAAACTTATTTAGGGTTGTGATTAGTTTGGCTCTGCATTGATTTAAATCAAAACCTGGTGCACACGTAATTGGCTTATTTGAACTGTAAAATTCAGTTTGTTATCTGATTTTGCTATGGTGTTGTCTATTGGCTATCCAATATAACTCGATCCCATGTTATATTGCACCTTGTTAGCCTGAGGAGCACTTGGAGATTCAGCCTATGAACTTGGATGTGAAATAATAGAGTAGCAAGGCGTGCTTTTAATTTAAAATCCGTAATCTTCTTCTGTTTGATCTTTAAGAGTTGTGATATTAGCCTATTTGTTTGATTTGTTGTCTGTACTTGAAAAGAATTGCTAAAGTGCATCCTTCAAAAAATTTTGATTGAACATATTTCCATAACCCCCAACTAAAAGCAAATACCAAACTGAACTGTGAAAATGGATTGAGGATTCAGTTTGAAATTTTTTGTGGTGGTCTGTTTGGTTCACCATAAAAGCACATCTAAATCTAGTCTCTAAAAGTAATTGTTTGTTCTCGATGAGCTTTTTCCTTGTTTTGTTATTTCAACCTTTCTAATTTGTCTACCTTAGGGTGAATTTGAGATGAGACGAGCTTGGGAAAATTTATTGAGCTTTATGAGCATTTTTTTTCCTAACACTCAGGGTCATGAAAATTCAAGCTCGGATTTCACACTTGAATTTTCAAGTGATTTCAAACTCAAAATAATGTAATATATATTTATTAATAAAATAAAAAAATAATTTTAGGTTATATATTGGCTCGCGAACCTCGACCCTAGATGTAGATAGCCCGAGATCAGCTTGAAATAGAGATCAAACTTGAATTCGATCAAGCTTGATTCGTAGAGCTCGTGCGAGCTGGCTCAATTGGTTTGCACCTGTAATCATCCTTCTACACGAACAACTTGTTTATCACATCCTTCTATATGAACAACTTGTTTATCATGGTGGTTTGCAGTTCGCACATAATCTTTGTCTATAGAACTTAGATCATCTGATTGTGGCAACTTATCTATCAAAGAGCTCAAATTGGTATTTGGTAATAGACGTGAGCTCCAAAATTTCTCTCTTATCATAATAATCACAAGACATCACCTATATATAGGTGGAATAGACATGTCAGAAATACACCAATTAAGGAAATATGAATTTATATAGAAACAAATATTTTGCTATCCCAAGATGGTGCATTATTCATCACCCAATCCATTCTGATTGAATTCTGATTCTCACCAGTTACATTCTTCCTCAATTTTCAGTCTTTATTTTCTAATTACTGCTTGAATACCTCCTTCCTACGATTAATTTTCTGACTATGTTTGCAGCTGGGGGTCCTCAAACAGTGCCTGCAGATGAAGTAATTGAATTTGTTAATGGTTTGCTTTCAGAGTCGGCATACAAACCTTGTAGGAATACTCTTAAGATGCCGACTTTAATTTTGGACAAGGAGATGAAAATGTCAAGGTTTATCTCGAATAATGGTCTGGTGGAAGATCCTTGTGCTGTCGAAAAAGAACGGTGTATGATCAACCCATGGACATCTGAAGAGAAGGAAATTTTCATTGATAAGCTTGCTGTCTTTGGGAAAGATTTCAGTAAGATTGCATCTTTTCTGGATCATAAAACAACAGCAGATTGCATTGAGTTCTATTACAAGAATCACAAGTCAGAAGAATGCTTCAAGAAAGCTAGAAAACATCCCGACTTTGTGAAGCCAAGAAAATCTCAATCTACAACGTACTTGGTTACATCAGGTAAAAGGTGGACTCGTGAGTCAAATGCTGCTTCTCTCGATATACTAGGTGCAGCTTCAGAAATTGCGGCTAATGTTGATGATGTTGTAGAAAGTCAACAGAAATGTACATCTAGATTCTTTTTTGGTGCATCTAGTTCTTACAGAGCTAGAGGTGATGATGGTCCAATATGTAGATCAAACAGTATGGATATGTACAGTAATGATAGGGAAACTGTAGCTGCTGATGTGCTGGCTGGTATTTGTGGTTCCCTATCATCTGAGGCTATGAGTTCTTGCATCACGAGTTCTGTTGACCCTGGTGATGGGCATCAAGATTGGAAGTGTCACAGAGTCGGCTCTTCCAAAAACCGTCCTTTGACCCCTGAGGTTACGCAGAATGTTGATGATGAGTGCTCAGATGAGAGCTGTGGGGAGTTGGATCCTACTGATTGGAGTGATGAGGAGAAATCCATCTTCATTCAGGCTGTATCATCTTATGGGAAGGATTTTAAAATGATCTCACAGTGTGTCAGGACGAGATCTGTGGATCAGTGCAAGGTGTTCTTTAGCAAGGCACGGAAGTGTCTTGGGTTGGATACGATTCAGCCAGGAGGTGGAGTTATATGTGGTGATGCCAATGGAGGTGGCAGTGACATTGAAGATGGTTGTGCTGTGGAGACTGGCTCAGTTATTTGCAACAACGGTTCAGAATGCAAGATGGAAGAGGATCTTCCACCTCCTGATGCGGAGTTGAATTGTGAGTCTGATATGGTGGGAGATCAGAATTTGAGACCTGATTTTAAGATATCTGAGGGAAATAATGGACTGGGTCCTCTTGATCCTTTGGATGCTCTACCAGTTTCGAAGAATTTGTTGACGGGTGATGGTCAGGTGGATAAGCCTGTTACAGACTTCAATGCTGATAGCAAAGAACAGAATGGTGCAGATGTGTCACAGGAACTTGGGACTATGGTTGTACCCTCTAAAACGGAGTCTGAACAGGGAGTTGAAGAGGAAGACAACATTGGCCTGCCAAATGGAATGAGTGAGGCTGAGAACAAGGCTTTAGTTGAGGTTTCTGATGGGCATTGTGTAGAAGAGAATCAACGACAAGAGCTTTTGTTACAGAAAGAATATTTGGGCAATAAGACAGTTGAGGACAGAGATGCTAATTCTAGTGAAGGGAGCGACATAAGCAGTGCAATAAGTGAGATGAAGTCTGAGCCCCAACAAGCTGGGAATGTTTCTCATCCTTCTGTTGAAGTACGTTCTTCTATGCAAGTTGATAAAATATCTGGATATCAAGAGAAGCGTGACCTTGAAACCTGTTCTGCGGAAAAATCTTGCGGGAGTTCATTGCAGCAGAATGGTCACTTAGCATCTGCGAAGTCATCAACACTGTTTTCTGTTCCAATTAAATATCAAAAAAATCCAAGTAATAATGGTTTATTGGCTGTTGGGGCTAATGGGGTCAGCGATACACATTCTAAGAAAATCATGAGGACAGGTGATTGTCAGCAGCATCTATCAAGTTGCTCATTGTCAGATCCGGCGGAATCTTCCCAGATTCTCCGGGGGTATCCTGTATCAGGGCAAACCATGAAGGAGATAAGTGGGGATATCAATTGCAAAAAACTAGTAGCCCTTCAAAATGGAAACTTGCATTCAGATCGGCATTCAGAGTTCTTTCTTGAGAGATGTAATGGTTCGAGACAACAGAGTAAAGTTGTCGGGGCCCCATTGCCATCCCTTGAACAGAACAGGGAGCATCCTATACCCCAATCAGGTTGCTCATCTGCTGCGGATAAACCTTCCAGGAATGGTGATCTGAAATTGTTTGGTAAAATTTTGATATCGTCCCAGCAGAAACAAAGCTCTTCTGTACAACGAGCTGATGATAATAACAGCCAGGACCACAAAGCAGGCCATCAGTCACTGAACCTAAAACTCAGTACTGATCAGAAGGTCAATTTTGATTCTGCTCAGACAAAGTTTGATTCTAACTTTGTTGGCTCTGAGAATATGCCTGTGAGGAGTTTTGGTTTTTGGGACGGGAACAGGATACAGACAGGATACCCTTCTTTGCCTGATTCTGCTCTCTTGTTGACCAAATATCCAGCTGCATTTAGTAATTGTGCTATCCCCATGGGGAGTAGTGACTGCCCTTTGAATGGTGTCTCTATTAGTGGCAACGGGCTAGTGGACTATCAGGTATTAAGGAATCGAGAGTTGCAGCCCTTTACGCTAGATATGAAGCAGCCACAAGATGTGTTCACTGAGATGCAGAGAAGGAACGGGTTTGATGTGGTATCAGGACAGCAACAGCAAGCAAGAGGGATTTCGGGAATTAATGTTGTTGGAAGAGGAGGTGTTCATGTTGGGGGCAGCCAGTGTTCTGGTGTCTCAGATCCTGTGGCTGCCATCAAAATGCACTATGCCAAGGCTGAACAACTTAGTATGCAGGGAGGTAATGTCATCAAAGATGATAGATGGAGAAGTAATGGGGATTTAGGCAGGTAGTAGAAGCCCTTTCGCGACAAAACGTATTTTTTATCGCGTTGTATAATAGTTTTTGTATTTTGTTTCAGCAGTGATAGGACAGTGGACAGTTCTAAAATTTCATCTTTTTGGTTTTTTGGGTTAGAAGATTTCTAGATCTTGTAACGTTGCAGGTACTTTGTATTTGTTGTATTTGATGAAAATACAGAAATAATCTGTCAAAAGAGATTTGGAGGAGAAAGAGCAGTTTCTGTTTCTATGCATGTATTCGTCTCCAATTTCTTGCAGCCTCTCCTTTGGTGTCATGAAGCAACTGGTAATTGAAATTTCTGTAAGAAGCTTAACAGCTGTACAAGGTTTGCTGGCTCACTCCTTTTTGTGTTGTTTTAATGCAATTGTAGTTATTTTCTACTTGTTCCACAAGCATGGTGGGAAAATGTCATTTGTTAGATAATCAATCGTTGCTATTGGATTTCTCGATGTTTTAACAGCTGAACTGATTGTAGCACTAGCGTGACTTAGACACGGAATTTCTCTTTCTTATGCCCTCCACTGATATTGTCGTAGAGGTCAATTATAGACAATAACTTTTCCATCAATATTTGTTTGATTTTTCGATGTTTTGGCAGCTAAACTGATTGCCAATCTTAAATGTAGAATTTTCCTCCTTTGGACTAATTCTACCACAGAGGCTATTGAGAAATAATAGTTCCCACTTATTGATGTGGTGATCAAAAGAAACAAATATTTGGTGTACCCCATATACTGTTTTGTCAAGGTTGATGCATATATAATATGGCTATTTGGGGATGGTGGTAACTGAAGAAGCCTGTTTTTCATCACCATCAAACTGATACAACTTTTAAGAAAAGCTAACAGGGCGTTTGGTTTCATTTCCAAGTCTCCTTTTTATTTTTTTATGGGAATGAAAATTGAAAACAAACGTTTTCTCATAATTTTTTTCAGAAAAAGTACATATTTTCTTCTCAAAATTTATTTTCAAACCTACCATATTATTTTATTACACATCAATCAAATTTAAATTTAATTTGATATAAAATTATCTACTATCATTTTTAAATTTATAAAATATACATATATTTTAAAAAATAAATCTTTTTAAATATAAAAAATATAAATTAACATACTTTTCAATCCTACAACCTATTATAATCATTACTTTTCAATATTTCATCCAAATACATCTTAATTTTTATTTCTATTTTATAACTAATTTTTCAATTTTTAGAAATGACTGAAAATAAAAATAACATTTGGAAATAAAACCAAACGGATTGTAACTCCTTTATCTCTTTTTCTTCTTCATTCTATTCTTGATGCGTAGTTTAGGTGCAAGTTTTGCATGTGCTGTGTTTTGACTGACAGATGGGGCGATGGGGTGGGGTGGGGTGGGGTGTGTGGTGGGTGGCGGGATCATGACTTTGGTGAAGGTTTCTTTCAAGATGATGGGACAGCACACCAAGACTTATTCAATGCTGATTACCAATTGGCCGCCACGGCTTTGGTCAACTCAACCACTGCGTGCGCAATTACTCAGTCTTGCATTTCAAATATCTCTATTCTGTCGTTATCTTTTTTGCAATTTGAGAAATGTGTGGTAAATGTTATTTATACCAAGAAAGAAGCTTTTTTTCTCCAAAAATTCAGTTCATCTTCTCCTTTCATTAACTGTAAAATATTTTTTGAAATAAATATTTTGGATGTAAATTCCTTATATTTGCCGTATAAAGTGAAATAGAAGATGAATATTAATTAAAATAAAAAATTTCAAATGCAGAAAATCGTCTTTCTCATGAGTCTCAAATTTAGGCAAAAATGATCAGAGTTCTAAAATTGTTGTTACAGATGGGGAGAGGATACATCCATGGGAACACTTCCTGCACAGATACACCTCAAACATCTGCAACACTGTTCTTTTCTGTCAACATTAAAGTCTGCAACTATCACCTACTAAAGAAATTTTCAAAATTATTCATGCAAAAGTGTCAACACAACTGAAGGTAAACTTGAGGCATTTTTGAACATATTGTTGATTGGGAGCTTAGCAAAGTAATACCACCTTATGCTAAGCTCCCTCAAGTCCATTCAAGCACTAGGCAGGGCGATCAGATTTTACCAACAGTTTCTGCATTTGAGTAATAAACTCATAATATCCCAAACGAAACAAGGCCAAAGAGAGGGACTTTACACTTAAAAAGCCAGAAAAATATCAAACATCTGTTGACAAACACATCATATGGATAACAGATACAAATTTTGAGTATGATATTAATACAAGAAATCCGATTCTCGCATTTATTTCACCAATCTCTGGAGGTGCACTGATGGAAAGGAAAACAAAATACAATACAAGATCACAGATGCAGATCAACAGACCTGCTACAATCTGGAAACAATGAAGGACAAGAAATAACACCATGACCATTAGGCAAACACGTTAGTCGATGATGTGGGAACAGAAACTTGTAGAGATTTTGAGTTCCAATCAACATTTTCCCTGCAAAAACCATCTCTAGTTCCAGCAACTGCCAACTGATTTGTCAGCCCAATGCTTGAAGTTTCAGCAAATTCCAGTTTCCTTGCAGCAACTGTCTTCAGCCGATGCCTCTCTGCCCTAGAACCAATTACCTGTCCTAAAATAGATGCAGCGATGGTAAAGGCCATTGCTGTCTTAGGCATCAATACAGATTTCCTAAGCATACCTATGAATGGCACAGCTGCATGGACAGCAGCAAACCATGATGGTGAGAATTTTTCAGTGTGTTCTCTCCATATTCCTAAAGGTATATTAGCTGCCATTCCTAAAATGCCAATGACGAGTATTTTTGCGGGCAGAGGTTGTGGCCTAAGGTTTTTTGCAAAAGCAGTTTTGGCTAGAGCACTCCTGGCGGCAACCACTGCTGGAGGACACCTAAACTTCATGCCGGGAGGAGGCTGAAGGGCCTTTGCTACAAGAGGAAGGACATTACTCACAGCCCGATATGACTTCGCAATGGGGCAGTTCCCATTTTGTAACCACTCATTACTCATTGCTTCATGTTCTGATTTCCCTCTCTGAAAGGAAAAAGGAACAGTCAAGGGATTGTTCAAACATGAATATGCTGCGATAAGTTAGTTAATCTTTTACTTAGGTATAGCATAAACAGTACCTCAACATAATACTAGTAAAAGTCTTCAGCTATTTGGGAATCTAGGGAATTTTACCAGTCAACCATGAAAATTAGGTAGGCTGACTTACTTCTTAAACAAGCAAGAATTGCTTTCTGTTATAAGTGTAATAGAACATGCCTATATAGATGCAGACTAGTGAAAAACTAGAAAACTATAATCAACTACCTTTGAAGAAGATTCCTTTTTGGAGGAATTTGATTGCCTGTTCTCTTTCTTTCGCTTCTCAAAGAAAGCATCAAATCCAAAAGGTCCTCCAGGACCAAAAGCAGAGAGGCTGATGGTTGCTGCCTTTGCTGCTAAAGGATTGAATTGAGCTGGTGGTGGTTCAGATGGAGACTTCTCAGTGCGAATAAATGACCTTCCAGAAAGTGGAACAACACCATTCTGCCCATGGAAAAGCCTGAATGCCATGTCAAAATTGGGGCCATCCTCAAATATCGGACCTTTCCCATCCCTCACCTGAGAGGAGCAAGACAAAAGAAGACGAAGTAGCCTATAAGCATTGCAGTCTAAAATAATGGAGAACACATAAGGCCTATTTCATGAGTAACGGCAAAAGTGAGAGTGAAAAAGAGGTAATACAACTTACAGGAATAGGGAAAGCTGTTGATGTTGAGAAGGAGAAGTTAGTTGGTTCATTGATGTTCCTCAAAAATGGACACCTAACAATGTCCGGGTTAAAATGTGCAGATCCCCCATTCAAGTTTCCGAAGAAAAAATCCATTCTAGCAATGTAAATGTCCTGCACAACAATGAAAGGAATCTGAAAATTGAGCATGTTGACACAAGATATTAATAGCACAAAAATTGGAGAATACAAATCCGTATTAAACATATTTGTAGAGATGCCAACAATTTATAGCTCCAGATAATGATATCCACTGCAGTAAGTTCAAAAATAAAAACAAAGAACATATCGAAATCTGCATTCACTCGTATCCTGATAGGAAGGAGCAACTTTGGAACGACACCAGACCCACATGAACATGAGTTTTTGATCTTGGATAATTCAATGCCTAAAGTAGCAATAGCCAAACATGTAATCATTTCCAGGGAAGAAGTGACCTGTATGAGTAAGGTTGTTTTTACTACATCATAGTTCTTAATTACTCCAGAAGATAGATCCACACAACAATATCTACTTCTGAGAATTACACATATATAATGAAATTAGATAAACATGAGAAGGGTTCCAACATATTTCAAACAATCCTCTACCGCAACTAGACCTCTTAAAAGCCGAAAGATATTGAAATCACAGTTTATAAACATCAACTTCAAAGAGAACACCCTTTAGACTTCATAAACATCATATCTTTATTTTATCATCAAATGCAAATGATTAACCTTATTATCATCCATGCTAACTATATTCATAAACCTACATCAGCTGACACAAAACTCATTCTATATAACCTCAGCACAGGCCCAGAAATTCTCTTCTGATTTATCTTCAAGGCTAACTCGTCTACCTAAAAAAGAAACACATAATGTTTGCAAGGATAAGGCACAAAATAAACCCACATGAAATTATCCCAAGAACGATAAGAATCACAGATAAACCAAGAAAATTGCAGAGAAATTCCAGCCCATTGACTAGAAAAACTAAGATTAAACCCATTCTTTTTTCCAGTAAACCATCAATCAAAATTCACTTCAAATCGTCATAACAACAATCAAACCGCCAAACCCACGAATCACAACTTGATAAAAGCCCAAAAATTGAAATCTTTTCACAACAGATCATATTCACAAACACAAAAAACTGGAAAGCCATCAAATAAAGACAAGATCACGACCTTCAAAATTCTAACGACCCAATGCTCAAGAGGGACTGCACGATCAAAAACCGTGAACAGAAATGGATCTTTAGAGACAGAGAGAGAGTTTGAAGTAGGTAAGAAGATGATGATATTGAAGAAGATGGGGGAAATCGTACAAAAGTTGGTATTTTTCAGAGAGATATAGTAAACGACGCCGTAGGTGGGCACACGCTAGTTGTAAGGGCGCGTGTACGCCGAACGCCTGTCTAGAATTTTCTTCTTATTACATATTTAGAGAATTAATCTGTTTTTGAATGGAAAAAACTAAAAAGAGAATGTCAATATTTGCGAGCTGTTTCTTCAATCCTCCCAGTCAAAATGGGTGAATACATTATACATATAGTGTTTGACAAAAATTAAGCCAATTTTTTAATGAATATAAATCTTTTGTAATTTTAAATTTTATTTTTGTGATAAAAACTTTTCTTTCTACTTGCCATTTATTTCAAATCCATAATTTTTGTCAAATTCTATGCGTAAGTACTTCGACCGCTTACCAGTTGCAAGACAAAAGCACAATATATTTTGACTTATGTGGCTGCTTCTGGGCATCAATTTATGTTAGAAGTCATGGCTCAACTCAATTAATATGATTTTGGGTTGGATTGAGAATAATATTTTAGAAATGAATTTGAACGGGTTGATTTTTAAATAAGTTATATTAAATTTGAGTTCAAAATGAGTGTTAAATGGGTTCGAAATGAGGTCATTCAAAAAATTTAATTAATTTAATAAATCATCTTATTTTGATGTGAAATTGTATATTAAATAGAATATAGAAGGCATAATAATATTATTATAATTTTTTGAATTAATTTTCTAGAATAAGTAAATTAAATCAATTTTTTTTTTAAGTAAAACCACTTCAAACCCAACCAAACCCACAACCCATTTTCAATCCATCTATCTTAACCTATATATAACTCAACCCACGTAAACCCAAACAAACTCAAACCAACCCAACCCACCCATATTGCTACTAATATAATTTTTGTTATTCATTGACAACATATTTAAAAACATGGCTATTTTATCGCAAAATAATATAGCATCATCGAATCTTAGCAGCATTGAGTTTGCTGCTCGGTTTTCAAAAACAAGTAAGCATAAGTTTAAAATAAGAATTGACACAACATTGAAAACTAGATACTTTTGCTTAATTTAGCTCAGACATATTTATTTAGAACCATAATAAATTTTCTTTATATATATATATGTATGTATATATAACTAACTAAAGACACACAATTGATATAATTATAGAGATCTTTGAAAAATATATACAAAAATGAGAAAATTTCATCTGCAGATATGCAATAAAAAAATTGTAAGAAACTCAATTTTAATTGCGAAGAAAATATTTCATTGGCCAATGCATAATCATATTTAGTGATTTAAGATTATATTATTTAAAATAAATTCAATCCTAGAGTTCTATCTCTTTTTGTACAAAATAAAATGTGAACAACTTCTACTTTCACTATTGCCATGTAGATTATGTTCCATATTTATGTTTAAAAACTTCAATACTATTATCTCTTCATAATTAAAAGCTTTTAACACCATTACTTTCCAAATATATGCCCTTTTAACTCCTTATGCCTTTTGAATTCTTTATATAGAATGTAACAGAGAATTTAAATCGCCTTATTGTATCTCTTGAATTTGAATTGTAATTGTTTTCTAAGTCGATTACTTCCCTAATAAAATATCATTTTTTATACCAATACAATAGCTAAAAAAATAATTCTGTAAATAAAAAAACATTATTAACTTTTTTTTGTTAAAACTCATTTGTAAGGTAGCTCAATTTTATGCCATTTATTTTAATATTATTATATGACGGACGTAGAATAGTTACCCAGGCTGAGAGAAAATAAGCCCAAGAGAAGGTTATTGGGCCTTAGGAATGTGTCCTAATAGATATTAGTTGGGCCAATAGAGGCAAGATCCGTATTGATAGGTAGGGCTATCAACGGGTCGAATTTTGATGGGATCAATCATATTTGAATCCGACCTGATATTCTATAGGATCTTTGTTAGTCGGTACCATATTCAAATCCGATGAATATATAAAATTCGATAAAAAAAAGTCCAACCCGATTTTTTTCCCTCTCTCCTTCTTCTCCTCCTCCTTTTTTCCCTCCCTTTTGGATTGTATAAACATATTGTATTTTATAAAGTAAATATTTGAGTTTTTAACAACTTTTTATTATATATTAATTCAAAAGTTATATATTTGAATTTTAAACCCTATTTCACATTATATTATTGCATAGATGAACTATTATAAATTATTATATTTGGCATTTTATTAGCATCCCTCTTACTTTTAAGGCTAAAAACTCAATATTAGTAGTATAATATAGACGTTAATATAGATATTATGTCAATATAATATATAAATTTTATTTAAATTTTTTTACTAATATTATATATAAGAGTATTAATTTAATAAAAAATTATTAAACTTCGAATTCAGATCTTTAACGGATCAAATTGCTAATTTTGTATCCAATCTACTTATTTTAAATTATGAATATTTATAATCGGATATGATATATCAGATATTTTAATCAGATAAAAATCCTAAAATTTGAATTCGAATTAAAATTTAATCAATTGACAGCCCTAATAATGATAGGGAAATAAGTGACAAATCAAAGAGGATTGGACAAATAAGCACGTGAATATCTCCTATCATCACCCTTTTTTATTTTTTTTTTATTTTATACACACGCATGTTAGGAGTCCATTAACGGTGGCAATCGTGTCGTGTTGGATTGTTTTATGTCGAGTTGAGGTGGAGATATCATAAAATTTTGCTCAACCCGAACCTAACCTGAAAGTTTTCGTGTCGACCCGAACCCAACCCGTTTCAGCATATGATTATTTTTCATTAATAATTCATCTAAAAAAAACATACACATTTTATTTTCAACTAAAATCTTAATAAAATAATCAATTTATACCAAGATTTTCAGAAAAGTCCACTTATACAAATTTTTTTAAAAAAGTCAATATTATACTCTAGCAGCCTAACTTTTGTACCATAAAACAATTTGATAATTGAACTTCATTTAATTTCATCTACAACATCAATAATATACAAATTTTCATGTTAAACCAAAAGTTTTGCACAACTTAATTTTAACAACAATGAAGTCGAATTCTAACAAAAAAATATAATTCGTCCCATTCAATGATTAATAATCATATCAATATCACCAATTAGTCAAGATTTACATAATAAATAATAATCATTAATCCTTACAAATCAATCTAGAGTTAAATTGTTCAAAAATAACAAATCATTACTTAAAATACAAAAAACATAGAAAAACTATCAAATTATCTTGTTTTTGGGTTATCATCGGGTTACCCAAAACCATCACAAACCAACCATAATTTTTGTGTTGTTTATCAGGTCGACCCAACCCAATAATATTGTGTCGGTTCGTGTCGTGTCGAAAATTGCCACCCCTAGAGTCCATTATGGCTCGAACTCCTAACCTCCCACATTATGTGGGAGACTTATGTCGCTGGGCCACAGGCCACTTGGCGGCTAATCTCCACTTGGAGAAGGTATATTCACGTATCACCCCTGAGTGGTCATAAGTTTCACATATAAAATATAAAGTTTGGGGTTTGAATCTAATAAATTTTTGACAAGCATTTATATAGATAAAAAAAATATCAATTCCAAAACTCTATTTTTCTCTAAGTTTTTAATTTTCATATAGTCAATTTTAATACTTTATTGGATGATGATAGGTGATTCTACGTTGGGTCAAGTGCATTGCATTCAATCCAATGTAATATATCGAATTTGGGGGATTGGTTGTTGAAAACTACCGAACCCCTAAATTCAGTGATGAACAATGTATTGAGTACATTATATTCGATTCACCATTGAGGAGATCCAAACAATGAACTTTTATAATTTAATTATAATTAAATTAACTCTAAATCATACAAAAGAAATTATTACTTTAAATTAAATTATAAACATCTGTGAAATAATGTATACAAGACTTCTTTTGATATAATAATTTCTATTTTTACTCCTCATTATTATTAACTTGCATGCAATTATTAGAATGAATTCTCTTAGTAGAATTAAGTATTTACTTTTTAAATATCTTATATATTGAAATAAAGTGATAAAGCTATATTTCCTTTACTAATTAGACTATAACATGCATAAATTTATCGTTTTTATGTTTTTTTATATTAAATAATTATCAATGATTTCTTTCTTATTATATTTCCTTTTAAAGGTATAAATGATAGCTATTACAAGTATGGGGTACGTGCACAAATGTTAATATCTATCTATTCGTGAAAGTACATGACTACAAGTACAATTAAATTATGAAAAGGCAAATGACAAGAAATTCTCATAATGTTGATTAAAGCAACTAAGATTTGCAAGATATATTTATGACATTAGTTATACAAATTTAATTAAGTCATGAGATAATTTTAAATTTAAACTATCTTCACCTTGTTTTATGATAATCATATTTCATCATTTATCTAATTTAGTTCTTAATTTTTTTTATGTAACTCCATACTATTATAATCATATTTTGTTATTTATCTAATTTAAAATTAAATATATATATATATATATATTGTTTACATAGATGCACGCTTCATACTATAAATCATATTTGTTATTTATCTATTTAGCTTTTTAACTTTTTTTTATATTTTTTTTTATTTATACACGCATACACATACTAAAATTTTGAACACTAAACCTCAAATATATATGTGCAGGAAATATGCCACTTAGCAGCTTCAACCGAAGGTACCTATAAATTCTGATTCCCATGCAATTTGATTCTATAAAATTTTCGGCTCAATATAAAAAAAAAATATATATATATATATATCAAAAGTTAATAAAAATGAAATGTCGCAGCCTCATCAAAGTACTTTAAAAAAGTAGTCACCACAACATTGTGGATTTATTAAGATCAATAATTCAATAATATCAACTATTAAATATTAAACTCTTAGACTGATCAAGCAGCTGGTCAGAAAAACTCATCTAACAACCTAATACAAAAGTTGGAATGCCAGGAATCCAGGGTAACATAATATACATGGGATATATTCTGAGACACAACAAATCCCCCAAACTCTACCAACAAAATTCATCAGGACAACCTTAAAGAACAAATATGATCCATTGTGTAGTGAATGCTAAATTCATTCATATTCCAAGTGTAATAACTTAAACTGGGACTGAATCTGAGCTGTTTGTTCCAGCAGAATTTGTTTTCCTCTCTGCTTGAAGTGACCGGCATAATGATTCAAGTTTTTCCTTTTGGTTTCTCGTTTTCTCCAGTTGTTTCTTCAAACGTTCACGTTGCTTCAAAAGAAGAAGGGAAAAAAATGGGGGGAAGGGTATAGCAAGATTGATATTAGGAGAAACTAAAACCATTTAAGTAAAAACATATTCTTCTGAGAGTTTAAGGTGTGTAACAGTAGTGTAAGCAAGGATTACCTCATCAGCAAGTTCTATAAGAGTAACATCTGATTTTTCACATTTGCTCTTCAAGAAGGTGTTTTGTTTTTTGAGTTCCTTTATTGATTTCGTCATCTGGTTTCAAGCGTAAACATGCAGGATGATGAATCGTTTAATAAAGGAAAAAGATAATATTTTTATAAGAAAATCATTTTGGTAATGTTTGGATATGAATTATATGTTTTGAATTATATATTTTGAGAGAATAAGTTTTGGGAGTGAGGTTGGGGAATGTGAAATTTGTGTTAGGAAATGTGATGTATATTTGTTTATATTTTGGGAATAGTTAGAAAATTATTTTGGAGAATTTTTGTATGTTTATTTATATTTTGGGAGGAGATAAATTCTACTGTAGTAGTCAAATCAATATTTTTTTAGAATTTTAAAATGTAAATGGATTTTAGTAATATTTTTTATTATGATAATAGCAATAAAATATTGTGACATGTAAATGTAAATGTGTGGGGATTTTTGAGTTTTTGCCACTTTAATTGTAGGGATAATCTGGATATTTTGGGAGAAAATCATGGTGCATGTTTGGTTACATTCTGCTAGAACAATTTTGTCCTGGCAGAATGTAACCAAACATAGCCTTTATTTTTATTCAATAAAAAAATTATTTCTAAAAAATTATGTATATACAGCTAAAAATTAAAATTTCATTGCTAAGTAAATACTTTTTCACAATTGATGTATTTCATATTTAGTAATTTATATTCACTTTGATAATATTAACTATAAAAAATTAAATGGATACACAAAGTAATAAAATTATCTAATAAATATGAGCTCTAATAATTATTAACTTATTTTTCATTTAAAAAGTTAGATCTTTTTAATTTAATTATACATTTTAATCCAAAAAAACTTAAAATTTATCCAAAAAAGTAGTTGATAACTAAGTTACTTCAAAATAACAACCAATTTTTCATGCCGAGTGGCCTGTGGCCAAGTGACATAAGTCTCTCATCTAATGTGGGAGGTTAGGAGTTCGAGCCCTAACAGACTCATGATATGCGTATGTATAAGTACAAAAAAAAACCAATTTGATGAGGGTTCGATCGGTTAGGTGGGGAACCAACTTCGAATTCAGGTAGGACACGACCCTGGACGGTCTATGATCTTGTTTAGGAGGGAAGAATCCTGCAATCACAGTAAACGTTAGGCTAGCCGAGGAGCCCTCAGCTTAGGCCCTCCGATGCTCAAGTCAGTAGAGATCGACTAGGAATATTGAGCAGCGGAGCGAGGACTTTGTGTGTATATCAGTGCGTACCTCTAGAAGGCTGAAGTGAGAGTATTCATATCTTTCTCCCTTCGGAGAATTGTCTGAGATGCCCCTGGTTCACCCAGGAGCCCTCAGCCTCGCGCCAGGGGTAAATAGTCATTTCCCTGACCTACACATTTCCGGCTCACTGCCATTCCAGGTTTCAAGGACACGATAGAATACTGTAGCGGCGCCTGCTGTGTCAGGCGGTGAGGGGATGGCATGCGCCATTAATGCGGAGGCGTGTCGCCCGTCAGTGCATTTAATGCGGTAGCAGAGTACTGTACTATCTCGATCTCGCTGGTTGACCAAGTCGACCTCTCACTGCTCTGCTCGTGGGGCATCGTCAGATGAGTGGTCGATTGAGCATATGGGTCTCGGGTGCCAGGTTGGGCCTGGTGCTGCGCCTCTAGGCCAACTTGGTTTGGGCCTAGGTATTTGGGCCACCCCATATCATGAGTCCCCCCACTTCGCAAGGCTGAACGAGGATTTGACGAGAAGCATTGAGAAGTAGCGCAATGGGTATTGGTGATAATCGACCAGGATTTTTTGAAAATCGACTAAGGTTTGATGCATTTATTGAGCGGTTACATCGTGGCGCGCATGGGGTGGCGTGGCGGTTACAGGAATTATTACAGATGCTTGGTTTGCCGCGCTTCTTCCTCTATAAATACCCGCGGTAAAACTAGCCATTTTTACTTTTACCGCATTAGCTTCTGGTCGAGCGCTTATCCAAACGGCCTCGCTTTCAAGACCTTCTGACTTTAGTTCTTCCTTTCAGTAAATATTCCTTCGCTCCTACTTCATGTCCTCTAGTTTTTCTTTGAAAATCATACTGGGCTTATATAGTTCTGAGGGTAGTCAGGGGGGGGAATAATGAGGCCACCCAGTCTGATAGACCTAGGTATGCTTCCGGGTCGTCGGGCGACGATTCCAGTTCCAGCAACTTGAGCAGCAATCGCGCGGGGGGGAGGGGGGGGAGGGGAAAGCTGGGCCAAGCCAAATTCCCCTATCGCGAGGTCGATTGTTCACCCCAAGTCATTACAGTGAAATCGTATCCACTATTAACCCTGGGGACTTGAGACGTCTTAGAGAGCTGTATCATATCCCTCATGAATATCAACTTCTGACCCCCGGACCACCTGGTCGAATGCACCGCGCTCCTGCAGACTGTATAACTATTTTCGAGGACGCGTTTAGATGTGGTCTTAGGTTTCCCCTGAGTGATAGTATGGTTAATCTGCACAGGGGTCTTCAAGTATGTATAACACAACTTCTACCCAACTACTTCTCTACCATTTGTAGCTTTATCGTTTTAATGCATTTGTTTAACCAGCCTGCTAGTTTTGAAAATTTTTCATACCTTTTCCATCTGCCTATGTCCCACAAGTTGGGTAGCGCCGACGAGTCGGGCTTCTACTACCTCACTGCTCAACCACGCCGTAAATTCCTTGTAGTCTTTTCTTCTTCTTATGGGCAAGAATGGAAAAAATGGTATCTGTTCGTTCGAGTGGCGGGGGGGTTCAATATTCCTCGGGGCTGGTGGAGGGGGCATGTCAACATACCGGGGAATCTCATTCCGACCTGGCTGAACACTTTTGTGCGGGACTTGGTCGAGTTTGGCCTAATGGAGGCCTCAGTCTTTATTGAGGAGAGGCACTTAATATTGGCTGGACTATCACCAGCCCCGTTAGATTTGCCTGCACATGATCAACTAGGTAGAGAGAGTGCACCTCGTGATTTGTTACTTTTATGGATGCATAATTCTTTGTTTCTGATTGTTGTTAACTTGATGTTTGGCAGATCGCGCAGACATAATGAACAGGTTGAGAGCAGAAGTACTGGCTCGGGCAGAAAAGAATCAGCAGCGGCGACAAGGGACCGCAGCCCATCGAGCAGCTACTGCGGCCGAGGAGCCACGTCGGGTGGCCGCAGTACCTACTCCTTCACCTGGTCGCCCACTGGCGATCATAAGTGACAGCCCCGCAGGTCGGAGCAAGAGGGCCATGGTCGAGCAGGGAGATCCTGCTTCTAAGAAGGCTGTTGCCGGGAAGGGCAAGGAAAAAGTAGCTGGGTCGGGGCCGCCGACTAGTAACGACCTCTTTGGGGATCGAGGGGATGATGTACTATTCACACTACCAAAATTCCCCTCTCCTTGATTTGGGGCAGAGCCCAGCCCTGTCGTGCGTAATTCTTTGTGCATGGACACTGCAGGGTGGACTGTGGCCGCGCCCCTGAAGGTGTTACCAGCAGGTCAGTTCGTGGCTGACCAGAAAAGGATCATGGGGCTGAGTCAGGAGGCAGCCCTTCGAGAGTTTGCCTATCATGCCAACATGGTAGGGTTTTCTATTTTTTATTCTTGTATCTTTACATTTTGCTCTAGTATTTAATGGCTTTTATGTTTCAGGTCGGGCAACTGGGCTACAACTTCTACCGTCGATCTGAGTTGGCCTTAGCTGATCGGGAACAGCTTAAGGCCGGAGGGGACGCTGAAACTTTGAAGGTTCAGCTCGAATCTTCCCAGATGAGGGTTGACGAGCTGGAGAAATAGGTCGGCCAGCTGACCAAAGACCTCGAACAAAAGGATGAGCAGGTGATCCTGGCGGTTAAGGAGATGACCAAAATGGACGCGCAGGTGAAAAAACTGCAGTTGGATCTACAGGTGGCTTATGATTCCGGTCGATCTGCGGGCCGGAATGTATGTCTGGTGGAGGCTCGAGCTGAGTTCAACCGGATAGTGCCACATGTGCGTCGGGAGGCTGTGCAGTAATTCATGGTAAGTTTTGCCTTCCAGGATGCCAGTGTTGTTCTTGCCCTGGACGACACCCGGAACTCTTTTGAGAAAGCTCTTAAGTAGTTGCAGTTCCTGGGCTACAACCTTCGGGCTGAAGACCAATCGTGCATGAGTCACTTGTTCGACAAACAGCTGCGGCCTTACCCTGAAGAAGAGGGCAATGCTGAGGAGCCGTTCGTCAAGGCTGGTGGTGTGGAGGGCGTGCCGAAGGTCGAACTCACTAAAGAAGAAAGAAAGCGGGCCGAGGTCGAAAGAAAGCGAAAAGTGGTCGCCAGGGAGTTCGAGTTTGCCGGCGACCTCGCCTTCGAGGTGTCAGAAGGGACAACTAATGCCGCTGCGTATTTCCCAATTTTCGAGCGGCGATTCTTACAAGATATTTTCAGTCCTTCTCGACTAGTAACTACTACGGTCCCCATTTCAGTGGCTTTGCCTGAACTCGTGCCACCTGCTGCTTTTGCTCCTGCTGTCGAAGAGCCTGGTCCTGATGTTGAAGAGGTCGCCAGCTATAACTAGGCTTTATTTTTATTGTGTTTTTATTTTTTGTTAAGGGGATGTCTATTCCTCGATGAGGCCTTCAAACGATGTATGATTTTATGCCCCGATGAGGCTTTTGGAAGTCGATGAATGATGATTATTTTTATTGCTCCCCAGATTCAATGATGATTACTCTTGCTTTTGTTATAAATCACTTCCGTTAATGAGCATGTTGCTTGATAGGAATCCACTGTAGTGTTTATTATTCTGCGTATTGGAATCTTTGGGCGAATGCTCTCGAGTGGGTCAAGTAGCATTCATTCATGGTCTTCGTCGAATAAATGCTATATTTTGCAAAATTCATTCTTGGCTCATGTTGAGCAAATTTTAATTAACTCGTTTGCGTAATAGCTAGTCTTTAGGTTTTAAATAATTTTAATGACTGTGGAGTCGATTTTACCGATGTTGGGGGTTGACTGTTTCGATTCGGCTTACAGGCCATGACTCGTCGGTGTAAAGCCTATCTCTTCAACTGTAAGGTCGACTACTTGGTCTCGGCGCATAGGCCTCGACTTGGCGGCGTAAAGCTTATTTCGTCAACTACGGGGTCAACTGCTTGGTCTCGACGCATAGGCCTCGACTTGGCGGTGTAAAGCTTGTTTTGTCGACTACGGGGTTGACTGCTTGGTCTCGGCGTATAGGCCTCAACTTGGCGGCGTAAAGCCTATTTCGTCAACTATGGGGTCGACTGCTTGGTCTCGGGGCATAGGCCTTGACTTGGTGGCGTAAAGCCTGTTTTGTCGACTATGGGGTCGACTATGTGAAAAAGATTCAACCTGTTGCATGCAGTTTGAACGTATCATAATTTTATTTCATTGGGGGGATACAAAGGTTGCCAATGGCCCCCTTTACACAATTTCTTTTTTCAATTTTACTGCATTCTAAGGTCGAGGTAGTTCATGGCTTGACGCATCGGCTAGTCGGTAGGCATTGTTTTTCGACACTTTAACCACTGAGTACGGTCCCTCCCATTTTGGGTTGAGTTTTCCGACGTTCTTAGACATTTCCACTTTCTTGAGAACGAGGTCGCCAACCATGAAACTTCGGGGTCGCACCGCTCTATTATAGTGTTCCGCCATTTTAGAGCGATATCGCTGCATTGTGTTGTAGGCTGCGTGGCGCTGCTCATTGACAGTGATTAAATCCAGAGTCCTCTCCGATATGTTTGTGATCGGGTTATAGTGTATCACCCTGGCTGTATATTGAATCAATTTGGACGGGATTACTGCTTTGGATCCGTAGACTAGGCTGTACGGGCTATGGCCCGTGGCTGTTTGAGGTGTTGTTCTGTAATCCCAAAGCACACCTGGGAGGTCGTCTGCCCAACTGGCTCATGTCCATGTTATTCGAGCCTTGAGGTGGCCGAGAACAGTTCTATTTGTGACCTCAGTCTATCCATTAGCTTGTGAGTTTCCCACCGAAGTAAAGTGTTGGGTGATCCTCAAGGCCTTGCACCACTTCTTCGTACTTCTGCTTTGAAATTGGGTGCCATTATCCGAAATTAAAACCTTAGGCAATCCGAATCGATAGATTATATTTTTCCAAATGAAACTTTTGATGGCGGCATCGGTGATCTTCAGAACTACCTCGGCTTCCACCCATTTAGTGAAGTACTTGACGGTCACAATGATAAATTTACACCGACCAGAAGTCTTTGGGAGTGATCCCATTATGTCAATACCCCACTGGTCGAATGGCCAGGTGATTTGAACGTTGATCATCTTTCTCCTTGCCTTTCTTTCTGTCAACCTCTGGGCTGCCATATTTCATCTTGTTCATCTCCTCCTGGGTCATGTATCTCTTTGCAAGGTCGAGGAGCTCCTCCATTGATCGGGGCTGTTCACGCACCAATGCATTTGCACATTTTTTGTGTTTCAAACCCAAGAAAAGTACATCTATCAAGAATTCAATCCTCGGGCTGTCGATCTTCAGAACTTCTATGTTAAATCTGGTGAAAAAGTCACGAAGGGACTCTCCCTCATTTTGTTTCACGGTATGCAAGTGGGTATGGGGGAGTTTTGCTTTCCTCTTGCTCACAAATTGGTGCACAAACTTATCACACAGCTGATCATAAGAAAAAATGGACGCTGGTTCCAGCTTCACAAACCAATCAAGGGTCACTCCTTGAAATGCGGTCACCATCATCTTTGCATGGATGTATTTATTGTGCCCATGCAACTGCATCATATGCTCAAACTATAACAGGTGTTTGTTTGGGTCTGTTGAGCCATCATACCTCAGAAGTCCCATCGGGATCTTAGCATCGATGGCGATATGCTCATCAATGATCTCCTAAACGAACGGTAAGTCTCGTTCCCTCCGGAACCTCTGTGGGCCATCTCGATGAAGATTTCTGTCTACGTTCCTCTTTGAGATCTCCTCTAGGCGCCTGTTCAGTTGCTGCACCTGATGGGATATTTCCTTCCATTCTTGATGGTCTGCCTGAGACGCATTTCAGCCTGGCCTGAATCTGGAGTGCTCGACCTTATTGCGCTGTGGGGCTTAAAGGGGTCGAACGTCATGGTCAATAGAATCTGCTACCTCCTCCCTGGGCGGGGGACGGGCCACTTCTCTAGGAAAACGGCTCGGGCTCAGTTCCCTTCTCGACTAAGGCCTTCGCGACTCCGATCGCTAAGAGTGCTCTTCTGGCCGCACCTTCTCTGGGGCCGCAGGTTGGGCTGTGGCACTGATCGCCGGCTTCGGCTGCATGGCATGTCTGTTCAGTGCGGCCGAGAGTTGGGCTGAAATCTGCGCTAAAATTTGCTCACTGATGAGCTGCATTAACTAAGGCATCGTTAATGTGACTATAGGTTCAGGTTGGGGGCTGGATCCCTGGGCATTTGGCTTTGGGTTCTGTTGAAGGAGAGGGGAGCTGGACCTCCTGTTTTCTTCTCTCCCGGAGGGAGCTCACCTAGTGTTTACCATTTTCGATAGAGGATTCAAAGTTTTCCCACAGACGGCGCCAAATGATGAGAGTTCGATCAGTTGGGTGGGGAACCAACTTCGAATTCAGGTAGGACACGACCCTAAACGGTCTATGATCTTGTTTAGGAGGGAAGAATCCTGCAATCACAGTAAACGTTAGGTTAGCCGAGGAGCCATCGGCTTAGGCCCTCCGACGCTCAAGTCAGTAGAGATCGACCAGGAATATCGAGCAGCGGAGCGAGGATTTTCTGTGTATATCAGTGTGTACCTCTAGAAGGCTGAAGTGAGAGTATTTATATCCTTCTCCCTTCGGGAAATTATCTGAGATGCCCCTGGTTCACCCAGGAGCCCTCAGCTTCGCGCCAAGGGTAAATAGTCATTTTCCTAACCTGCACATTTCCAGCTCACTGCCCTTCCAGGTTTCAAGGACATGATAGAACACTGTAGCGGCGCCTGCTATGTCAGGCGGTGAGGGGATGGCATGCGCCATTAATGCGGAGGCGTGTCGCCCGTCAGTGCATTTAATGCGGTGACAGAGTACTGTACTATCTCAATCTCGCTGGTTGACCTCGCACTGTTCTGTTCGTGGGGCACCGTCAGACGAGTGGTCGATTATGCATATGGGCCTCGGGTGCTAGGTTGGGCCTAGTGTTGCGCCTCTGGGCCAACTTGGTTTGGGCCTAGGTATTTGAGCCACCCCATATCACAATTTTTCGTACTTAATAAATTCTTTTATCTTTATATAGATATAATCACTTTATTTTAGTTGAAATAATACAATATTTAATTACTTTTAATAAAAAAAATATTAAATAAATAAAATATATTTGATCATTTGGTCAAATAGATTCTTTTATTTATTAATTAAATAATTATTTTCTAGACAACTTAGAATTTAAATGTATATATACAATTATATATAACTTTTTACATAATTGATATTAAATATACTTCAAAATTAAAATTAAAATACTTAACAATCACATCATCTATATTTTTTAATATATTTAATTACTCTATTTTATAATTATATAGCGTGCATTTATTTTAATATTTTTTCTTGTAATAATTCATAAAAATATTTTTACATGAATGAATAATGTGAGATCAAAAAAGTCTAATTGAAAGTAAGTATTTATTTAATTATTCATACATTTTTATATATCTATAAAAGAAACACATGAGAGATTGATATTTTATTTTGAATTCAATATTAGAAATTTATTAATTATATTATTGATGAATGTAATATATGATAATTGGTAATTTAAAAAATAATAGAATAATTGCATAGATAAATTAAAATAAATAAATTTCACTTATCAAAGTCATATGGAATATTAAGAGATATTTAACTTATAAAATTGTATGTTACAAACTACTTATTGAATTAGTTATCAAATAATTAATAACCTAATGTAAGTTATTTTTATAGATAAAGTACAAAAAAGTTATATATTTACTCGAACAAAAAATATTTAACATTTAAAATTTTCAAATGTCATGAAAATGTAATGTTAACTTCCAAACTATTAAGAAATCATACAAAAAAACTTTATATTTAAAAAAATTATTTGCTTATCTATCATATCAAAATTTGTAAGTATAACTATATATGATTTAAAAAGTGTACTTAGAAAAATAATTTGCGCTATTTTTATTTTCTTAATTCTTTTATTTATTTATTTTAAATTTTATCATTTTATAAATTTCTATATAATGTATAAACTTAGAGTTAGCAATTCTTGATATTCTTTAACTTATTTAAGTATAAATTATCTTCAAACATAATATTTTTAAAATTAAAATATTTATATTATTTTATTTAATTAGTAATAGATTTTTTTTTTCGTTAAATGCTAAAAATAGTTACAATTCATAATTTAATCACTTGAATTAAAATAAATATTATTATAAAATAAATTATTTTAATATTAAAATTATTTTTGGTGCATATATATAAATATATAAAACACTAAAGATACACATTGTTACAATTATAGAGATCTTTGAAAAATATCTACAAAAATGAGAAAATTTCATCTGCATATATGCAATAAAAAAATTGTAAGAAACTCAATTCTAATTGCAAAGGAAATATTTCATTGGTCAATGCATAATCATATTTAATGATTTAAGATTATATTATTTAAATTAAATTCAATCCTCTCTCTCTGTCTAAAATAAAATGTGAACAACTTCTACTTTCACTATTTGGCTATGCAGATTATTTTTCATATTTATGTTTAAAAATTTCAATACTATTATCTCTTCATAATTAAAGCTTTTAAAACCATTACTTTCCAAATATATGCCTTTTTAAGTCCTTTTGGTACCCCCTTGAATTTGAATTGTAATTGTTTCCTAAGTTGATTACTTCTTTAATCAAATACCATAACTAAGAAAATAATCATGCAAGGTAGCTCCATTTTATACCGTTTATTTTAATTATATATATAATGTAACTGACGTAGCAAAGTTACCCATAGAGCTAGCAATAAAGCAGATTTTAATTTAGATTTGATCCGATTATTTAGAATTTTTAACCGATAAGAGATTTGATGGACATGATCTAACGTAATTCGAAATAAATAAAACGAATATGAATTTTGTTCAATCCAATCCATTTATACTCCGAATATATATATATATATATATATATATTAGTATATATACGTATAATACAGACACATTATAACAATATAAAGCTAAATATATCATTTTATGGTAATTATATATAGATACATCATATTATATCATATTATATCTGATAGGATAATTGAGATATAAATATATAATTGTTTTATAGGCCTATATTTGTTATTTGTATGGAGTTAAAGGCAAACAAATAAAGACAGATATACTATTTATTATTATAAAAAAAGATGTATCAATTATTTAAAGAAGGCATACGTCAAGCTTTTAAACAGGATACAAAGACGCATTTTTGGAATAGAAAAATGTGATATGATGGTTTGAAACTACTATTTGGATTTGGATCATTTTTCGGATATTTGGATTTTATTCGAACCTGAATATGATACTACCAACCACAGATCTTATAGAACTTCGGATCGAATTCAAATATAGCTTACTATTATCAAATCATATTCAAATATAGTTTACTATTATCGAATTCGGATTCGAATTCGGATCTTTCTTAATCCAGTCCGAATCCAATCCATTGACATACAATAGATAATTTAAAATTTAATCTATCTTCCCTTTGTTTTATTACAATCATATTTCATTATTTATTTAATTTAGTTTTAAATATTTTTATGTAACTCCATATTATTGTAATAATATGTTGTTATTTATCTAATTTAACTTTAGATATTTTTATGTTTACATATACAAACGCTCCATACTATTAAAATCACAATTGTTATCTGTCTAGTTCAGCTATAATCTTTGTAGTTATTTATCTACTTAGCTTTATTTTTCCATTCTTTGTTACTCACACACATATACATACTTAGATTTTGAACCCTAAATTGTATGTAAAAATGATGCCACTCAGCAGCTTTAATCGAAGGTACCTATGATTCCTATGCATGCTATTTGATTCTATACAATCTTAGTTTGGTTCAATATCAAAAATAAAAATATAAAAAAGGTAACAAAAATAAAAAGTGGCAGCCTCATCAAAGTACTTTATATAAGTAATCACAACAACATTATCGATTTATTACGATCAATAATTCAATGATATTAACTATTAAATATCAAACAAGCCAAGGAAAAACTCTTCTAACAACCTAATACAGAAGTTGAAAAGTTGGAATGCCAGGAATCCAGGGTAACATAATATACATGGGATATATTCTGAGACACTACAAATCCCCCAAACTCTACCAACAAAATTCATCAGGACAACCTTAAAGAACAATTATGATCCATTATGCAGTGAATGCTAAATTCATTCATATTCCAAGTGTAATAACTTAAACTGGGACTGAATCTGAGCTGTTTGCTCCAGCAGAATTTGCTTTCCTCTCTGCTTGGAGTGACCGGCATAATGATTCAAGTTTTTCCTTTTGATTTCTTGTTTTCCCCAGTTGTTTCTTCAAGTGTTCACGCTGCTCCAAAAGAAGAAGAAGAAAAATAAATAAATAAATAAAAAATGAAGGGTATAGCAAGATCGATATTAGGAGAAACAAAAACCGTGTAAGTAGAAACATATTTTTCTGAGAGTTTAAGGCGTGGAAGCAAGGACTACCTCATCAGCAAGTTCTATAAGAGTAACATCTGATTTTTCACATTTGCTCTTCAAGAAGGTGTTTTCTTTTTTGAGTTCCTTTGTCGATTTCGCCATCTGGTCTCAAGCACAAACATGCACGATGGTGAATCGTTTAATAAGGGAAAAACATATGCATAAAGGAGATGAAAATCTTTGAAAATAAGATGTTATAATCCATACCTTCTCAATCTCTTGCTTGAACGTTTCGAAAACCTCATTGCTTTTCAACAATGCTTCCTGGGAAAGAAGAAAAACATAATGAGCTAGAATCAGAGGCATAGGTTATCCCATTCAACAATGGACCAGATTGTCTTAGACAAGCAGTTGAAAAGAATGGGAAGAAAAACAGTGACCAAGATGTTTCTTCTCATAACGACAGCTCAATCTGCATATAATACGATGAATTTGCAAATTTTCTGCTTGGCCCTGGATTTACTTTTCAGAACAAAGTAAACGCAACGAGAAGTCCAAATGATCAAGAAGACATCAAAGTTCAAAGACGATACACCAGAAGACAGTATTCTAGTTAGGTTGTCGCCTTAGTAAATTTAACAACAGCATGCCAAATAATTACGAAGGATTCTTTCTGTACTCAAGTTCTTAGGGTTCTTAAAGTGTGTGTTCTATACAATTGGCTTTGCAGAACCTCTTCGTTGAATTTATTTAGCACTACTATTTCGGAATCTCAAAGGAGCCAGCAGCTCATAAGTCGGATGCATAATTGGAAGACATTTGTCAGCTGTGTGCTATAGTGGAACTGTTTTTGAGATACTATAGAAACCTATGCAGTAAGGTGCTGCATAAAAGAAAGAGGCCAACCTGGAATTGTTGAAACTTTTCACCATCAGCCGTTAACTGCAACCTCAAATTCTTTTCAGTTGCTAAAAGTTGTGCCACTTGTTCTGCATACAATTTCATCTGGGACTGTTCCTGCTTCAATTTCTCATCATGCTGCTGAAGTTTCAAATCAGCAAGCTGAAGTTCGAGTGATTTTTGTTTTAGCTGCAAATCCAAACAATGAAAGAAATTCAACTTTTGCATCAAACTTAAAAGATAAATAAAACTTGTTTAGATAAGCAGAATCTTATACTTGGAGGGGTGCTTACCTGCTGAGCATGTTGCTGCTCAGAAAGTTCATATTGGTCAACAAGTTGTTTTAACTTCGTCTTTAACCTGTAAGTCAGATAATTTTGCACATCATATAGAACTGATTAAAAATGCCAATAACGTAAGTTCACAGAAGGACAGAGTAATTGCTATTCTAGGGTTTTTGCAGTTTAACTGGCAAATGCTGCACAGGATGCATGGAGTTTCTCTCTTAATCAATTTCTCGATGTATGGCCATCCAAAACAGACAAAAGAGAAGACAAGTAAAAGTGCAGAATTTTGCGATGGGTAGAGAAAGGTTTTCTACCAGAAATGAAATATGAAAACTGGTGCATCCAAGTAAGAGAATTGACCATGTAAGACCCACACCTCTAAGATTATCACACTCGACTGAAATCAAAGGAAGTTGGTCCAGAAAGAGATTAAATATGAATATTGGACCAAATGACCAATATCACAATAAAGGTTTTTTTGGTGTTGGGGGGGGGGGGGCTCGAGCTGCAGAGTTATTTGTGTGTTCTGTGTTGATTAAAAGTTGCCCAATAGGAATTTTTTCGACTGTATAATTCAATGAAAATCGGCTCAAATGATCTAAGGCATTCATTCAGACTCATAAATTATTGAAGAAGAGATGTAATTGTCTGGCATCCACAGGGCAGGCATTGTTCTTTTGATGGAGTTCTACCTGATTATCAAAAACAAAGAACCCAAATCACATCCTTATATTCTATGCTAGAGGTGATCATTTCAGTATAAGTACTAATCAGGAAACTGAAATCAGGAGTTTGGTCTCCTATAGGGTTTTTTCTGATTAACATGAATCTAAACTTTAAGTTATTTACTC
The DNA here is from genome assembly GCA_018894105.1 of Jacaranda mimosifolia. Classification (NCBI taxonomy): domain Eukaryota; kingdom Viridiplantae; phylum Streptophyta; class Magnoliopsida; order Lamiales; family Bignoniaceae; genus Jacaranda; species Jacaranda mimosifolia. The sequence continues at coordinate 6,117,945 of CM032125.1, forward strand.
CATTCCCCATAATTTCACAAGCATGAAAAAATTTCATTGCACTAGTACAATCAATCATGACAAGGTCTTAAAGTATTAGATAAAGTAGACAGAGTCCAGGATTTTGTCTTACATCTCATTCTCTTTTAGCTGAGATATACATTCATCTTTCTGCTCCTCCAGTTTATTGCTTACTTCCTACAATAGAGTGGGGAAAACATATACATAAAAGTGACGAAAAGGAATAACAGTTGCATTATTTGAGCTTGAACCCATGATATTTTATAGAGGAACTTTTAACGGAAAGTGTTAGTTCATACAAGCAGACAACTATACAAAATTATGCAATAAAGAGCGGCTCAAATCAATTATACCATTCTTGTAGCCAATTTAGGGGAGCATTTCATAAGGACAAGTTCCTAACTGGTTAATAAGAGAAATCTTGCTAGTCACTCGTCGTTTTTTGGTTGTAGCATGAGACACCAACATCTATCAAACACACAAGAAATTCATTCAAGTGAATCTTCATGATGTTAATACCCAACCCAATTATTTAGGCCAGTGCATCTATTATCTACAGCCTGAAATACAGTTAGAATTACGTCATTCACTGACAATAAGGCATCACTTAGTGATTTCTCTGCTGAACTATCTCTAAAAGGTTACCTTGCTATTAATGCATTGCTACTGCCACATTGTCTTTCCAAGGTTTCATGTGTTGACTTATGACCAGTGTCTGGCTATTGAGTGCTAATATTAATTGCAGTTTTAAGGGTACAAAATATCAACTGAAACACTAGTGATGCCATAAATAAAAAAGTAGGCATACTTGTCAAGGTGAAGATGAAACAGACATGGTTATGTCGATGAATACAACACAATGAAGATATTGGAGATTGTACTGGAACTGATAGTGACACATAACAACCATAAGTACTGAAGGATGACTAGAGCTTTACATTACATTAGAAAATGACAAAATATGATACCTTAATTGCATCTTGAAACTTGTTTGACAGATCTAGTCTCAAATTTTGACCCTCTGTTGATACTCGTTTGCATTCATCCTGAATTAACAGAAAAAGAACTGGTGATCTTGAAAGAGCTTACAGTCGCCCAAAAAAGACACAATTACTCGTGACAGTTAATTGTGTACTGACATAAACAAAGAAACAGTGACTAGAAAGGCCAATATCAAGATTAGGGACAAAGATCAGAAGGATATGGATCTATCAATCTATATGTAAAGCAGTAAACTACAGCTTCATCCAATGTTTACACTAGTTAGCAAGTATATCTTAATAAGCCAACAATTAAGCAAAATAGTTTTTATGTGATAAAAACTTGCAGGTAGCAGAGGAAAACATGATAATAACTCAATTATTCACATGCCAATATCATGCACCCATAGGGTCATACAGATCAATTAACAAGAAGGGAAGGACGGAAAAGCTTCCAAATTATTTAAGGATACCAATAGCAATGATATGAAAAGCCTGATAATCTAAAAAAAGTTAAGCTGAAGAAGATGACGTGAACAAGGCAAGTGATTACCATCAACAACTTATTTTGACGTTGCAGCTCCCGGCACAATGACTCAAGTTTATCTCTAACAGCAATGGCTGCAGATGAGAGGTAGATTAGCAAATAAAACCAATGTTTCGTAATGACACAACAGTATTAAGGAGTTCATTTTCCTTAAAAATAAATTTGTTCTTACTAATTGCAACATGCTCAAAGTTGTTAAGATCATTTCGCAAAACATACTTTGAATTATATATATAACTAGAAGCCAGGTCAGCATGTTTGATGAGATTGTCAATATGTATATAACATGCAAATTTTCAGTGAAAAATACACATTATCGCAAGGTAAGTGAAAACAAGCTATTTTGAACTACAATTTCATAAAAGATAATGAGAAGTAAACTTATACAAATCAGATGGTGAAAATAGTAATCATCTACCAGAATCTCTTTCAGCAATGACTTGTTGATACTTCAAAGTGAACTCCAAAAACTCTTTTTCTGATTTAAAGGTACGCTTTACATTTTTACGCTTCACTTCAGAGGCTTCCTGACAAAATTTCTCACACATGAGCAGCATTAAACATTTGTATTTTAACAAATGGAACCGCATAAGACGATATGTGAGCTTCAAACTACTATTAATTTCCTCTTAATAAGGGTCCAGGAAATATAAAGATGATTATGGAAACAAGAATTCCAATTGTATAAAAATTTTGAGAATAGGAATAAAACCACAAAAAATTAATAGAATTTTTTTAGACCAATGAACTGACTACCTTTTTATTGTTTTCAGAACTTCCTGCTGCCGAAATCTCCTCTGCAGCAACTTTTGGTAATCCGACGCCTTCAGCAGCTGCAGATATAAAAGAAGCACCACGAACATTTAGCAAAACTATACAAAGAAGCAAAAGAAACACCAAATGAGCAAAATCTCCACAGACACCATGCAGCTCCATCATAGAAATAAATTTTCAGCTTTGACTGGGATAATCGTCCGAGTTTCTTTATAAGTACCATATATCAAACCATATTTCAGAAACTAATACTTAGTTTCTTAATCAGCTCATAGACCAAAGCAGCTAATTATCATAAAAAACAACTGATAAACTTGTTGTCGAGCAATTGGCAAAGTTGAAAAATGCTCAAATAACACAAAATCTCATATAATTTAGAAAACAGCGTTTAAAGTTACAAATAGACCATTTTCTGATAGTAGGTCAGATGAAACTACGAAAAAAAAGAGTTGTATCCACTCATAGGAATATAACATCATGGTAAGAAGTGCTAACATATAGAAAGATTAGACAATAAGATTTATGAGACAACCATATTGTCATCCAAAATAGAATAATTTCCACTTTGTTTCAACAATGAGGGTTTAACACCCGGTCACCCAACCACAGCCTTGAGGGCCAGTTTTCCCTCAAAGGAGGCATTGTTCTTGTTGAGATCGAAAAGTTAAAGGAATTTAGTAAATACTGTTTTCTATTTAAACAACTATGGAATGCCACCTTAATATATCTAACAGTGGACCTCGGCTACTTCTGCCAACATTTTACTTGTCACATGGCATTTACATGGGGGTTAGAAAGAAGAATGAACACTCATTTAAAAAAAGAAAAAGAAAAGAAAAGTTTTTCAGAGAACATGAGGGGAAATATCTGATTAATTGATCAAGAAAAACACCTTCCAATTTTTCAACTGCAACTTTTTAATAGGATATCTATACCTTCTTCTAAAACTTTATACACCTTCCCCCACCCTCAATGCCTTTGACTGGATACATAAAAACTCATAAAGTCCCCATTAATTCCATATCTTACCAATTTCAGAATGCATTCACATGCAGTAAATGAAAGAACTACAAGTTAAGAGTGTAATTCCTTATAACTCTGCATAATCAATGCCAAGATAACTCCTATCACATCTATAATTCCTTCCAACCATGTAAACCCATATCAAACTTATCTAAAGAAGCCACTTAAAAAATGCATCAAAAAAACAATCTTTAGCTAATCAAACAAATAAGAAATATTACATTTATCTTTAACTTCTCCTTCACCAAGAGCTGCCCCAACATTTGCTACATCTGTTGATTCACTTCGATCCCCCACATTTTCGACCAATTTACTCGAAGACGAATCTTCATCTTCTATCACAACTTCGACAAACCCGTCAGGCAAAGAATCGGCTTCTGGAAGCTGGCTCACTTCCGGGTTCGGCCTCGTGTTCAAATTCGGATTCTCCATTTTTACCTGCGTATTCCAACAAGACCTCAACTTTCCAGAAAAACGAAAAACATATTTTCTCTTACATTTCTACATATTTGATGAAAAGTAACAGAAACCCTAGCGTACATAGGAGAGTGTACGCATTCGTATAGGCGTGCGTATAGATATATGTATAGAAACGAGGTTTCTACGTACCACAGAGATTCGGAAGAACGGATTTTAATGGAAAAACTGAAGAGGGGGAGAGAGCTGCACTCAACTACAAAAGGAAAAGAGATCCCCAACGTACAAGCCAATCAAGACAAAGTGTACAATCAATTGAAAATTGCACATTAGGACTGCTAATTTATTGTATTCACAATTTTACTTGCTAACTCCAATTAATTACAAATGAAGTCGGATTAAATTTCTCTTGAAATTAATTATATTTCACCAAATTTTGTCTGCACAAAATATTTCATTTGGAAAAATCACTAATTAAGTGGTTCTTGCTAAGTAAGGTCAGCTCAAGATAGGTTTGAATTTTTTATTAAATTGATTTAATTATTAAACAAGTCGAGTTGAACAAAATATTTACATATTTGAATTTAATCTTTTATTGAATATAAAGTTTATTTAAATTTTGATTTAATCCTTAAACATGTTGAGTTTGAATGAATTTTATTTCAACCTAACTCGAATTATACGATATCTTTATGAATGTTTAATCATTATTTAACTATAAATTAACCCTAAGTTAAATTTTAAATATTAAAATATAGTATCAAATATTGACTTGAGATGTTTTAGTTAAACAAAATCTATAATAAACCACATTGCACAAATCCTATGTGGATTGAATTGATTTAATTGAAATTAAAATATAAAACCAAATTGATTCGTAAAGGGAAAATTTGTATATCATCAAATAAATCAAAAAAAAAATTCAATTATAAATTTTTGTTTTTCTTTTTGCGCCTATATTTTGATAATCCATTTTTAAAGATAACCACTTACTTTATACCTTGATAACTTTATTAATTCGTAGTGTGCAATTAAAGGAAAGAATTGTTGGAAGAACTACATTAAATGTTAATCGAATAAGTTATAAGAAGGCAAAGTCATAGTCACTCTATCAATAAGATAACCAAATTTAATATATTATAAGATATTTGTCTTTTCTAATTTCATTGAATTGTTTTCTACGAATTTTAAATGATCAAAAAACTTTTATCCCTTAATACCTTATTTGATTGCTTTGATATTATATGATAAATACATTAGTCCAATTTAATTTCAATATTTGGTTCATTTTTAAAAGCTTTTAATACAGTTAGGACATTGGCATGCATTTAAGGCCAAATTTGGCTTTGTATCAATGTTTTGAATTGTGATATGTTTTCAATCTAAGTTGAAAATAGATTGTAATTTGTCAAATGGGACAATCATGTCAAGCAAAAAATCAAAGTTGAATATTAAATTATTTAAAATATACAAAGAAATGTTAGATATGATACACAATAAACCCATTGTTTATCCTAATCATTCGTATTATACATAATACAAACACACCAAGCAAACAGGCTCTAAGACAAGTAAGAAACTCTTAAAAACAGTTGGAGGAAAGGAATTATATGCTTGAATTTTTTTTTTTGGGAGACTTATTTAAAAGTACCAAAAACACTTTCAAATTTTGTGATCAGTTCCCACTTGATTTTCTTCAGAATAACCTTCCTAGTTTTGTTAAAACTTTAGAGATTACTCCCTTCTCACTTGATTTGACAAAAATGCCTTTAAGTATAATATTTTTCACTCATTTTTTTCACTTATTTTTCATCATCCCCACTAGTAAACAGTAAACCCTAGCATATGTACTTTCATTACCAGAAATAGAAAACGCATTAAGCTCCACGGCGGGAACAAGAATAATCTTTGGAGCCAAAAACGACCAATCCGACATCTACATTGTCTTCTTCTCTTTTTATTTTCATCATTTTCGGGTTTCTTCTTCTTCTTCTTCTTCTTCTTCTTCTGAGCTTCTTGAATTTTTCCAATAATGTCAACCAGTAGTGAAGCAAGAGTGTTCAACCAAGTGTTAGGGAGTTGCCGCTACAAATACGAGCTCCATATAATGTCAATTAAGGATGGTATGACTTTAATGGACATGTACATTAATCTCGCAAGAAAATGAAGTGAAATAAACATCGAGCTCTTTAGTTTGCAATATATAGCTCCATATCAAAGATTTTATATGACTTTGACTGATGACGACGATGTCATGAATATGGTCTTACTGCATTTGACATTGAAGATGAAAATTGTTGACATCAAGGATGAATCAAGCAGCAGTGCAAAGAAAAGTAGTGATGTTTTAAGGTAATACTTCAACATAATCTAAACTGTATTGCAGTTTGTAAATTTTTGTACTTGAAGTATTCCGAAATTGTACTATGTTTATTTGAAAAATTTTCTCTACTTGAAGTGTTCTACATTATACTTCACTACAAATAAAATTGTACTTCATCTCACAAAAATTGTACTCTATTATGTAAGTTTTATACTTCAAGTGTTTTATTAATGGATTATCCAAAATCGTACTTTAATTGCTAAAGTTTTATACTTCAAGAGTTTCAAAATTGTACTTCACTTTATTTAAAATTATACTTCTGTTTCTGAAACTATACTTCATTTTATACATCATTTTACAAAAACTTGTACTCTATTCATTGAAGTTCTATACTTCAAGTATTATGAAATTGTACTTCATTTTATGTAAACTTGTACTTGAATTATCTGAATCTATTATTTAAGATTTCTACTAATGGATTATCCAAAATCATACTGCAATTGCTAAGAATTTATACTTCAAGTGTTCCGAAATTGTACTTCTTTTTTATGAAATTAGACTTCATTTTACCTAAATTTGTACTCTATTAATTGAAGTTATATACTTTAGGTGTTCTGAAATTGTACTTCATTTTATCTAAACTTGTACTTCAGTTATTTGAATATATAGTATTTAATGAAGCGTTCTGCTAATGGATTATCCAAAAATACCGCAATTGCTAAGGTTTTATACTTTATGTGTTTTGAAATTGCACTTCACCTTATCTAAAATTGTGCTACAATTGCTAGGGTTTTATACTTCATGTGTCCTGAAATTGTACTTCATTATATCTAAACTTGTATTTCAATTATTTGAATCTATTATTTCTGAAATTGTACTACTTTTTATATAAAATTGTACTTTTGTTTCTGAAAGTATACTTTATTGTACCTAAACCTGTACTCTATTCATTGAAGTTCTATACTACAGGTGTTCTGAAATTGTACTTCATTTTATCAAAACTTGTACCTCAGTTATCTGAATATATTATTTAAGTTTCAAGTGTTCTGTTGATGGATTATCCAAAAATTGTACTGCAATTGCTCAAGTTTTATACTTTAAGAGTTCTGAAATTGTACTTTACTTTATCTAAAATTATACTGCAATTGCTAAGGTTTTATACTTCATGTGTTCTGAAATTGTACTTCATTTTTTATCTAAACTTGTACTTCAGTTATTTGAATATATTATTTAATGAAGCGTTCTGCTAATGGATTATCCAAAAATTGTACCGCAATTGCTAAGGTTTTATACTTCATGTCTTCTGAAATTGTACTGCAATTGCTAGGGTTTATACTTTATGTATTTTGAAATTGTACTTCATTATATCTAAACTTGTACTTCAATTATTTGAATCTATTATTTCTGAAATTGTACTACTTTTTATATAAAATTGTACTTTTATTTTCTGAAATTATACTTCCCTAAATCTGTACTAGATTCATTGAAGTTCTATACTATAGGCGTTCTGAAATTGTACTTCATTTTATCAAAACTTGTACTTTAGTTATCTGAATATACTATTTAAGCTTCAAGTGTTCTGCTAATGGATTATCCAAAAATTGTACTGCAATTGCTAAGGTTTTATACTTCATGTGTTCTAAAATTATACTTCACCTTATCTAAAATTATACTACAGTTGCTAAGGTTTTATACTTCACGAGTTTCAAAATTGTACTTCATTATATTTAAACTTGTACTTCAATTATCTGAATATATTATTTGATGAAGCATTCTACTAATGGATTATCCAAAAATTTTACCGCAATTGCTAAGTTTTTATACTTCATGTGTTCTGAAACTGTACTTCACCTTAATATAAAATTGTACTGCAATTGCTAAGGTTTTATAGTTCATGTGTTCTGAAATTGTACTTCATTATATCTAAACTTACACTTTAGTTATTTGAATTTGTTATTTCTAAAATTGTACTACTTTTTATATAAAATTGTACTTTTATTTTCTGAAATTATACTTCCCTAAACCTATACTCTATTCATTGAAGTTCTATACTACAGGTGTTCTGAAATTATATTTTATTTTATCAAAACTTGTACTTTAGTTATCTGAATATATTATTTAAGCTGCAAGTGTTCTGCTAATGGATTATCCAAAAATTGTACTGCAATTGCTAAGGTTTTATACTTCATGTGTTCTGAAATTGTACTTCACCTTATCTAAACTTATATTGCAGTTGCTAAGATTTTATACTTCATGACTTTCGAAATCGTACTTCATTATATCTAAACTTGTACTTCAATTATTTGAATATATTATTTAATAAAGTGTTCTACTAATGGATTATCCAAAAATTGTACTGCAATTGCTAAGTTTTTATACTTCATGTGTTTCACTTTATCTAAAATTGTACTGCAATTTTTTATACTTCATGTGTTCTGAAATTGTACTTGATTATATCTAAACTTGTACTTCAGTTATTTGAATCTATTATTTCTAAAATTGCACTATTTTTTTATATAAAATTATACTTTTATTTTCTGAAATTATACTTCATTGTACCTAAACCTGTACTCTATTCATTGAAGGTCTATACTACAGGTATTCTGAAATTGTACTTCATTTTATCAAAACTTGTACTTCAGTTATCTGAATATATTATTTAAGCTTCAAGAGTTCTGTTAATGGATTATCCAAAAATTATACTGCAATTACTAAGGTTTTATACTTCAGGATTTTGAAATTGTACTTCACTTTATCTAAAATTGTACTGCAATTGCTAAAGTTTTATACTTCATATGTTCTGAAATTGTACTTCATTATATCTAAACTTATACTTCAATTATCTGAATATATTATTTCTGAAATTGTACTTCTGTTTTCTAAAATTATACTTTATTTTACCTAAACCTGTACTCTATTGATTGAAGTTCTATACCTCAGGTGTTCTGAAATTGTACTTCATTTTATCTAAATGTGTACTTCAGTTATCTGAATATCCAAAATTATACTTGAGGAGTTTTGAAATATTACTTCACTTTATTTAAAATTATACTTAACATTTTACGTAAAATTGTACTACATTATTTAAGTTTTATAAAGTTGTATTAATTTTTATACTTCATTTTAGCTAAAGTTCTATACTTCAAGTGCTTCAATTATTGATTATCCAAAATTGTACTGCAATTACTAAGATTTATACTTCTATTGTTTCTGAAATTGTACTTCATGTATTTGAAGTTATATTACCATGCTGAATTGTTGAATTGTTCTACATATTTTATTTTATTTTACCTAAAATTGTACTTCATTTGTCAACCTTAAGGGATGCAGTCGAGGAGAAAATTGGTTCGACCAATGCATCACACAATGAATTAGCTTTAATTAGCAACTCAATTGATGCATGGAGGAATTGCATATATGGAGAGGGTCAGACATTCAAGGATGCTCATAAGTTCAGAATTATGCTTAAAAATTATGCGGTGTCTACTTTGCAGTTATTTAAATACAAGAAAAATGACAACAAAAAGGGCATAGCCGTTTGCAGTGATGAAAATTGCAAATGGAGAATCTATGCATCAATGCATGAGGCTAATAAATTATTTGACATTCAAAAATGCAATCTAGAGCACATGTGTGGTGAGGTTAATCTTCGGATAAGGGGACATCCTAAAGCCAATTTTGCTTGGGTTGCTAACATAGTGAAGGATAAATTGAGATCAGAGCCATGTTATCGGCCCTCTACCATATTGAAAGATATTCATAGAGAATACGGTGTGGAACTTTGGTACCATAAATCATGGATGGGTAAGGAATTAGCTATGCATGATATCCATGGAACTGAGAAGGAACTTATGATAGGTTGAGGTGGTACTGTGATGTTGTGAAGAGGACAAACCTTAGAAGTATTGCAGATTGTGAGATAGACCCAATTAGTCAAAAATTTCGTTGGCTATTTATATGTTTCAATGCCTGCCTTATTGGTTTTCTCAGGGGATACATGCCATTGATATTCTTAGACGGCACCCATATTAAAAATAAATACAAAGGAATCTTACTCAGTGCTGTCAGTAAGGATGCTAATGATGACTTATTCACGCTAGCATATGCAGTTGTTGACTCTGAAAATGATATTAATTGGGAGTGGCTCTGCTTTAAGCTAAGAAGTGTCTTAGATTCTCAATATCTGCCTGGCTTATCAAGGTTTACTTTCTTCTCCGACCGACATCCAGGTCTTCTTAAGGCCCTTCCCATAATATTTCCCAGTAGCCACCATGCATATTGCTTGAGACACTTAGTGGATAACTTTAAGAAATAAGTAAGAGCTTTATCTTTGCTTGTGAAACAATTATATGAAATAAACTCTAATTCATAACATTTAGCACATTACTGATTTATTATTTTAAATTAAGATATTAAGGAAGTACCCTCTACATAACAAGAAACATTGGTGTTCTGTTTTTATGAAAGCTGCATATGCGCCTACAAGGCAGGAGTATATACGACATATAGACAACGTCTTGGAGTCATTGCTGCTTGCCAGAGACTTTATTTTGCAGTCTAACCCACAATGTTGGGCAAATTCCTTATTCAATGGAGATCGATGGGGGGTAATAAACAATAATCAAGCAGAATTTTGGAATAACTGGGTTAAACGAGCCCTATTTATGCCAATTGCAGCCATGGTTGATCACATACGCATAAAAATAATGGTTTTGATGTATGATCGACAAGAAGAATCTCTTAAGATGATTGGTCAATTATGTCCCAAGCAAGAGAAGAAGTTGGCAATCAATCATATAAGTTCTCGTAACTTAAAAGTTGTCATGTTTAGCAGTTGGAGATTTGAGGTGATTGAGCAAAATAAATCATATGCTGTAGATTTACATAGTGGGGTTTGTTCGTGCAGAGCATGGCAAATTGATAAAATACCATCCAAATATGCTTGTGCTTGTATCGAGTCAAAGTCACTTTCACCGTATGACTTTACCAATCAATACTATCGAATTGAGATGTATCAACAAGCATACAAACAGTGATAAACCCTATTCCTACGTATGATAGGCATGTGTTCCCTCAAGATAAGGATGTCGTCATTAATGCACCTGATTGCCGATCTCAGCCTAGGCGTAGAAGGACACAGAGGATTCCATCACAAATTGAGAAATGTGTAATTAAGTGTAAAATGTGTGGTAGAACAGGGCATAGTTGAACCTGTAAAGCATCAATAAAGTAGCTAAATTTTGTACCTTAATATGAGAGATTTATACTTGATTTCTTGACAATTATACTTCATTTAGGCAATTATGTATTTGATTTAGCATGAATTTTGCATGTTGTACCTCAATCTGGGAGATCTATACTTGATTTCTTCACAATTGTACTTCAGTTACATGATATTGTACTAAAAAACGCGGTCCAATTTCATTTTAACAGAAGTGTACTTTTGTACTTAATTTCCTCACATTGTACTCAAATTCAATGTACAGCTTCGAATGAATTGAATTGTACTTCAACGTAACACTATTTATACTTTATTAGTTTCAGGTTTGTACTTCATTTCTCTCACATTGTACTCAAATTCAATGTCCAATATCGAATGAATTGAATTGTACTTCAATGTAATACTATTTATACTTTGTTAGTACCAGGTTTGTACTTCATTTCCCTCACATTGTACTGAAATTCACAGCCCAATTTCAATTAAATTATACTGTACTTCAACGCAACACATTTATAATTTGTTTATTCTACTTTTGTACTTCATTTCCCTCACATTGTACTCAAATTCATTGTACTTCAATGCAACACCATTTATACTTTGTTTGTTCCACGTTTGTACTTTATTTCCCTCACATTATGCTCAAATTCAATGTCTAGTTTCGAATGAATTGAATTGCGCTTCAACGTAACATTTTTTATACTTTATTTCTTCTACGTTTGTATTTCATTTTCCTCACATTGTACTAAAATTCAATATACAGTTTCAAATGAATTGAATTGTACTTCAACGTAATACTATTTATATTTTGTTAGTTCCAGGTTTGTACTTCATTTCCCTCACATTGTACTTAAATTCAATGTCCAGTTTCGAATGAATTGAATTGTACTTCAACGTAACACTATTTATACTTTGTTTGTTCCACGTTTGTACTTCATTTCCCTCATATTGTATCGAAATTCACTGCAAAATTTCAAATGAATTATACCGTACTTCAACGCAACACCATTTATACTTTGTTTGTTCTATTCCCTCGCATTGTACTTAAATTCACAGCCCAATTTCAATTGAATTGAATCGTACTTCCGCATAGCACCATTTACATAAATGTTAGTTATGGGTTTGTCCATCATATTGTACTCAAATTCACTTCAAAATTTCAAATGAATTAAATTGTACTTCAACGCAATACCATTTATATTTTGTTTGTTCTACTTTTGTACTTCATTTTTCTCACATTGTACTCAAATTCACAGCTCAATTTCAATTGAATTATATTGTAATTCAATGCAACACCATTTATACTTTGTTTGTTCCACGTTTGTACTTCATTTCTCTCATATTGTACTCAAATTCAATGTCCAGTTTCGAATGAATTGAATTGTACTTCAACGTGATACAATTTATACTTTGTCTGTTCCACATTTGTACTTCATTTCCCTCAAATTCAATGTCCAGTTTCAAATGAATTGAATTGTACTTCAACATAACACTATTTATACATTGTTTGTTGCATGTTTGTACTTTATTTTCCCTCATATTGTACTCAATTCAATGTCCAATTTCGAATGAACTGAATTGTACTTCAACGTAACCCTATTTATACTTTGTTAGTTCTAAATTTATACTTCATTTCCCTCATATTGTACTCAAATTCACCGCACAAATATCTCCAATATGGAGTATAGAAGATCAACACATTAAGCACAAATATCTCCAACATGGAGTACAAAATATAGCACATCAAGTACATATATCTCTAACATGGAGTATAGGATATCATCAAATCAAGTACAGATGTCTCCAACATGGAGAACAAAAGATCAACATATTAAGTATAGATATCTCCAACATAGAGTACAAAAGATCACCACATTAAGCACAAATATCT